>OZ023291.1:21638273-22383139 GCA_964007245.1 Hypomecis atomaria
GCAAAGTACTCGCAAAAGAAAATTATAAATTGAATATAATCATTCAATTTATAATAATCCATTCATTGTAATAATCTTAAATAATCTATTCGAGATTTAATCTCAGTCAGCAAGTTACTTAAATGCTAATTAGAAATATGCACAAACTAACTTATTACAAATGATAAACATCTTAATTGTAACCGTCTTTCTTATGTGCATTAATTATATTTTCTGCATTAATACGTTATCACAACCTATGTATGTAATATAGGTTGGAGAGCTGACGCCAATATTAATTTGACCCACAAGTACTAGTAACCAGTAATTCTAAAAGCAATAAGAAAAAAGTAGTTAGACATCATACAATTATAAGAAACTGCGTTAGGGTAGGGCGCGGTTGGGCAACCGCCCAGGGGCGCGGGACATTAAAGGGCGCTGCAGGCGCCCGTTCACGCGGATCCAAGACGAAACGGTAGATATATTAAAATAAAATTTGCCCTTCACTGAACAAAAAAAAAACAGAAAAAAAGCCCGGTCCGTACCAATGAGTTCTTCGGAATTTATGTACGGAATTTCACACCACTGGTTTTTCGGTTAAAAAAAACATCGTGAGGCATACATCCTTAGAAGAAATTCAATGGCGTATGTGAATTCACCTACCCGTACTGAGCCGGTGTGGTGGATATAGCCCAATCACCTTTCGTGGGTAGGCCTACGTTCTGCAGTGGACTACTAAAAAGGCTGGTACAGTACAAGAACTCCATTGAAAAATAAAATAATGAGAGCTGATCTCCCAGGCAGCCACTATAAAATCAAGCTACGAAGCAAGCGGGGGTATACACATTTTCGACATGGCAATATGTAACAGCTTGTTTCTCTAAATAAAATTAAATGCTGAAACCGGAGGACCTAGCAAAAGTCTCAATTCGGCAGACTTCAAACTTATTATTGCTGAAACTGCACTGTGTTATAATCATCATCATCATCATCGGCCTGTATCGACCCACTGCTGGGTATAGGCCTCCTCTCCCTTGTGTTTTAATAAGCATAATAACTGTTTCAAAATGTTTCATTTCTCATATCTATGAAGCTTTTTAAAAATTATGATTTTTTACGCAGTTTTATACTTCTACAACATGTTAAAAGTATAGTAGAAACATATTAAAAAAATATGAAAATTAACGCTCTTGCGTCGTAAAGGGTAAAGTAACTTGCTGACTGAGATTAAATCTCGAATAGATTATTTAAGATTATTACAATGAATGGATTGTTATAAATTGAATGATAATATTCAATTTATAATTGTCTTTGCCTTTGAAAATATTTGCGACATAAATACTATAAATACATACAATCCGTAATTTTGTACTTCAGATAATTGTGGTTTTAGTTTATAATCTTCATAATATTTTGCATACAATGTCTTCAGTTATCTGTTCTTTTGGTGGGGCGTTATAATGATTAAAATTTTGCAGTCAAATTTCACACTTCATGGCACTACCAATTTAATTTAAAATCATGCGACACCCCTGGTGGGGCAGATTCCACTGGTCTAAAAAGTGAGAGGAATCTGCCCCACCAAGATGAGATGAGTGGGGCAGATTCCACTCCAAAAAATGAAGAAGTGGAATCTGCCCCACCAGTGGGGCGCTTTGGTGGGGCAGAGTGGAAGCACTCGAAATTTTCGATTGAACATACACAAAACAAAAATACGTTCAGACGAACATAGTCCTCCTCCTTTTTGTAAGTCAGTTAAAATTTAAGGCACGTTGAAAATGATCTATTTTTTTTCTTAACATATACCTACGTTACCCTAAAAAACTTTACTGATTTGTCTTCACAAGCAATTCGTAGGTTATTTATGCCACTCCAACGCAAACGGAACTTCTTCAAAGATTTATATCAATATTTAAATGTTAAATAATAATAAAATAGCACCTGAATCTGGTTCACCTTGTTAATAAATCGTGCGTGGGCGTCGCATTCGCAAAAATGTACAACAATATATATTAAAGTATAAAATAACAGTTATTGAACCAGTAAACATAAGTAGTGGGTATTTAGGAGTAAAATGAGCTTTGTAATAATAATAATATTAATCTTTATTGACATCAAAATACATGAGATATAAGATGTGTTAGCACCCGGACAAGAATTTCTGATTCCCGGATGCTAACGTCTTCCAACGTGCTAAATAATTTTGAAGTAAATGAAAACTGAAAAATAAAATTAATTCTAAAAATACATTCATGATAAATACAATGCCAAGATGTAATAAAACATGAAGTGTACAGGTCGTGGCATATAAGTGTAGCAATGAGCGAAGTGTGGAGGGGGTGGCTGCGCATGAGTTTAGTATGGCGGTTAACTATGCGCAGCTACCCCCTCCACAATACCCTCAGCACTAGACTTACGTGCCGCTACTTGTACCTATGTATAAAAATATGCAAATTCACGGCTGCAATAGAATCTACCATCGTCTCGCAAACCCGTCAAAATTACAAAAAAACTAAGTAGGTATCTACCGTTGTGTAGAAAACATCGTACAGGTCGCGGCATATAAGTCTAGCGCTAAGCGAAGTGTGGAGGGGATGGCTGCGCATGAGTTTAGTATGGCGGTCAACATGCGCAGCCATCCCCTCCACAGTACCCTCAGCGCTAGACTTACGTGCCGCTACTTGTACTCCACATTAGGCCAACATGGTGGATAAAGCCCAATCTCCTTTTGTGGGTAAGCCTATGTTCGGCAGAGGACTATCAAAAAACCCAGTTATTGTCAGTATTACACCGACAAGGAATTTTATTGAATTAGGTAGGTAGGTAAGTACAGCTAGGAACCATCTCAATCACACCAACTTCCGGACAAAAAATGCTGGATCAAAATTAATTTACAATCTACAATGGTACAAACAGATACACACAAACAATAAGTCAAACATTTCTCTTTTTTCACTGGTGGTTAAAGTATAAAACATCTACCCTCTTATAACTAAGACTCCGCTGTCAGTCTATCTGTCTATCTGTCTGTCACCAGCCTGTTGTATCTCATGAATCGTAATAGCTAGAGAGTTGAATTTTTTACAGATGATGCATTTCGATTGCCGTTATAACAACAACTAAATACTTTAAACATTCAAGGGTGGCTCTCATACAACAAAGGTGATTTTTTTGCCGAGGGGCTCCCATACGGTACGGAATCCTTCAAGCGCGAGTCCAACTCGTAATTAGCCGATTTTATTTTTATCTCTTAGTGCCTGAATAAAATGCATGAGCAATATTTGACAAGTGCATAGCTATATTTATTTGAAAAGGGTTACAACATTATTTTATCTAGCTTCTATCATGACTTTATCTAAGAAGGCTTAGCTTATCAATTGTTCCGTTATCAGTTATCAGAATAACTTCTCTGATAAACTCAGTTTTAGGCGTGAGTTCGAACGGAGTGGAACTCAACATGATGCTGGATAAAACATAATCATGGTAAGTTCTAGTTTACCTACATCGTTTCGCGCATAAACTCCAGTTTTCTATTGAAATAGTCCAGTGATAGAAAGAATAGGTCTAGCCTCACCTTCCATCGCGAGTGAAACCGACCTATTACGGACTCCGTTTGACTCTCAATTACAAAGTTCATACTCGTATAAGGACTTTGTATGAACTACTTAGGAATTTAATTTTTAGAAGTTCATTTTCTTCTAAGAATTGTATGAATAATTGACTTTGTGAGTATATAATAGACGCGTTCCGCTTGTAGTGGAAGGCAGGCATTTATTGGGGCCACCTTGCTGACCTAGTTGCAAGTTGGTGAATTTATAGATGACATAGAATTTCTTCTTCTAAATCAAGGGATTCTATGAGTTCTTACAAACTTATTAAGTACCTACCTATATCTCTCTACGCATCCTCTCCCATCTCTGATGGCCTTCATAGAAGCTATGAGTAAATACTAATGACTCGCTTTTTTTCTTCTATGCTTATCAAATAAATAATGTTCACTATAAACATCATAGCAGTGTTTAAAAATCAAGAAACAATGTTTCAAAATAAACAGAAACAAATTGTTTTGTAAAAAAAACGTGCTTAAGATCAGTGGCAGAATATGTGATACCCATAAGTGTTTTGTTTCTGTGTACCTAATTGTTTTGTCCCGAATAAAATTTTCTGTATTTTTCTGGATAAGAATTTAATTTTAATGATAGGAAAATATTTAAAAATATTCTTTATCAAATACTTTCAGATCCATATTTCAGGATTGTTGTAAAAATCGCTAGATATTCCGTATCAAGTGTAGATGTCGTCGTGTAAAATTCCTCAGATAAAGTGACTATCACGAATAGGTATCTGGGTTCCGACGGAATGTTTACGTACTCGTACCTACCTACCTACTTATTACATTACATTCTATCGGCGATATCTAGATATGTTGTTAGAAAAATAATAAGGATTAATAAAGTTTATTACCCGATGTGGAAATCGCGATTTTTATCATTTTTATGGCGAGAGAAATCTTTACAAGATTGTGCTATGAGCATCATTCATTACACATTTGTTTTTTGTACGAGTGATTTGTTGTCCCGTGAAACTCTTTGGTAAATTTGTCATATTTGAAGAGCTCCTTACCTACAGGATGACCCTACTCTGATATCTTAGGCCCTGAGACCTCATGATGGAGATACTAGTTATAGGCCGAGATTATACAAGTTGGCGGATGTGAAGTTAGCCACAAGCTCCGCAATATCCAATCACGGCGCAGCTTTATGTGAGCTTTAGTCAGGATTGGATATTGCGCAGCTTGTAGCCAACTTCACATCCGCCGACTTGTATGATTCGGCCAATACAGCTACGAGTATCTATATACATAGTATCTCAGCCCGGACCCAACACAAGTTATGCTAACACCGTCCTCAACTGGGGGTTTCTTTACAGGACCTAATCTGGGATACTCGTACGTATTTTCATTGCAATGTTTCAGTTTAGCCCTATAGTAAAAGTTGGTCATAATAATATCTAGAATAAGACTATCGTTTAAAAAAATGTCTATCTGTTTAACCGACTTCCAAAAAAGAGGAGTTTCTATGTTCGTGTGTATGTATATTTTTTTTTTATAGACAATAGACAATATTTACAAAATTTTATTGTGTATGTTCATCGATAATTTCGCCAAATTTGAACCAAATCGAAAAATTATTTTTTAGTTCAAATGGGTATACTCCCGAGGTCGTCATTTTACAGAAATCGACTGAGCCGTTTTTGATAAATCAACAATGATGTAAACAATTCGAGCGATATATTCAAATTTTGTACCTACACGATGGGAGGTGGTTTTGCCATTTTTTTGCGAAAAATAATTATCATATTATCAATATGGAGTAAAAGGAAAAAAAATAAAGAGAATTTCATAAAAGCAAAAAAAAATACAATGAGGCTGAATCTCATTTAGCCAATTTAATTGTCAACTTTTTGTTATCTGTGAGTAGTATATTTAAATTGATTCGTCATCAAATAGATCTATTATTTTTATCTACCCGCAAATATTTGAGGAAGTGTCAATCTGTAGCGTCCATCAGTCTACATCACATCACACTGAGTCAACCACAAATCAGCAATAAGTGATTGATATTTCCTTTTTTCTTCTTAAATAGTTTTATTTTTTCTCTGGATAAATGCCGTCGCTTTTCTCGTACTGGTTCTTATTTCAAAAAAATGGTGAGTGTTATTTTGGTACAATATAGCTACAGATCAAACATTTTTTTGGTTAGGTTAGGTGCTAATTTCAAAACATCATGACATGATGTTTGTAGAACAAATTGTATAAGTCAGTGATAAATCTCGGGACATATTATAATTAAGCTGAAATAATGTCAACAAAGAGATTTATTTACTTTTCTAATTATAGGTACCTATTTAAGCGTGAAATGGCAAAAATAAATACACGTGGTAAGTACGACGATTCCAGCAATTTATTTATTTTCAGTGGCCGTGAACTCTAGTGGTCTTATCTAAGCATTAGTATCTATTTTTAACCGACTTCCAAAAAGGAGGAGGTTCTATGTTCGTGTGTATGTTTTTTTTGTGTATGTTCATCGATAATTTCGCCAATTGTGAACCAAATCGAAAAATTCTGTTTTAGTTCGAAAGGATATACCTCCCGAGGTAGTCCTATTTAAATTTTACAGAAATCGGCTGAGCCGTTTTTGAAAAAACCAACAATAATGTAAGCAATTCGAGCGAAATATCCGAATTTTGTATACGATGAACATCGATAATTTTGCCAATTGTGAACCGAATCGAAAAATTATTTCATTAGTTCGAAAGGGCATACTCCCTAGGTGGTCCCATTTAAATTTTTGAGAAATCGGCTGAGCCCTTTTTGCTAAATCAACAGTAATGTAAACAATTCGAGCGAAATATTCGAATTTTGTACACGACGGAAGGCGGTTTTGCCATATTTTACGATTTTTTTTATTCTCATGCAGGGAATACCTACTAATAGATAACCTTTTTATGAAAGGATAAACTGACACGTCTTGTCAGGGATACAGTATAGGACCAATGAAGTTATTCCTACTTCATTCTATAGGGCAGTCAGGTCTACTTTAATAGGGATATCTTGTCTTATTCTCCAAAGCCTTTAAAAGACGTCAAGTAACTTTACAAAATAGTGGTACTGTGTTTTTGGTTTCTCTAAAGTAAGTTGTACTAAGTATCAATGGACCATAAGACGTTAATCAAAGATAACTTGTGGTGATTTTCACACCACTAACTTTTCAGTGAAGAATTACATCGTATGGAATCTGACAGCTATCTTGGAAGTTAGGACTGTGTGCAATAGAGCCTGATATACAAACCTGTTTGTGTTTTCCAGGAGCAAGAGACGATAATAATCGTAAGCGTGTTCGGTGCGGCGTGGCTTGTGGTGTTCGTGATGGCGGTGACGCTGTGCGTGATGGTCAGCAAGCTGCGGGCCACCGTGCGAGAAATGCAGGCCACCGGCCGGATCCGCGTGCAGTGAGTACTGTCAGCTATCTGTAGGTGTAATGTCAGTGACGCTGTGTGTGATGGTCAGCAAGCTGCGGGCCACCGTGCGAGAAATGCAGGCCACCGGCCGGATCCGCGTGCAGTGAGTACTGTCAGCTATCTGTAGGTGTAATGTCAGTGACGCTGTGTGTGATGGTCAGCAAGCTGCGGGCCACCGTGCGAGAAATGCAGGCCACCGGCCGGATCCGCGTGCAGTGAGTACTGTCAGCTATCTGTAGGTGTAATGTCAGTGACGCTGTGTGTGATGGTCAGCAAGCTGCGGGCCACCGTGCGAGAAATGCAGGCCACCGGCCGGATCCGCGTGCAGTGAGTACTGTCAGCTGTCTGTAGGTGTAATGTCAGTGACGCTGTGTGTGGTGGTCAGCAAGCTGCGGGCCACCGTGCGAGAAATGCAGGCCACCGGCCGGATCCGCGTGCAGTGAGTACTGTCAGCTGTCTGTAGGTGTAATGTCAGTGACGCTGTGTGTGATGGTCAGCAAGCTGCGGGCCACCGTGCGAGAAATGCAGGCCACCGGCCGGATCCGCGTGCAGTGAGTACTGTCAGCTGTCTGTAGGTGTAATGTCAGTGACGCTGTGTGTGATGGTCAGCAAGCTGCGGGCCACCGTGCGAGAAATGCAGGCCACCGGCCGGATCCGCGTGCAGTGAGTACTGTCAGCTGTCTGTAGGTGTAATGTCAGTGACGCTGTGTGTGATGGTCAGCAAGCTGCGGGCCACCGTGCGAGAAATGCAGGCCACCGGCCGGATCCGCGTGCAGTGAGTACTGTCAGCTGTCTGTAGGTGTAATGTCAGTGACGCTGTGTGTGATGGTCAGCAAGCTGCGGGCCACCGTGCGAGAAATGCAGGCCACCGGCCGGATCCGCGTGCAGTGAGTACTGTCAGCTGTCTGTAGGTGTAATGTCAGTGACGCTGTGTGTGGTGGTCAGCAAGCTGCGGGCCACCGTGCGAGAAATGCAGGCCACCGGCCGGATCCGCGTGCAGTGAGTACTGTCAGCTGTCTGTAGGTGTAATGTCAGTGACGCTGTGTGTGATGGTCAGCAAGCTGCGGGCCACCGTGCGAGAAATGCAGGCCACCGGCCGGATCCGCGTGCAGTGAGTACTGTCAGCTGTCTGTAGGTGTAATGTCAGTGACGCTGTGTGTGATGGTCAGCAAGCTGCGGGCCACCGTGCGAGAAATGCAGGCCACCGGCCGGATCCGCGTGCAGTGAGTACTGTCAGCTGTCTGTAGGTGTAATGTCAGTGACGCTGTGTGTGATGGTCAGCAAGCTGCGGGCCACCGTGCGAGAAATGCAGGCCACCGGCCGGATCCGCGTGCAGTGAGTACTGTCAGCTGTCTGTAGGTGTAATGTCAGTGACGCTGTGCGGGATGGTCAGCAAGCTGCGGGCAGTGAGTAATGTCAGCTGTCAGTAGGGGCAATGCCAGTGTTGTGATGGAGGGATATTATTCTTGTGGCCAGCTGACTGCGGTAAACGTGTGCATCACAGTGCCGGCGTGAAGATCGCGTGCAGTACTTACAGTCAGACGCTACACCACTGTGCGCGATAAGGCTACACATGAAATAAAGTTACTTATTTAATCTATGAGGCGCGTTATGCGGCTTTCAGGTGTAAAGTTTGTGTTGTATCAAGTGACGGTGAGCCGGCTGCGACCACTATTTATGCGCGATATTCAGGTCACCGGTTTCGTTTGCAGTGTGTATTGTGAGCTGTCACCCTCAGTCAGTTAGAGTGATGTCAATGTCATGCTAGCGAGACGCTGCGCTGTGTGTTCGGCTATTTGACTACAGCCACCATGCGTAATTGCGTACTGCCAACTGTCGACCTTGAGTAGGTGTAAATAAGTATACAGGGTTATTTTTATTTCTAATCAATTAGCATCCTTTCAGGGGCTTATTCTGTACACCAAAACTAACAACTATTGTTCTGCAACTTTTGCAATAACTCAAAAAAAACAGCTGTTCTATACATTTTATCGAGGGTAAACGATATTTTACTATGGAACCAAACCACAACTTTTGTTTCTGAGAACTAATAAAAGTCATAGAACAAAAGTTGTTAGTTATGATGTACATAATAAGCCCCTGAAAAGATGCTAATTGATTAGAAATAACTTTGTATAATATAAGTGTGTTCGTGATAGCAGAACTCTCATTCAGCCAGCTACGCCACCATGGGCGCCACCAGTTTAAAGTTCTCAAATGGTACCTATTTGCTGTGATAATAAATGTGTTTGTAAAGATGGCAACAGCTGAGTAAATTTCCAATGTCCGACAAGTTGTACAGAAACTGTACAGAACAGGTAAACAGTAGCCACACACATATAAAACACCAGTGTGTAACATCCGGTGACTAACAAGTAGCTTTGTAGCTTAGTCATTTGTATTGTTCGTACAACCTGGGTGTCTCATCACTATCTTATCTACTCTGCATTTCTTTGATACAAATATTGATTGCAAAAGGTAAATTTAGGTACAGACCTACCAAATATACACTAAAAAATTCAAAAAATCGGTCAAGCTACTTTTGAGGAGTTCGATGATAAATACTGTGACACGAGATTTTTATGTTTTAGTAAATGTATAGTAGGTACATTAGGTCCAATTATGAAGGCACCATCGTAAATTTAATAGAAACGTAAAAAGTTTTCTCTCTATCGAATGCCTAAAGTGAAAAAGAAACAGAAATAATCTAATTAGTTATTATAATTACGATGGCGCCTTCATAATTGGTCCTTATATTTTCATGAAACGTCGTTATCATCATTATCAATCCTAGGATGTCCGCTGATGGACATAAGGCCTCCCCTATGGATTTCAAATAAGCCTGGTTGGCATCGGCTTGAATCCAGAGGGTTCCTACGGTCTTAATTATATCGTCTGTCCAGCTGGTTGGTGGACACTGGACGTCCTACGCTGCGCTGCCCGGTGGGTACCCCGTAGGTTCCATGCGATGACTTTACAGCCCCGTCGGTCATCCGTCTTTAAAACTATGTGCACTGTCGACTACCATTTCAACTTACTAGTCCGCTGTTCAGCAGTATTCATGATTAGATCTCACAGAGAGGCTCCAGGCATAGCTCTCTCCATAGCACATTGTGCTATGTTGAGCTTATTCATAAGGCACATATTGAAAGACCATTATCCATATGAAAAGAATTCCACATGAAAAGTATTAACATGATAATTATAATTCCAGAAAGCTGAAAATGAACAGCGACAAGAACCACGCGTTCCAAAACCCGGCGCTGTCGCCTGACGAGGAGCTGTCCCGGCGCGGCTACTCCATGTACATGCCGGATGGAGACGTGGAGAGCGGCCGCGGCACCACGGAGCGGTGCGTACTCCTCTATACTTGCTCCATTACTTGCTCCATCAGGCCAGGACTGCAGGGTCACAAACAAACAAATTAAACTTTCCAAAATCCAGAGCTATCGCCTGACGAGGAGCTCTGGCAGCGCGGCTACTCCAAGTTCATGCCGGAAATTTCGGGAGACGTGGAGAGCGGCCGCGGCACCACGGAGTGCTGCGTACTCCTCTATACCTACTCCATTACTTGCTCCATCAGGCCAGGACTGTAGGGTCTCATCTTTATCAATAACTGCGCGTTCCGTACGTCCACTACTTGACGTAATAATCTCCAATGAGATCGAATGGAACCGGTTTAGGTACGTCTGGTGTTCCGGCGATGTTACCTAATGAGATCGTCTGTCCATCTTACACAAGAAGTCCAATGTTGCTCATGCTGGCTCGTGATCTCCGCTTGAAAATACTTAATTCCATCCGTCATCAGTTCTCTATCCTCAATCCCTCATATTTTCTCTATCCTCAAGGGCTACGTTGATAACTAGAAGAATCAAAATTATTAACGTTGCCCACGTTGAAAAGTTTGATTCTTCTACAAATCTCCCCTAGGACTCCTCCCCTAGGATATCTCAACATAGTCAAAATTATAAGACCTTCACAGCCAGACATAGGACTCCCCTATGCAGATACTGGTGTAAGGACCTACACCTACAATCGTCACCGTGCCTGCTTATTGTGACAATTATAGACCTTCACAGACCCAAATCACTCCTGAACATAGGTATTATACTATGAGGCCACAGATGAGAGCCATTAGGTCGATTTATTTGCTATTTGGCCATATCCACCACCATACTGGCCCAGAGTGGCTTGTTTTAAACTAAACAACAATACAAGGTATTTAAGATGTACCCACCTACAACTACAAATAAGTACTTTTAACATATATAAACCAATAGAATCAAGTCCTTTATCAAACACAGATAGCTTTATCTGTATGTACACTCGATGCAAACATATTTTAAGATAAGATTTTTATTCAGCTGGGTAAGTTTATTCACGCGTTTAATATATCCGGCGACAAACGTACTGGGTAAATTTCTTCAAAAAATACTCAGATAGCATACGCATTTAGCTGAGTCTAATAAAAACATAATTCAGGCTAATAGGTATGCCACATATCTAATCGCGAATGTGTGACGAATCACTAAAAACTTGAAAACAGGTATTTAAGATCAGACGATAACGTATCAATCGTTACTCATCTCTTGTTAAAATATTGGCAATGTTTTAATACTTTGATGACTGATGACATAACACGACAGGTATTAGACGAAGATATAGTACCTAATAAGGGCCTATGTTGTCATTATCAAAGTATCATACATACCTATTATAGGTACTACCTTCTTATTTATGTTACCATTACTGTCAGGTTGTCAACCCGACAGACGAGTGACGCATCCTTTTGCCATAGCACGTGTTGCATGAACTTGCATGGCTCTATTGTGCAGGGTGAAAGCGCAACGGCGCCCACGCCTTCTTTTGTTTAGTTAAGTTTAGTGTAAAGTAGAATAAGTTTTGTCATGCATTTTAGTGTAAAGTAGAATAAGTTTTGTCATGCATTACATCTAAGGGAACAGACTTCCAACTCAGTCTGTTAGGTTAGGATTAGATTTTTATTGATAGTGTTAATCAAAAAACACCACCGCGACGCTCCCGAATTCTTGACTACCTATAAAATTTGGGCCACCGAGATACAAGCCGAGCCTAGTTAGGGGCTCACTAAGACCGCAAATACTATTAGGTAGGTAGACGGTTATTAGCCGACATCCTAAGCCATGGAGAAATGATTCAGACTAGTATTATTATCATCTTTTACTGTGGGGCCAACTGGGCATTCAAGAAAATAAAATCACCTGTTTCATACATTTTGTCGATTTTGAGTTGCGTTTTTATATGGACAGTTTATTTTTCTCGACCTCTGGGTTCACCCTGTTGTAAAAGTTGTTCAAAATAATGGTATGAATCAGCCCTTTTCTTCTTACTATATAATAATATACAATATCGTATAGAATTGAGATTCTTCAACAAAGAGAATTAATGTTAGAAAACAATAAAACGGCTACGCACTCGCATCTAACTCAAACTCATCATTTAGGTATTGCAACATTTGAAATTAACATCTCGTTGCATCTATATATATGCTTATCTGATTGCTAGAAGCTTTATTTACTTCGCTCCTTTCTTTCCTTCCAAATTTTCAACCAAATAACACATATTTTCTTCCAGGCAGACGGGTGGGCAGTTCGTAGAAGAGCTAACGCGCGAGATCGACAACCGGCAGCAGCGTCGGTCGGCCTCTCCAGCCTACCACGACGACCGCTTCATCAGGGACTTAGACCGACAGGACTCCCGGTACCTCGACCCCAGAGACCACAGGCATCACAACTTCGATCCCATGCCTGATCAGAGGCAGTCGACCGCTCCCCCCTTCTTACTCCAAGCTATTGAGGAAAATAAGCGGAAAAGCAAACTGGCCAATCCTGTTGCGAACGGTAGCGGACGGCAGAGCGATACCAATCCTAATTTCATCTATTAAATAAATCTGCTCATTTAAATCTAAATCCTGCCTATATTACCAACACATAGAAAGGGCAATACTAATTCAGACTTCGGTTTATAGGTATCTGATTCTGTGGTTACGAGTACCTTCAAGTTTGCAGATCAACTGTGTTTAAGATTTCACTTTCTAGATCAAGTTTCCAGTTCCACTTAGGTGCTGAGACAATTTTGCTTTCTGCGTAACTAAGTAACTTTTTCTTCCATCTCTGCATGTTAAAAAGCAGGTTTTCAAAATGAAAATTTATTTTTTATCGTCAACTGCATGCGTGGTTTCCCGAGTTGCAAACGTTTGCTCATAAAGATGATTTTGCATGATAAGTTAAAATCATGATGAGCAAAGATGACATCGATTCACGGAAATCGATCACAAAATCCAATTTCCTACTTTCACTGAAATTGTCCCCTGGTTAATCGCAATTGAGGACGCAACAATATTGCTTTTACTTATTGGACAATTTCTGACTATAACAACTTTATTACAAACTTTGGATTTTGTTTTAAATACCTCCTTTGAGTGAAAATGCAGTAAAATCTTTTTAACTTATTTTCTTTTAGAAAATATGGTGGAAAAAGAGTTTAAGTTTATTAATTAATAATGTAATAATTTGTGTTTATTCTTTATTAAATTTAATTAAATTTAAACTTATTTCTATACGTGTTTTATTTTACCCATTAATTACCACTTTTTATCGACAAACTATATAATACAAAAATATTATTCATTAAATAGCATTGTTAAATTACATAAATACTTAATTCTAAAAATAATAATAAATAATGAATTTGATTATTTATACAGAGAGCACTTTAAGAAAACCTCTAAAGTGAAACACGTAGGTATTAAAAATACAACTCCCTTCTTGGTCGGACAATCAGCACACAAATGATAATTATTTTTTTGCTAAGAACGACATGACCGATTTCAACCGTGTACAGAATTCGCGAATATTTCGCACGGAGCGATGTAGCATTTTGCACATTATTGTTGATTTATCAAAAATAGCTCAGCCGATTTCCATAAAATTTAAATGGGACGAATTTCGAAGTATACACTTTCCAACTATACACTTTCCAATAAAAAAGAATTATTAAAATCGGACTACTTACTATGAAAAAAGTTATGCGTTGTTTTATACATTAAAAGAAATATACGCGTCGAATGGAGTACCTCCTCCGTTTCGTCGGTCAAAAAATGCGAGTCATTAATTTGCCCGTCAGTGACGTTACATTTTTATGGTTCCGTACCCAGATGGAAAAACGGGACCCTATTACTAAGACTTCGATGTCCGTCTGTCTGTCTGTCTGTCTGTCACCGGGCTGTATCTCATGAACCATGATAGCTAGGCAGCTGAAATTTTCACAGATGATGTATTTCTGTTGCCGCTATAAAAACAAATACTAAAAACAAAATAAAATAAATATTTAAGGGGGCGCCCATACAACAAACCTGAATTTTTAGACGTTTTTCGCTCTATATTAATAATGGCATCAGGTAGATGCTTGAAATTTTCACAGAATATTTAGTTTTATATCCACTTCAATAACAAATAATAAAATTAAAGTAAATAAATATTTAAGGGGGGCTCCCATACAGTACGGAACCCTCCGTGCGCGAGTCCGACTCGTACTTGGCCGATTATTCATAGTACGTAACTCAGCAGAAAAACAGCTGTAGTAGGCCCAACTCTCTAAATAATCAAATTATTACTGTGTCGTACTTTAGTAAACTCTGTGTTTGATTCTCCGATAGTACGGTCTTGATCTAACTCTGTACGATGGAGAAGACCTTTTCCTGCACCTTCCTGGTTGACATCTCGGCTTCGAAACCTCACTGTACTTCCTTGGAGGCTTATTTTTACTGGGTTTCTTTTTATTCTTTTCTCTGTACGTCAGATACTTGGAATTCCCATCATCTTCATCCTTTCCCTTGTTAGCTTCATGCGCATCTAAAATATCTTGAATGCTTTTATAAGCATCTGTCTCTTCCGGATTTGGTCCGACGTAGTTCGAGTAAGGTTTAAAGCCACTGGTTACTTTGAAAGCAGCATTTTTCTCTATTTCAGCTTGTTCTAAGTGCTTTAAGTAGTTGTAAGTCTCCGGATCGGTGTTCTGGCTTATGGGTTTGAAGTCGTTGTAACTGACGAAGTTGAAAGTCGATGTAGCCGGTTTCTTAGCAGGCTTTGTTAGAAAGCTGATCTTGTCTTCATAGTTGTAAGGATCAATGTCCTCTGGATCCTTTTCGTAGTTGGAGAGATATCGTTCTTTTTTCTCGGAAGCGTGGGGCTTTGGTTCTGCAAAGTTGGTGCTAGGTGGGAGGGTCGCTCCGTAGATTTCTTTGTCCGATGTTTTTCCGTAGACTTGCTCGAAGATCCTGTAATCGTCTGTCCAGAACTGCTCCAGGCCTGTAAAATGTGAATTAGTTACAACATTTTTATTTGTTCATTAATTTGAGTAGTACTCGTACCTAACTACGTATAGGTATAATCCGCGCCACACAAGTCGGCGGATGGGAAGTTAGCCGCAGATGACACTTCGTCGTGATTCACTAATTATTGCGCATGTGTGCACAATTCCGACACAAGTGGCGTAGTGGTGAGCACCGGTGAAGGGAGCGCGCGGGAGGCATGAGGTTGGCGGGCGGGTGTGCCCCAGCGTCTCGTCTCTCTGGCTCATGCGCATACCTATATTTTGCCTTTTGAGCAGCGTTCTGCGCCTAACTTCCCATCCGCCGACTTGTGTGGCGCGGACTATACCTTATACTTATACTATCTACGATTTATATAGACTCACATCTATGGCATAGAAAATTTACACTATAGAATAGAAATAACTTTTCTGGGGTATCTAAATAGTCAGGCGTGTAGACCGCTAGATCTCGCTATAGTTATGTACCTACTTTTTTTGACCCAGGAAAATCCTTTATGGATACCACCAGGCCTGGAGATGCCAGTGGCTATGTCAGTCTCCACCGCTATTCGGTGGCATACCCACTAAAAATTTGGTGTTTCCGCCACTGCGCTGTGTGCACTCCTCATGTAGCCTACCTACCTGCCTATAGTGTTGTCACCTCGGTTCTATTGAAAATATATATCTACGGGAGAGCTGAACTTATGCCTACACATCCTGCTGGCCTTCCTACGGTTTTTTTTATACCTGTCCCGGCGCATAGGCCGGGCCCGCGAGCTATCCCTACTTTTGAATATGCAGGGTTTATTAGGCCTATGTCCAGCAGTGGACATAGGCCTCCCCAGGATGGAATTTTTTTCAGAGGGTTTGCCTTACGGTTGAAACGATAATAATGAAGGTATAAAATCTCCAGTTCGCCATAAATGATTTTGCAAACTTTAAAATTCACCCACCCAACTAAAAATTTATACACTGACTAGCAGCGCCCCGCTGTTTTACCCGCGTTGTGCCCGTTTCCGTGGGAATTTCGGGAATTTTTATACATATAAACCTTCCTCTTGAATCATTCTATCCATTAAAAAAAACCGCATCAAAATCCGTTGCGTAGTTTTAAAGATTTAAGCAGACAGACAAACAAACAAACAAATAAATAAACAAACGAAAATAGCGACTTTATTTTATACTATGTAAGGATAAGAAAGCACATTACAGCACAGTGAAACAATATCCTGAGTCTTAAATATAACATGTTTATATAGAAACCAGTGCAGCCAGGTAATTAAAAAGCTATTTCGTATCGAAAGTCCGCAAACAGACTCACTTTCCACATGACTTGGACAATCGAACTAGCAGAGAGGTGAGATGTACGAAATCTGGCTCCAAAGTTACATTTGTGAGATGTCACCTGCTACTTACTTAGGTAGGTTATATTGGAATTCTTTGGAATTTAATACTAGAAAGCCAGTAAATAATAATAATCGGCCAAGTACGAGTAGAACTGGCGCACGAAGTGTTCCATACTGTATGGGAAACCCCCTTAAATATTTATTTTATTTTAATTAATTATTTACTATTGAATTAATTGAATATACAACTAAATATTCTGTGAATATTTGAAGCATCGACCTGTTATCAATATTAATATCGAGCGAAAAACGGTTAAAAATTCAGGTTTGTTGTATGGGAGCCCCCCTGAAATATTTATTAATTTTATTCTGTTTTTAGTATTTGTTGTTATAGCAGACACAGAAATATATAATCTGTGAAAATTTCAGCTTCCTAGCTATAATGGTTCATGAGATACAGACAGACGTACAGCGGAGTCTTAGTATTAAGGTCCCGTTTTTACCGTGGGTACGGAACCCTAAAAAGTAAATCACGCATGACTTGAACAATCGAAATTACCATCGACGCGACGTGGCATTTTTGCATATTGATGGAACCCACGCAGGGCTTAGACACAGTCAGCTACCTACTTAGGTCTACTTAGGTCTTAGGCTCTTAGGTATGTAAACTTGAGAATCCACTAAAATAACTAATCCCGTCTTATTAGATAGAACATTTCCTGACACAGTAGGTAGCAAAGCCTGTTCGGTTTCAATTTTTAAGGAGCAGGTAGGTATTTGGGTCAGGAATTAAAATACCTATCTGTTCTGGGTGTTGATTATAAATTCCGACCTAGGAAATCCTATAGTTTGGTTTATTTTTATTTTTTTATTTCGTATAGGTTTGCGTTTGACTATACACTCGAATAGTTCGCTCGATTAACATTAACCTAACCTACAAAAAACATGCAGTCGAATTGCGAACCTCCTTTTTTGAAGTTGGTTAAAAAGTCCTAAAACAACCTATGGTGTCATGATTGTCAAGATGAGATCTTCATTATGTAACACTACATTTTCTCTGGATAATGAATAATTTATGAAACGTAATAGCATCATTTGCAGCAATGACGGACATTTTCACACTTATTCGATTTATTCGAAGTCGAAAGCCAATTTTGTACGATTGATATATCAATCTAATGATCACTAGAATGGTGTGAATATGAAAAGATCCACATTCTATAGGATTTTTTTGGTGAATATACCTAATCTCATTATTACGAAAGGGAGGCCTATACAGGCGTTCCTCTAGACACGGTAATGACATAATTACGAAAGGGAGGCCTATACAGGCGTTCCTCTAGACACGGTAATGACATAATTACCGTGCTCTAGACGACGGGCATATTCAAGGATATTATTGTAGGTAGGTAGGTACTCATCATTAAGATCAACTTTTACTACGGGACCAACCTAGAAATTACGAAAAAGTAAACAGCTACCTTAATGACTGCCTCGTTGGCTCAATGGTTAGTGACCCTAACTACTGGGTCAATAATTATAAATTAAAAATTTAAAACCCCGGACACAAAAATATTTGACAACAAACTTTCAATTGACAACCATTTTGAGCACATTTGTAGAATTTTGGTTCTTCCATCCCCACTTTAACCCACCATAACTCTTAAACGGCTCAATCGATTTTTATAAAACATAGCTAAGAACACTCTCGATTACGTAAGTCTCCTTTCATCAAAAAAAAACTAAACTGAAATCGGTTCAGTGGTTCGGGCGCTATGATGCCACAGACAGACAGACAGACAGACACACAGACAAACAGACACGTCAAACTTATAACACCGCTCTTTTGCGTCGGGGGTTAAAAAGGGCGTGGGTTTAATCCCCACCTAGGGCAAGTATTTATCTGATGAACATAGGTGTTTGCTCTGTGCTGGGTGTTATTTAGTTACTATCTAAATAAGTACGTATTTAAAAATATGTATAAGTAGTTTATTAGTCTCTGGCAGCCATATCACAAGCTTTGCATAGTTTGGGGTCAGAAGCCGTGTGTAAGATGTCCCTAATATTTATTAATTACTAGCTGACCTGTGTGCTTAGCATACAAGACCACGACAAGGGTTTACCGACGTGTGCAAGGGTGACAGATATATGCTTCATCATAACTCTGTCACGTTCTGACACGTCGATAGTATAATTTTATGGTCCTTATGCTAAGCCCGCTGGTGAACTTCATCTCATCTCACCATCCGTCAACTGTCAATGACAAGTTTTACATGCAGGAATATTTTGTATGGGATAATGAAATTAATTGCAGCAGAGCAGTTTGACTACAGTTTTGTTCATATTGAGTGTTAATAAGAAACTGTTTACTTACCCGAGGATTTAGTAACTCCACCGCCGCTGTAGATAGCCGTAGCCAGCACGCACACCGCAAGCCACTGCATCTGAAGACCACAAGATACCATCACAATCAAATTAAATTATAAATAATCGGCCAAGTGCGGAATATACACCTTAATGTTCTGTGAATATTTCAAGAATCTTCCTGTTGCCGTTATTAATATCGAGCAAAAATGCACGTTTCTCGTATCACCCCCTTAAATATTTATTTTATAAAATAAAATAAATAAATATTTATGTTACAAAATTAAATAAACATTTTCATTGTCTGTTTTTGAAGTGAACTAAATATTCTGTGAATATTTCAAACATCAACCTGCCACCGTTATTTATATCCAGCGGAAAACGGCTAAAAATTCAGGTTTGTTGTGTGGTTTTACTATTAAATTTGGGTAAGTATTTTTAACTGTTTTTAGTATTTGTAATTATAGCCGCAACAGAAATAAATCCACTGTGAAAATTTCAACGTTCTAGCTATCACCGTTCCTGAGATACAGCCTGGTGACAGACAGACATACAGACGGACAGCGGAGTCTTAGTAAAAGAGTCCCGTTTTTACCTTTTGGGTACGGAACCCTAAAAAATGATATCATTTTTTAGGGTTCCTAAAAAATGATATCATTTTTTAAATGATATCATTTTTTAGGGTTCCGTACTCAAAAGGTAAAACGCGTTTAATTTTTGTGCTATCCCATAGGAACCTTTTATTTTTTCGGGATAAAAAGTAGCCTGTAGAAGTCACTTTCCATCTGTCAAGCTATGTCCATGCCAAAAATCGAGTCTAGTCGTTGCTCTGTTAGCACATAGCTTGAAAGATGAAAAGTGCGTAAAAGATTATGAGATATGATATTTTTACTATACTAAAAATATTTATTAGAGTGCGTTCCACATTCCACGCTAGGTTTTTTCTCAAAGAGTTATTTCAATGGAAATCAATATCTTTGTTATAAAAATTTCAAAAATCTGAAACGAACGCAGGATTTTTAGGCTAGCTCAGTTGAGAGCACAAACTAAAGGATTTGAGAGAGGGTCGGGCTAGTGATCCGAAGGGGCAGGTTCAAATCCTGCGTTCGCTTCAGGTTTTTGAAATATATCACTCATTGAAGTTTGATCTGGTTAATAAGTATTTTCTTAACTTTATCTAATAAATAATGAATTTCACTGGACTCACGTTGCAAGTAAGAGTCGCCGTTCACAGCATGTCCCGCGCACTCCGCGACGAAAGTAAGATGAAGCCGCTCTGCGACACCCTATATGTATAAGCTCTGGACGGCTGTCCGCCGCGTGCGGGCTTGCTGCGGCGAACGGCAACGGAGAAATGTTATCAAGTTTCTAAGAAAGACTTTTGATGTAGATACAGCATCATCAGATATGACATGTGTAAAGAAATATCTGCTGTCTGACTGGCGTCGTATTAATATTTTGTATCTACTTAATACAATAGTAAGTAGTGGATTTCTCAGTATACCTACGTAACACATTCATAAATATCGAAAAAACTATACCTAGCTATTCTTTCTTCGGTTTTCAATAGCAAACGAATTAAACAACACCTGCTTGCGTGCTAAATTCGAATTACAAAAAAAAATCTTAATCTTTTAGCATTACATCATTACATAAATGTTATATAAGTATGTAGGTACCTATTAAAAAAACAAAAACAAGATACTTAAAAAATAAAGAGCGTGGAGTCCGCGCGGAAAAAGTGAAACTTCGACGCAAAAGTGCTTTCATATATACCCCCTCCATGGTAGCGTTAAACGTTTGTTGGAAGTCGCATTAGAAGTTTCACTTCAAAATTACCTAGCCATTGGCACGAAATATTTTATAAGCTTTTTAGCCGAATTTTACTATTCAGCTAGAGCTACTCAAACAGACCTAAAATGATTCGTCGTAGGAAGCTTCGCAAACTAGACCAGTGGAAGCTATATCATTAGGGAAAGTCAAGTTCAAACACCTAGTAGTGCGCATAGTGCCAGGTTCCTTCCTGAACTACCTACCAAGTCCGGCAAATGCCTGCGTGTCCAGCTGCAAACAGCAGTTCGACGGAAGAGACAAATAAGTCAATCGCCTGTCATGTACCTAATAGTAATAAGCGAAAGGCTAACTCAAAGGAGGTTTTTAAGGTTCCGTACGCATAGGGTAAAAACGGGACCCTATTATACTCCGCGCCACACAAGTTGATGGATATGAAGTTAGCCACTACGAGTAGCTGCGCAATAGCCAATCCTGACGAGACGTGACGTGGAAGCCGAACGTTGATTGGCTATTGCGCAGCTAGTGGCTAACTTCACATCCATCAACTTGTATGGCGCGGAGTACTAAGACTCCGTTGTCCGTCTGTCTGTCTGTACGTCACCAGGCTGTATCTCATGAACCATTTTAGGTAGAGAGCTGAAATTTTCACTAATGATGTATTTTTGTTGCCGCTATAACAACAAATACTAAAAACAAAATAAAATTAATATTTAAGGGGGGCTCCCACTCAACAAACCTGAATTTTTAGCCGCTTTTCGCTCGATGTTAATAATGGTAACGGGTAAATGCTTGAAATAGTCACAGAATAATAATTCATTTCAATTATAAATAGTTAAATTAAAATAAAATAAATATTTAAGGGGGGCTTCCATACGGAACAGAACCCTTCGAACGAGTCCAACTCGCACTTGACCGATGTTTTCATTCCATATTGATGGTGGCATCATGGCATGGCATGGCTGAATCCCTGCGTGCGATGAAGATCAAGAAAATAAGCCCGATTACAGAGGCGCGCTTGTGCGTTGGGTCTAAGTTTTTAACCCCCGACGCAAAAGAGGGGTGTTAGGTATAAGTTTGACGTGTCTGTTTGTGTGTCTGTCTGTCTGTCTGTGGCATCATAGCGCCCCAACCACTGAACCGATTTCAGTTTAGTTTTTTTTGGATGAAAGGAGACTTAATCGAGAGTGTTCTTAGCTATGTTTTAAAAAAATCGATTGAGCCGTCTAAGAGTTATAGTGGGTTAAAGTGGGGATGGAAGAACCAAAATTCCACAAATGTGCCCAAAATGGTTGTCAATGTGTCGGGGGTTTTTTAAATTTTTAATTTATATTAGTTAAACTCAGAGGCGTGTAAGTACCAAAGTAAGGCAGCTCTCATTACACCGGACGGAGGCGCGGCGACCGGCGAGGGAGCTAGGAAGTGCTTCCATTTCACTTTCAATTTATTCTATTACCTTCAACGGAAAGCTAAACGTGTCTAGAAATGCAGTCATGTGCTATGTTAGTTATGCTACGTATAAAAACAACTACTTAGGATGTCATGATGCGTCAGGGTTGTTTGTTGCGTTAACACCTTATACAGGCTTATTGCCCTGTACTAAGGTGAAAGGAGACGATAAAGACCATCGCTATGAACAAAACGTTTACTTAAACCCGAATTTCGAGAAAATAATTCAAGTGTTTTGTACATTTCGCCCAATCTGAGTTGAGATTTTTGAAGTGACAGCTGATTTTCAACCCCCGACACAAAAGAGGGGTGTTATAAGTTTGACGTGTCTGTTTGTCTGTCTGTCTGTGGCATCATAGCGCCCGAACCACTGAACCGATTTCAGTTTAGTTTTTTTTGGATGAAAGGAGACTTAATCGAGAGTGTTCTTAGCTATGTTTTATAAAAATCGATTGAGCCGTTTAAGAGTTATGGTGGGTTAAAGTGGGGATGGAAGAACCAAAATTCTACAAATGTACCCAAAATGGTTGTCAATGTGTCGGGGGTTTTTTAAATTTTTAAATTATAATTATTATTCTCGAATTCCGCGTTGACGCCATAGAAGAAGATTGTCACGGTGTTAAGGTCTTTATCATTACGTTCCAACTTAGTCCAGGATTTCGCGATTGCGCAGTTGATCCCACAGTAAAAATTGTTCATTATCATGCAAATTGTTCATATTTGTCTACCTACTTCTGAAATCTCTCAACTCAGGTAGGTACCTACCTAAGTACTTTTTTAATCATCACTATCACTACATAGTACTTATAAAACAAAGTCACTTCCCACTGTCTGTCCCCATGTATGCTTCCATCCATCCATCAGCCGTAAGACGTTCACTGCTGGACATAGGCCTCCCCAATGGATTTCCAATAAGGCCGGTTGGAAGCGGCCTGCATCCAGCGCGTTCCTGTGATCTTTATTATATCGTCAGTCCACCTAGTCGGTGGACGTCCTACGCTGCGCTTGCTGGTCCGTGGTCTCCATTCGAGAACTTTACTGACCCATCGGCCATCCGTTCTCCGAACTATGTGCCCTGCCCATTGCCACTTTAATTTGCTAATCCGCTGGGCTATGTCGGTAACTTTGGTTCGTCTGCGGATCTCCTCATTTCTGATTCGATCTCACATAGCTCTCGCCGAGCATAGCCCTCTCCATAGCACGTTGGGCTATCCTGAGCTTATTCATAAGGCTCACAGTAAATGTACATGTAGATATGCTTATATCTTTAAAACTACACAACGGCTTTTGATGCGGTTTTTTTCAATAGATAGAGTGATTCAAGGGGAATGTTTATATGGATAATACACCTTTGCGAAGCCGGGGCGGGTTGCCCTATAGAGATCTTCTACGATAACATGACCCGCCCCACAAGAATTTAAAACGTTTGAATGTTGTTCAATGTTTGAAACACGTACGAGTACCTATAACAACCGTTATAGAGCCATAGAATATATTCTATGTATAGAGCCATCCGAAACAAGCGAAACACCTGTATTGTAAAAATAGTATTATTTGCTGTTCGATTTCTGTAGGCGCTCGCAGATTCTTTGAAGTTGCTTGTAAAAGTTGTAAACTACTGAAGCATTTAATCACTATCATCACTACATAGTATAAAACAAAGTCAGGACTATTTCATAAAGTTCAAGGAAAAAACAAGCTTATGAATTGATCCATAAATAGCGAAGAAATCGTGTCACAAGTGCGAGTCGGTTTCGCGCACGAAGGGTTATAGCGGCAACAAAAATACATCTGTGAAAATTTCAACGTTTTTATTATCACCGTTCATAAATAAATAAATAATAAATATTTGGGACATTTTACACACGGCCTCTGACCCCAAACTAAGTAAAGCTTGTGATATGGCTGCCAGAGACTGATATACTACTTATACATATTTTTAAATACATACGTATATAGATAGTAACTAAATAACACCCAGACACAGAGCAAACACCTATGTTCATCACATAAATACTTGCCCTGGGTGGGGATCGAACCCACGCCTCTTTGACCCAGTAGTTAGGGTCACTAACCACTGAGGCACCGAGGCAGTTAAAGAAGATTCATTTCAATTTTTGAATATTTTGGGTAAATGTATTATTTGGCACCTTTTACAGAGACTGCCACCTGTGACTGCCCCATCTGGGAATACAATTTCTTTTTTCATAGTTAGTAGGTATTAGAATTTAGAAATACGTCATAAAAACTCCTAATTTGTCTGGCAGTCGTTCATGAGTTGCCTGGCCTGGTGACAGACAAACAGACAGAGTAGACAGACAGACGGACGGACAGATGATGATGGCTACAAGCTGCGCAAAAAACAATCCTGACTGAAGCTAAATAAGTAACAGATGTGTGAGGATTGAGTTTCGCGCAGCTAATAGCTAACTTCACTGGTGCCAAGAATTTTGATTGGCGGATCGGCGAGCGTATTGGTGAGAGAGTATGTATGTACCTACCTATAATATTGAATTTATGGTCTTTTTTAGGGTTCCGTACCCAAAGGGAAAAACGGGACCCTATTACTAAGACTTTGATGTCCGTCTGTCTGTCTGTCTATCACCGGGCTGTATCTCATGAACCATGATAGCTAGGCAGCTGAAATTTTCACAGATGATGTATTTCTGTTGCCGCTTTAACAACAAATACTAAAAAGACAATAAAATAAATATTTAAGGGGGGCTCCCATAAAACATACCTGATTTTTTAGACATTTTTCGCTCTATTTTAATAATGGTAACAGCCCAACCAGCAAAAAAGTCTTAGATTACGCCTTTTATAAGAGTGGTAGGCTTATAACGCTCTTATAATTGTTTTGGAACATGTTATTGCTCTTATATTAGCATTTGACAAGCTAGTACGGACTCAAGAGCTCTCTCTCTTATTACCTTGTCTCATATATGTATATAAGCGCATTTTATAATACCATTATAAGCCTCTTACTCCTACAATAACATTTACGAAGACTCATTGCACTTGAGAATAACTGCTCTTATATCCCCATTCTCTAAGTTCATTTGATTTCATAATGGCCTTGATAAATGCTTTTGTAAGAACGTCAGACTAATATCAGCATAACATAAAACCACTACAAGTGCGTGCTTTTCTGATCTTATTTAAAACTGTTATAAGATCAATTACACAAGTTTAGTAAGATATTAGAGTGATATTGGATTAACATACTTACAATACAAAAAACAAGATCAATATAAGATGATTTGAGCTTAAATCGATTTTGTGAAAACAATTGTAAGAATAACATTTAGTTGGCCATTTTGTGAGTAAAAGTTAAATGTTGCAACGTGTACATTTTGTGTAAATATAGGCATGGATCACAGAGATTGAAAAAAAAAAATAGGTCAATCAACGAACCCTAAATTAATTCAACATGGCCATAGCCTTTGCATTTTAGAATGCTAATATTAGCACAAATGATCTTACAATGGTCTAATAGTGCGCTGGCAAAATGCAACTATAACAATGACATCAAATCCATACAATAAAGAAATAAAACATTAAAATGAGGATTGAATATATCATTTAAAATGCTTATTTGATTGAGCGCTTGAAGTTTGAAGCGTAAAACAGGGTCTATTTTACAGTAAATAATATATTCCAAAGGGAATACTTAACGTACATCACAAACACGGTGTGTGTTTGATAACTAACATGTCGTTATTATATTTTTACACAACTCACAGTTTTTCACTATAATATTTTTACAGATAACGTAGGAATACCGTGCTGTCAAATAAAAAAATCAAAGTAATAAGGTTTCAAGGTTATCATTCTAACGTTAGACTAATATAAGCTTATAAATATACTTACGCGAAAGCGATATTAGCCTAAGGCAGCTTAAAATAGTTTTGGCAAGATTACTATAAGTGCAAACAGCATTCATTAAGACTGATATTAAGACGATATTAAATTAAATACGCTTATAATTTGTGCCCAAATCCAGGCTTATACGATGATATAGGATCAATATAAGAGCGAAAATTTCTAGTCTTGAGACTGTTTTAAGAGGGATTTTTGCTGGTTGGGAGGTAGATGCTTGAAATTTTCACAGAATATTAAGTTTTATATTCACTTCAATAATAAATAATAAAATAAAATAAATATTTAAGAGGGGCTCCCAAACAGTGCGGAACCCTCCGTGCGCGAGTCCGACTCGTACTTGGCCGATTATTATTTTTTTCTCACGATCTCATGTGAAAGTTGTCCCACAGTTCTCAAGGTGCATATCTATCTGAATCTGATAACTGATATAGACTGGCTTAACTACCTACTACATACTTACCTACTTGAGTTGATTAACTTTAAAATAATTTTGCTTTAATTTTCAGAAACTATCATCATGAGACTAAAACAATCACAGAAATTATATAGTTTATTGTGTAAAAGTTATATAATATCAGTAGTATTTACTCCTAAGCTTAATATTTACATGTTTTTTATATTTCATAGATTCTACATTTAGCTGTGTGAACAAATTTAAAATTGAAATTGTTCCTTGAATTCTAAATGAATTATTGTTTCTTAGGGGTTGTTTGTAACACTTTGAAATCTTTGACAGAATAACAAGCAGTTTGTTTAGCACATTCACAGTAATGTACTCGTACGTAATTATACATACAAATGCAATGGTGGGTTAGGTATGTATCATGTGACCTACCAAATTGCCTAGTTTCATAAGTTCATAGACAAAATACAGGAATAATTCGGAAATTTTAACAATTAAGTAGAATTAAGAACTGATAATTGTGGTAAAATGTGATCTTTTATTATAGTAAAATCATATTATGAAAGGCTGATTGTATTCAGATATTATAACTAAGAATAAAACCTTAAAATGAGGATTACGAGCAATATGACGAATACTGATAAAAGTTTTACATCCATAATTAAGTGACTGTATTAGCCAATGTTGTAATTTTGTTGATTTGTAATTACCTATAAATTAAAAAACTGATTTAATTATTCTTTTCATTAAGTCCCGTAGCAGTGTGACTGGTTGGGAAAAAACGAATAAAAAAGTTCCCATCGAGTAACAGTGCAACTGGCTGGGATTTTTTTCTTAAAAATTTCCCATCGAGTAACAGTGTCAGTTGAGGGTGTTACTCGTTGGGAACATATTGGTGAACCTGCAAAACTCTCATCTTATGATATTTCATTTATTTATGTTTACATTATCAAGTTTTTGGCTTTGCTCTTCCTTTACCTTACTCAGTATTACAATCTTCACAGATATAGTTTCACCAACAGTCTCTCCAATAGAGATTGCCAAGTCATTTTCATACGACTTAGAATCATTTTTCTCCAACTGTACATTTTCCTTATCCGTTAACAGTTTCTTACCCGTCTGTTCTTCCCACGATTTAAGATTATTCAACCATCTCTGGTTTTTTATATTTTTGCAATCTAATGATGACTCTTCGACCAATTTATTCATTTCTTTTGTCAGTTCTTTTATGCGATTTAGGTTTGTCTCAACTTCTTTTGTTTGTTGCTCCTCTGTTCTTCTTTTTAAGTCTTGACGGGATAGTCTTGCGGCTAATATTTCTAGTTTTTCTATTGATAAGTCATCGCTATCGCCGATTTGGCTGAGCTTATCACAGTCAGACATTACGGACATTGACGACATAGTTCCAGTCAGAACACTTAACATACTATCAAGAGTTTGTGGGGAATTGTTCCCTCCTGTCGTTGGATATTCGTAGAAGTCCGCAGTAGCTTTAACGGGGTTTTCTTTTAGTTCAGATTCGTCATGGACTACTTGAAGAGCTTCAAGCCCAAACGGGAACTCACAAGAGCTATTTTCACACATCAAAAACATTTCTTCGTAGTTTATGTAGTACAGGTATATGTTTTGACTGCAGAGTGGACATTTCTGAAAACAAAAAAAAAAAGATTATGTAGAGTAAGATTATTATGTAGTTTTTTATAGTTCAATTAATCCAACCCTCGAAGAACGATGATTGCGTGGAGACCTGATTGAGACCTTCAAGATTCTTAATGGCTTCTATAATCTTCCGGATATTCACGACATGTACACCTTGAATGAAACTATACATGATAGCAGACACCATAAATTTATTTAACTTGCAGCCTACACCATCACAAACCAACACTGCACACCACATCCTCTGCAATAGAGTTGTCTACAATTGGAATAGGTTGCCTGAGGATGTAATCTCAGCAAGAACTATAAACACATTTAAGGATAGATTGGACCAATGGATAAAGACGGAAAAAAATATTTGACAGATAAATACTAATTTTATTCGACTCTGCTTGATATAGGCATATCAGTTACACAGCTTGCCTATAAATAATAATTTGATATAAGAAAGAAAGAAATGATTTTATGTATTTGCTAGAATGTAGTGCGTACAAGGTGTTAAAATAGCTTATGAAATCTTACATCTGTAAATTTCTCACATGCAAACATTGTATATTAAACTATAGTGTATCAAATAATAAAGAGTTAAAGGTTTTGACTTACCCTACGTTTTCGGGGGTCCTTAATGGACACCGCCCCTTCGCTCTGAAAAATAATTACGCATTTTTAATAAAGTAATTACTGGATTTCATCAACGATAATAACCTCCAAATTAAAACTTCTTTCTCGAAAAATATTTGCAAGAGAGCACGTGATTCTTATCTAAGGATATTATAGGACTTACTGCGGCTATTGATTCTTCCTGAATGTTTTCTATATCTTCCGGCAGCTCTTCCAGTCGCCCAGGGACTGCCATTCCGCTAGTGTATTCAGCACGAGTACCCATCAAGAGTTAAAAATGTCCCTTTACGTGAACTACTAGATGCACATCATTTATTTCAGACACCTTTGCAACACATACTTGGAAAACCTTACTTTATGCCGAAAACCATTTTCATGTTTCCTGCCTGGCTTCAGTTCCTGGCGTTCCTGCGTTTGTTCGTTTGTTTTGCTTTCATTTTATTTTACATTTTTTTTAACAGCTGATCAACAGTTATTCCTGACTGTAGCGGCTCACTCATGTCCCAAACATTTGCCAATGTCAAGATTACATTTTCATTTTTTTTTGTTAAACTAGTGAAAAATAGTAAATATCAACGTCACTTCCACAAATGTCAAAGTCACCTAAGTTGTCAGTTCATCTGTCATTCATTCATTGTTTGTCAAAACTATTTCATAATTTCGTTTCTTCGTTTCGTCGTATTCGTAAATTAACTTTTAGCACTATTAGTCGCGATAAATTCTTTTACCTAGGCGTATAGATTCTTTAACGATCCTCTTTTTAATAATTTGAAACCTTTGGCGATTTCTACAAGTCAGTTCCGTAAGCTCCAACACTATCAAGATGCCCATCAAAGCCGTCTGCGTTCTCAAGGGCGATGTCAGCGGTACCGTTTTCTTCGACCAACGGGTAATTATCTACTCATTCTATGTACCTACCAATTTATAAAATCGATGTTTTCGTCATGGAAAACCTTCATGATATTATGACCTTTGTCACTAGGTACACATGTCTTGAGAAACAGGAAGTATAGACACTATAAACTTGTGGTCGAATGTTGCCGGCCGGGTAGAGTTTTCTAGAATTCTCATAAAATATATGTACCAAATGAAAATTTACTCAAAACATTGTATGCTAAGTGGTTTATCAAGGATTTTGTAGGCACATACAATACTATGCCATGCTCACAGACAGTCTCAATAAAACACTTTTTTTTTTTTAATCTAAGTTCAATACATGTTACAATAATATAAACATATTGTACCAAGAAACTATGCTTTATGCATGCATGGAACTTAATTTTTGCATTTGAAGGGCATAGGCTCCTGTATGCTGTAATCTGACTTATAATACAGAAACCTAGATATAAACAGTCCACACTCAGACCATATCCTTCCCAAAGTTTCTAATCAATTTTACTTGCTTTGGCTCTCTTAGATCTAATAAACTACACTACAGATTATGTTGTTTACACTTACCAGTATCTCTAAGAATATTTTTTCCTAAAGGTTTATAATAATCTATAATTCATTCTTAGTTGTGAAGAGCATCTAGTCTTATCTTCATCCACTTAAACTATTATTGTGGTTGCCCGGTAGAGATCGCTGTCAGCGAAAAGGCCGCCATTTGTGGCACTAATTTAAGACAAATATCTACTTTGTACCTTCTGTTGTAGTTAATAGTTGCACACAATAAAGAGTTATATCTATCTATCTATTATTGTGTCTATACCAACATTATAAAGAGGAAAGATTTGATTGTTTGTTTGTTTGCATCGAATAGGCTCCAAAACTACTGAACCAATTTGAAAAATTCTTTCACTGTTGGAATGCTACGCTATCCCTGGTGAACATAGTCTATATTTAAAAAAAATTAACAATCCTTATTATTTGTCTTCTTTAGCCAATGATACCCGGGCAAAGCCGGGTTGGGCAGCTAGTCTTGAATAAATTACTTTTCAAGTAGTATGTAGCCCGACCTTATAACTTTATCCATGGCAAAAATCAAATTGATCCATTGCTCTATGAAAGAATAACAGATCAGCAAACACACATTTCAGTATACATTATGTATGTAGTCAAACACAAACCTATATGGAATGAAAAAAATTCAAATCTGAAATCATAATCATATCCTAATTAATTATCATATTAAATTGTCCAACTAGATTTTGTCCGAACTACCCTACCACCTTCAATAAAGGAAGTGGAAAATAAAAAAAATAAAAAATTGACATTTATTGATTTAATAGTTATTTTTTGACATTTCTTGAAGCGCATGCTAGAGTAGCTCGCATGTGCCAGAATTTTTCCTACTTACTTAACACTTATTGTTATAATATGGAAAATTTACGCAATATCATTATAATTTATAGCCTATGTGTTATTCTGTTATATAAGCTATATAATTGCAAAGTTTCATCTCAATCCGTTCAGTAGTTTTTGCGTGAAAGAGTAACAAACATCCATACATCCATCCTTACAAAGTTTCATGTTTATAATATTAGTAGGATAACAGGAAAATTATATTTTTTTAGGATGAAAAGTCACCAGTTGTCCTCTCCGGAGAAGTCAGTGGTCTGAAGAAGGTATGTACTCATAAGAACACAGTATTATAAATTAAATTTAATTTAAGAACATTATTTCCATAGAACAGTGCTTCCCAAACTATGGTTTGCAACCCAGCGGTGGTTCGTAAGCGAATATTGAGCGGGCTCTGCCTGTAGAACGACACACTAACCAACTGAGCAAAAGATTAATGTAGTGTCTGCAATTAAATTGGCAATGGTTAGTTTTTTTTATAAATATTTTAGGACCTATGACCCCAAACTAAGCAAAGCTTGTGATATGGCTGGCTGAGACTGATTTACTCCTTATACATATTTTATAAATACATGCTTATGTATATAACTAGCGAACCGCCCCGGCTTCGCATAGGTGAATTATAAGTACTAGCAACCCGCCCTGGCTTCGCACAGGTGTGTTATACATAGGTATAAACCTTCCTCTTGAATCACTCTATCTATTTAAAAAAACTGCATCAAAATCCGTTGTGTAGTTTAAAAGATATAAACATACAGGGGACATGGGGACAGCAGAAGTGACTTTGTTTTATACTATGTAGTGATAGTGATAAACCATCCTCTTGAATCACTCTATCTATTAAAAAATAACAAAATCCGTTCCGTGGTTTTAAAGATATAAGCATACATGGGGACAGACAGCGGGTGCAACTTTATACTATGTAGTGATACCTAAATAACACCCAGACACAGAGCCAACACCTATGTTCATCACATATTTACTTGCCCTGGGTGGGAATCGAACCCACGCCTCTTTGACCCAGGAGTCAGGGTCACTAACCACTGAGCTATTGAGACAGTCAGGCAGAGATTGCCTAGAGGTGGGTCCTGAGTTTATAAACTTGAATGAGATGGGTCATAGCCCAGTCAACTTTGGGAACCACTGCCATATAATTTTTAATACCATCAGTTTTATGACTGAAAAAACAAAGGCACAAAACATTCCAAAATTAATTATTATGTTAACATAGCCAACTGTTTTTACGATGAAACAGTTCAAGACCTTGTACGTTATGATAATGAATGTGTTACGTCACTGAATAAATGTGCCAAGTCAGGTTAAATTCAATATATTCTGGTAAATCAACGTTGATTGAACAAACAACACCTATGAAGTCAATAAGTAACAGGGCAGTTTGTTTTTAAAGCAAGTGTATGTTATAGTTGACAACAAAGATAATATACTGCAATTACATAACTACTGATTGTCTACAAATAGAAGGCAATTAATACACAAGTTATAAAATTGTATGCATAATAAATCATACAGTTTTATCACTTGGTTCACAGTGAATTACCTACTTGAATTAAAATTCAAATATTTTAAATAGGTAACTGAAATAAGTAATAAGAATTGTCAACTATACCTACTGTGTGACCCACTTTAATACTGACTTCCAAAAAGGAGGAGGTACTCTGTTTGTCTGTCTGTCTGTCTGTCTGTGGCATCATAGCGCCCGAACCACTGAACCGATTTCAGTTTAGTTTTTTTGGATGAAAGGAGACTTAATCGAGAGTGTTCTTAGCTATGTTTTATAAAAATCGATTGAGCCGTTTAAGAGTTATGGTGGGTTAAAGTGGGGATGGAAGAACCAAAATTCTACAAAATATGAGCCCAAAATGGTTGTCAATGTGTCGGGGGTTTTTTAAATTTTTAATTTATATTAGTTATTTAATCTATGTATCTATTTATTTTAAATAGAAATATATCTACATATTTGCCATTTGCAAACTAATTAAAAAAAATATTTATTTCGAAAGGGCATTCTCCCGAGGCATGCAAAAATTACTGGATTACACGGATAACACATCAATTCGTGCAAATAATTCGAATTCTGTACACGGCGAATTGGTTATACCATTTATGGCGTAAAATAGTTATTACAATGTTATACAGGTCGCGGCATATAAGTCTAGCGCTGAGCGAAGTGTGGAGGGGATGGCTGCACATCGGTTTAGTATGGCGGTCACCATGCGCAGCCAGCCCCTCCACAGTACCCCCAGCGCTAGACTTACGTGCCGCTACTTGTATCTTCAGTAGGAATCAAGTCAAAAATAAAACCATATTGTGTCCTAATCATTTTGTAATTATGCTGTGTCGTTGTGACTATTGCTAAGTTGTTTTAGGGTTCCGTACCCAAAGGGTAAAAACGGGACCCTATTACTAAGACTTCGATGTCCGTCTGTCTGTCTGTCTGTCTGTCTGTCACCGGGCTGTATCTCATAAACCGTGATAGCTAGGCAGCTGAAATTTTGTCACAGAAATGATGTACATATTTCGGTTGCCGCTATAACAACAAATACTAAAAACAAAATAAAATAAATATTTAAGGGGGGGCTCCCATACAACAAACCTGAATTTTTAGACGTTTTTCGCTCTATAGTAATAAAAGTAATAGGTAGATGCTTGAAATTTTCACAGAATATTTAGTTTTATACTAACTTCAATAATAAACAATAAAATTAATATTTGAGGGGGGCTCCCATACAGTACGGAACCCTCCGTGCGCGAGTCCTACTCGTACTTGGCCGATTATGTAATTATGCTGTGTCGTTGTGACTATTTCTAAGTTGTTTGTTATCTCTTATGATTAGATTGTAATGTTTGATGGTATGATTTGCACACAGCCCTGTTGTACTATTACATTTATGCTTCTGTAAATAGGTCACTCATGCTATCACCTTATAATAAAAATAATAACCATTGTTTCAAACCAAGATTAGGTATGAAATACAATATAAGTACTTAATAAATCTTTATTGTTTCTCATCAAGTACATATTCAGACCAAATAATAAAGTAAAGACAGAATGTTGAGAAACAAACAAGTGAAGCTGACAAAATTACGCCTCGCCGTGTACAGACACAATTACACACACAAACACGTACAACGAAACTACGCCTTGGCTCGTCAGTCGAACTATGGCGGCGCAACACCGACGCACTCACCACATCTATAAATAATAATTGGCAAAGTACAAGTCGGACTCGCGCACGGAGGGTTCCGTAGTACTGTATGGTAGTCCCCTTTAAATTTTATTTTATTGTTTATTGAAGTGAATATACAATTATAAATTCTGTGAAAATTTCAAGCATCTACCTGTTACCATTATAAATATCTATCGAAAAACAGCTAAAAAATCAGGTTTGCTGTGTGGGAGCCCCTTGTACTTGTGTACCCTTAAATATTAATTTTATTCTGTTTTTAGTATTTGTTGTTATAGCGGCAACAGAAATACATCATCTGTGAAAATTTCAGCTCTCTATCCATAACGGTTCATGAGCTACAGCCTGGTGACAGACAGACGGACAAAAGGACAGCGGAGTATTAGTAATAGGATCCCGTTTTTACCCATTGGGTACGGAACCCTAAAAACTGGCCTCACTTGTCTGTTCACGACATCCTGTCTTGATTTTTTTATATTTATAATATTAATAAATAGTACTTAACCTAGTGAAACAAATGATGGCCTTATCGCTTCACTTCTCATGCTTTTGCCATGGGATAGAAATTCAAGGCATTGACATTTTTTTTTCTTTTTGGTTTTGCATAGAATAAATAGATTGGAGGAAGGCCTTAGTCCAGCTGTGGGACACAACAGGCTAACAACAATAAGTTGTTTTTTTTTACCATAGGCTATATAATTTTTTTTTATTTTTTCATACAATATTCACCCTACGTGAATAGGCCTACGTCCTGCAGTGAACTATTAAAAAGGCTGGTACAGTACAATAATCAGCTGGAACTTGTTACAATGGCCTAGACACTAACATAATTATTTTTCGCAAAAAATGGCATGACCGACTTCAACCGTGCACAGAATTCGCTAATATTTCGCACGGATCTATTTAGCATTTTTCACATTATTGTTGATTTATCGAAAATGGCTCAGCCAATTTCGATAAAATTTAATTGGGACCAATTTCGAAGTATACTCTTTCGAATAAAAAAAGAATTCTCGAAATCGGACCACTATGTAAAAAGTTATGCGTGGTTACACATAAAAAAAAATACGCGTCGAATTGAGTACCTCCTCCGTTTCGTCGGTCAAAAATGGATAAATCTTTATATAATTCTCAAGTTTTCCAATTTGATTTTATTACCGATCATTATACATAATTGTCATGTGTATTGAATTGAAAGTGAAAGAAACCATTTAAAAATACAAGCAAGGTCTACATGACATTTAAAGTAAGTATTATTATTTATTTTTACTCTATTATTATGTTTTATGTTATAGGCACTGTGTAATGCCAAATATTACCATTAGGTAGTTATTATTTTCATGAATGTATATGTAGACTAGAATAGGTTTTCACTAGTTTACACTTTAGTCATCTGTTAAAGGTTTCACCTCCCAAGTAGTGGTCAAGGTCATTGAGGGATGATTTATATTAGGACGGGCACGGGACGGGCGCGGTACGGGCCGGGTGGGTGATTCTGTATGAAAACAAGCACGTAACGCGCTCTAACGTGCCCTTGTTTTTAAGAAATTCGTGTGAAAAATATTTATTTTTCAAATAACAAAACTTAAACTCGGTTTATGATTTATTTTAACGTAATTTTACATATATCAAACATTTCTCCAAAGGAAATTCACGGAAATAATAAAAATACTTACCGCGTTATGTTACGTTTTGTTGAATCTTTGAAGTTTGTCCATACGACGCACGTACGATGCATGTTCCATACATTTTGTGTAAAAGCCCGGACGGGTCCCGGACGTCGTACGGGCCACAACAAAAATGTATAGAACGTGCGTCGTACGGGCCCCGTCCGGCCCGTCCCGCGCCTGTCCCCGCCCCGTCCTAATATAAATCATCCATAAGTCTAAAGATTTAAATAACCTAGATGACTTGTTTTAGGTGTTAATGGATTCGAGAATGAAGGTGACCCCATTTTGTATAGGAGCAAGCAATGAAGTGAAAGAAGCCTCAAAATTATAAACATTTTGCACTAAGTATTTGTTATTTTCAGTAAACATTTGATGTATTTTTATACTTGCCACAGTAATTCAATAAAACAATAATATAAAATTACTAATTATTATTGTAGATTAGTGCATTGTTTATAGTTTTGGGGTAAGTTAGTTAAGAGTTTTCTAAAATAAATTATGTACAAAAAATAGTATGTTGATAGAGTTTGTGCAAAAAGAGAATCGTCGTAGGTGAGGTCGCCCGTGTGCCATTTTATTAATTTTGTTGATAACACTGCTCTGTCATTGTTAGTACAACCAAAAGTGTTTGATACTTGGTAGACACCAATTCGGTTTTCATCACTAGACTCACGTCTACCAAGTAGTCGGTACCTTGGCTGCCGATTAAAATCTTATTTTTAGAAATCTTATCTTTCTTCAAATCCCGAGTAAATAGGTATCTTCTATGTAAGCGTTCTACAACCTAGACCGCTTATCTGCTTAACATCAGGCAGTATGTGGTCAAACGCAAACCTATTCAGAATTAATTGCACAAACTCCACCAGTGTTTCGTCACAATGTTTTCTTTTCGTGCATCCCAGGCTCTTTACCATATTGATAAGATCCACAATGGGGTTCGATATCCTTCATGAAGATGATGAAAGATCATGATCACGTTCAATGCCACCACAAAAGCGATGTTTAGCCAGGTGCTCCTTTTTCGCAAAAATTCTAAACCGCGAGTCGTCGGCGCTTGAAACAAATGCTGAATTCGCTAGGCGAGTCTATGATACTAGGCCTAATTATGAAGGCAGCATCGTAATTATAATAGCTATTTAGAATATTTCTGTTTCTTTTTCACTTTAGGCATTCAATAGATAGACAACTTTTTAGTTGCTATTAAATTTACGACGGCGCCTTTATAATTAGGCCTACTGAATGTGTTAAGAAGATATCTACAGACTAAGCCCGATTACAGAGGCGCCAGCGTAAATTTAATAGCAACGTAAAAGGCGTTCTCTCTATCGAATGCCTAAAGTGAAAAAGAAACAGAAATATGCTATTTAGCTAATATAATTACGATGGCGCCTCTGTAATCGGGCTTACTATCTAATGTACATAGGTAATCGAATCAGGCCGCACGAAAAGCTGCATATACTTAGAAATATAAACATCAAAATAATGGTTCACACACTAACATAGCGTTTAACTTGAATCTACCAACTCCATTTTTATTGTTACGCTCCTTATAAATACTTATTTGAATTTGTATAAACTTAAAATAATTGTCACTGAGTGCAAATCTTGCAGGGTAGCCACGGGATTCATATCCACGAGTATGGCGACATGACCGGCGGATGCGTCACTACCGGGGAGGACTTCAATCCGAAGAAGTCCGACCACGGGAGCCCCCAGTCTAGCATCCGGCACGTTGGGGACCTGGGTAACATTGAAACGTACACTGATGGTGGGGTTACTAAGGTACATCTTTAAAATCCGCGCCACACAAGTCGGCGGATGGGAAGTGAGGCGCAGAACGCTGCGTAAAAGGCAAAATATACGTATGCGCGAGAGCCAGAGAGACTCGCGCCGGGGCACACCCGCCCGCCAACCTCATGCCTCCCGCGCGCTTCCTACGTGCTCATTGCTACGCCACGCGGTGTCGGCATTGTGCACACATGCGCAATCATTAGCGAATTACGGCGAAGTGTTATTTGCGTCTAACTTCTCATCCGCCGACTTGTGTGGTGATACCTATATATAGCTAGTGCTTAACTTGCAGGGTACTCAGTTAACTCGGACCACCTCAGCTCTAAGTCCTAAAGCTCCTAACATTTAAAAATGCTTGCACAGTATAACGTATCATACCATAACCGTCCCAGGAACACACTCGTACTGAACTCTTTGAACTCTCTAGTTTCAGTAAGAAGGTTCAAATCTCTGATCATTTTACTTTCCTACTTTTACCTTTTTGAATTTGGACACCCGAGATAGCTCAATGCTAGTTTGTGAAACCCTTCGAAATTACGTAAGTTCGGGTCTATGTGCATCTTTTTCTAACACCTTTTAAATTTCATATTTAAAATGGAACAAAGTGATAATCCTTGCTATTTTAGTACTGTTTCAATAACTTTGTTCTTATTCTATGGTTTCTATAATTTCAGTCGTTAGACGTCCACTGTTAGACATAATATGGAATTTAGTGTTCGGTGAAGAAATAAGTCTGCATGATAAATGTCTAAAATACCTAACTGAAATACAGTCTAAATTGCTTCATTCTGCTATAAAGCATTCTATCTTGCATTCATCCCTTTTTTTACCCATGTCTATTATTTGTGGATGTGTTCCATCTATCTTAACCAGAGCGAATATGAGCGCATGCGAAAGCTGCTTTCCCAACCCTGAACAGAAACATTACAAACGATCTATTGAGGTTGCAACAAGACCTCCGAGTATTGGTAGGGCTCATCACTGGTCACTGCAACTTGAATAGTCACATGTATAAACTGGGAGCCACCGACAGCCCACTCTGTCGTGGTTGCCTGCAGGAGAATGAAACGGTAGAGCATGTTTTGTGGCATTGCAAGGCCACGGCAGAAACTAGAATTGTTTGCGGGTTGCATGTCGTCATCATCCTCATCGCTGCCAGCGGCCTGGGTTGGCTCAGGTAGACGCTGGAGGGGGAAATGCACAAAACACCCCATGCGGGACGTCAGTGCAGGACTTATCATGGAATCAAAGTCCAACTTAGCAATGCATAGTTCCAGCCCGCATTCTATGGCTATAAAAATATTTAATAAACTGCCAAATAATCTAAAAAATATCTAAAAGGAAAACTGTTTTATAAAACAACTAAAAATTATTCTATTATCCAAATGTTATTACACATTAGACGATTTTTTTAACGATAATCTAGAAAACATAATAATAAATCGTTCCAATACGAATCATACGAATAATAAAATTGCCATACCCTTATCAGGGTCATATGCACTCTAAAAAATTTCTAGACGCGGCGACAAAAATCCCTTATCAAATGGGAGATTACTAGGGAAACTGAACACATCGACTGCACAAATTTAGACGCTTGAAAATATCAATGACAAAGGAATTTATATACATTTTTTGTTGCCCCGTATTAGCCTCCTTTGAGGTTTGAAACTATCACAAACATTGTAGATATGACAACGCTAACTGTCCCTATGATAAGTCGCTATTACAAAGGTACTATCACACTACGTTTTTGGCATGTTGTCATTTTGACCACTTTGCTTTGACCCCACGTTAAGGCATTGTTACTTTTAAAATATAAAATGTCACCATGTTCAATGGTATATTGTTTATTTGTCAACGTTGCGTTGTCACTGTGACAGAGTATGCTGTCTCACGTCAAGGCTATGTCATTTTGACAATACAACTTTGTCCCAATATTAAAAGAATATTGTTCGTTTGTCTACAGTATGTTGTCCCTTCATCTTCTGGGTATTGTCACTACGACAGTGTATGCTGTTCCAACGTCTACGACGTGTTGTCACTGTGACAGTGTTTAACTGTCCCTTCGTCCACTGGATGTTGACGCTGTGACAATGTATGCTGTCCCTACGTCTACGATGTGTTGTCCCTGTGACAGTGTTTTGCTGTCCCTATGCCTACTGGGCGTTGTCGCTGTGACAATGTATGCTGTCCCTACGTCTACGGTGTATTGTCTCTGTGACAATGTTTTACTGTCCCTATGCCTACTGGGCGTTGTCGCTGTGACAATGTATGCTGTCCCTACGTCTACGGTGTATTGTCCCTGTGACAGTGTTTTGCTGTCCCTATGCCTACTGAGCGTTGTCGCTGTGACAATGTATGCTGTCTCTACGTCTACGGTGTGTTGTCCCTGTGACAGTGTTTTACTGTCTCGACGTCTTAGGTAATAAATTAAATACGTCTCTGCCACAAAGGTATTTTGTTTTTGCGTTTACCCAAACTATGACTTAGCAACAACGTAAGTGCCACCAACCCCCCGTCCCCCCGCCCACATATATCTAAGGTAAGGTGCGCAGATACGATATGAAGCATCATTACGGGTCTCTGCTCTCTGTACAGCCCTTTGGGCACAGAGGCCAATAATAATGTTTCCTGCGCACCTGCGCACTCAGCCTTAGCGGGATGTGGGTTGGGCGGCATTTACGTTGAATCTAAGTCATAGTTTGGTGAAATGCAAAAACAAAATACCTTCGTAGCAGAAGAGGCGTTTTACTATAGACGTCGAGACAGCAATACACTGTCAAAGTGACATCACGCCGTGGACCTAGGGACAACAAAACACTGCCACAGTGACGGCACACTGTAGACGTTGGAACAACTTACACTGCCGCAGTGACAATACCCAGTGTACGTAGAGACAGCAACACCCAGTCTGATGGCACCTACGATAACCCTCTCGGATTTGGACAGCTTCATAGAGAAGTATGTGGCTTTGCATCTGAAAACCCCAGGATGCCATCGTCATGGTTACTTTGCGGAATGTCAAAACTAGAAAAGAAATTAAAATCAGCAAAACGATTAAGATGTTTTATTACAAATACAAATTAACGAAAGATAGAGTAATTGGTCTTACTTATACTGGGTTATACGTAAAGGCTATGCTAAGCTGAAAGGGGCTCAAAGTACTAATCATTATAAACGACTTTTAATAATTACATGTTGAAAGTAGTATACCATAATCATCGTGCGCGAAAACTTAAAAAAAAATAGCGGGCGGATATGCCAGCTTCCATAGAAAAATCTTCGAGCCCCTTAGTCTTATCAAGGATCATATGAAGAGAGGATTGCCAATGGCCATACAAAAGTGTGCATCTGGCGCTGTGCATAGCATTTTTTTTTTTTTTTTGCCGAAAATGTAAGTTTATGCTAGTTCATTACGATACACGCTCTATTGTATAGCCATTGTCTAGCCTCCCATTTTAAGATCCTTGGTCTTATTTTAATAATTAATTAGATATAAAAACAGATAGACAGACACACACACAGACACACTGAATTGATCTAGCACAAACAAAAACTGTCGAAATCGCCTTACAACACAGTTGCGTTTGCGCCGCGGCCGGACCGGAGTAAAATGGCAGATTGATTGGCAGAGGCAGTGTTGCCAATGACTAGTTTTTGACTGCCGTGTTTGGTAAGGGAAATTTCCGTGTTTGTAAAGAAAAGCTATCTTCGGCTGCCGTAGTAAATAAATAAAATAAAACATGTTTCTTTTTAATTTTTATTATCACTTTAATTAACAAAAAAAAATCACAAAAATCAACAATAAATAATTAACCTTATTTACCCAAATACATCTCTGATACTCTCCACAGACATAAACATTTTTAATTTTTATTCAGTTAGTATTTTTTTTATCTATTATTTTAGTGAACATTTCCTCGGTTGGAACAACAATAGTCAAAAGTCTAAGTTATTTTTATTTATTAATGGCAGCAAGAAGGAACTTTCGAAATACAGTACAAATAATTTGACACTAGCGGTTAAAGTCCTAAGCTAAGTACCTGTCATAAAATCAACCAATGGGGATTCCTTTGTCTGAGATTGCGCATTTTATTTTTAAAATTTTTGGCTTTGGCACTTTGCAAAATGCGATCTTTGCAAATTGCCGTAGATTTTGCTAAGGCAGTAGATAGTAGATTGGGGTTAAGGGTTTAGGGTTACGTAAAATTTTTGGTTAAAAACAAATTAATATGACCCATGAAATACCTTTGATTATCACTGTTTTTTTTAATTTTGTTTAAGTGGATACTTTTCTTAGTTAGATATGCAACAAACTGCAAAAAAAGTAACGTCCTGTCCCCTTTTAATTCCAAAGCTTACGATGAAAAATTTAAGTAAGATATGTAATTGTAATAGTACACTAAAGTATACAAGGAAAAACACTTTCATTATTTATGTCAGATTCGTGGCGAACCACTAGTAAAATACATTACAACAAAACAATAAATTTACTTTTATTTACAATCATTTTACTGCAAAAAATTGTTTACTTATGATCGTGTAATTTTAAGTTAACAAGTATCATAGCATTAATTCAGGATCCGATCGATTTTGTTTAATCAAGTCGTCATTTCTCCTTAGAAAGAGAGGAATTTGGCTATAATGGCAACATTGCAAAACACAGGCGGCCTCTGACGACGGCAAAAAAAAATTCTCTTTGTGCTCAACCGGAGCGCACGTGGGTTTTCCTTACGGTGCGTGTTGTGAATGAGTGCTAGCGAACCTACAGCTTTTGTGTGCCACCGCCCTCCATCAGACGGGTAGGGCCTCGTACGAGATCCGCCCCTCTGACAGCGAGGTCGCTGCCTCAACAGCGTCCACCTCGTCGCGTCGCCACGTGCGACCCCAGCACTCCGCCGGTTTTGGCGTGAGAGCGGGGTCGCGCGCGCCGCCGCCACCCACGCGCAGGAGGTCTGCGCCCCGTCGCCCTCCTCCCAGCTGCCCGCCGTCCAGCTTGGACGGCTGCCCAGCGGGAGGCCGCGCGGGAACCACCAGCCGCAAACTTGGCGAGTACGCCAAGTTGCGTGAATCCGCCTACCAGGCTGAATCCGAGAACTTTGCGTGAACCCGCCTACCGGCGTGAATCCGCCAACCTTGTGTGAATCCACCGACCAGCGTGAACCCGCCAACTTTGCGTGAATCCGCCTACCAGAGTGAATCCGCCAACTGGCGTGAATCAATCAACAATGTCAGGTAACAGGGAAATAAACCTGTCATCGTCGTCGTCGAGCGTGAACGACCCCGCTCCGACACCAGCAGTCCCCGCTCCGACTCCAGCAGTGATACCAGCAGCGACACCAGCAGCACCTACGACACTTCGAACCCCAGGTACCGCTGACACCAAGAGCAGGCTAACGCCTCCAGAAAATCTTGTTGCAATAAGGGACATACACGACCCAGAGAAGACGGTAATAGTGCCCAAGTCTACAATAGGGTTGCTTCGCTTCTCGGTACCAAGAGGCATAACCGGGCGCTCGCGTTCAGCGGGAAGCGTGGCGCGCAGTGCCACACGCAGCGTCCCCAGAGCCATAGGAAGCGATGAGTATCTCGCCCATAGTGGAAATAAGACCACCCTAGATGCCAGTGAGTCGCGTAAGAAGCGCACGATCTCACCGCCGGCAACCCGTCCGCCCAAAACGTCCAAAATACCTGTCATAAAAGTCATTAAAGTCTTAGCAGCGGACCAGGTACAAAAAATGCAAAGAAGACAAGGCACCATCAGCGAGGCGACATCATCAGCCGAAGAATCGAGTGCCTCAGGGTCTCAACCCCGCAAACCACCTCTACCGATTGTTGTCAGAGCGGAAATCCATCATCCCCCTCATGAAGCGGCAAACATCCCCCTACCGACCACCCCCATCACCAAGAGGGCTACGACCACAAAGATGAGTGGTAGTGGAATTGAAAAAATCACAGTCCGAGAGCCGCAGCCGCAACGTGACTCGCGGCTAGCAAGGAGACAAATTGCTGCAACCTACCAAAACGCAAATTTGCCGCCCCCCTCACCCTCACCATTGAGCCAGGCTAGTAGGGGGGAGGAAATCATGTCACAAGACAACATAGTAGCTCCCCAGGCACAAACCCAGAGAGAGGTACACAATTCGACCTCTTATGACGACATAGAATCAGTGCCGATTGATGCCGCCCCCATGCCGTCCCCTCCCTCACCGCCCCCGGCGGCCGCGGCAGCATATGCTAAGGTCTTGGCGGCATTATCCCCCCCAAAAGGGAGGAAATCACCTACCAGCGAAAATGATCGCAACACTCGGCCATCCAACCCAACGACGACCGCATACAAACCCGAAGAGCCACTGAGGGCTCGATCTGGAAAGTACCCGTCATTGGTGGTAGAGAAGCTCAACGACTGGCCGCGACATATGGCCGCACTTAAAGACCGCCTGGGGTATGTACCAAACGCGCGCCCCTACAACTCCGGGATAATTTACCATCCGAAGACCCCGGAGGAATTCAGAGCCGTTCAGGCCTATATGGTAGAGGCTAAACGGATAGAGCCGGCCATTCAATTTCATGCCTACTCCCTGAAATCCGAAAGGCCCCATAAAGTGGCTCTGTGGGGCCTACCACAGGATACGGACGAACAACTGATAGTCCAGGCCCTCAAAGACAAGGGCTACCCGGCGCGGTTTGCAAGAGCACTCCCAACCCGCCGGAACAACCGCAAAACCGTCTACCATATCCAGTTGGACCCCATGAACAAAGAAAACCTGGAAGACTTGTACAAGATAGACGAATTGATGAACATGCCTCGAGTCCGCGTCGAGGCGTGGAGGGGCACAACAACAATGCCCCAATGCCATCGGTGCCAGGCCTTTGGACATTCGTCAGTCAACTGCTTTAGGGACCACAAATGCGTCAAGTGTGCGGGGCCCCACTTCGGATCAGAATGCCCTAAAGCAGCTGACTCACCACCTACCTGCGCCAATTGTAAGGGAAGGCACACAGCTAACAGCAGGACCTGCCCCGTCTTCCGCAGAGAGGCGAGGAAGCGGGGCATCAGATTGCCTGGGGACCCTCCTCCCCCCCCAACTCAAACTCAAGGGCCAAATAACAGAGGGCGAGAAGAACCCCCACCCACCCGAAGAGACACAGGGCAGGCTAGGTCAGCACCAACTGCTCAACAGAACCCTACCCAAGGGGCGCCGACCCATGGGCTGCAACAAATGCCCACACCATTCCCCCCAGGATGGGGATGGCCAGCGCTGCCCACAACATTATGTCCACCAGCAAATATGCCACGCTGCATGGGAGGGGTGCAAAGACCGATACCGAAGAGGAACAGGAAGCGTAGAGCGAGGGGAAAGATTGCGAAGGCCCCACCAACTGCATCTACCCCTGTCCCGCATGCCACAGAGCTGCCAGTCTTTGCGCCATTCCACCCAGCTGCGGGATACAAGCCAGGAGCGGAGGAGGCAAAGAGCTCCCAGCAACCTAAAACAGCCACACTCCTACCGCCGCAAACAAGCGCAGAAATAAGACCAGTACGTGCGCAGGCATCACAACCAGCACACCCGACAGCCCAACCATCAGCCGCACCTGCACCCAAGGCAGCCATAGCAGGGTCACAGCCTAAGACAAAGAGCTCTCAACCGAAGATGAAAAGGGCAAGGTCGGTGCCTTCACTAGCGCCAACACAAGTGCCCACGGAAGGCCCGGAACCAAGGGTCCACTTCGCCCCAATCGGCCGGCCTCAAACAGTAATGACGGGGGGAGCAGTCCCAGTGGCTCCTAGAGCCACTCACCCATACCACCAGATGCAGCAGAGAGGCCCCCCGCCCGGATTCCTCCTTGGCCCGCCGAGCCTGGGCCACCAGCTGCACCAGTATGCTCAACAGCACCAACCTGCCTTCCCCCGTATCTTAACGGGACCTCCGGCGAGCACCCAATTAGGGGAATCCATCAGCGCCATGATGGGGGCCCTTGTGGGACTACTCGCTGCCATCGCTGCGGGGGAGGACCTCCGAACAGCTGCGATGCGCGGACTGGCCACTCTCCAATCGATCCATTATGGATAGTGGCCTAACGCGCATCATGTACTGGAATGCCGGAGGCATCAAAAACAAGACCGATGAACTGAGAATTCTCACCCAGTCGCAGGATATCCACATCATACTCCTGGGTGAGACCAAATTAACGGCCCGACAACAACTAAAGGTGCCCAATTACTTTGTGTACCGCCGGGACGAAGTCTCACCCCGGGGTACGGCTTACAGAGGAACAGCCGTCCTGGTGAGGAGGGACGTCGTGCACGAAGAGTTGGGCAACCTCCAGTTCGTAACAACGAGGACGACGGGGATCCGAACCATGGTGGCTGGCAAGGAAACAGACATTTTTGCCGGCTACAGACCTCCGTCCAATCGCGAAGAGATAAACGCGTTGGATCTGGACACAATTTTCACAGCAAGACCGACCCTACTGGCCGCTGACCTAAATGCCAAGCATAAGACGTGGGGGTCTAATGTGAACTCAGCCAGCGGCAAGAAGCTTCTCCACATGACTGAGGCGAGAGGCATCACGGTCATAGGCCCAGACTCGCCCACTCATGTCCCAACGAACCCTCGAGCACGTGCCGACGTACTGGACATAGTATTACACAGGGGGATTGATGCTCCAGTGTTCATAGAAGTCCTGTACGACCTGCAAGACCAGCATCTCCCCCTGCTCATTACCGTCGGAGGACCTACGTCGAGCATGGCGAGGCGTCCGCCGAGGAAGAGAGTAGACTGGGAGAAGTTTCGAAACGGACTGCAATCGCTAACAGTCGGCAAACTCTCGACCGCAGAAGAAGTGGAGGACTGCTCGAAGAGACTGACGGAGGCGATTGCAGCCGCACAAGAGGCCGCAACGACAGAGGAGCCACCTACCGCAAGGCGTGACGAACTACCTCGTGATCTGAAAGCTGTACGCGAACATAAGCGGGAGCTTAGGCAGCTGTGGGCCCACACCCGCTGTCCAAAGATCAAGAAAGAACTGAACGCCATAACAGAGAGATTTTCAGAGTCGATAAGGGCCTGGAGGGGCACCGCCTGGGATTACCACATAGCCCAGTGCGATGAGAACAAAACCGACCTGTATAGTCTCAACCGCCACCTGACCCAGGCTAAAGCGTCCGTTTGCCCACTTCTAGACGGCTCCGGTAAACGGCGTTACTCAGCCTCAGAGAGGGCAGAGCTACTCGCTGACCACTTGGCAGGTCAGTTCCAGTTACATCCGGTCCCACCAGGAGCCTCACACGAGGTACAGGAACACCACGAGCGAGTCGCAAGGGAAGTGTCCGCATACCTGCAGACCCCGGCGCCTCCGTTGGGCGGGCTGGACTTCATAGCCCCAACGGAAGTAGCAAGAGCCGTGAGGCGTCTAAAGGTGAAGAAAGCACCGGGTCACGACGGGATACCGAACGCCGCGCTAAGGCAGATGCCAGCGAGAGGCCTGGTTTGTCTGACCCGGCTGTTCAATGGGATACTTCGGACTGGACATTTCCCTGCGATATGGAAAACTGGCAAGGTGATCGTCTTACCCAAACCTGGCAAGGATCGACGATTGCCGGCCAGCTACCGCCCCATCACCTTGCTACCGCACCTCTCCAAGTTGTTTGAGCGTTTGCTGCTGAGGAGAATGCGTCCCCACATCACACCCAGGGACGAGCAATTCGGGTTCCGCGCGCAACATTCCACCACGCTCCAACTGACGAGGGTGCTCCATCATCTAGCACACGACCAGAATATGGGGAGACGGTCCGTCGCCGTGTTCCTGGATATCGAGAAGGCCTTTGACCGGGTGTGGCACGAGGGCCTCATTTTCAAGCTGATGGACAGCACGATGCCGCCTGCGCTAGTTCGAGTCGCGGCATCGTCCCTGGCCGATCGAGATTTCTTCGTGTCCGTCGAGAACATGCACTCCGGGAAGAGGAAAATCGAAGCAGGAGTTCCACAGGGAAGCTGTACATCGCCGTATTACTACTCCGCCTACACAAACGACATCCCGAACCTGGAGGATTCCACACCGGGAGAACGGGATGTTATGTTAGCACTCTTCGCCGACGACAGCGCTTATGTCGCTTCCTCGAGTAGAGTCGCACTGGCCGCGGCCAGGATTCAGCAGGTCCTTGATATCCTGCCAGAGTGGCTAGACAAGTGGCGGATGGCTGTCAACGTGGGCAAGACGGCCGCGCTGCTTGTCGGAAGCACCAGGAGATCCAACTACCCCCGACCATTGCAGCTTAGAGGAGAAGACATCACGTGGGAAAAGACGGTGAAGTACCTGGGTGTCTTCATAGACCCGCGCTTGAGCATGCGCTCGCAGACCACGCACGCTGTCCATCAAGCGAAGGCTGCTAGAGCGCTGCTGCGACCGGTACTCCGCTCTAAGCTGCCATTGAGCACCAAGATGGGGATATACAAAACATATATCAGGACCCGTCTGACATACGCTGCACCGGCCTGGTACCCGCTGTGCAGCGAGACCCAGAGGAAGCGACTCCAGGTGGTCCAAAATACCAGTCTGAGGATGATCTCGGGAGCTGGCTGGTTCGTTCGGAACGACATACTGGCACAGGACCTGAAGGCAGAACCGGTTAGGGAGTTCGTGGCTCGGTTGGCGCGTCGAATGTACGACCGCGCAGACAACGGGCCACACCCTCACCTACAAAACATCGCCCCGCACCATGCACGTCCACCGGACGTAAACGTACGAACCTGGCGCTCACTCCCTCGAGATCTCCTCCTGGAGGAAGACGAAGAGGAAATAGGCGACCCTGCATGAGGCCCTCGCAATAAGAAAACGTAGAATCACCAACGCCATGATGGCCCACAAAGCCGTGATGGCCAACAGGCTGAGAGGGGCTTGAGGTACCAATCGCCCTCGCGGACGTGTCGGACGCTCGCCCCTCCCATAAAGCCAACCCACCCACACCTCCATCCCCAGCAATCCCCTACTAATCCTCCCCCCCCCCCATTTTCTTCTTATTACAGGCTTATCAAAGCCAAGACGGCCACCAGCAAACCAGCTGAGAGGGTGTTGGAAGCACCACTCGTTCACGCGGGCGAGTAGGATACTCGCACCCTCAGAAAAGTTCCCTGCGGGCAGTGTTCCCGCAGCGTCCAGCCGCAGCAAAGAGGAAATCCTCGAGGCTGCAACCTCGCTCCCAGTACAGGAGAGAGATGAAACCACGACGACGACGACGGCATTTGTTGAGGGCCAAGGACGTATTCACTTCGGAGCGTTGACAGTAGTACAAAGGCCTTCGTGAAAATGTTTTTTAATTATCTATAATTATGTATTTAAGCATTGCTTATGCTTCTAGAACTTTTTCAAGTTTCTATAGGTACATTTAAGCTATGGTATGACCATACCGACTTATTTTTGAAAGGCTTCTGTTGAATCACAGAATAACGAATACTTTGGAGGTGCTCCATACAGAATCCTCAGTTTCTCGCCCCAGCGCATAGGTACGGTAACCGATAACCGGCACACTAACAGTTGAGAATATTGAAATTATATGTATAGAGCTACATCTATAAAGGGTTCAAATAACATATAAATTGTACCAATCGATAAATAAACAACGGGGCTACATTCATTTAAGAAGGCGCGGATAGCGCGCCGATATAAATGTAGCTGTCAAAGCGTTTAGGTAGGTATGGACAATTTTCTTTCAACCATACCGACAACTAGTATATATGTGTGTTTAAGAAGTTCTTCTGGAAACGAAAAATGTAGTTGTCACTTCCTATATATGGAAGGGGTAGTTATGACGTCATGAAAGTAGCAGACGACCATGTTGCAATCTTGCGATGTATTATATGTCGTACTTATAGTTACTGAATTATAATAAATTTCGACGCGATCTCGTTAGCTAATTTTGTCGTAGAGACTTACCGGCTAAGTCGTAGTTAATAAATCAAAATAAAACTTGAAGTCACGAACAGTCGTAAAAACTATTCTGTCATTTTGTTGAAGTTGCTTGTGAACCAGCGTATAAGCTCATATTCTACCGTCAACTAATAATGTCGTCGTAACTACCTTCCTATGTCGTAGGAAATAAGCTAAAATAAAATTTGACGCTACGTACAAATAAAGAAATGACAATTTTGTTAAAAAAAAAGTGTTCTGTGATTTTGTTAAAGTTGCTAGTGAACCAGCATTCAAGCTCACATTTTACCGTTAGCGAATTTTGTCATGGCAACTAACCTAGTTTGTCATATCATCGAAAACGAAATAAAACTTGACGCCACGTACATGTCAAACATGAAAATAACTTTGTAAAAAAAGACTCTGTCACTGTGTCAAAGCTACTTGTGGACCAGCGCTCAAGCTCACATTTTACCGTTAAGAAACTCTGTCACGGTGACTACCTCCTATGGCGTAGTGGCAAACTACTTTGTCGTAGCGACAAAATAAAAATAATCATAGACGCCACGTGCTCGGGAACCTAGTCGTAGTGACAAAAAACAGTTCGACAAAAAAGATTCTGATGCGGCGTTTAGGTTTATTAGAACGTACCGTTCAAAAGCCGCGTCAGGAGCACAAAAAATAAACGACAAAGGAATTTAGCACCTTAGACGACCGATTTTTTTTTGAGTGTGTATAACTATACAAAACATGTTAATTAAGAACCGCGTGTAAATTTCATATGTTGCAATAAATTATTTGACTTTGACTATCGCCCCTACATCGAGTAAGAATGTCTTCACGTCTGCCACATTTTAAACTTCCTTCTCCAGGTGTGGATCCAAGACTCGATGATCTCCCTGGTGGGCCCGAACAGCATCATCGGGCGCACGCTGGTGGTGCACTCCGACGAAGACGACCTGGGTTTGGGCGGCACATCGGCCAGCAAGATCTCGGGCAACGCAGGCCGCACCATCGGCTGTGGCGTCATCGGCCGTTCAAAAGGCTAAACATCTGTATATGCCGAATCAACGCCCTTGGCAGCTTCGAAGTTAGCTACTAGCTGCGCAAAATCCTGATTTGGTTGATTGGGTTTTGCGCAGTTTTTAGCTAGCTTCATCACCAAGTAATTTCAAGCATTCGGCACATATGCCTAGCTCTATCCAAAAAAAAATCGCAACGTATTATACCAGTGTTCTTCGAGTTAGATCTGCCTGCCTACGTTTGTCATATGGAGTGTTTCTCCAGACCAGAAGTTGGATTATTTTAAGATAATATAGCTATGATAAACTGTGGAACTAACCGTGAAAACGCGTAAATTCAATCAGTTGTTCTATACATTTTGTCGATAAATAACAAATAGTAAAAGTAGATGGTCATAATGATGAGAACAATGATAACCTAGAATGTGTCAGTGTCTAGCTAGATAAACACTCCGAATACCAAATAAATGGAGGGCGATCCTAAAAGAGTACTTGAAGGTAGTATCATACAGAGCAGAAATGTTTGAATCTTGAACTTATACAGGGTTATTAGTAATCAATTAGCATCCTTTAAGGGGTTTATTATGTACATGAAAACAAGTTTTGTTGTGCGACTTTTGTCAAAACTATAAAAAACAGCTGTTACATACATTTTGTCGAAGGTGAACGATATTATTCTATGGAACAGCAATTTTTAAAGTCGCTGAATAACAGTTGTTAGTTTTGATGTACAGAATAAGCCCCTAAAAAGATGCTAATTGATTACCATGGCGAAAGTTTCAGCAGGGATATTATACTATGCCTACTTCACTGTTCTCAATAGACAACCCTTAAAACCACCATTACTGTATACAATCTTTAGATTAATTCAAAAAATCTTAGTGATAAAATTATAAGACTGATATTTTTTTGGAATATTGTTTACCATTTTTATTTTTACATTATTTATATCAATAAAGCTTTTAACCCAATTTATTTTTCTTTTTTTGTGGCATACCTGTTTGCCAATTTTACATTAGGTGCAATTCGCATACAGGAAAACTGGATCTTCTATTGTGCAAAGCAGATTAGTGATGAATATAATATTTATGAACCTAATAAAACGCAGAAGTCAAAAGGATATATTATAATCTGATCGCCTTACCACAAAAGATTTAAACACTGTTTAACCGTGCAATTTGTACCGTTAAACATTGTCTAAAGCGTGCGTAAAACTTGTGGTAAGACGGTGAATGTTTTAGGCACCTAATAAACTGATAAAGTAATTGAATATATCGATTATGCCTTGACGACACGTAATGTCACACGTTATTCAAGGCTTTAAATGAAAGGGCGACATTGCCCTTGTTCGTCTTTCCTAGTTGTTACTTCCTGATTGCACCGCCCTCAAAGAGTCAAGTTTGAAGAGTCTTTAAGATAAGTTTCAAATAGTCAAGTTTGACTATCCGGAAGAACCCAATTGGAGAGTAATAAAATCGTGAAGTCTAAGATCCCTATTACTTAGGCATTCCTGCTGGGCTAGCACTTTCACTGCTGAAAACACGCACGTCAGTGTTTTCGATTTTCACAGCCAGGGGCGGCTACACGCGCCAGGCGTGTTGCACCGAATTCCATAGGACGGTGCGACAACCCACACGCGTGTGTTTTATCAGAAGTAACGCCAATGCGTGCAAACGTGCGAGGCGTGTGCGACGATTTAAAAAAAAAACACTAAAATGTTGAAAATAACATAGTTTTTATGCTACTCTATCAAATATAACATGCTGGCAAATTTTTAATCTAGTTATTTTTAATTTATACTTTGGCAAAATAATATATTAATTTACTAAAGTGTTAAACTATATTATTAGGTATTAAAGCATTGACTTTGCATTGTTGTCCTGAAAATATTAAGATTTCCACAAATGTGTCATGCAGGCATAGAAATAGGCGCGTAAACACGCCGCGCGTGAGAAGTCGCACTGGCGCTACTCGTCGGGCGGTGTAATGGCCAGTGCGACTTTACGCGCCTGGCGCGTTATCTTACCGTGCGTGTTAGCAAGTTCTCGCGTTGCTCCACTGGTGGTGTCTCGACGCGATGGCGTCTGTCCGCGCCTAGCGTGTGCGTTTAAGAATTCGCAAAAAGCTTACAAAAGTACCTCAGCAGTGAAAGTGCTAGGCTGCGCACCACCCAAAATTTCTTTCGACGTGTCAGAGAGTTATAGCGAAGTTTATATCTGTCCCTTTTTCACACGTTGAAAAGATTTCTTTTCTTGGTGCTTATGGCCTATGGCTTACCATGTCTTTTCCCGTCACTTTCGAACTGAGATGGTGCAAAAAAAAGCATACGAGCGAGTGCTGAAGATCTCCCGTCGACTACAGTCCGTTCAGTTATTTTACCTCTGACATTTGTTGCTGTGTCTGTCTAACCTGTAGTGGTGTGTAATGACTCGACAGAGACAGCGACAAATGTTAGAGGTAACATAACTGCGAATGGACTGTAATCACCGTACGCCTGGCAACCAGTTCAAACAGTAATCTCTGCCTCGGTGGCTCAGTTGTTAGTAACCCTTCAGGGTCAAAGAGGGTTCGATTCCTGCCCAGGGCAAGCATTTATGTGATGAGCATAGGTGTTTGCTCTGTGTCTGGGTACTGTACTGTATCAGCCTTTTCAATAGTCCACTGCAGGACGTAGGCCTACCCAAGAAGGGTGATTGGGCCATATCCACCACGCTGGCCCAGTGCGGGTTGGTGGATTCACTTCACATACGCCATCGAATTTCTTCTACGGACGTATGCAGGTTGCCTCGATGTTTTCCTTCACCGAATCTGTGTCTGGGTGTTAGTATCTAGTTATATAAGTATGTATTTAAAAATATGTATATGTGATATATCAGTCTCTGGCAGCCATATTACAAACTTAGCTTAGATTAGCGTCAGAGACCGTGTGTTTTTTTTTTAATCTAATGTCGGTGCGGAAGGTCACCTGACTCTCGCGGATGCGCAATGTTTACTTACACCACGCGTTTATTACACGTTTCAATTACTATTTTGCGTGATCGTCAGACGATTTCATACCTTAAAAACGATGTAATAAACGTTTCAGGGTCTGCACGGATTCCACATCCACGAGTTCGGAGACAACACCAACGGCTGCACGTCCGCCGGCGCTCACTTCAACCCGGAGAGTGAGGAGCACGGCGCGCCCGACGCGCCCGCCCGCCATGTAGGGGACCTCGGGAACATTGAGGCTACCAGCGACGAGGGAGTCACCAAGGTACTTCCTTATTCCACAGCCACGAGCGAGGAGACACCACCCACCACGTGGGTGACCTCGGGTACATTGCGGCTACCAGCGACGAGGGAGTCACCAAGGTACTTCCTTATTCCACAGCCACGAGCGAGGAGACACCGCCCACCACGTGGGTGACCTCGGGTACATTGAGGCTACCAGCTACGTCGGCGTCACCAAGGTACCTCGTTTTTCCAGCTGCGAGTGACGAGTCAATAATAATAATAATAACGGGACCTCGGAAACATTGAGGTGGTAGCGACGACCGCCTCACCAAGATATTGGACGAATCATGCAACTTGGCGGCTGTGATGTTAGCTTACAGCAACAACTGCGCGACGATTGGGTTTTGCGTAGCTAACTTCGCAACCGCCAAGTTTGATTTGGCCTATACCTCGATCGTTATTTATCATCAACATTTATTAGATGTACACTGCCAGACATATTATGCTTCCCATGCAATAGGACCGTTAGCTTTCAACGCGATTCTGCGATTTCCGATTCCATCTCAGAAAAACTTCGACATGGCGCTCTATACGTATAGATACCACCACGATTTTGTTATAGATTGTTTTATTTGTATGATTTGTATCCGTTTAATCTGATAAATAGCATAATAAGAAAAATATCCTAGAATTTATGCCCGAAAATAATAATTTTACTTACACGCTTTTATTAGGTCGACCTGTGTGTAACTATGTAATGGAATCTAAGGTAACTAATTTAACCATCTTCCAAGGGTCATAATGTAATGAAAATTGGCAGCTGTATGTAGTTCTGATGACAATACATATATGTGTTATATGGTACTGTCGAACTGATCTCATGATGGAGCCGGAAGATATGAACTGGAACTTCGTGATGGAAAATCGTATCATAGCTGTTTTGGATTTCTTAGATAAGTCTTGTAATGAAGATACACATAACACATTAGAAAGCAAACATTTGTATCAAGTTATAGATTATAAAAACAACATGTATGTGTTAATGGTTAATTGATACTGACATTACATTGTCCACATGTACCTATAATAACACGGGAATGTATTTCTATCTGCTTGTACATAGTTACTAAGTTACCTATGTACCTAATGTGAGAGCCATCCTGCCTACAAACCGCTTCGCTGTTTGGCAGTACTTTTTAATTGTACCTATGTATGTTATATTAAGGACAAATAAATAAAAAAAAAACTTTGATCACGGTTAGGTTTCAAGGTCTGATGAGCGTGCTTTTTAGTTTTTTTAAACTACATTTACATCGATAAAAAACGTATGGACGCGGCGTGTTCAATGTATTTATATCTTGACGCTTGTGTGTTATCAGGTCTGCATTCAAGACTCGCGCATCTCCCTGTCCGGGCCGAACAGCATCCTGGGCCGCACGCTGGTGGTGCACGCCGACCCCGACGACCTGGGCCGCGGCGGCCACGAGCTCAGCAAGACCACGGGCAACGCGGGCGCGCGCATCGCCTGCGGCGTCATCGGCATCGCCAAGTCCTAGGCGGGCTGCTGACGGACCTAGAGATCTGCTCTAGAACACCTGCCTGCCCTACTAACTTGTTTAACCACGCCAGAAATATATAACGTATTCGTCTAAGTCAATACCTAGAATCTTCGAGCAAACATCTACAGAGCCACAGTCCCTAAGTGAAAGTAGTAAAAAAGGTTCGTCGCCACTAGTACCATTAACACATTTAGCGCCGAGCCCGCCCATCAGCGGGCAATTTTTTTTAACTTTCACGCCGAGACCGCCCATGGGCGGTTTGATTTTAAACTGCAATAACTTGGCGGCATCTGAGTAATATCGTTACTTTTCAGAAAGGCAGTGAATGGGTTAACAGTTCCATGATGGAACTACTGACAATGATTTTTAACACCAGTACCATCCTTATGTCCGATGCTGTCAAACAAACCGATTAGATATATTAGATATTCACATTAATTCACGATGACTCGTTTTTTTGGATATCGATGTTATGACACCTAATTGGTGCTTGTAACCAAGCACTCTGACGTCGCGCGGCGTTGTAGTCAGCTTGCAATTGCCTTACAACCAACTAAAAAGCCTGCCCTCTACATAGCTTGGGCAGAGTTTTGGCTCGGACACTTTTTTTGCACGATTGTGACTCTATAGATATTAGCCCGAAGCCTAGAATACAAGAAACGTATTGACTTGAATCAATACATAATTACATATAATATATGAAATGTACCTGTAGTAGATGCACCGGTTGTGGTCACAGTCCCAGTTTTGGCCATTTAATGTCAAAATTATTGCATAAAACTCAGTACATAGGATACATGGAATGTATTCACCTAAGACAATACATAGAATACATGGACATTCTATGTATTGACTTATGGAATACATGAAATGTATTATCTAAGTAAATACATACATCAAAGACAAAATAAAATGTATTTTTAGACTCGACTTTTCTGGGGTGGACAAACAGGTTTCTAGGGTGAGTAAGAAAAAAAACCTAAAATTGTTGGCCAAAACCTATCTAAGCTTGTATATTGGTTTGTAGAAAACGATACCATGTCATCTTATTGAGATGGGTTCTGGGCTTCAGCATTCAGTCCTTTAACTCATAAGGGGGTGGACACTATATCTCCTCTATAGGTCACAGGCAAAGGTCATATTGAATAACATCTTTATCATTAGAGCAAAGAAAAAGAGCTTTGCTTATTAAAATATCCTAACATATCTATGCTCTGAATATATTAGTCTCGATCCCAGTGTTGGCCTGAATATTACTGTAAACATCTCAGGTCTAATAATTCATTGAGACAAAGTGTGTCTGTTTGGCATTTAGAAATTATATGTATTTCAAAAGTTTTAGGATAAGATTCTATAGTAATTGTATTTATAAAAGCATTCCTGTGAGTCAGTGAACAAAACTATTGGAATCTTTGTTTTTTATTTGTTAATTGGTGCAGGGCAGGTTTCCTGTTTTTCAGCTTGTTCTGTTCAATAAATGTTCTAAAATTTCAATATTTTTAGTTTTTATTTTCCCAAAACCTACAGGTCATGCCAAATACCTACCTTAAACCAAAGTGTGTGTTCTGTGCATATGTAGTACAATGCGAAAAGCAGATAAGTATAATATAGGCTCTATTATGCAATGAATCAAGCCACCCCCTTTAAAGGGGTCCTAAAAATAGACTTGTTCAAGTATTATTTATATGCTAAATTCTCTTCCTATGAAACGCACCATGGTTTATCAGAATCACAGAGGTCCACGACAATCTTGATGTGCCCGTGGTGAAGGAGGAAATAGTCTCATGGAGCGAAAAAAGGTTGGAAAACCATCCGAACCCCCTGGCGGGTCAACTTACTATTCCTGAAACCATACGTCGGCTCAAAAAGCGGCGGGATATTTTTGATCAGGATTAACAATAAATAATCCATTAATTAATAGATCCTCGCGTAGCTGCTAAGTGCTGCTAAGTGGGCTAGCTCCGCTGGTAGCTGCACTATAAATGCCAAAAAGAACAGAACTCATCTGCTTATAGTCTTAAAGACTTATTGCAAGATCAGGATACACACAAAAAAAGAATCTCCATTTTCTTTAACATTCTAGTCATCTTTTTAAAAGATCTTTTTATATAAACTTATAGGCTGTGATGTTAGCTATAAACTGCACAAAACCAATCCTGACTCATGCTCACTTAACAGCTGACTGAGGATTGGGTTTCGATCAGCTTGTAGCTAACTTCACAACCACTAAGAAGTTGATACGGCCTATACCAGCAGGTTGACAAAGAAAATTAAAATAATAATTTTATTAGCTGTAAAAAATCTTTCTTAGTAGGCTAGTTGACAAAATTATTTTGATGTCCTCTGGTAACCGTTTGTTGCCTGTGGTCTTACCAGATGTACTACTGACAGCTAAGCATGAACAGATCCGATTAACGAAAACGAAAATAAAATCAACTATATTTATTTTCTTGCTAGACAAAAAGCGCACTATAGCAGACTATGACACTGCCTGTATGTGTCATACTATGTTATACTTTGTGGGAAAGGGACAAGGCATCCCCTCTTTATCCCTTCCAAAATCTTTACAAGCTTATTTCTCTGAACTTGATTAGCCAATTTTAACTTTTTTTTTTTCAGTTTACGAATCATAACATTTTTACATGCGGTTCTTAATTAACATGTTTTGTATAGTTATACATATGACCCCGATAATGGTATGGCAATTTTATTATTCATTGATTTGTATTGGAACTATTTATTATTATGTTTTCTAGATTATCATTAAAAAATTCGTCTAATGTGTAATAACATTTTGATAATAGAATAATTTTTAGTTGTTTTATAAAACAGTTTTCCTTTTCGATATCTTTTAGATTATTTGGCAGTTTATTAAATATTTGTATAACCACAGAATGCGGACTGGAACTATGCATTGCTAAGTTGGACTTTGATCCCACGAGTTTATGTCTGTATTGTGATCTAATTTTGAGTGATTTATTAGACGCTTTTTTAAAATAGACAGGGTGCTTTTTGACAAATTTACATATTTCGAATATATAGATAGACCTCACTAATCCTAATACTTTTCATTAATTCAAAACCAGTCAACTACCCTATGACAATTGTTTACATATTGTGATATAACTCTAGCTTACTAAAGAGTAGTATAAAAAACTTCAGTTATCAAGAATATTTTATTTGTCCCATAGAGTAAGTTACAACATTTTCATGACTGAAGAATGCATTATAAGAGGAGTCATGAGCCTGAAACATCTTCACACTGCTCGGGTTCCACTGCCAGAGGCTGTCTTCTTGACTTTGCACACTTATTGCTGTCCAATAGTTCTCTAAAGACCTTGAAATAGTGAAATCTGATAAAGACTTACACACTTTTATTATTAGGCTAGGTATCAAAAACCCTTTCACTATAAGAACGGATATTCTTGAAGTTTTTAATGAATATTCACTGTCTGGTTGACAGTAGGTGCTAATATAGGTCTCTTCCTGGTCCAAATCAGCATCATGAGCCAACATCCCGAGCCACTCGACCATCTCGTCAGCATCTACATCTTTGATTGAAGGCACTTCTGTTATACTTGGTGTGATGTTTTTCAATGTTAGTGATTTGGTTGCAACTTTTATATCTCTATCGTAGAAATACTTTGCTATTGACGATGGGCAGATATTTTCTTCATGTGGTTCCCAAACTATGTAGAAATCAAATAGTTCTAGCTTACTTAGACTTTGCTTCATTTTATTGTAGTGTTTTAAAGTTTTTAAGTCGACTTTGACTTCAAAGTAATCATGAGGGCGTTTCGTGCCTTCCAAACCTAATGTTTGGAAAATGAACTCTAAAACGTGTATTATTAGCATTCCATCTGGGGTTATAGCGGCGCAGTTTTCTATAATACAGTTTCTATTTGCTGATAAACAGTATAAATTACCTTTTTTGACGAAATTTTCTATGAATGTCGGCTCTATAAATTCAGTTAGAAAACAGTCGCATAGCAAGTAGTAATCACTGTCTTCTGTTATAATATCTTGGACTGATGCTGGTGCTTGGATTTCATCAGGACACGTGATGATCAAGCTTTTGTAGAAGCTGTTCATATCTATTGTTTTGGACACCGATTCCAAAGTGTCCTTCAGTTTCATTGCCGAGATGGTTTTAGGCGCAGGAAAATTTACTACTTCAGGGCAAAGCATTTTCGCTTAGTCGTAATTTTAGATCATAACATTTAAAAATTATTCGCAAAGCAATTCACGCTCTGATTCAAAGACGTAAACATAAACATAACCTCAAAAATTAACGTTTTTGACAAGTGACAATGACATTGATGTGAAATTTAGTGACGTCAACTTTTTTCTTTTTAAGACAGTTTTATTGTACGCAATATCCTTGGAATTACATAAATATAAGCCGCGGTAAATACGAAAATACTCGTTTTACCAGATCAATTTAATTTATTTATTTGCCACTAACCGCCTTACCACGAAAGATTTAAACACTCTTTAAAAACTGTTTAACCATGCAATAATTTGTACTGTTAAACATTGCATGCGTAAATTCGTAAACCTATTCAGAATAAAAAAAAAAAAAAAAAAAAAAATCATTTGTGGTAAGACGGTAAGTGTTTTTGTACATTGTCCACACTTGTCCACTCTGCTACTGCTGAGGACGTGCTCAGACTCCACTCTCTGCTAGGAATATAATATATATAAATTAAAAATTTAAAAAACCCCCGACCCATTGACAACCATTTTGGGCACATTTGTAGAATTTTGGTTCTTCCATCCCCACTTTAACCCACCATAACTCTTAAACGGCTTAATCGATTTTTATAAAACATAGCTAAGAACACTCTCGATTAAGTCTCCTTTCATCCAAAAAAAACTAAACTGAAATCGGTTCAGTGGTTCGGGCGCTATGATGCCACAGACAGACAGACAAACAGACACGTCAAACTTATAACACCCCTCTTTTGCGTCGGGGGTTAAAAATACTCCTCTGATGTCTCGCAAATTAGCAAGACTGAAAAATGTGCCTAATCTATATTATTTTATATATGATGGCATTAAAAAGTGCCCTGTTTAGGTAATAAAAAACATGGAGTATTTTAAAATTCGTACTTTATTGTCATAAAAATAGTTTATAAATAGGTAAAACGTAAAACAAAATGCAATTACTATCTACTTTGGTACCCTCATTTCCCAAAGCTCCCTTCGAATCTTATATTGCAACCTTATCGTAATGTCGTGGATTTTTCAAACTGTAATTTTTAAATTGCAAGCGAAAAGCTTTTTGATCAGCAAATACGAGTAAGTTAGTCGTACTCGTACTAGCTATAGGTACACAGATAACCTACCTACAGAATCCGCACACGGGAGTCTGGAAACGCATTTTTTTTTCTTTAGCTGAAAGGTAGTAGAAAATTGGTCATGCTCATGACGCAAATATAAAAATTGGCTTGATTCCACTTAAACTTATCTACCAAGCGTATATTTCTATCGGTAAACGATACCGATAGCACTAAACGTTTAGTAAGCTAATATTGTATGGTACTAATATTCAAAATGTGACTGACAGATTCTGTACCTACACTTTTAGCTGCGGCAGTCCAAATGCGTTATCTATGAAGGTTGATCTGTGTGCCCTTAGCATAGTTCCGTTCAGGCATACTCGTAGATTAAGTATGTTCAAGTAAAACCCGTATAAGATACAAACACGGTATACAAGGACTCTTATCCTGAATATAGCCAGTGTTTATACTCCCCATTACAAGCTAGGGAGTAAAACACTTATTAGCAAAAGAGCCCTGATTACCGTAGTCTAAATACAAGGACAAACGAGAGTAATTTTTTTTACAAGCGAGCCGCATAAAATGAGTCGCTTTGGTTTTATACTAAAGTATTTATATTTGTACAGCGTCCGAAAATTAATCGAATCATTTTGTGACTTTAGTATGAAACCGAAATTACATGACTTCATTTTAAGCTTTTCCCGAAAAGCTGCGGGCGCGGGTGCTGGCGCGGCTGCGACCTAGCCATATCCACGAATCACAGACCTTGATTTAAAAAAAAAAACGATGATTGGTTTGGCCTTTATGCCGCTGCCGCGCCCGCACTCTGCCCGTAGCTCGCGTCTCACAAGATACCGATAGGTATCGCTCGTTTGGCTAAAAAACTGTAAACTCTACGCCAAAGTGAGTTGGTCGAGGGGGACGGCCGCGTATAGTGCTTGGACGGCGTCGACAACACGTTCGACGATGGCGGCGACGATCGGTGGCGCGATCTCCTTCATTACCTCAGCCCAGCTTGTGTTAACGAAGTCCAGTACGGGCGTGCCTGCACAGAGACATTGCATTCTTAATCATGACTTAGGTATAAAGTATCGTAGGTACAATACTTATGTATCTACATACAATTTTTTGAGTACTTCAAGCACTTTTCCGTTAATGGTGCTGTAAGATTTTATTAAGGCGCTACAAATATTTTGCTATGAGATTTTAGTAGGCGTAAGTATTGTACCAATGTTTTCTAGGACAAAACATATGCCTTGTAATTCGCCTACATATAGGGTTATCTGATTGACCTGTACTAAGATGAAAGGTGAATAACGCTATCACCATTTACAACTTTTACTATGGGGCTAACGCGGAATACAAGAAAAGAAAGTCCTTGATGATGAATTCCCTGAACAAAAGATGCCTCTTTCTTACCATGCAAGCTTTTCTCTCTATCTAGATGGTGTGTTTAGGTACTCACTGAGTATTTTATTTCCATTGAAGAGGTTCTTGAAGTTGAAGCGCGCGTTGCCCTTGGTGAGGAAGGAGTGCTTCCAGCTCTTGATGTGCCAGTGCTGCTTGCCGTCCGCGCCCGGCACCGTCTCAAGGTAAGACACCGCCTTGATCACTATGTCACCTAGATCACAAACACATCCATATTCAAGTCTTCATAATTATTGTCACACAATAATTCATTGTACACGAAAATTCTTGTCATAAAATTAAATCTTATTAGATTCATCCATCCATCCATCAGCCATAGGACGTCCACTGCTGGACATAGGCTTCCCCTATAGATCTCCAATAAGACCGGTTGGTAGCGACTTGCATCCAGCGCGATCCTGCGGTCTTAATGAGGTCATCCGTCCACCTTGTGGGTGGACGTCCTACGCTGCGCTTGCCGGTGCGTGGTCTCCACACGAGAACTTTTCGACCCCATCGGTCATAAGTCCTCCGCGCTATGCCCTGCCCATTGCCACTTCAACTTGCCAATCCGCTGGGCTATGTCGGTAACTTTGGTTCATCTACGTATCTCCTCATTCCTGATTCGATCTCGCAGAGAGACTCCGAGCATAGTCCTCTCCATAGCTCGTTGTGCTACTTGGAGCTTATTAATAAGGCTCATAGTCAGAGATATTAATAAGGCCCATAGTGAGAGACTTATTAGATTAGTACTTGGCAGTTGCGACTGCAGCACCTGCCTCCTAAAGATTTAAGACTGTACCTGCCCCTCTCGCCGTAGGTAACTCTAGTCACAAGGTGCATTGGTAACCTACGCTAAAATAGATATTTTTTTAAATTAATCCCAGTGGTGCCCATTATTGCCCATGCTCACGGAGATCTGAATCCTTCTGAGTATGGCATAATATAGAGCATTGTAGGCAGGTAAGCGTTCCATGCACAGACTACTATAGATATGGTTCCATGTCTTAGATGAAACGCCAGAATCGCATGACTTTTCAATTTTTGAATATTTTGGGTAAATGTATTATTTGGCATCTTTTACAGAGACTGCCACCTGTGACTGCCCCATCTGGGAATACAATTTCTTTTTTCATAGTTAGTAGGTATTAGAACTTAGAAATACGTCATAAAAACTCCTAATTTGTCTCTGATTAGAAAAACTGATTTTATCTGGTCTTTATCTAGCTAAAAATAAGGTATACTCACGGATATCAATGTCATATTTGCCATTTCCCTGGACCGGCAGGATAAGGATCCGTCCGTCCAGCGTGTAGTCACCCACGAGGTGCACCGTGCATCTGATCGTAAACGTCTGCTTGTTCTTGACCAGGTCGTGACTGGAACAGATGGAAACAACGTTTAAACACCTCGTTATACATTACACTAGCTGACCCGGTGAACTTCATCTCACCATCTGTCAACTGTCAATTAATGACAACTTTTACATGCAGGAACATTTTGTATGGGAAAATTAAATTCAAGTTTTTACTATTTTACTCCCTACATTCTCACCGTTTAAACCTACCCTTATCTTCTACAGATATTTCAAAACCAAAATTAGCCAAATCGGTTCAGCCGTTCTCGAGTTTTAGCGAGACTAACAACCACGATTCATTTTTAGGGTTCCGTACCCAAAGGGAAAAACGGGACCCTATTACTAAGACTTCGATGTCCGTCTGTCCGTCTGTCTGTCCGTCTGTCACCGGGCTGTATCTCATAAACCATGATAGCTAGGCAGCTGAAATTTTCACAGATGACGTATTTCGGTTGCCGCTATAACAACAAATACCAACAACAAAATAAAATAAATATTTAAGGGGGGCTTCCATACAATAAACCTTTTAGACGTTTTTCGCTCTATTCTAATAATGGTACCAGGTAGATGATTGAAATTTTCACAGAATATTTAATTTTGTATTCCCTTCAATAATAAATAATAAAGTTAAAATAAAATAAATATTTAAGGGGGGCTCCCACACAGTACGGAACCCTCCGTGCGCGAGTCCGACTCGTACCTACTTGGCCGATTATTATATACAGTCAAACCTGGATAAGAGAGAGTTGAAGGGACCGCCATCTCATTCTCGCTTATAGAGGTTTATCACTTATCCAGGTTTCTCACTTATCCAGTTTCGGAAGTAGCTACTCTCTCTTATAGAGGTTAAAAATACGTCTAATTTGTATGTAGGTATCTACATGCGTGCAGAATGATAAATATGTTTATAAATAATAAAAAGGTACTATGTAATTGTTTGGGTTGTGTTGATTAGAATTGAACATAGATGATAGTTTGTTTTATTCATTCTAAAAGACACATTTAATTATTGTGAAAATCAAAACATAGACTTTTATATTTCCATGCCTTTTAGAGCACTGAGACCTTAAAGGGACCGCATGTCTTTTGATTTTATAATTTAATAAAAGTAATTCTGATAAGTCAAATTCGTTGCGTATTTCACATCGAGATTTTCCACCTTTGAACGCATACAATACCTAGCTTTCTTAAACTTATCGCTTAACGACTTATTTATTTATTTCTAAAGATTTATTTTATAACACCGAACCTTTCTCTTCAATTGATACCTATCAACTGGAGTAAGTTTGACCAATAAAATAGTGTAAACGCACTTGTAGCCATACCAAAAGAATGCGATACAAAAACGATGTTACTTATTTCCACAAAATACATAAAAAAAATTGAATAGAACACGATCCGAAAGCAACGGTAGTTAGTTACACGAAATTTAAGAATGGATCATAAAGTGCAGATGTTTAATTACCCTCAACTCTCGCTTATAGAGGTTCAGACAAGTAGTACTCTCAGTTATAGAGGTTCATGAGGGAAAAACGACTCTCTCTTATAGAGGTTTCTGTCTCTCAGTTATAGAGGTATTTGAGGGGTAAAATGAAGGGACCTGGCAATTACTCTCACTTATAGAGGTTTCTCACTTATCCAGTTCTCAGTTAGCCAGGTTTGACTGTATACTTACAGGGTTATTCCTAATCAATTAGAATCCTTTTAGGAGCTTATTCTGTACATCAAAACTAACAACTTTTGTTCTGCGACTTTTGAAAAACTCAAAAAAATGTTGTTCCATAGAAAAATATCGTTCAGCCGCGACAATATGTATGGAACAGCTGATTTTTTTTTTGTTTTGACAAAAGTCGCATAACAAAATTTGTTAATTTTGATGTACAAAATAAGCCCCTAAAAGGATGCTAATTGATTAGGAATAACCCTGTTTAAAGATTATTAAAGTATGTAGAAAAAGTTACACGAAATTCAAATATTGCATTAATTTTCTCCATCATTAAATTACTCAAATTAGTAAAATTTATTTACCTACTGTAAGTATAAAAACTAGATTTTTCTTTATTATTACCTACTTATGTGGGGATTTAGGCCAACCTTATAGTCTTCACGGGTAGTTTTTATGGTGTGAGAGTGATAGAGTTATTTTTGTCTTCTCTTCCTTCTATAAACAGATACCTACCTAATAACTTCCCCGTGAGACCATCTAGAATTCATTCTAGAATTTTCGTTATTGACGCGATAATCGGTATAAGTCTACCCTGCTCTCTTGGCAATAAAATATCTTTGAGAATTCTGAGAAGGTATAATAAATCGCAACCAAATTGTTTACTGGCAGGATCTCGAAAACTTTAGTCAGATGACACGCGCATCAAAGTTAATACTTGAGCTATGCTAATAAAGTCCCAAATAGCTTAGCCAGCCCACTAATATTCAACAAACGATAAACAGCGGCGGTAACTTTAGTGACAAAGTTGACAAGCACACACGACGTGATCTTTGCCTCATCGCAAGTCCAAGGTCACTGAAGAACAAAACACCAAGAGCAATACAGAAGTCAAACTTGATACAACGTAACGTGTGCTCGAGCAGCGCAGACATAGAGGACGCTTCGAATAAATTAAGGCTTTACGCAAATGTCATTATGTATTAATTATTTTTCGTAAAAATGGCAAAACCGCCTTCCATCTTGTACAAAATTCGAATATTTCGCTCGAATTGTTTACATTATTGTTGATTTATCAAAAACGGCTCAGTCCATTTATGTAAAATTTGATTGGGACCATTTTGGGAGTATACTCTTTCGGACTAAAAAAGATTTTTTTGATTCGGTTCACAATTGGCGAAATTATCGATGAACACACACAAAAAAAACATACATACACACGAACATAGAACCTCCTCCTTATTTGGAAGTCGGTTAAAAAGAACGTTGGATCTTCAAGGAACAAGGAAATTTAACTCCTATTGTATGGTTAATAGGAGTTAGATCTCCTTGTGCGCAGCTTTCACTGCAGCAAGGAGATTTAACTCCTATTATTTGTGGAATCGAAGTTAAATTTCCAGCTTGACACTCCAGCGTTATTTTTAGGTATCGTGACGATAACATTAAACCCCTTAAGTTTTCTAGTGGAGACCACGTACCGGCAAGCACAGCGTAGGCCTCATTAAAACCACAGGATGGCGCTGGATGCAAGACGCTTCCAACCGGTCTTATTGGAGATCCATAGAAGAGGCCTATGTCCAGCAGTGGTCGTCCTTTGGCTGATGGATGGATGCTATGAATTGGTATGAATCTCGTCTTCTGTGCCTTTCATGTTTTGTGACAATGCAGGAAGTTATCGAAGAAGATCGTTCATTACGTTTTCATAGCTGTAATGATTGCGAACATATGACAATGGAAATGTCCTCTGTTATGTTGTAGCCTCTACTTAATAATCATTATGATAATGATGCTATTTAGAATTGAACTGCAATGAACTTGAGACTACTTAGTTAGGTCCTAAGTACCTGTCTATAAAGAAGTTTGACTGCTTAAATGGTAAGCGGCGTTTGGTTTAGTAATTGTGTAACGATACTGCAGGTTTTTTTCTATTTGGGATAGGTATCAGGGCTTTATACTTTACTACCTTACATAATAACGCAGTTAGGTACTGAAAATTTATGTAGGAACAACCTCTTAATGATGACTTTAGTATATAGATGTAGGTATATAAAATCAGTTTTTACGGTTGGTTCCCGGTCGTCCCCACCCTGTCGATCCCACTGGGTACGAGTGGGAAATAAAAAGTTTCGTTGTGTGTGGTGACGATTGGAACATTTTATTTCTCACTCGTTCCGCTATAGACCGAGAGTCAAAATGCAATAATCGCAACATTACCTATAGTTAAAAATAATTTTAAAGATCTAAGTTCTTATTCTGTATTGTGGATTGTGGTGTATTATAAACATTCAACCTAATATAAAATTATTTAAGAAAACATTAAGGAAATAGGCAAACGTAAAAAACATACCAATTAAAATAGGTACCTATTTTTTACCTACAAATATTATAAATAAGTTGATTATCTGTGATACATAATTTTGCCATTAATGCTATATTTGGTAGATAAATGTTTTTAATTTGTTGATTAGCTGTGACGGGCACCTTAAAACTGTAAGAATTATTTTAATTTCGTTAATACTGTACTAAATAAAATTATTTTCAGTCAAAAACATTGCCAGTTTTGCTCAGAAAGTCGTAATTAAAACATTTTAACAATCTCTGAAATCTCTCATTTAAATTACCATGTATTTTGACTCTCGGTCTATAGCGGAACGAGTGGGAAATAAAAAGTTCCTATCGTCACCACTGGGGACGACCGAAACTTTTTTTCCCGCTCGTACCCAGTGGAGACGACAGGGTGGAGACGACCGGGAACCAACCGTTTTTACTATGGGGTTTATTCCGAAAATCAGCTGTACCGCACATTTTGTCAAGAATCGATGAACTTTTCATTAGTATAAAATTATGCCACACCCTATCAAACAGGTTATACATGTATAAAATTAGAATTAGTTCCTATGTACATGTGTTTTGCATAAATAAATAACTATAACTATGACTAACCATACATAATACATAGTTGCTTTTTTTGATTTTGCGATTACGGCATTGGGCTTACGGAAAAAACTGGCCATAATGATGAGTCCTTAGAATGTGTCCGTTATCGTGATAAAATATTGACTTCTGACAAAGAGGAGCTGCTATTTATTGACTTCCAAAAAGAGGAGGTAACCTAGGTATTGAGATATGATTGTCTGAATACAAGTATTTTTTTAAAATGAACGTTCATCGATATTTACCGATTTCAAAAAATATTTTTGGTTTCAAAAGCATATATTCCCGAGGTGGTCCCATTTCAATTTTATAGAAATCGGCTGAGCCGTTTTTGAAAAACCAACAATAATGTAAAATATACTACTTTTGGATGACACATCGATTCGTGCGAACTACTCGAATTCTGTACAAGGCGGAAGTCGGTAATTTATGTTATTTTTGGAGAAAAATAATAGGGATGTTTACTGGTTATAAAAATCATTATTATAATTAGTCCGTCAAATAGATTATTAGAAAATATTGGACACGTATTTTTTCTTTTGTCAATCAAATCATTAGTGACAAAGATAAACCTTGTCAAAGTTTGAGAGTGGGAGCTCGTGACGGCACTAGCCGGTACATTTGATAGCGGTTAGTAACGTCACGTCTTTACATTTTTTTGTTAAATTGACAAAAGAAAAAATAGGTGTGTAACATTTTTTGACAGTCTATTTGACGGACTAATTATATTTTTTTAGTAAACAAGCCTATTTTTACATTAGATATTTAGATATTTATTTATTTTGCGAGATCACATCCATGTAATTATAATTAGATCTTAATATAAGACTAACAAACTTACAGGTACATGTCACCCTGTTTCATAGGGTATAGCAAAGTTTTGGCTAAACATTTATGCTAAACAGTGTAGGTAATAGAAAGAAACATTATCTCGAATTAAGGGCGGATTTACGCATTTATTTATTTGAAAGTTTTCAACTAATGACTACGTGACTTAATGCAGGTAAAGCACCAAGCGATCAAGACGATCATGACCTGTTACAATGCCAACTTCTAATGTAGAGAGGTAGTTTCCTTCAACGGCGATGAAATCATTGACTTGACTTGTAACTAATGGTGTTATGACCATATGGCTACATTTCCATGACTAATAAACAAACATATAGTACCAGAGTTGGCCAACTGGTCATGTAAATCTAATTGGAAATCCTTGGAGGGCCTATGTAGAGCAAAATAATTACGTTCTAAAACTGATTTACTTAGTTAAAGTTGATGTCAGATCACACTGCAACATAGCAAATCTACTTTTGAAACCTGAGACGAGCTTAATAAAAAAACAGATAAGTAACAGATTTTTGACAGTATTTTAAGTTGCATCAAATTAATCTATTTGAAAGAAAAAGGTGATGCCACAGTTTACGAGTATACAGACGATAGTTATACGGACTCACAGACACATGCGTAAAATTACATTCTAATATTTTCGAATGGGTTTTCAATACTACAAAAATCTGAACTAGGTACATAAGTTATGATTTTACTTAGACAAGTAGTAGATGCCTGTAAATCTAAGTGCTACTGTTATCCTCTACTCAAGAGGAAAATTTAAAATTATGTAGTGAGAACATGTTTATGGCACAATGAAAATCAAGTACTTATACAGAATTGTACCCGAACATACGTAAGTGCTTACGTAGGTGGCTATATTAGGTGTTTATCCATAAACGTGTCATATCTCATAAGGTCCTAGGTGAAACAGATACTTTTAATGATTAATTTTCATTAGGCATGATCATTACATCTCATTATAGAGTTTTTATATAACCGACTTCAAAAAATTAGGTTCTCAATTAGACCGTATGTTTTTTTTGGATTGTACCTATGTATATCACGCGAGTACCTACTCCGCCATTGATAGATCATAAAGGTGGTCCTATTTGAATGATATCGAAATCGGTTGAGCCATTTTTAAAAATCAACGATAATGTTAAAATTACTATTTCGATGATACATCGATCCGTGCGAACTTTTCGAATTCTGTACACGTATTTGAGTCGGTTTTGCCATTTTTGCATGCGAAAAATAATTATTATAATCAAGGTTGTCCCTTGTAAAAAAGTAATGTAAGTAAATGAAAAGTACGGCAAATGTACCGGTTGTGGCCACTGTCCCGGTTTTGGCCATTTGATGTCAAAATTATTGCATAAATAGATTATTTTCAATGTAACACCATAATTATTATTTGTTTTGCTTGTTCGAATGTCCAATTTTGAAAATTCTTAAAAAAAACATTATTTTATTATTAAAACTAGCGACCCGCCCCGGACTCACACAGGTTCATATATAAACCTTCCTCTTGAATCACTCTATCTATTAAAATAACCGCATCAAAATCCGTTGGGTAGTTTTAAATATATAAGCATACATGGGGACATGGGGACAGCGGAAGCGACTTTGTTTATACTATGTAGTGATTGTCCACATAATTATTCAAATTTATAGTGTCCAAAAATGACAATTTGAATAAGATGGCGAAAACCGGTACATCTACCCTATGTATGTACTATTTACCATGCAAGAATTATTGCGTGTCGGAATTTTCTCATACTTATTCTGTGTAGGTTGGTAGGTACTAAGTACCTACTTAGATACCTATCCATCAAAATGATTATGTACTTATTGATAGCTAGATTATACTTAATGAAGCCTTTCAAGACGCCTATAATGTTACTCACATTATCCACCCGCAATTCTATTGTGTCAATTTCCATTACATTGAATATTAGTAATTACGATTTTCTTTTCCGAGCATCTATTAGGATTATTAGGAAAATTGCCATCACGAGAGAAATCTGAAATTCTAATTATGGGCATGTGCCGATATAAATAGCATCTCGTGTAAACAATTAATTTAGAGAAAACGATGGAAAGAGTGATTTCATCATTCTATAGTAGCCCTACACCTCTATTAGTATTGCATTATTGTATTAATTTGGATTATCTTTAGACCTTCAAGGGTCTATGGATGATCCAATGCTTTTTATGCAGTAGTAGTGTAGGTAGTTTTAGCATATAAAGTAGAATTGTATTTTATTGTACTTAATAAAGGCACTTTTGCCCGTAAAAACATTAAATTTCTATTTATTAGACAAACTTAAGAGCTTGTTTCTTCCATAGATGTGCCATACAGCATTGTAAACATAATACCTTTATTTTTATATGTAGTAGTTTTAAGCTATTTTCTGTATGTAATTATGTGTAAAATAACTAACGTTTTGGTATTGACTGTAGAATTACTTTTTAAGAAAATAAAGAAATTGAATTGAATTAATAAAAGAAAGGAAACTTACACCATGCTTTCAGCAACACAGTTCTTCATGCCAGTGACAATGGAGTCCTTCATGGTGAGCTGCAGGCCCGCGTTGTCTCCCTTCACGAAGTCCAGCTTCATGGGGTCCAGGGACTTGATGTTGAGCTCCGGGATGCCGGGAGCAACGAACGGGATGGCTGCCTGTGCTGACGCCAGGAGACATGCGTCGTCCTTTATAGCGCATGGTTTGATGAATGGAGCTGGGGAGACGATAAATCCATTAGTCAATAATTATTTTTCGCAAAAAATTGCAAAACCGTGTTGTGTACCGTACAAGGTATATCGTGTACAAAATTCGAATATTTCGCTCGAATTGTTTACATTATTGTTGATTTATCAAAAACGGCTCAGCCGATTTCTGTAACATTTGAATGGGACCACATCGGGAGTATGCCCTTTCAAACTAAAAAAGAATTTCGAGAAACCGATTTGGTTCACAATTGGCGAAATTATCGATGAACATACACAAAAAAACACACACGAACATGGAACCTCCTCCTCCGTGAGGTCGTGGGTTCAAATCCCAGTCCCGTACCAATGAGTTCTTCGGAATTTATGGACGGAATTTACCACCACTGGCTTTTCAGTGAAGGAAAACATCGTGAGGCAACCTGTATACGTCAGTAGAAGAAATACGATGGCGTATGTGAACCCACCAACCAGCACTGGGCCAGCGAGGTGGATATGGCTCAATCACTGTTCGTGGGTAGGCCTACGTCCTGCAGTGGACTATTAAAAAAAGGCTGATACATAGTATGATACTAAGTTAAAAGACTACGAGTAAAATTGCGTATTGCGGTAACACACACTGGTTGATGCGCTGGATACAGGCCGCTTCCGACCGGCCATATTGGGGTATTGATATAATTAGAACAGAGTTCAAATTTTATAAAAGTAAGTAAGTTCGTATAGACCGGGTGGCCAGTCCTAGTGTCAGAGTTTTAAGCCGCCTGAAGGCTTCTGACATGGCTAAACGGTTAAAGCAACCGGGACCTACAATTTAACGTGTCATCCGAGCCATGGTAGATGTCAGTAGCAAATGCCCTTTATTAATACCCATCCAAAGAATGACCGACGTTGCTTAACTTCGATGATCGCTAAAGAACACCTAGTCAAACTACGCTATGAGCGGTACATTAAAATTATTTATAGACGTCTATAAAATCGGCCAAGTGCGAGTCGGACTCGCGCACGAAGGGTGCCGTACTGTATGGGAGCCCCTTTACTCTTGGCGTTATTAATAGCGAGCGAAATACTCCTAAAAATCACGGTTGTTGTATGGAGCCCCTCTTAAATATTTATTTTATTCTGTTTTAGTATTTGTTTTTATAGCGGCAACAGAAATACATCATCTGTGAAAATTTCAGCTGCCTAGCTATCACGGTTCATGAGATATAGCCCGGTGACAGACAGACAGACGGACATCGAAGTTTTAGTAATAGGGTCCCGTTTTTACCCTTTGGGTACGGAACCCTAAAAAGCGAGGTGACAGACGGACACTGCTACGTAGGTAACTCCACCGCTTTATGTATGTGGTTAGCCCTTTAATACACCTTCCACAACAATAATAAAAATGCCTTTTACCAAGAACATTCATATGGAGAACCCGGAAACTATGAGTAACTTATAACTTTTAAACTGGTTATTAACGCCATCTCATTACAGTTAAATTCTTGCATTTTCGTAATAGGTACTTAATTGAGTACAATACTTAAACAATTCTATCCGGTTTGGTGCTAATCGATAGTTCAATCACTGATTTACTAAATTAATGTCATAATTAAATTACGAGAATAATTGGTAAATCGTTAAGTTGTCAAGATGCCATTAGGTACCATAAAAAATTTGCAACAAGTGCACAAAACGTTAAAAATCACTTCCGTTTTCCATTTGCCAGTAACAAAAGATCAATCCAATAATGTAATCATAAATCATTAAGGTTTTAATACACTTTGTAAACATTTATCCAGTATGTACAGGAAAACCAGCATAAAGATCAATCCAATAATATAATCATAAATCATTAAGGTTTTAATACACTTTGTAAACATTTATCCAGTATGTACAGGAAAACCAGCATAAAGATCAATCCAATAATATAATCATAAATCATTAAGGTATCATACATCATACACTTTGTAAACATTTATCCAGTATGTACAGGAAAACCAGCATAAAGATCAATCCAATAATATAATCATAAATCATTAAGGTTAATACATTTTGAAACATTTATCCAGTATGTACAGGAAAACCAGCATAAAGCAGGAAAAAGCGCGGGAAAACGTTTACGTTTTCCGAGAACGTTTTGTGCTTTAGTTTTCATAAGTAGCAATATGTAAATAAAAATGTCCCATACATATTTTAAATACCTAGAGATATGAAATAATGCAAGCTATTTCAATTTTATTAGTAGGTAATTCCAGTGAATTTCAAATGAGTAACTGGAATGTGGCTAAAACGACAACATTTTTTTGAAGATTCTTTGCAACTAAGCTTTAGAAATGCAAAAAAAATTTAGGTATTTAGCTTGCACATATATCAATCAATTTTATTTTGTAAAAAATAACGGGAATCTTTTTCATTACCAATCGGGAAAACAGCCATACTTAACAAAACTAAACATGATGATTTTATCACTTCCTGCTACAAAAGCTCTTTCGCTATAAACTGTTCACTTAGCTCAAGAATTAAATTAAACCCCTTCTATTTACAGTGTACTCGTAAATCGAAAACTTCACCTAACAAAGGGCACGGACCATGGTCACATGGTGTCGGTTTTAAATAGATTAATTCTTTATTGTAATAACCCGGAAAAATTCAAGATTCAAGATCATTTATTTGTGAAAACATGGTAATCGTGTTCAACATACAAAGTCGTAAACAGGTGTAAATATAAAAGAGAACGCATGTTTTTGCCCATCGTGGCGCACAAATGTCACAAAATTAAATTTAAGAAGAGAAAATTATAAACAAAATTTAAAAATATTACTGAATTATAAGATGTCAACAAAAATAAATTATAGTCAAGTATTCATGTGAGAATTTAAGATTATGTCAAATATTAAAATAATGTGAAGTGATAATTTCAAATTACTCAAATTAAAAAACCTAATGTCAAATGATTTAAAGTAAGTTAAAAGTAATGTCAGCTATTATAGTCTGACCGTTTAACTGAGTCCTCGCCTGCGCGAGCGGCGGGGAACCGCCGCTCGCACCTGTCTCAGTCCCCTTTGTCGTCTACCCCCGCGCCTCTGTACCGCGCAGGCGAGGACTCAGTTAAACGGTCAGACTATAGTAATTTCTTTGTCATATAAAAAATTAAACAATACCTACTAAACAAGTATTTCCTTACCACTAAAAGCGACTTCTTCAAGACTCAGAACAGAATCTGTGGGGTAGGTGTACCGGCTTTGGCCATCTTAATGTCATTTTTGGTCACTTTGAGTTTTAATGATTGTGTTAATAATTATAATATTTTTAAAGAAATTTTCAGACTTTGACATTCACCCAGAAATATTTCATCATAAATACACATATTACATTGTTTATAATCTACTAGCGACCCGCCCCGGCTTCGCACAGGTGTATTCTACATATAAACCTTCCTATTGAATCACTCTATATATTTAAAAAAACCGCATCAAAATCCGTTGTGCAGTTTTAAAGATATAAGCATACATGGGGACATACAGCGGGAAGCGACTTTGCTTAATACTAATAATACTCATATGTAGTGATAGTGATGTATGCAATCAAAGATTTCAAATATTTTCAAATTTTTATATCATAATACTTAAATACGTTACAACTCTAGAATACATAAATTACATCCAACAATATATTATATACCTTAGTTACCTAGATTTATTTTTTATCAATGCCGGTACACCTACTATACTAAGATTTAAATAAAAAAAAGCTCCTTAAAAATGAAGTTGGTACTCACCCGACGCTGAGCGCGCGCCGATCACCACCGCGAAGAAACAGAAGTACCCTAGCACCATGTTGACTGGTCTTCCGTGCACTGCCCACAACCAAGTTCGATAGCAATGCGACGCCCAAGGCTAGGGCCGCTCTTATAAGCAATACAACTCAGCTGTGACGTACCCACTTGTGTACTTAGCGAGTGCAGTTTGGGACACAATTAGTAGCCGATCTGATTTGACTACCTTTTATCTATACCAATATTATACAGAGGAAAGTTTTGATTGTTTGTTTGTTTGCATTGAATAGGCTCCGAAACTGTAAACCAATCTGAATAATTATTTTACTATTGGAAAGCTACACTATCTCCGGATGACATGGCTATATTATATTTTCAAAAATATTTGGGATCTTTACTAACCATACCTAAATATTACAACTTCCATACCTAAATATTACGTGGTATATATATTGGCATACCTAAAATTTATAAAATCTGCCTTCTTTAGGAAATCGTTCCCGGGCAAAGCCGGGCAGGCGGTTAGTCTGGTTCTAATTTTTATGGCTCTACCACAACTTTAGATTACAGGTTTTTACTATGCAGTAGTGTGGTAAATAATATTTATTCATTATACTCAAAAAAGAAAAGACCAACTGAAAAAAAAAACTAGAAATACTACTGAATAGTGTGATCAGTATCATCGCAAAATGAAATTTAGCGCAAACTTTAGCATAATAATAGACAATTGCATGTTAAAGTTTTAAAAAGAGAAATGAATGAAAGTCAGAAAAGAAAAATAATGTGACTATTAATTTTCTTTTAAAAATGTTTTTTTTTGCCTCGTCAAAAAATTTTCTCAAAGTTTTCCCAGCTACTCAATTAAATTTCATTGTTGTTAGGAATCAATCAAATTATTTACTTGTGACAATACATTTAATTCAATTCAATTAAATTATTTATTGCAACATATGTAATTTTTACATGCGGTTCTTAGATAACATGTTATAATATTGTCAAATACGTATGATCCTTTAAGAGTATGGCAAATTACTAATTACATTGGGAAGGCTCATTTTCATTCTCATTTAACTCAGGTATTGTACAATAGAGTCAGTCTACAACTCTATTTATAGTTGGTAACTTAGATACAAAATAGCGTGCGAATAACACCGATGACTGTGTCAAAGAAGCTAGAAAATTTGGCGCGAACTGTAGGGGCTTTGTTAGTCTCTTCAGATGCTCAAGCCTACAACTCTGCGCAAGCTTCCTTTAGAGGATCATCGCATTACTCGCATTGATGCAAGCAAGGATGCGATCCGTGTTTTGTTTGTCATTATTGGTTTAGGAATATTGTTTGTTTTGGCTAGATTTTAATGAACGACTTGCAGTTTTCTGGTACACTTAGATTTCATTCGTAAATATCGGATTTTTTGTTGATTTCGTGCTATAGTGAAATATCAGATAAAAATTAACACTTAAAAATATTACACGCAATCCTTACTTATAATATATTATTACGAACCCGAAAATGTTTGTTCGTTTCGTTCGTTCGTGGGTTCTTCTCCTCCTGTTTACATATCGGAGTCAGAAACCAGCGTCACGGTTACCCCTCTTGCTGGGGCTGGACGCCCTGGGCCTCTGCCCAGGGGGCCATGTAGAGGGTGGTCTGTAATTCATCCCTCTCTTACGATACGGTGTTGAAGACTTCCGTAGGTACCGCGTCGGTCTTGATGGATACGTTGGCCTTCTCGGCTTAGTTGGCCGATCTTGGCATTTGATGGGGCCTCATCTTAATGGCTGCCTAATTGCCCTCTTCTTCATCCTCCTCCTCTTACTCTGCATCGGCCAACAGGAGGTCTCTCGGGAGGGATTTGTTTGTTACTCTTACACAAAATAACAGAACTTTGGATCGAGTTTACTTTTTGGAGCGATATATTTTATTATGTAGTTTAAAGGTTGGAAAGTCTCATAGGCAACTTTTTATCCCGGATAAATCAAGGATTCTGTGAAAAGATGCGGGTAAAAGCTAGTAAATAAGTAAATAATCGGCCAAGTACGAGTCGGACTCGCGCACGGAGGATTCCGTACTGTATGGAAGCCCCCCTTAAATATTTATTTAATTTTAATTTTATTATTTATTATTGAAAGGAATATAAAACTAAATATTTTGTGAAAACTTCAAGCATCTACCTGGTACCATTATTAATATAGAGCGACAAAACGTCTAAAAATTCAGGTTTGTTGTATGGTAGCCCCCCTTAAATATTTATTTTATTTTGTTTTTAGTATTTGTTGTTATAGCGGCAACCGAAATACATTCTGTGAAAATTTCAGCTGCCTAGCTATCATGGTTCATGAGATACAGCCCGGTGACAGACAGACAGACAGACGGACAGACGGACAGACGGATATCGAAGTCTTAGTAATAGGGTCCCGTTTTTCCCTTGGGTAGTATTTAAACGCAAATCAAAAAATATCCTTTTTCTATGCAATAAGATTCCAAATTCCCATCAAAATTACTGATTGCACAGCATAATATTCAACTCAAAATATCACTAAACACACTACAATTTATTTTCGCAGCGTACAGCGATTTTTCCTAAAGCAAAAAGCTTTTTCATCAATGCACAGCTAATAATCTTAATGCACATTATACCTGTTAACTCTTTTTCTTTTAAATATAGCTTCTATTTTTATATTATTTACAGCAGTTTTTCTAAATAAAACAGCATTTTATTAATCACAGTCGCTTCTGGCACTTCGCCGGCCGCTGCCGCGGCACGCTCGCTACGCTCGCTCGGCTCGTGCGTTGTTTTGTCATGTTCTAACATAACCTAACCTATTTTTTGTATCACACCTAATCTGATTTCATTTAATAATGAAAAATTTGCTGTGCAGTCAGTATTTATGCTATGTATGTAGTATTTTTGTACAAAACTAAATTTAACTGTATTACATTATGAGGAAAATAGTAATGTCATATTGATGTAAAATTTCGAATTATCTGCAGTTTGAGTTTTGTTAAACATTTAGTTTATTTGTAGTGAAGTAAGTTATTTGATGTAAAAAAAATATATAAATGATGAGTATGTATTGATAGGCGATTATTTATTTGATATGCAATTTATATTATCCCTTTTCCCTTTGGGTACAGAACCCTAAAAATAATAAAAATATATATAAATCCTGGTATATGGTATAAATAATGGTGATAAATAAATCCCACTATCTCTAAATTTAAAAAAAAATTGAGATAGTGGGATTGGCATTTTATAATTTGTATTTATACAATACTTTTTTTTTACTTTGGGTAAGTGCATTGATTAACAACTAGCTGACCCGGCGAACTTCGTTTCACGCAATATCTAATAGCCTATGTGTTATTCTGATGTATAAGCAATACTATTACAAAGCTTCATCTCAATCTGTTCAGTAGTTTTTGCCTGAGAGAGGAACAAACATTCATACATACAAACATTCGCGTTTATAATATTAGTAGGACAACAAAATACAATAATATGTACATACTCGCTTAATCTAAAACTACATACTTAAACTACTTCTACATACATAAAAAGCAATTAGATCATATTGGAATTGGAATGGATTTTATTTGTACATACTTTTTTGTATCAACCCCTTAAATTTCACTATTGAACATATGCCTACACTGTACGGTGATTGGGCCATACGAGCCATTTCCACCTTAGTTACCAGCGGTTGCGGGTTGGTAGATTCACAGACTAATGCGATTTCTCTCTTCTCGTGGAATGTGTATAATTTACATAGGAGTGTACCTTACTTTGTTGTATAAACGCTTGATACATACAGTCTTTTTTTTATTAAATGATTGAAAATTAATTATTTTTCGCTAAAAATTGCAACACCGACTTCTACTGGGTACAGAATTCGAATATTTTGCATAAATCGATGTAACATCCATGTACACTATAGATGATTTATCAATAATCGGCCAAGTACGAGTAGGACTCGCGCACGAAGGGTTCCGTACTGTAAGGGAGCCCCCCTCAAATATTTATTTTATTTTAATTTTATTATTTATTATGAAAGTGAATATAAAACTAAATATTCTGTAAAAATTTCAAGCATCTACCTATTACCATTATTAATATAGAGCGAAAAACGTCTAAAAATTCAGGTTTGTTGTATAGGAGCCCCCCTTAAATATTTATTTTATTTTGTTTTTAGTATTTGTTGTTATAGCGGCAACAGAAGTACACCATCTGTGAAAATTTCAGCTGCCTAGCTATCATGGTTCATGAGATACAGCCCGGTGACAGACGGACAGACGGACATCGAAGTCTTAGTAATAGGGTCCCGTTTTCCCCTTTGGGTACGAACCCTAAAAATGGCTCAGCCGATTTTGATAAAATTTAAATGTTAAAGTATACCTTTACGGACTAAAAAAGATTTTTTAAATCGGTTCACAACTGGCGAAAATATCGAAGAACATACACAAAAAAATACATACAGACGAACATAGAACCTCCTCCTTTTTAGAAGTCGGTAACAGTCACACATTCCATACTTTAATAATAATTTATTTCTTTCAAGTTCATACTTACTTAGTCTTAGTTTGTGTACTTATTGAAAAAAAATGTATGCTCAAGCTAATTGAGCTGTGTTAATGAAGGTTGGGATCTTTATTTTTTTCGGTGCGCAAATTAGACTTTGCGTCTTTTTTTTTTCAATCTCGTGACAATTGAGTTTAGATAAAAAAAGAACCACAAAATAATCGGCTAAGTTTTTTTTTTTTTTATTCTGAATAGGTTTGCGTTTGACCACATACTGCCTGTTGTTAAGCAGATAAGCGGTCTAGGTTGTAGCACGCTTACCTAGAAGATACCTATTTACTCGGGATTTGAAGACGCTCACATTGTACTTTAGCGGGAAGACAGACCCAGGCAAAGCGTTCCACATTCTGGCTGTTCGTATGAGGAATGAGGATTCGAAACGCTTGGTTCTAATGCGCGGAATGTCCACCATAAAAGAATGGCGCTTTGGTCGCGTCTGTCTAGCCGTACGATAGAAGAAAGGGGCAGGTGGGACCAGATTGTGCAACTCCTGGGCGCACTTTCCGAAGTGGATCCGGTAAAAGGCCGATAAACACGCTACTTTACGTCGATGCTCGAGACTTTGCAGCTGCGACATAGCCAGGGTGTCGTTGTCAATCAGCCTCTTGGCTCGCCTCTCAATCGACTCCAGAGCCTCCAGTTGATATTTGGCGGAGCCATCCCAAAAGTGAGAGCAGTATTCCATGCACGACCTGACTTGAGCTTTATACAGACTAAGCAGTTGCTCAGGTGTGAAATACCGTCTCACCTTAGAGAAGTTTTTTGGAAGCTAATTGGGCCTTTGACTCTATGTAAGAGCCAAAGTTAAGAGTCAATGAGAGTGAAACGCCTAATAGTTCCAAGCTGTCAGATACCGGAACGGATACACTACGGAAAGCGGGAGACAATTGGAAGGGTGAAAAGTGCGAGTCGGACTCGCGCACGAAGGGTTCCATACCGTATGGTAGCCCCCCTTGATATATTATATTTAAAATATTTGTTTTTGAAAAGAATACATATAAAACATAATATTCTGTGAATATTTCAAGCCTATTCCGGTTGCCCTTATTAAAATAATATATGAATCATTAATTTCGAGCAATAAGTCATGTTTCTTGTATTGGAGCCCCCATTAAATATTTATTTTATTTTAATTGAATCTGTATTTATTATTTTGTATGTTGTGTAATTTATTAAGATGTGACATTATCTTCTCTTTTTAACCCCCGACGAAAAAGAGGGGTGTTACAAGTTTGACGTGTCTGTTTGTCTGTCTGTCTGTCTGTGGCATCATAGCGCCCGAACCACTGAACCGATTTCAGTTTAGTTTTTTTTGGATGAAAGGAGACTTAATCGAAAGTGTTCTTAGCTATGTTTTATAAAAATCGATTAAGCCGTTTAAGAGTTATGGTGGGTTAAAGTGGGGATGGAAGAACCAAAATTCTACAAATGTGCCCAAAATGGTTGTCAATTGAAAGTTTGTTGTCAAATATTTTTGTATCGGGGGTTTTTTAATTAGGTATATTATATTTGAACTATTTATTTTCAAAGTAAATGTTTAAATAAATATTCTGTGATAATTTCAAGCATCTTCCTGTCACCGTTATTACTAGTTATAGCGAGCGAAAAACAGCTTAAAATTCACGTATGGGAGCCCCTTGACTACATTTTTTTCTGCTTTTAGTATTTGTTGTTATAGCGGCAACAGAAATACATCATCTGTGAAAATTTCAACGTTCTGGCTATCACCATTCCTGAGATACAGCCTGGTGACAGACAGACGGACAGCGGAGTCTTAACAGGATCCCGTTTTTAACCTTTTGGTACGGAACCCTAAAAAGAAAGTAGTATTTTCTAGGTAGAATAATTGCAGGTATGTTTAAATACTTTAAATAATTTCTTGATCAGAAACTGAAAACTCTCTGGAGCGTTTAAAAAATAACATTATTCGTATCATACCAATATTTTAAAAATATAACCTAATCTGCTTAGGCCACATAAGTAATACTTTGATTTACAATTTCTTAAAAGTTTACTAAAGAAAGGTAGAGTTCAAATTTTTTTAAAAATCCATTTATACATTTTTATAAAATTAATCCGCGTATTGCAACACATTAAATATGTACATAATTGTGCTATTAGCTAATAGTCAAGTCAGCTCAAGTGCTTTTTCTATAACAATACCTAAGGTTAATTACTTATCTAGTTTTAATCATTAGCTTGCTAATAGTACATCCGCTTTATTCTTGCTTCACTTTATCAATCATTTATTTCATGTCAATATACAATAATTCTGAATACATGTCAAAATCAGAATTCAATATAATAAACTATAATCGTCACTACAGTAAGTAGATACTTGTCACGGACAAGATAACATGTCAACCAAGCTACTCCCGCGCAGACCGTGACCCAAACGTTCCCAACACACTAGCGGCATTTCCACGCTGTATGGCCAATGAAATTCTTTGGACTACAAACCAGCCCGCTCGAGGATCCCGACCCTTCTCGCGCAGTAGTTTTACTTATTCAGGTTTGTAATCCTGCTCTGTATTGAAGCGAAAAGTACGTAGGGCGTCCCGAACCAGTAGTACCCGAATCATTATATTTTCTTTTATTTATGTGTTTTTTTATACAAAGAAACCGTGGTGGTCTAGTGGTAATGCCACCTGCCTTACAACCGTGAGGTCGTGAGTTCAAATCCCGGTCCTGTACCAATGAGTTCATTCGAATTTATGTACGGAATTTCACACAAATGGCTTTTCGATGAAGGAAAACGTCGTGAGGAAATCTGCATACGTCTGTGGAATAAATTCGATGGCGTTTGTGAATTCACCAACCCGCCATGGGCCAGCGTGGTGGATATGGCCTACCTCAAGGGTCTGCCTGTTCCCGGTATTTTTGGGTATGCAGATGACAGCACAGTTGTTCAAAATTACACATCCAATCCAAGAGCAACAAAGGAGGAATCACAACCGTTTAGAGTAGACATGGTTGAGCGAATGAATCAGGCTCTCGCAGCCGTTTCTAAATGAGGCGATGAAAATCTCGTCAAAACCAACGCTTCGAAAACCCAGGCCTGTCTGTTGTCCGCAAAAAGTGTCCCTTTGCACTGTCGCCTATAATTCGAGATATTCCTTTAACAGTGACGGACCGCCTAGAACTGCTGGGGCTAACACTTACTCCCACATTGAACTACGGCTCGTACCTAGAATCTAGGGTCAATTTGCTTGGTATGAAACTGGGTATCCTGAACAAGGTTAGGCGGTATTTCGCACCGGGACAGTTGCTTACTCTATATCAAGCACAGATCCGTTCGTGTCTGGAATGCTGCTGCCATCTTTGGGATGGCTCGGCTAAGTATCAGCTCCAGGCCTTGGAATCAGTGGACCGGCGTGCTGTTCGGCTCATAAAAAGTTAGTTGCAAAAAACTTCATAGCCTGGAGCATCGCCGTAGGGTTGCGAGTCTGTCCATTTTTCATAGGATTCATTTCGGAGAGTGAATCCGAGCTGCACGACCTTATCCTACCATCTCCTTTTTACTACAGGACAAGTTAGAAGACGCCACATTACCACCCCTACAATGTCGATTTTCCTTCGATACGTACGAAGCGGTTTGACTCAACATTTCTGATTCGTACCGCCAGGGAATGGAACAGTCTTCCTGCTTTCCTGTTTCCTAAGAGTTATAATCTAAAGCTTTTCAAGGTCAGAGTGAATAGGTATCTTCTAGATCTGCGTGCTTCATCTTCGACCATAACTTCGCTTGCCATCAGGCGAGTTGGTGGCCAAGCGCGGACCTATTCGCGATAAAAAAAAATGGCAATATCACTCTTCGTAGGTAGGCCTACGCCCTGCAGTAGACAATTAAAAAGGCGGGTACGGTTAAACAAAGAAGTAGCTACGAGTACTTTGAACTTTCCAATCATTTGGCACCCCTAGTTTTTAATCGTGCTGGAATAGTACTTTATTTATTTAGAATATAAATATACAATAAAATAAAGTTGTTACCTACTACATCAATCAATCAATTCTTGATTTGTGGCTTCTGCGAAGGTGTTTCATAATTTTGCCAATGTCTTGTGAGGTACTGCCATCAAACGTAGAGAATTTGTACGATGTTTGATGTGTTATCTGTATTGGATAGGCAACAGTTTTTGGATTTTATACCATTCACCACTACTGGAACAATCACAGTATAATCTATAAACACACAGGACGAACACTAACACACAATATTCTAAACTACTTTATAATTAATGGTTACTACTACATCATGCGCAAGTCTATAATTTTATGAGTGCTCTTTGACATCTGTCAATTACTAATAATTGAAATTTAAATCCTGCTGCTGCTTGTGTCTAGTCCCTAAGTAGCAGAAGGTTAATCTTTAATACTTACGATTTATGTACCTAATGTAGATGGAAATGTAGGTAGAAATTAAAAATAGAAAATTAATAATTTATTACACAGGGTTATTTCTAATCAATTAGCATCCTTTTAGGGGCTTATTCTGTACATCAAAACTAACAACTTTTGTTCTGCGACTTTTGTCAGAGCTCAATTTAGAAGTATAGTATGTATAGTCCTAAAAAGATATTATTAACAGTAATAGGCTTGTATACTTAAAAAAATATAATTAGTCCGTCAAATATATTGCCAAAAAATATTAGACACGTATTTTTTCGTTTGTTAATTTAATAAAAATTAATAGCCCGTTAAAGTTCCGCGTGACGTCACTAACCGCTATCAAATGTACCGGCTAGTGCCGTCACGAGCCCCCACTCTCTTGATTTTACTTTTATTGTTATTTTTTTTTTCGTGGTATTCTTGGATTAATGATTGGTCGCGCAACTCATTAATCGCAATCGCAATCATTAATGTAAGGTTATTTATTGTTTTTAACTTTATTGTTAATGATTTGAGATGTACTTACATTCATGACGTTTCAAAAGTGTATGGTACTTAATTGAAATAAATATGTTTGAACTGCACTGAACGGTAAACTCAAAGGTTTATCTTGTTTGATTGACAAAAGAAAAAATAAGTGTCCATAATTATTTAATAATCTAACTGACGGACTTATTATAATAATGATTTTTAAACCCAGGAAACATCCCTATTGTAATCCTATCTAATACTTTAAAAATAAAATATTAATAGTAATTGTAAAAAAAATGTTCCTATTACATAACAATTTAAATTTTCTGTATTAAGAGATATTCTGACTAAAGTTATAAATCTGGAAGTGTGTTTTTGGTTTGTTATAAATACATACATATATGGATTTTTTTATTTTTTTATTTGTTTAGGTTTGTACATATAGCATAGTAGTTGTAATATATAGTTCAGTTTATGAAATGTTTTATAAGTTTTGCCTGAAATAAAAAATACTAAACCTAAATAACAAAAATTAATAATAAAAATAACAAAATTAATAGTTAATAACAAAAATTAATAATTAATATTATGTGTGTTACCAAGGAGTGGTAAAATTTACGAAAAAGAAAACTGAGATAAACCATAATAATGATTCATAATCTTCTCTAATATTTATTTTAATACGGTACTTAAGTCATTAATTCAAGCAGATATAATCATTTGACCAGAAATATGTCCCCATGGCCTAGCTCTGTCGTGGAGGGATTCCCCTGGTATAATTAGATGTGCTATGCCAATATTTTTGATTAAATATAGTGCAGCGTGAAGTGTAAAGCTCGCACGTAGGCAGGACGGATACATTTGGGGCACATATAAATATAGGTACAATACATAAGATAACGACGGTAATTCACAGTTGGTCCAATAGTAAAAGTTGTTACAAATAAAAGAAAATACATAATTTATTTATTATAATTTGGATATACTGTTCCGATACGAACAATAAAATTGCCATACCCTTATAGGGCTATATCGCTATGTGTATTCAATAATTGTAGCCAATCGTAAATTTTATTAAATTTACGATGACTTAACTGAACTGAACTTAAAATATTGTTCACTCTTTTAAATGCATAATAGTGAAAGAGAAACAGCAATATTTTGAATTGCTATTAAAATTACAATGGCACCTTTAATATTGGCCATAATATATACCCACCTACTTAAAAAATACATGTAAATATCAGAGATACATAAATAGACATACCTATATCACTACATAGTATAAAACAAAGTCGCTTCCCGCTGTGTGTCTATATAATACTGAAGTCGGTCATGCAATTTTTTGCAAAAAATAATTAAATTATAACACCTTTTTTTTTACTTCTGTGGTGGTACTACTTTTAATGGTGGAGGCTTTAATTGCGACGGTCCTTATGGCAAGATTTGCCCCACATCCCAGTACCTAAGTACGCTCACACTCCGGTGTCAATGCAGCCATGACCCTAGAATCCGCGCTCGCGTCGACATGGCCAATAACTTGTGTAAATAGAGCCTTAATTTTCCTCGTCTTCCTTGTTATTGTCTGTCTTGACTTAACTTATGATTCGATACAGGTTTATACAGGTTTATTATGTAATAGATTATTGGGATCACAGTAACATGATAAAGTACGGAAGACTTACTTGAGACCTTTTAAAATAATAATAATCGGCCAAGTACGAGTTGGACTCGCGCATGAAGGGTTCCGTACCGTATGGGAGCCCCTCGGCAAAAAATACACGTTTGTTGTATGTTGTACTACTATAAGGTATACTATCAGAACATGGATAGCTGAATTTTTTGTTACAGAAATGTTATAGAATTTTCACCAAATAATTGCGTAGAAATATAACGGAGTCTTTGTTCAAAACAACAAAGCAATTAATTATTTAATATTTCTTTGTCTTTGATTTTTTTTGTCGAGTGCTGAGTGTTTATTGTTTGACTCGAAACCAAAAAGGCACAGTTCAATGATGTTAGCAAATACATCATCAAACACATCATGGTATCGTGACCTCTCAAACTTTCATGGAAAAATTTAACGGAAAAAGTAAATTAAATATTCGTGATTAGTCAGACAGTGGGACGACGGAATTCCCCCTTTTTTTAAATTAATAATTATTATCAATATTTACATAAAATAGATGAGTACATGAACATAATAACGTCATACATTGTTCATGTACCTAAATATTTTAACTGTGCAATTGACATGTACAAATTGTACAATACCAATTGTTTTGATCATCGCTGACGCGGACTGTGATAATATAATTATTTTTCGTAAAAAAAATGGCAAAACCACCTTCCATTATGTACAAAATTCAAAAATTTCGCTCGAATTGTTTACATTATTGTTGAGTATTCAAAAACAGCTAAACCGATTTCTGTAAAATTTAAATGTTTGGTCCCATTTAAATTCTTCCCTCAGGAGTACATATACCCTTTCAAACTAAAAAAGATTTTTTTCGATTCGGTTCACATTTGGCGAAATTATCGATGAACATATACAAAAAATACGTTATGTACGTTAGAACCAAGCTATTCGAATCCACATTCCTCATACGAACAGCCAGAATGTGGAACGCTTTGCCTGGGTCTGTCTTCCCGCTAAAGTACAACGTGGGCGTCTTCAAATCCCGAGTAAATAGGTATCTTCTAGGTAAGCGTGCCACAACCTAGACCGCTTATCTGCTCAACATCAGGCAGTATGTGGTCAAACGAAAAGCTATTCAGAATTTAAAAAAAAAACTTACAGATGAATATAGAACCTCCTTTTTGGAAGTTGTTTAAAAAGAGCATCCACCTTCCCTACATTTGACATTGTCTAATAAGTTATGATAACATTCAATCAGACTTTAATAAGAAAACATAGTATAGTTAGTCTATGGTATAGCCCGAATCATATAAGTCGGCAGATGTGAAGTTAGCTACAAGCTGCGCAATATTCAATCAATCCGCAGCTTTATAAATGTGAGCCTCAGTCCGGATTGGATATTGCGCGGTTGTAGCCAACTTCACATCCGCCGACTTGTATGATTTGGCTTATACTTAGACAAGGTGTAGAGAGTGAATTAGGCTCTCGCAACCGTTTCTAAATGGGGTGCCGGGTGACTAAATTCTAAATTGATTTCTGAGAGAAGTAAACTACGAAATCATCGTCTAATCAGCTTTTCAAAATCAGAGTGAATTTTCTAAGTTTGTGTAAGTGTTTCATCTTCGACCACAACTTGGCGTTCTATGTAAATAAATTGTGGGAAATGTGAAACTAAATGATTATATGTAAGAAAAAAAAATGATGAGATGACTTAAGGTAGAGTGAAGTGACATAAGGAAACGAACATATTGGTAGAAAAACTTTGTCATCATCTTAATCTCCAATAAGAAGATTAAGATTATGATAAAGTAAGTAGCTTCGTGGCTAGCCCTAGTGTCAGAGTTTCAAAGCCACCTCAATGCCTCTGAAATGGCTAAACGGTTAAAACAACCGGGGCCTACCGAGCCACGGTAGCGCTCAGTTGTAAATGCCACCCGCGGTCACACCTCCGAAGACTGACCGTGCTGAACATTGCTTAACTGCGATGATCGCTAATTAACACCTAGTCAAACTATGCTTTGAGCTAATATAATAATGAGGTAAGTAGGATAGTAGCATATTTGGATTATCTTTAGACCTTCAAGGGTGTTATGATCCAATTGATTTTTATGTAGTAGTAGTTTAGGTATACATGTAGTTTTAGAATAAGTAAGTAGTGTTGTATTTTATTGTAGATAAAAAAGCCACTTGCCATTAAAAAAATAAGCATGTATATGTATAGGGTGCCTGTGGGTTCGATCTCCACCCAGGGCAAACATTTGTGTGATGAACATAGGTGTTTGCTCTGTGTCTTCAAGATTCAAGATTATTTATTTGTCAAAAAACATGGTAATGCAAACAACATACAAAGTTGCATACAGATCTTTCAAGAGTTTAGAACGCATGTTCTTGCCGTCGTGGCGTACAAATATCAAAAACAAAATTGCTAAATCTTTGGAATACAATTCATAAAAAATGACAAATTTAGTTTAAAATGTCAAATATCAAAATGTCAAATATAAATTCAAAAATGTCAGAGAGAAATAATAAACCAATAAAGCTATACAATGTCAGAAAAATATTGTTGTCAGAATTAATCTGTGTCTGGATGTTATTTAGGTATTATCAATATAAGTATGTATTTAAAAAAATGGTATAATATATGCAGTATATCAGTCTCAGGCAGCAATATCACAAGCTTTGCTTAGTTTGGGGTCAAAGACCAATGTGTAAGATGTCCCCTAATATTTATTATTATTTACTTATTACAATAACGTTATACAAGTAAGGTCATGTAAGCTCTGACATGTTTTGATCAACTCTGACGGCTATTTCCCGGAAGGTGGCTCGCCTGATGACGTCAGAAGTCGACAACAGTCAATTTACTTAACCAGTTAGGCTAGAATTGACATAGGTTACTTATCTACTTCACTTACATCACTTTAATTAGCACGTGGCAGCGAAATCTTTTTGTAACTTGTATTGTCTTTATTTTTATTAACCCCCGACGCAAAAGAGGGGTGTTATAAAATTGATGTGTCTGTTTTTCTGTGTGTCTGTCTGTCTGTGGCATCATAGCGCCCGAACCACTGAACCGATTTCAGTTTAGTTTTTTTGGATGAAAGGAGACTTAATCGAGAGTGTTCTTAGCTATGTTTTAACCCCCGACGCAAAAGAGAGGTGTTATAAGTTTGACGTGTCTGTTTGTCTGTGTGTCTGTCTGTCTGTCTGTGGCATCATAGCGCCCGAACCACTGAACCGATTTCAGTTTAGTTTTTTTGGATGAAAGGAGACTTAATCGAGAGTGTTCTTAGCTATGTTTTATAAAAATCAATCGAGCCGTTTAAGAGTTATGGTGGGTTAAAGTGGGGATGGAAGAACCAAAATTCTACAAATGTGCCCAAAATGGTTGTCAAATGAAAGATAAGATATTTTATCAGTGGTAGGACTCTGTCTAGTCTGTCGGGGGTTTTTTAAATTTTAAATTTAAGTTGTTATTAAGAATGTTTAGTCTGTCTGTGTAATCTCTACGTCATGAGTGATCAGTCAATAAAATGCATTTTTACATTTTTACGGACTTCAAAAAAGGAAGAGGTACTGTATGCGTGTGTATGTACTTTTTTGTGTCTGTAAATAAAATAAATATATATAAATATTAGGGGACATCTTACACACGGTCACTGACCCCAAACTAAGCAAAGCTTGTGATATGGCTGCCAGAGACTGATATACTACATATAAATATTTTTAAATTCATACATAATATCTAGATAGTACCTAAATAACACCCAGACACAGAGCAAACACCTATGTTCATCACACAAATGTTTGCCCTGGGTGGGGATCGAACCCACGCCTCTTTGACTATGTTCTTCGATATTTTCGTCAATTGTGAACTGATTTCAAAATTTCTTTTTTTAGTTCGAAAGAATATACTTCCGAGGTGATTCTTGACCGACGAACCAAACCGGAGGAGGTACTCAATTCGACGCGTATATTTTTTTTTTTTATGTGTAACCACGCATAACTTTTTTCATAGTGGTCCGATTTCAATAATTGTTTTTTTATTAGAAAGAATAAACTTCGAAATTGGTCCCATTAAAATTTTATTGAAATCGGCTAAGCCATTTTTGATAAATCAACAATAATGTGAAAAATGGAACATCGATCCGTGCGAAATATTCGCAAATTCTGTACACGGGTGAAGTCGGTCATGCTAATTTTTAGCGAAAAATAATTATGATTACATTTAATTGAAATCGGATAAGCCGTTTTTGATAAATCAATTCTGTACTAGGTGGAAGTCGGTGTTGCGATTTTTTGGTAAAAATTATTATAGTAATTGGCTAGATAGGAATCATCATGGCCGACATTTTGACAAACAAGTACTTAGTACTAGTAATCAGTAATCATAAAAGCTATAAGAAAAAAAACCATAAAGAGAAAAAACAAAACTTTAAAACAAAAAGTTTGCTAAAAGGTTATCTAACAGAAAACGCTCAAGGCGATAAGGCCTTTTACAATCTAATTTTAAATTAATATTTACTTCGTGTTTTAGTTACTAATTTTAATACGTAATGAAGTTACCTATATTGTAATAAAATTGACTACTGGAACAGTTTGGCCTCGATCTTTATGAGAGAGTTTTAAGCGTAAAGTAACGCCGGTTTGAACTTTGCTCAGTGATTCACTTATTTAGGCTTCCTGCTGTTCGGAATTTGTCTTCCGTTTCCTCCATTAAATGATTGTATTTTAAGAGTCAGCTGTCCAAAGATTCTGTGACAAACGGACACATTTATAGAGGTAGTATACCTACAAGGTAATATAGGCATAGTGGTAATGATACCCGCCTTACAACCCTGAGGTCGCAGGTTCAAGTCCCGGTCCTATACCAATGATTTTTTGGAATTGATGTACAGAATTTAACACACCAGTGATTTTTCGGCAAAGAAAAAAATCGTGAGGAAAACCTGCATACGTTCTTAGAAGAATTTCGCTGGCTTTTGTGAATCCACCAACCCGCACTGGGCCAGCGTGGTGGATATGATTCAATCGCCATTCGTGGGTAGGCCTACATCCCGCAGTGAACTATTAAAAAGACTAGTACAGATACCTACAAGGTATTTCAGAAAGTGTATAAAGCAGAAAGGTAATTTACAGCGTCAGCATGACAACTTTTACTATGGAGCCAACCTAAAATTCAAGATACAATCAACGCGAACGGCTTCAAACCAAAATTGCTATTGTATGGGACAGGTGATTTTTTAATTCCGGTTTGAGCACATAGCAAAAAATGTTCATGTTCGTCTCATTTCGTGTAGGAGTTAAGTCATAAACTACTCGTATCTTGCTTGCTCATAAAAAACATGAACAGGTGTACACATTATATCCATTATTTTATTCTTAAAACTATTAATGTTTTTTTTCCGGCTTTTATTATTATTGCCCAATAAAATAAACAAGTAGTTACGTAATCGTTACTCGACTACGCATTAAGAAGGACTGAAGAAGGATTGACAATCTTTGTGTTTTCATTTGTTTTTTAACCCCCGACGCAAAAGAGGGGTGTTATAAGTTTGACGTGTCTGTTTGTCTGTCTGTGTGTCTGTCTGTCTGTCTGTCTGTGGCATCATAGCCCGAACCACTGAACCGATTTCAGTTTAGTTTTTTTTGGATGAAAGGAGACTTAATCGAGAGTGTTCTTAGCTATGTTTTATAAAAATCGATTGAGCCGTTTAAGAGTTATGGTGGGTTAAAGTGGGAATGGAAGAACCAAAATTCTACAAATGTGCCCAAAATGGTAGTCAATGTGTCGGGGGTTTTTTAAATTTTTAATTTGTATTACTTATTATTTGTTTTTTTTTTGCTGTTAGCGATAAGGCCGCCATTTGTGGCAATAATTTAAGATGTATACTTTGTACCTTTAATTATTTATATTTGTGCACACAATAAATAGTTCTGTCTGTCTGTCTGTCTGTCTTTTAACCTTTAAACAGATAAACAGATAACAGATAAACATTTTATTAATAATTTTGGTTTAACAATTATACGTCAGTTTACATACTCAAATGGTAATAACCAATTCAAGAATACATTGTATTAGGTACAATAAGTATTAATTATTTATCAATATAATAAACATAAATCATTCAATTAAATTAAATTACATTCAATAAAATTCAATTAATCACATTAACTTCCGTCCATAATTATACATTATGTTACATTTTCGTTCATTCTTAAAGAATTCGTCAATTGAGTAAAATGTTCTTGATACAAGCCAGTTTTTAAGTTTGTTTTTGAAAATGTTATCACTGAGGGCGTCAGTGACGTCTGCCGGCAAGCAGTTATACACTGCTGGTCCCAACACGTGAGTCAGTTTTTTGGATCGCGTGAGCCTCACACGAACCGATGCGAGACTATTCACATTACGGAGGTTGTGTTTGAACGAGTGACTCTCTCCTCTTCTCGGATACTGGTCCAGGTTCTGCCTCACATACATAGCTGTCTGCAGTATGACGAGCGAAGGTAACGTCAATATCCCGAGCGACTCAAAGAATGGTTTCGCTGAAGTCCTGCGCGACACCTGAACAATTGTTCTTATCGCACGTTTTTGCATTCGGAATGCACGCAGTCTATCGGCAGAGTCTCCCCAGATTTCAGCTCCGTATTCTAAGACTGATTGCACAGTTGCAAAGTAACAATTGCGCACTATATCAGCAGAAACCACCTTTGCCAGTCTACTCAGGGCGTAGCAAGCGCTACCCAGCTTGGCGCAGAGTCTGTCTATATGTGAAGCCCAAGTCAAACCACGGTCTATGACAAATCCGAGGAACACAGTCGAATCGACCTGATTAATGAGCTCTCCGTTTATGACAACTCGCAGTTTTTTGGGAGCTCGACCTGATATGGCGAATTGCATGTAATGGGTCTTCTTCAAGTTCAGAACTAGCCCATTCATGGTAAACCACTGTGCTAATTCTCTGGCCGTGTCATTTAGACGTTTTTGCAAATCGTCATGGTTACCAGCGGTGACGATGGCGGCAACGTCATCTGCGTACATTAGAATTTCACCGGATGCGATGAAGCTGGGCAAATCATTTAGAAGCAGAGAAAAGGCGATATTGGATACCGAAGATCCCTGGGCCACTCCCATTACCGTGTTCAATGGGTCCGATCTGGTCTCACCACCATCACCGACCACCACCTGGGATCTGCTTTCCGTCATATTTGTCAGCAGAGCATGGGTAGGTCCGCGTAGTCCATAGTGATCATATTTCACAGCAAGCACGTCGTGGTCTGCGACGTCAAAAGCTTTTGATAAGTCGCAGCACAAAACGGCGACTTGCTGCTTCTTCTCACAAGCTTCCAAGACTCGACGGATTACTTCACGTGTAAGTGCCGTGGTCGACCTGCCCGCACGGTACGCGTATTGACGATCAGAAAGTGCCCCTGTGGAGGCTAGATAATCGGTTAGTCGAGAGCTCAGGCCGTTTTCAAATATTTTGAATAAATTATAAAGGCCTCTGACATGGCTAAACAGCAAACGATCGGGACCTACAATTTAACGTGTCATCCGAACCACGTGAGAGCTCAGTATGTTCTGAGATTATGAGATCTGTATCCCTAATCCTAGCATTTGTACTTTTTTGATTTTGTAGCAAAAATACCTACAGATAGCGCGCGAGTTGAATGCAGTCGGGGTCTGAGGTAAAGAGTGGGAGCATCTCCCCCCGCTATCCGCACGCCCCACCTCACGCGCCTGGGCGGGTTGGGCGTGCGGATAGCGGGGGGAGACATTCGCATTCCTAAGCTCTGCATTCAACTCGCGCGCCGACTGTACGTACTGCATTTGCTACAAAATCATCCTATTTATATACTTAAACTTACTATACTTTTTTTTATTATGTAACGATTTCTTTATTTTTAGGTATTTTAAGTATTTATATCAATTTTATTAGATGGATGTTTATGTAATCTGTATAGGTAATCTAATTTTTATTTTTTCAATTAATGCGCACCCGTCCATTATTTTATACGCTTTCTGTCCTCTTCCTAAGGTTGCCTGGCAGAGATCGCTGTCTGCGATAAGGCCGCCAATTGTTACACTGTTTATGTATCTTTGTTTCTTCTTTTTTTATATCTTGGTGTGCAATAAATATTAATTTATCTATCCATCTAGTATTGCTGCCCAGTGATTTAAACAAAACCTCTTAGTACCGTATTGTATTATATTTTCTTGGGGAAGATGTCAGTATTAACTTAGCTTACGGAGCCCTAGCAACCGTGGGACAACACGCGCATTTAACAGTTTTTTCTCTATGAAAACAATTAATAGAAGAGCTACAAAAACGCTCGTCTATTGTAAGACTTAATTATGTGCTCCTTAGCCTATGGCCGGATACACTAATAACACCATAATAAAACTGAATAGCTAAACCATTGACCACTTAATATGGACAAGGCAAATGAATACTACAAAAATCGGCCAAGTACGAGTAGGACTCGCGCACGCAGATTGTATTTACTTAATTATTGAATCGTATATACAACTAAACATTCTGTGAATATTTCGAGCATCTACCTGTTACCATTATTCATATCGAGCAAGCAACGGTTAAAAATTCAGGTTTATTGTATGAGCCCCCCTTAAATATTAATTTTATTCTGTTTTTAGAATTTGTTGTTATAGCGGCAACAGAAACACATAGTCTGTGAAAATTTCATCTTTCTAAACGGTTTATGATATACAGCCTGGAGACAAACGGACAGACGGACAGCGGAGTCTTAGTAATAGGGTCCCGTTTTTACCCTTTGGGTACGGAACCCTAAAAAATGATACCGACGTGCGAGAAGTGCACCTGAATGAATCTCTCAGTGATCTTCCGTGGCCCAAATAGAAGTCTTCGAACCTAATTCAGACTCAAGTGGGCCGCTGCAGAGCCAACCGGGCAGTGGTCTCGAAGCTTTCGATTTTTTGGTATTTCTACCGATTTGACGCCTGTTCTACCGAAACACCATAATTATTTTTTGCAAAAAATAGCTGGATCGACTTCAACCGTGTACACAATTCGCGAATATTTCGCGCGGATCGATGTAGCATTTTTTACATTATTGTTGATTTATTAAAAATGGCTCAGCCGATTTCGATAAAATTTTAATGGGACCAATTTTGAAGTATATAATATACTCTTTCCAATAAAAAAAAACTATCGAAATCGCATTACCTACTACGTAAAAAGTTATTCGTGGTTATTTATTGAAAAAAAATACGCGTCGAATTGTATTATTATTATATTATTATACTATATAAAGCTTAATTACCACTCACTGACTCACTCACTCACTCACTGACATAGAGAAACCTAAAGGGTATAAGGAGGTGTGTGGGGGGAAAAGTGAATATAGGGTCGTGTTGGGGGTGGTTCACAACCACTGGGAAAAATCCGAAATTGGAAGAAAGTCGTACCCTGATGGTGAGATGCCCTCGTATCTCAAAAACTGTGAACATTTTTGCCAAAGCACTTGAACTAAAAATTGAAGAAACCCTGGGACCTTTTTGGAGAATTGAAAAAAAAGATGGCTTCCGAACAAAAAAAAATGGCCGCCATACAAAATTGGATCTTCAATAGCTCGGGAACGGTACAACTTGGATGAAGAGTGTTTGACCAAATGTCATAGGGAATCGAGAGAGCTACCTGGTGGGGTCGATGAAAATTCAAGATGGCGGATTTTTTTTTTTTTTTTACTTTCGCCATACATTGGTTCGAAAGTAGTTTTGAGGAAACTATTAGAAATGACAAAAAAATTTTTTTTACAATATTTAAAAAGAATGCCTCGCGGGCCGCTTGCGGCCCGCGCACCGCCCCAAAATACTAGTTATTATACTATATAAAGCTAAATTACCACTGACTCACTCACTGACATAGAGAAACCTAAAGGGTATAAGGAGGTGTGTGGGCGGAAAAGTGAATATAGGGTCATGTTGGGGGTGGTTCACAACCTCTGGGAAAAATCCGAAATTGGAAGAAAGTCGTACCCTGATGGTGAGATGCCCTCGTATCTCAAAAACGGTAAACAATTTTGCCAATGCACTTGAACTAAAAATTGAAAAAACCTTGGGACCTCTTTGAAGAATTGAAAAAAAAGATGGCTTCCGAACAAAAAAACATGGCCGCCATACAAAATTGGATCTTCAATAGCTCGGGAACGGTACAACTTGGATGAAGAGTGTTTGACCAAATGTCATAGGGAATCGAGAGAGCTACCTGGTGGGGTCGATGATAATTCAAGATGGCGGTTTTTTTTTTTTTTTTACTTTCGCCATACATTGGTTCGAAAGTAGTTTTGATGAAACTATTAGAAATGACAAAAAAAAAATTAAGATAAAAAAAAATTTAAAGAATGCCTCGCGGGCCGCTTGCGGCCCGCGCACCGCCCCAAAATACTAGTTATTATACTATATAAAGCTTAATTACCACTCACTGACTGACTCACTGACTCACTGACATAGAGAAACCTAAAGGGTATAAGGAGGTGTGTGGGGGAAAAAGTGAATATAGGGTCATGTTGGGGGTGGTTCACAACCTCTGGGAAAAATCCGAAATTGGAAGAAAGTCGTACCCTGATGGTGAGATGCCCTCGTATCTCGAAAACGGTAAACAATTTTGCCAAAGCACTTGAACTAAAAATTGATAAAACCCTGGGACCTCTTTGGAGAATTGAAAAAAAAGATGGCCCCCGAACAAAAAAACATGGCCGCCATACAAAATTGGATCTTCAATAGCTCGGGAACGGTACAACTTGGATGAAGAGTGTTTGACCAAATGTCATAGGGAATCGAGAGAGCTACCTGGTGGGGTCGATGAAAATTCAAGATGGCGGTTTTTTTTTTTTTTTTACTTTCGCCATACATTTGAAATGAAAAAAATTTTTTTTTTTCAAAATAACAATAGAGTGCCTCGCGGGCCGCTTGCGGCCCGCGCACCGCCCCAAAATACTAGTTATACTATATAAAGCTAAATTACCACTGACTCACTCACTCACTGACATAGAGAAACCTAAAGGGTATAAGGAGGTGTGTGGGGGGGAAAGTAAATATAGGGTCATGTTGGGGGTGGTTCACAACCTCTGGGAAAAATCCGAAATTGGAAGAAAGTCGTACCCTGATGGTGAGATGCCCTCGTATCTCGAAAACGGTAAACAATTTTGTCAAAGCACTTGAACTAAAAATTGAAGAAACCCTGGGACCTCTTTGGAGAATTGAAAAAAAAGATGGCTTCCGAACAAAAAAACATGGCCGCCATACAAAATTGGATCTTCAATAGCTCGGGAACAGTACAACTTGGATGAAGAGTGTTTGACCAAATGTCATAGGGAATCGGGAGAGCTACCTGGTGGGGTCGATGAAAATTCAAGATGGCGGATTTTTTTTTTTTTTACTTTCGCCATACATTGGTTCGAAAGTACTTTTGATGAAACTATTAGAAAAGACAAAAAAAACTTTTACATAAAAAAAAAATTAAAGAATGCCTCGCGGGCCGCTTGCGGCCCGCGCACCGCCCCAAAATACTAGTTATACTATATAAAGCTAAATTACCACTGACTGACTCACTGACTCACTGACTCACTGACATAGAGAAACCTAAAGGGTATAAGGAGGTGTGTGGGGGGAAAAGTGAATATAGGGTCGTGTTGGGGGTGGTTCACAACCTCTGGGAAAAATCTGAAATTGGAAGAAAGTCGTACCCTGATGGTGAGATGCCCTCGTATCTCAAAAACGGTAAACATTTTTGCCAAAGCTCTTGAACTAAAAATTGAAGAAACCCTGGGACCTCTTTAGAGAATTGAAAAAAAAGATGGCTTCCGAAGAAAAAAACATGGCCGCCATACAAAATTGGATCTTCAATAGCTCGGGAACGGTACAACTTGGATGAAGAGTGTTTGACCAAATGTCATAGGGAATCGGGAGAGCTACCTGGTGGGGTCGATGAAAATTCAAGATGGCGGATTTTTTTTTTTTATTTCGCCATACATTGGTTCGAAAGTAGTTTTGATGAAACTATTAGAAATGACAAAAAATTTTTTTTTTTTCAAAATAACAAAAGTGTGCCTCGCGGGCCGCTTGCGGCCCGCGCACCGCCCCAAAATACTAGTTATACTATATAAAGCTTAATTACCACTCACTGACTCACTGACTCACTCACTGACATAGAGAAACCTAAAGAGTATAAGGAGATGTGTGGGGGAAAAAGTGAATATAGGGTCATGTTGGGGGTGGTTCACAACCTCTGGGAAAAATCCGAAATTGGAAGAAAGTCGTACCCTGATGGTGAGATGCCCTCGTATCTCGAAAACGGTAAACAATTTTCCCAAAGCAGTTGAACTAAAAATTGAAGAAACCCTGGGCCCTCTTTGGAGAATTGAAAAAAAAGATGGCTTCCGAACAAAAAAACATGGCCGCCATACAAAATTGGATCTTCAATAGCTCGGGAACGGTACAACTTGGATGTGGAGTGTTTGACCAAATGTCATAGGGAATCGAGAGAGCTACCTGGTGGGGTCGATGAAAATTCAAGATGGCGGTTTTTTTTTTTTTTTACTTTCGCCATACATTGGTTCGAAAGTAGTTTTGAGGAAACTATTAGAAATGACAAAAAATTTTTTTTTTTCAAAATAACAAAAGAGTGCCTCGCGGGCCGCTTGCGGCCCGCGCACCGCCCCAAAATACTAGTTATTATACTATATAAAGCTTAATTACCACTCACTGACTCACTGACTCACTCACTGACATAGAGAAACCTAAAGGGTATAAGGAGGTGTGTGGGGGAAAAAGTGAATATAGGGTCATGTTGGGGGTGGTTCACAACCACTGGGAAAAATCCGAAATTGGAAGAAAGTCGTACCCTGATGGTGAGATGCCCTCGTATCTCGAAAACGGTAAACAATTTTCGTAAAGCACTTGAACTAAAAATTGAAAAAACCCTGGGACCTCTTTGGAGAATCGAAAAAAAAGATGGCTTCCGAAGAAAAAAAGATGGCCGCCATACAACATTGAATCTTCAATAGCTCGGGAACGGTACAACTTGGATGGGGAGTGTTTGACCAAATGTCATAGGGAATCGAGAGAGCTACCTGGTGGGGTCGATGAAAATTCAAGATGGCGGATTTTTTTTTTTTTACTTTCGCCATACATTGGTTCGAAAGTAGTTTCGATGAAACTATTAGAAATGAAAATTTTTTTTTTTTTTCAAAATAACAAAAGAATGCCTCGCGGGCCGCTTGCGGCCCGCGCACCGCCCCAAAATACTAGTTATACTATATAAAGCTTAATTACCACTCACTCACTGACTGACTCACTGACATAGAGAAACCTAAAGGGTATAAGGAGGTGAGTGGGGGAAAAAGTGAATATAGGGTCATGTTGGGGGTGGTTCACAACCTCTGGGAAAAATCCGAAATTGGAAGAAAGTCGTACCCTGATGGTGAGATGCCCTCGTATCTCGAAAACGGTAAACAATTTTGCCAAAGCACTTGAACTAAAAATTGATAAAACCCTGGGACCTCTTTAGAGAATTGAAAAAAAAAGATGGCCGCCGAACAAAAAAACATGGCCGCCATACAAAATTGGATCTTCAATAGCTCGGGAACGGTACAACTTGGATGAAGAGTGTTTGACCAAATGTCATAGGGAATCGAGAGAGCTACCTGGTGGGGTCGATGAAAATTCAAGATGGCGGTTTTTTTTTTTTTTACTTTCGCCATACATTGGTTCGAAAGTAGTTTTGATGAAACTATTAGAAATGACAAAAAAATTTTTTTTTACAATATTTAAAAAGAATGCCTCGCGGGCCGCTTGCGGCCCGCGCACCGCCCCAAAATACTAGTTATACTATATAAAGCTAAATTACCACTGACTCACTGACTGACTGACTCACTGACATAGAGAAACCTAAAGGGTATAAGGAGGTGTGTGGGGGGAAAAGTGAATATAGGGTCGTGTTGGGGGTGGTTCACAACCTCTGGGAAAAATCCGAAATTGGAAGAAAGTCGTACCCTGATGGTGAGATGCCCTCGTATCTCGAAAACGGTAAATAATTTTACGAAAGCACTTGAACTAAAAATTGATAAAACCCTGGGACCTCTTTAGAGAATTGAAAAAAAAGATGGCCTCCGAACAAAAAAAAATGGCCGCCATACAAAATTGGATCTTCAATAGCTCGGGAAAGGTAAAACTTGGATGTGGAGTGTTTGACCAAATGTCATAGGGGATCGGGAGAGCTACCTGTTGGGGTCGATGAAAATTCAAGATGGCGGTTTTTTTTTTTTTTTACTTTCGCCATACATTTGAAATGACAAAATTTTTTTTTTTCAAAATAACAAAAGAGTGCCTCGCGGGCCGCTTGCGGCCCGCGCACCGCCCCAAAATACTAGTTATACTATATAAAGCTTAATTACCACTGACTCACTGACTGACTCACTGACATAGAGAAACCTAAAGGGTATAAGGAGGTGTGTGGGGGGAAAAGTGAATATAGGGTCATGTTGGGGGTGGTTCACAACCTCTAGGAAAAATCCGAAATTGGAAGAAAGTCGTACCCTGATGGTGAGATGCCCTCGTATCTCGAAAACGGTAAACAATTTTGCTAAAGTAGTTGAACTAAAAATTGAAGAAACCCTGGGACCTCTTTAGAGAATTGAAAAAAAAGATGGCCCCCGAACAAAAAAACATGGCCGCCATACAAAATTGGATCTTCAATAGCTCGGGAACGGTACAACTTGGATGAAGAGTGTTTGACCAAATGTCATAGGGAATCGAGAGAGCTACCTGGTGGGGTCGATGAAAATTCAAGATGGCGGTTTTTTTTTTTTTACTTTCGCCATACATTGGTTCGAAAGTAGTTTTGATGAAACTATTAGAAATGACAAAAATTTTTTTTTTTACAATATTTAAAAAGAATGCCTCGCGGGCCGCTTGCGGCCCGCGCACCGCCCCAAAATACTAGTTATTATACTATATAAAGCTTAATTACCACTGACTGACTGACTGACTGACTGACTCACTGACATAGAGAAACCTAAAGGGTATAAGGAGGTGTGTGGGGGAAAAAGTGAATATAGGGTCATGTTGGGGGTGGTTCACAACCTCTGGGAAAAATCCGAAATTGGAAGAAAGTCGTACCCTGATGGTGAGATGCCCTCGTATCTCGAAAACGGTAAATAATTTTGGTAAAGCAGTTGAACTAAAAATTGAAGAAACCCTGGGACCTCTTTGGAGAATTGAAAAAAAAGATGGCTTCCGAACAAAAAAAAATGGCCGCCATACAAAATTGGATCTTCAATAGCTCGGGAACGGTACAACTTGGATGAAGAGTGTTTGACCAAATGTCATAGGGAATCGAGAGAGCTACCTGGTGGGGTCGATGAAAATTCAAGATGGCGGATTTTTTTTTTTTTTAACTTTCGCCATACATTTGAAATGACAAAATTTTTTTTTTTTTTCAAAATAACAAAAGAGTGCCTCGCGGGCCGCTTGCGGCCCGCGCACCGCCCCAAAATACTAGTTATACTATATAAAGCTTAATTACCACTGACTGACTGACTCACTGACTCACTGACATAGAGAAACCTAAAGGGTATAAGGAGGTGTGTGGGGGAAAAAGTGAATATAGGGTCATGTTGGGGGTGGTTCACAACCTCTGGGAAAAATCCGAAATTGGAAGAAAGTCGTACCCTGATGGTGAGATGCCCTCGTATCTCGAAAACGGTAAACAATTTTGCCAAAGCACTTGAACTAAAAATTGATAAAACCCTGGGACCTCTTTAGAGAATTGAAAAAAAAGATGGCCCCCGAACAAAAAAACATGGCCGCCATACAAAATTGGATCTTCAATAGCTCGGGAACGGTACAACTTGGATGTGGAGTGTTTGACCAAATGTCATAGGGAATCGAGAGAGCTACCTGTTGGGGTCGATGAAAATTCAAGATGGCGTTTTTTTTTTTTTTTCTTTCGCCATACATTGGTTCGAAAGTAGTTTTGATGAAACTATTAGAATTGACAAAAATTTTTTTTTTCAAAATAACAAAAGAGTGCCTCGCGGGCCGCTTGCGGCCCGCGCACCGCCCCAAAATACTAGTTATACTATATAAAGCTTAATTACCACTCACTGACTGACTCACTGACTGACATAGAGAAACCTAAAGGGTATAAGGAGGTGTGTGGGGGAAAAAGTGAATATAGGGTCGTGTTGGGGGTGGTTCACAACCTCTGGGAAAAATCCGAAATTGGAAGAAAGTCGTACCCTGATGGTGAGATGCCCTCGTATCTCAAAAACGGTAAACAATTTTGCTAAAGCACTTGAACTAAAAATTGAAAAAACCCTGGGACCTCTTTGGAGAATTGAAAAAAAAGATGGCTTCCGAACAAAAAAAGATGGCCGCCATACAAAATTGGATCTTCAATAGCTCGGGAACGGTACAACTTGGATGTGGAGTGTTTGACCAAATGTCATAGGGAATCGAGAGAGCTATCTGGTGGGGTCGATGAAAATTCAAGATGGCGGATTTTTTTTTTTTTTACTTTCGCCATACATTGGTTCGAAAGTAGTTTTGAGGAAACTATTAGAAATGACAAAAAAATATTTTAATTACAAAAAAAAAAAAGAATGCCTCGCGGGCCGCTTGCGGCCCGCGCACCGCCCCAAAATACTAGTTATACTATATAAAGCTAAATTACCACTGACTGACTGACTGACTGACTGACTCACTGACATAGAGAAACCTAAAGGGTATAAGGAGGTATGTGGGGGGAAAAGTGAATATAGGGTCATGTTGGGGGTGGTTTACAACCCCTGGGAAAAATCCGAAATTGGAAGAAAGTCGTACCCTGATGGTGAGATGCCCTCGTATCTCGAAAACGGTAAATATTTTTGCCAAAGCAGTTGAACTAAAAATTGATAAAACCCTGGGACCTCTTTGGAGAATTGAAAAAAAAGATGGCCCCCGAACAAAAAAACATGGCCGCCATACAAAATTGGATCTTCAATAGCTCGGTAACGGTACAACTTGGATGAAGAGTGTTTGACCAAATGTCATAGGGAATCGAGAGAGCTACCTGGTGGGGTCGATGAAAATTCAAGATGGCGGATTTTTTTTTTTTTTACTTTCGCCATACATTGGTTCGAAAGAAGTTTTGATGAAACTATTAGAAATGATAAAAATTTTTTTTTTTTCAAAATAACAAAAGAGTGCCTCGCGGGCCGCTTGCGGCCCGCGCACCGCCCCAAAATACTAGTTATTATACTATATAAAGCTAAATTACCACTGACTGACTGACTGACTGACTGACTCACTGACATAGAGAAACCTAAAGGGTATAAGGAGGTGTGTGGGGGGAAAAGTGAATATAGGGTCGTGTTGGGGGTGGTTCACAACCTCTGGGAAAAATCCGAAATTGGAAGAAAGTCGTACCCTGATGGTGAGATGCCCTCATATCTCGAAAACGGTAAACAATTTTTGTAAAGCACTTGAACTAAAAATTGAAGAAACCCTGGGACCTCTTTGGAGAATTGAAAAAAAAGATGGCTTCCGAACAAAAAAACATGGCCGACATACAGAATTGGATCTTCAATAGCTCGAGAACGGTACAACTTGGATGTGGAGTGTTTGACCAAATGTCATAGGGAATCGGGAGAGCTACCTGGTGGGGTCAATGAAAATTCAAGATGGCGGTTTTTTTTTTTTTTTACTTTCACCATACATTTGTTCGAAAGTAGTTTTGATGAAACTATTAGAAATGACAAAAAAAAATTTAACATAAAAAAAAATTAAAAGAATGCCTCGCGGGCCGCTTGCGGCCCGCGCACCGCCCCAAAATACTAGTTATTATACTATATAAAGCTAAATTACCACTGACTGACTCACTGACTCACTCACTGACATAGAGAAACCTAAAGGGTATAAGGAGGTGTGTGGGGGAAAAAGTGAATATAGGGTCATGTTGGGGGTGGTTCACAACCTCTGGGAAAAATCCGAAATTGGAAGAAAGTCGTACCCTGATGGTGAGATGCCCTCGTATCTCAAAAACTGTGAACATTTTTCCCAAAGCACTTGAACTAAAAATTGATAAAACCCTGGGACCTCTTTAGAGAATTGAAAAAAAAGATGGCTTCCGAAGAAAAAAACATGGCCGCCATACAAAATTGGATCTTCAATAGCTCGGGAACGATACAACTTGGATGAGGAGTGTTTGACCAAATGTCATAGGGAATCGGGAGAGCTACCTGGTGGGGTCGATGAAAATTCAAGATGGCGGATTTTTTTTTTTTTTTACTTTCGCCATACATTTGAAATGAAAAAATTTTTTTTTTCAAAATAACAAAAGAGTGCCTCGCGGGCCGCTTGCGGCCCGCGCACCGCCCCAAAATACTAGTTATACTATATAAAGCTAAATTACCACTGACTGACTGACTGACTGACTGACTCACTGACATAGAGAAACCTAAAGGGTATAAGGAGGTGTGTGGGGGGAAAAGTGAATATAGGGTCGTGTTGGGGGTGGTTCACAACCTCTGGGAAAAATCCGAAATTGGAAGAAAGTCGTACCCTGATGGTGAGATGCCCTCATATCTCGAAAACGGTAAACAATTTTTGTAAAGCACTTGAACTAAAAATTGAAGAAACCCTGGGACCTCTTTGGAGAATTGAAAAAAAAGATGGCTTCCGAACAAAAAAACATGGCCGACATACAGAATTGGATCTTCAATAGCTCGAGAACGGTACAACTTGGATGTGGAGTGTTTGACCAAATGTCATAGGGAATCGGGAGAGCTACCTGGTGGGGTCAATGAAAATTCAAGATGGCGGATTTTTTTTTTTTTTACTTTCACCATACATTTGTTCGAAAGTAGTTTTGATGAAACTATTAGAAATGACAAAAAAAAATTTAACATAAAAAAAAATTAAAAGAATGCCTCGCGGGCCGCTTGCGGCCCGCGCACCGCCCCAAAATACTAGTTATTATTATTATTATACTATATAAAGCTTAATTACCACTCACTGACTGACTCACTGACTGACATAGAGAAACCTAAAGGGTATAAGGAGGTGTGTGGGGGAAAAAGTGAATATAGGGTCATGTTGGGGGTGGTTCACAACCTCTGGGAAAAATCCGGAATTGGAAGAAAGTCGTACCCTGATGGTGAGATGCCCTCGTATCTCAAAAACTGTGAACATTTTTGGTAAAGCACTTGAACTAAAAATTGAAGAAACCCTGGGACCTCTTTGGAGAATTGAAAAAAAAGATGGCTTCCGAACAAAAAAAAATGGCCGCCATACAAAATTGGATCTTCAATAGCTCGGGAACGGTACAACTTGGATGAAGAGTGTTTGACCAAATGTCATAGGGAATCGAGAGAGCTACCTGGTGGGGTCGATGAAAATTCAAGATGGCGGATTTTTTTTTTTTACTTTCGCCATACATTTGTTCGAAAGTAGTTTTGATGAAACTATTAGAAATGACAAAAAAAATTTTAACATAAAAAAAAATTAAAAGAATGCCTCGCGGGCCGCTTGCGGCCCGCGCACCGCCCCAAAATACTAGTTATATACTATATAAAGCTAAATTACCACTGACTGACTCACTGACTCACTGACATAGAGAAACCTAAAGGGTATAAGGAGGTGTGTGGGGGGAAAAGTGAATATAGGGTCATGTTGGGGGTGGTTCACAACCTCTGGGAAAAATCCGAAATTGGAAGAAAGTCGTACCCTGATGGTGAGATGCCCTCGTATCTCAAAAACTGTGAACATTTTTTCCAAAGCACTTGAACTAAAAATTGATAAAACCCTGGGACCTCTTTAGAGAATTGAAAAAAAAGATGGCCCCCGAACAAAAAAACATGGCCGCCATACAAAATTGGATCTTCAATAGCTCGGGAACGGTACAACTTGGATGGGGAGTGTTTGACCAAATGTCATAGGGAATCGAGAGAGCTACCTGGTGGGGTCGATGAAAATTCAAGATGGCGGATTTTTTTTTTTTTTTTACTTTCGCCATACATTTGAAATGAAAAAAAATTTTTTTTCAACATAACAAAAGAGTGCCTCGCGGGCCGCTTGCGGCCCGCGCACCGCCCCAAAATACTAGTTATACTATATAAAGCTAAATTACCACTCACTGACTCACTGACTGACTGACTGACTGACATAGAGAAACCTAAAGGGTATAAGGAGGTGTGTGGGGGAAAAAGTGAATATAGGGTCGTGTTGGGGGTGGTTCACAACCTCTGGGAAAAATCCGAAATTGGAAGAAAGTCGTACCCTGATGGTGAGATGCCCTCGTATCTCGAAAACGGTAAACATTTTTGCCAAAGCACTTGAACTAAAAATTGAAGAAACCCTGGGACCTCTTTAGAGAATTGAAAAAAAAGATGGCCCCCGAACAAAAAAACATGGCCGCCATACAAAATTGGATCTTCAATATCTCGGGAACGGTACAACTTGGATGAAGAGTGTTTGACCAAATGTCATAGGGAATCAGGAGAGCTACCTGGTGGGGTCGATGAAAATTCAAGATGGCGGATTTTTTTTTTTTTTTACTTTCGCCATACATTGGTTCGAAAGTAGTTTTGAGGAAACTATTAGAAATGACAAAAAAAAATTTTAAATATAAAAAAATTTTAAGAATGCCTCGCGGGCCGCTTGCGGCCCGCGCACCGCCCCAAAATACTAGTTATTATTATTTTTATACTATATAAAGCTGAATTACCACTCACTCACTCACTCACTGACATAGAGAAACCTAAAGGGTATAAGGAGGTGTGTGGGGGGGAAAGTGAATATAGGGTCATGTTGGGGGTGGTTCACAACCTCTGGGAAAATTCTGAAATTGGAAAAAAGTCGTACCCTGATGGTGAGATGCCCTCGTATCTCGAAAACGGTAAACATTTTTGGCGAAGCACTTGAACTAAAAATTGAAGAAACCCTGGGACCTCTTTAGAGAATTGAAAAAAAAGATGGCCCCCGAACAAAAAAAAATGGCCGCCATACAAAATTGGATCTTCAATAGCTCGGGAACGGTACAACTTGGATGGGGAGTGTTTGACCAAATGTCATAGGGAATCGGGAGAGCTACCTGGTGGGGTCGATGAAAATTCAAGATGGCGGATTTTTTTTTTTTTACTTTCGCCATACATTTGTAATGACATTTTTTTTTTTTTTCAAATTAACAAAAGAGTGCCTCGCGGGCCGCTTGCGGCCCGCGCACCGCCCCAAAATACTAGTATATAATATATAATACTAGTATATAATATATAAAGCTAAATTACCACTGACTGACTCACTCACTGACATAGAGAAACCTAAAGGGTATAAGGAGGTGTGTGGGGGGAAAAGTGAATATAGGGTCGTGTTAGGGGTGGTTCACAACCTCTGGGAAAAATCTGAAATTGGAAGAAAGTCGTACCCTGATGGTGAGATGCCCTCGTATCTCAAAAACGGTAAACATTTTTGCCAAAGCACTTGAACTAAAAATTGAAAAAACCCTGGGACCTCTTTAGAGAATTGAAAAAAAAGATGGCTTCCGAAGAAAAAAACATGGCCGCCATACAAAATTGAAATGTTAATATCTCGGAACCGGTACAACTTGGATGGGGAGTGTTTGACCAAATGTCATAGGGAATCGGGAGAGCTACCTGGTGGGGTCGATGAAAATTCAAGATGGCGGATTCAAGATGGCGGCCAAATTTAAAAATGGTCCGAGGGGGCTGATTTTTTGCATCCGGGGGTTTTCGAGGTCCCTTATTTCATTGGTGAAAACAAAATTTGGAAAAGTTTTTTTCTAAATATGGCCGCCATACATTGACCTTTTTTCATCTGTAGTTTCCATACATTGCATTTTTACTTATTTAGATGGTTGTTGATGGCCCATGGTTAGCCCTTGGATGTTCAGGAGAACGGCCCACATATTTTCGCGCCATATGCTTCAAGTAGAAGAGTCAAAAGTGGAAACACTATTTTGAACCTTACAGTCATAGACATAGATATATGAATAGATACTAAGAAGAAGATTGAGGGAGAGTTTTCTCTTTTAGAAAATGGCGTCCATTTTGAAATAAAAAAATGGCGGACTTCAAGTTTTTGAAAAAGTCGTCAAGGGTATCGTTTTCAAGGTTTTTGGGGGTGTAGATTTCAAATATGGCGTCCATTTTGAAATAAAAGATGGCGGACGTCACTTTTTTGAAAAAGTCGTCATGGCTATCATTTTCGAGGTTTTTGGGGGTACAGATTTCAAAATTGGCGTCCATTTTGAAATAAAAGATGGCGGTCGTCACTTTTTTGAAAAAGTCGTCATGGGTATCGTTTTCAAGGTTTTTGGGGGAGTAGATTTCGAAAATGGCGTACATTTTGAAATAAAAGATGGCGGACGTCACTTTTTTAAAAAAGTCGTCATGGGTATCGTTTTCGAGGTTTTTGGGAGTACAGATTTCAAAATTGGCGTCCATTTTGAAATTAAATATGGCGGACGTCACTTTTTTGAAAAAGTCGTCATGGGTATCGTTTCCGAGGTTTTTGGGGGTACAGATTTCAAAATTGGCGTCCATTTTGAAATTAAAGATGGCGGCGTCACTTTTTTGAAAAAGTCGTCATGGGTATCGTTTTCGAGGTTTTTGGGAGTACAGATTACAAAATTGGCGTCCATTTTGAAATTAAAGATGGCGGACGTCACTTTTTTGAAAAAGTCGTCATGGGCATCGTTTCCGAGGTTTTTGGGGGTACAGATTTCAAAATTGGCGTCCATTTTGAAATTAAAGATGGCGGACGTCACTTTTTTGAAAAAGTCGTCATGGGTATCGTTTTCAAGGTTTTTGGGGGAGTAGATTTCGAAAATGGCGTACATTTTGAAATAAAAGATGGCGGACGTCACTTTTTTGAAAAAGTCGTCATGGGCATCGTTTCCGAGGTTTTTGGGGGTACTGATTTCAAAATTGGCGTCCATTTTAAAATTAAAGATGGCGGACGTCACTTTTTTGAAAAAGTCGTCATGGGTATCGTTTCCGAGGTTTTTGGGGGTACAGATTTCAAAATTGGCGTCCATTTTGAAATTAAAGATGGCGGCGTCACTTTTTTGAAAAAGTCGTCATGGGTATCGTTTTCAAGGTTTTTGGGGGAGTAGATTTCGAAAATGGCATACATTTTGAAATAAAAGATGGCGGACGTCACTTTTTTGAAAAAGTTGACATGGGTATCGTTTTCGAGGTTTTTGGGGGTACAGATTTCAAAATTGGCGTCCATTTTGAAATTAAAGATGGCGGACGTCACATTTTTGAAAAAGTCGTCATGGGTATCGTTTCCGAGGTTTTTGGGGGTACAGATTTCAAAATTGGCGTCCATTTTGAAATTAAAGATGGCGGACGTCACTTTTTTGAAAAAGTCGTCATGGATATCGTTTTCGAGGTTTTTGGAGGAGTAGATTTCGAAAATGGCGTCCATTTTGAAATAAAAAAATGGCGGACTTCAAGTTTTTAAAAAAGTCGTCAAGGGTATCGTTTTCAAGGTTTTTGGGGGTGTAGATTTCAAATATGGCGTCCATTTTGAAATAAAAGATGGCGGACGTCACTTTTTTGAAAAAGTCGTCATGGCTATCATTTTCGAGGTTTTTGGGGGTACAGATTTCAAAATTGGCGTCCATTTTGAAATTAAAGATGGCGGCGTCACTTTTTTGAAAAAGTCGTCATGGGTATCGTTTTCAAGGTTTTTGGGGGAGTAGATTTCGAAAATGGCATACATTTTGAAATAAAAGATGGCGGACGTCACTTTTTTGAAAAAGTCGTCATGGGTATCGTTTTCGAGGTTTTTGGGGGTACAGATTTCAAAATTGGCGTCCATTTTGAAATTAAAGATGGCGGACGTCACTTTTTTGAAAAAGTCGTCATGGATATCGTTTTCGAGGTTTTTGGAGGAGTAGATTTCGAAAATGGCGTCCATTTTGAAATTAAAGATGGCGGACGTCACTTTTTTGAAAAAGTCGTCATGGGTATCGTTTTCGAGGTTTTTGGGGGAGTAGATTTCGAAAATGGCGTACATTTTGAAATAAAAGATGGCGGACGTCACTTTTTTGAAAAAGTCGTCATGGGTATCGTTTTCGAGGTTTTTGGGAGTACAGATTTCAAAATTGGCGTCCATTTTGAAATTAAAGATGGCGGACGTCACTTTTTTGAAAAAGTCGTCATGGGTATCGTTTCCGAGGTTTTTGGGGGTACAGATTTCAAAATTGGCGTCCATTTTGGAATTAAAGATGGCGGACGTCACTTTTTTGAAAAAGTCGTCATGGATATCGTTTTCGAGGTTTTTGGAGGAGTAGATTTCGAAAATGGCGTCCATTTTGAAATTAAAGATGGCGGACGTCACTTTTTTGAAAAAGTCGTCATGGGTATCGTTTTCGAGGTTTTTGGGGGGAGTAGATTTCGAAAATGGCGTCCATTTTGAAATTAAAGATGGCGGACGACACTTTTTTGAAAAAGTCGTCATGGGTATCATTTTCGAGGTTTTTGGGGGAGTAGATTTCGAAAATGGCGTCCATTTTGAAATTAAAGATGGCGGACGACACTTTTTTGAAAAAGTCGTCATGGGTATCGTTTTCGAGATTTTTTGGGGTGTAAAGTCGTCACCAATGTAGAGTCTACATAAAAAAATAATCGCGGGCCGCATGCGGCCCGCGCACCGCCCCAAAATACTAGTTATACTATATAAAGCTAAATTACCACTGACTGACTGACTCACTCACTGACTGACATAGAGAAACCTAAAGGGTATAAGGGGGTGTGTGGGGGGAAAAGTGAATATAGGGTCATGTTGGGGGTGGTTCACAACCTCTGGGAAAAATCCGAAATTGGAAGAAAGTCGTACCCTGATGGTGAGATGCCCTCGTATCTCGAAAACGGTAAACAATTTTTCCAAAGCACTTGAACTAAAAATTGAAAAAACCCTGGGACCTCTTTAGAGAATTGAAAAAAAAGATGGCCCCCGAACAAAAAAACATGGCCGCCATACAAAATTGGATCTTCAATAGCTCGGGAACGGTACAACTTGGATGAAGAGTGTTTGACCAAATGTCATAGGGAATCGAGAGAGCTACCTGGTGGGGTCGATGAAAATTCAAGATGGCGGATTTTTTTTTTTTTTACTTTCGCCATACATTTGAAACGACAAAAAATTTTTTTTTTTCAAAATAACAAAAGAGTGCCTCGCGGGCCGCTTGCGGCCCGCGCACCGCCCCAAAATACTAGTTATACTATATAAAGCTTAATTACCACTCACTGACTCACTCACTGACTGACATAGAGAAACCTAAAGGGTATAAGGAGGTGTGTGGGGGGAAAAGTGAATATAGGGTCATGTTGGGGGTGGTTCACAACCTCTGGGAAAAATCTGAAATTGGAAAAAAGTCGTACCCTGATGGTGAGATGCCCTCGTATCTCGAAAACGGTAAACAATTTTGCCAAAGCACTTGAACTAAAAATTGAAAAAACCCTGGGACCTCTTTAGAGAATTGAAAAAAAAGATGGCTTCCGAAGAAAAAAACATGGCCGCCATACTAAATTGGATCTTCAATAGCTCGGGAACGGTACAACTTGGATGTGGAGTGTTTGACCAAATGTCATAGGGAATCGAGAGAGCTACCTGGTGGGGTCGATGAAAATTCAAGATGGCGGATTTTTTTTTTTACTTTCGCCATACATTGGTTCGAAAGTAGTTTTGATGAAACTATTAGAAATGACAAATTTTTTTTTTTTTTAGAATATTTAAAAAGAATGCCTCGCGGGCCGCTTGCGGCCCGCGCACCGCCCCAAAATACTAGTTATTATACTATATAAAGCTAAATTACCACTGACTGACTGACTGACTGACTGACATAGAGAAACCTAAAGGGTATAAGGAGGTGTGTGGGGGAAAAAGTGAATATAGGGTCGTGTTGGGGGTGGTTCACAACCTCTGGGAAAAATCCGAAATTGGAAGAAAGTCGTACCCTGATGCTGAGATGCCCTCGTATCTCGAAAACGGTAAATAATTTTCCGAAAGTAGTTGAACTAAAAATTGAAGAAACCCTGGGACCTCTTTGGAGAATTGAAAAAAAAGATGGCCCCCGAACAAAAAAAAATGGCCGCCATACAAAATTGGATCTTCAATAGCTCGGGAACGGTACAACTTGGATGAAGAGTGTTTGACCAAATGTCATAGGGAATCGAGAGAGCTACCTGGTGGGGTCGATGAAAATTCAAGATGGCGGATTTTTTTTTTTTTTTACTTTCGCCATACATTGGTTCGAAAGTAGTTTTGATGAAACTATGAGAAATGACAAAATTTTTTTTTTTTACAACATTTAAAAAGAATGCCTCGCGGGCCGCTTGCGGCCCGCGCACCGCCCCAAAATACTAGTTATATAATATAAAGCTTAATTACCACTGACTGACTCACTCACTGACTCACTGACATAGAGAAACCTAAAGGGTATAAGGGGGTGTGTGGGGAAAAAAGTGAATATAGGGTCATGTTGGGGGTGGTTCACAACCTCTGGGAAAAATCCGAAATTGGAAGAAAGTCGTACCCTGATGGTGAGATGCCCTCGTATCTCAAAAACTGTGAACATTTTTGCCAAAGCACTTGAACTAAAAATTGAAGAAACCATGTGACCTTTTTGGAGAATTGAAAAAAAAGATGGCTTCCGAACAAAAAAAAATGGCCGCCATACAAAATTGGATCTTCAATAGCTCGGGAACGGTACAACTTGGATGAAGAGTGTTTGACCAAATGTCATAGGGAATCGAGAGAGCTACCTGGTGGGGTCGATGAAAATTCAAGATGGCGGTTTTTTTTTACTTTCGCCATACATTGGTTCGAAAGTAGTTTTGATGAAACTATTAGAAATGACAAAAAATTTTTTTTTTTACAATATTTAAAAAGAATGCCTCGCGGGCCGCTTGCGGCCCGCGCACCGCCCCAAAATACTAGTTATACTATATAAAGCTTAATTACCACTGACTCACTGACTGACTCACTGACATAGAGAAACCTAAAGGGTATAAGGAGGTGAGTGGGGGAAAAAGTGAATATAGGGTCATGTTGGGGGTGGTTCACAACCTCTGGGAAAAATCCGAAATTGGAAGAAAGTCGTACCCTGATGGTGAGATGCCCTCGTATCTCAAAAACTGTGAACATTTTTGCCAAAGCACTTGAACTAAAAATTGAAGAAACCCTGGGACCTTTTTGGAGAATTGAAAAAAAAGATGGCTTCCGAACAAAAAAAAATGGCCGCCATACAAAATTGGATCTTCAATAGCTCGGGAACGGTACAACTTGGATGAAGAGTGTTTGACCAAATGTCATAGGGAATCGAGAGAGCTACCTGGTGGGGTCGATGAAAATTCAAGATGGCGGATTTTTTTTTTTTTTTACCTTCGCCATACATTGGTTCGAAAGTAGTTTTGATGAAACTATTAGAAATGACAAAAATTTTTTTTTTTACAAAATAACAAAAGAGTGCCTCGCGGGCCGCTTGCGGCCCGCGCACCGCCCCAAAATACTAGTTATACTATATAAAGCTAAATTACCACTGACTGACTCACTGACTCACTCACTGACATAGAGAAACCTAAAGGGTATAAGGAGGTGTGTGGGGGGAAAAGTGAATATAGGGTCGTGTTGGGGGTGGTTCACAACCTCTGGGAAAAATCCGAAATTGGAAGAAAGTCGTACCCTGATGGTGAGATGCCCTCGTATCTCAAAAACTGTGAACATTTTTGGCAAAGCACTTGAACTAAAAATTGAAGAAACCCTGGGACCTCTTTAGAGAATTGAAAAAAAAGATGGCCCCCGAACAAAAAAACATGGCCGCCATACAAAATTGGATCTTCAATAGCTCGGGAACGGTACAACTTGGATGGGGAGTGTTTGACCAAATGTCATAGGGAATCGAGAGAGCTACCTGGTGGGGTCGATGAAAATTCAAGATGGCGGTTTTTTTTTTTTTTTATTTTCGCCATACATTGGTTCGAAAGTAGTTTTGAGGAAACTATTAGAAATGACAAAAATTTTTTTTTTTACAATATTTAAAAAGAATGCCTCGCGGGCCGCTTGCGGCCCGCGCACCGCCCCAAAATACTAGTTATACTATATAAAGCTTAATTACCACTGACTCACTCACTGACTCACTGACATAGAGAAACCTAAAGGGTATAAGGAGGTGTGTGGGGGGAAAAGTGAATATAGGGTCATGTTGGGGGTGGTTCACAACCTCTGGGAAAAATCCGAAATTGGAAGAAAGTCGTACCCTGATGGTGAGATGCCCTCGTATCTCAAAAACTGTGAACATTTTTGCTAAAGCACTTGAACTAAAAATTGAAGAAACCCTGGGACCTTTTTGGAGAATTGAAAAAAAAGATGGCTTCCGAAGAAAAAAAAATGGCCGCCATACAAAATTGGATCTTCAATAGCTCGGGAACGGTACAACTTGGATGAAGAGTGTTTGACCAAATGTCATAGGGAATCGAGAGAGCTACCTGGTGGGGTCGATGAAAATTCAAGATGGCGGATTTTTTTTTTTTTTTACTTTCGCCATACATTGGTTCGAAAGTAGTTTTGATGAAACTATTAGAAATGACAAAAAATTTTTTTTTATTAAATAACAATAGAATGCCTCGCGGGCCGCTTGCGGCCCGCGCACCGCCCCAAAATACTAGTTATACTATATAAAGCTGAATTACCACTCACTGACTCACTGACTGACTGACATAGAGAAACCTAAAGGGTATAAGGAGGTGTGTGGGGGAAAAAGTGAATATAGGGTCGTGTTAGGGGTGGTTCACAACCTCTGGGAAAAATCCGAAATTGGAAGAAAGTCGTACCCTGATGGTGAGATGCCCTCGTATCTCAAAAACTGTGAACATTTTTGGTAAAGCAGTTGAACTAAAAATTGAAGAAACCCTGGGACCTCTTTAGAGAATTGAAAAAAAAGATGGCCCCCGAACAAAAAAACATGGCCGCCATACAAAATTGGATCTTCAATAGCTCGGGAACGGTACAACTTGGATGAAGAGTGTTTGACCAAATGTCATAGGGAATCGAGAGAGCTACCTTGTGGGGTCGATGAAAATTCAAGATGGCGGATTTTTTTTTTTTACTTTCGCCATACATTGGTTCGAAAGTAGTTTTGATGAAACTATTAGAAATGACAAAAAAATTTTTTTTTTCTTTTAAATAAAAGAATGCCTCGCGGGCCGCTTGCGGCCCGCGCACCGCCCCAAAATACTAGTTATACTATATAAAGCTTAATTACCACTCACTGACTCACTGACTCACTCACTGACATAGAGAAACCTAAAGAGTATAAGGAGATGTGTGGGGGAAAAAGTGAATATAGGGTCATGTTGGGGGTGGTTCACAACCTCTGGGAAAAATCCGAAATTGGAAGAAAGTCGTACCCTGATGGTGAGATGCCCTCGTATCTCGAAAACGGTAAACAATTTTCCCAAAGCAGTTGAACTAAAAATTGAAGAAACCCTGGGCCCTCTTTGGAGAATTGAAAAAAAAGATGGCTTCCGAACAAAAAAACATGGCCGCCATACAAAATTGGATCTTCAATAGCTCGGGAACGGTACAACTTGGATGTGGAGTGTTTGACCAAATGTCATAGGGAATCGAGAGAGCTACCTGGTGGGGTCGATGAAAATTCAAGATGGCGGTTTTTTTTTTTTTTTACTTTCGCCATACATTGGTTCGAAAGTAGTTTTGAGGAAACTATTAGAAATGACAAAAAATTTTTTTTTTTCAAAATAACAAAAGAGTGCCTCGCGGGCCGCTTGCGGCCCGCGCACCGCCCCAAAATACTAGTTATACTATATAAAGCTAAATTACCACTGACTCACTCACTCACTCACTGACATAGAGAAACCTAAAGGGTATAAGGAGGTGTGTGGGGGGAAAAGTGAATATAGGGTCGTGTTGGGGGTGGTTCACAACCTCTGGGAAAAATCCGAAATTGGAAGAAAGTCGTACCCTGATGGTGAGATGCCCTCGTATCTCGAAAACGGTAAATAATTTTCGTAAAGTACTTGAACTAAAAATTGAAGAAACCCTGGGACCTCTTTGGAGAATTGAAAAAAAAGATGGCTTCCGAACAAAAAAACATGGCCGCCATACAAAATTGGATCCTCAATAGCTCGGGAACGGTACAACTTGGATGAAGAGTGTTTGACCAAATGTCATAGGGGATCGGGAGAGCTACCTGGTGGGGTCGATGAAAATTCAAGATGGCGGATTTTTTTATTTTTACTTTCGCCATACATTGGTTCGAAAGTAGTTTTGATGAAAACTATTAGAAATGACAAAAAAATTTTTACATAAAAAAAAATTAAAAGAATGCCTCGCGGGCCGCTTGCGGCCCGCGCACCGCCCCAAAATACTAGTTATTATACTATATAAAGCTAAATTACCACTGACTCACTGACTCACTCACTGACTGACATAGAGAAACCTAAAGGGTATAAGGAGGTGTGTGGGGGAAAAAGTGAATATAGGGTCATGTTGGGGGTGGTTCACAACCTCTGGGAAAAATCCGAAATTGGAAGAAAGTCGTACCCTAATGGTTAGATGCCCTCGTATCTCGAAAACGGTAAATAATTTTCGGAAAGTACTTGAACTAAAAATTGAAGAAATCCTGGGACCTCTTTGGAGAATTGAAAAAAAAGATGGCTTCCGAACAAAAAAAAAATGGCCGCCATACAAAATTGGATCTTCAATAGCTCGGGAACGGTACAACTTGGATGAAGAGTGTTTGACCAAATGTCATAGGGAATCGAGAGAGCTACCTGGTGGGGTCGATGAAAATTCAAGATGGCGGATTTTTTTTTTTTTTACTTTCGCCATACATTGGTTCGAAAGTAGTTTTGATGAAACTATTAGAAATGACAAAATTTTTTTTTTTTTTTAAATAGCAATAGAATGCCTCGCGGGCCGCTTGCGGCCCGCGCACCGCCCCAAAATACTAGTTATACTATATAAAGCTGAATTACCACTGACTCACTGACTCACTCACTCACTGACATAGAGAAACCTAAAGGGTATAAGGGGGTGTGTGGGGGGAAAAGTGAATATAGGGTTGTGTTAGGGGTGGTTCACAACCTCTGGGAAAAATCTGAAATTGGAAGAAAGTCGTACCCTGATGGTGAAATGCCCTCGTATCTCGAAAACGGTAAATAATTTTATCAAAGCACTTGAACTAAAAATTGATAAAACCCTGGGACCTCTTTAGAGAATTGAAAAAAAAGATGGCCTCCGAACAAAAAAAAATGGCCGCCATACAAAATTGGATCTTCAATAGCTCGGGAAAGGTACAACTTGGATGTGGAGTGTTTGACCAAATGTCATAGGGGATCGGGAGAGCTACCTGGTGGGGTCGATGAAAATTCAAGATGGCGGATTTTTTTTTTTTTACTTTCGCCATACATTGGTTCGAAAGTAGTTTTGATGAAACTATTAGAAATGACAAAAATTTTTTTTTTTACAAAATATTTAAAGAATGCCTCGCGGGCCGCTTGCGGCCCGCGCACCGCCCCAAAATACTAGTTATACTATATAAAGCTAAATTACCACTGACTCACTGACTGACTGACTCACTGACATAGAGAAACCTAAAGGGTATAAGGAGGTGTGTGGGGGAAAAAGTGAATATAGGGTCGTGTTGGGGGTGGTTCACAACCTCTGGGAAAAATCCGAAATTGGAAGAAAGTCGTACCCTGATGGTGAGATGCCCTCGTATCTCGAAAACGGTAAACATTTTTGCCAAAGCACTTGAACTAAAAATTGAAGAAACCCTGGGACCTCTTTAGAGAATTGAAAAAAAAGATGGCCCCCGAACAAAAAAACATGGCCGCCATACAAAATTGGATCTTCAATATCTCGGGAACGGTACAACTTGGATGAAGAGTGTTTGACCAAATGTCATAGGGAATCAGGAGAGCTACCTGGTGGGGTCGATGAAAATTCAAGATGGCGGATTTTTTTTTTTTTTTACTTTCGCCATACATTGGTTCGAAAGTAGTTTTGAGGAAACTATTAGAAATGACAAAAAAAAATTTTAAATATAAAAAAATTTTAAGAATGCCTCGCGGGCCGCTTGCGGCCCGCGCACCGCCCCAAAATACTAGTTATTATTATTATACTATATAAAGCTGAATTACCACTCACTCACTCACTCACTGACATAGAGAAACCTAAAGGGTATAAGGAGGTGTGTGGGGGGGAAAGTGAATATAGGGTCATGTTGGGGGTGGTTCACAACCTCTGGGAAAATTCTGAAATTGGAAAAAAGTCGTACCCTGATGGTGAGATGCCCTCGTATCTCGAAAACGGTAAACATTTTTGGCGAAGCACTTGAACTAAAAATTGAAGAAACCCTGGGACCTCTTTAGAGAATTGAAAAAAAAGATGGCCCCCGAACAAAAAAAAATGGCCGCCATACAAAATTGGATCTTCAATAGCTCGGGAACGGTACAACTTGGATGGGGAGTGTTTGACCAAATGTCATAGGGAATCGGGAGAGCTACCTGGTGGGGTCGATGAAAATTCAAGATGGCGGATTTTTTTTTTTTTACTTTCGCCATACATTTGTAATGACATTTTTTTTTTTTTTCAAATTAACAAAAGAGTGCCTCGCGGGCCGCTTGCGGCCCGCGCACCGCCCCAAAATACTAGTATATAATATATAATACTAGTATATAATATATAAAGCTAAATTACCACTGACTGACTCACTCACTGACATAGAGAAACCTAAAGGGTATAAGGAGGTGTGTGGGGGGAAAAGTGAATATAGGGTCGTGTTAGGGGTGGTTCACAACCTCTGGGAAAAATCTGAAATTGGAAGAAAGTCGTACCCTGATGGTGAGATGCCCTCGTATCTCAAAAACGGTAAACATTTTTGCCAAAGCACTTGAACTAAAAATTGAAAAAACCCTGGGACCTCTTTAGAGAATTGAAAAAAAAGATGGCTTCCGAAGAAAAAAACATGGCCGCCATACAAAATTGAAATGTTAATATCTCGGAACCGGTACAACTTGGATGGGGAGTGTTTGACCAAATGTCATAGGGAATCGGGAGAGCTACCTGGTGGGGTCGATGAAAATTCAAGATGGCGGATTCAAGATGGCGGCCAAATTTAAAAATGGTCCGAGGGGGCTGATTTTTTGCATCCGGGGGTTTTCGAGGTCCCTTATTTCATTGGTGAAAACAAAATTTGGAAAAGTTTTTTTCTAAATATGGCCGCCATACATTGACCTTTTTTCATCTGTAGTTTCCATACATTGCATTTTTACTTATTTAGATGGTTGTTGATGGCCCATGGTTAGCCCTTGGATGTTCAGGAGAACGGCCCACATATTTTCGCGCCATATGCTTCAAGTAGAAGAGTCAAAAGTGGAAACACTATTTTGAACCTTACAGTCATAGACATAGATATATGAATAGATACTAAGAAGAAGATTGAGGGAGAGTTTTCTCTTTTAGAAAATGGCGTCCATTTTGAAATAAAAAAATGGCGGACTTCAAGTTTTTGAAAAAGTCGTCAAGGGTATCGTTTTCAAGGTTTTTGGGGGTGTAGATTTCAAATATGGCGTCCATTTTGAAATAAAAGATGGCGGACGTCACTTTTTTGAAAAAGTCGTCATGGCTATCATTTTCGAGGTTTTTGGGGGTACAGATTTCAAAATTGGCGTCCATTTTGAAATAAAAGATGGCGGTCGTCACTTTTTTGAAAAAGTCGTCATGGGTATCGTTTTCAAGGTTTTTGGGGGAGTAGATTTCGAAAATGGCGTACATTTTGAAATAAAAGATGGCGGACGTCACTTTTTTAAAAAAGTCGTCATGGGTATCGTTTTCGAGGTTTTTGGGAGTACAGATTTCAAAATTGGCGTCCATTTTGAAATTAAATATGGCGGACGTCACTTTTTTGAAAAAGTCGTCATGGGTATCGTTTCCGAGGTTTTTGGGGGTACAGATTTCAAAATTGGCGTCCATTTTGAAATTAAAGATGGCGGCGTCACTTTTTTGAAAAAGTCGTCATGGGTATCGTTTTCGAGGTTTTTGGGAGTACAGATTACAAAATTGGCGTCCATTTTGAAATTAAAGATGGCGGACGTCACTTTTTTGAAAAAGTCGTCATGGGCATCGTTTCCGAGGTTTTTGGGGGTACAGATTTCAAAATTGGCGTCCATTTTGAAATTAAAGATGGCGGACGTCACTTTTTTGAAAAAGTCGTCATGGGTATCGTTTTCAAGGTTTTTGGGGGAGTAGATTTCGAAAATGGCGTACATTTTGAAATAAAAGATGGCGGACGTCACTTTTTTGAAAAAGTCGTCATGGGCATCGTTTCCGAGGTTTTTGGGGGTACTGATTTCAAAATTGGCGTCCATTTTAAAATTAAAGATGGCGGACGTCACTTTTTTGAAAAAGTCGTCATGGGTATCGTTTCCGAGGTTTTTGGGGGTACAGATTTCAAAATTGGCGTCCATTTTGAAATTAAAGATGGCGGCGTCACTTTTTTGAAAAAGTCGTCATGGGTATCGTTTTCAAGGTTTTTGGGGGAGTAGATTTCGAAAATGGCATACATTTTGAAATAAAAGATGGCGGACGTCACTTTTTTGAAAAAGTTGACATGGGTATCGTTTTCGAGGTTTTTGGGGGTACAGATTTCAAAATTGGCGTCCATTTTGAAATTAAAGATGGCGGACGTCACATTTTTGAAAAAGTCGTCATGGGTATCGTTTCCGAGGTTTTTGGGGGTACAGATTTCAAAATTGGCGTCCATTTTGAAATTAAAGATGGCGGACGTCACTTTTTTGAAAAAGTCGTCATGGATATCGTTTTCGAGGTTTTTGGAGGAGTAGATTTCGAAAATGGCGTCCATTTTGAAATAAAAAAATGGCGGACTTCAAGTTTTTAAAAAAGTCGTCAAGGGTATCGTTTTCAAGGTTTTTGGGGGTGTAGATTTCAAATATGGCGTCCATTTTGAAATAAAAGATGGCGGACGTCACTTTTTTGAAAAAGTCGTCATGGCTATCATTTTCGAGGTTTTTGGGGGTACAGATTTCAAAATTGGCGTCCATTTTGAAATTAAAGATGGCGGCGTCACTTTTTTGAAAAAGTCGTCATGGGTATCGTTTTCAAGGTTTTTGGGGGAGTAGATTTCGAAAATGGCATACATTTTGAAATAAAAGATGGCGGACGTCACTTTTTTGAAAAAGTCGTCATGGGTATCGTTTTCGAGGTTTTTGGGGGTACAGATTTCAAAATTGGCGTCCATTTTGAAATTAAAGATGGCGGACGTCACTTTTTTGAAAAAGTCGTCATGGATATCGTTTTCGAGGTTTTTGGAGGAGTAGATTTCGAAAATGGCGTCCATTTTGAAATTAAAGATGGCGGACGTCACTTTTTTGAAAAAGTCGTCATGGGTATCGTTTTCGAGGTTTTTGGGGGAGTAGATTTCGAAAATGGCGTACATTTTGAAATAAAAGATGGCGGACGTCACTTTTTTGAAAAAGTCGTCATGGGTATCGTTTTCGAGGTTTTTGGGAGTACAGATTTCAAAATTGGCGTCCATTTTGAAATTAAAGATGGCGGACGTCACTTTTTTGAAAAAGTCGTCATGGGTATCGTTTCCGAGGTTTTTGGGGGTACAGATTTCAAAATTGGCGTCCATTTTGGAATTAAAGATGGCGGACGTCACTTTTTTGAAAAAGTCGTCATGGATATCGTTTTCGAGGTTTTTGGAGGAGTAGATTTCGAAAATGGCGTCCATTTTGAAATTAAAGATGGCGGACGTCACTTTTTTGAAAAAGTCGTCATGGGTATCGTTTTCGAGGTTTTTGGGGGGAGTAGATTTCGAAAATGGCGTCCATTTTGAAATTAAAGATGGCGGACGACACTTTTTTGAAAAAGTCGTCATGGGTATCATTTTCGAGGTTTTTGGGGGAGTAGATTTCGAAAATGGCGTCCATTTTGAAATTAAAGATGGCGGACGACACTTTTTTGAAAAAGTCGTCATGGGTATCGTTTTCGAGATTTTTTGGGGTGTAAAGTCGTCACCAATGTAGAGTCTACATAAAAAAATAATCGCGGGCCGCATGCGGCCCGCGCACCGCCCCAAAATACTAGTTATACTATATAAAGCTAAATTACCACTGACTGACTGACTCACTCACTGACTGACATAGAGAAACCTAAAGGGTATAAGGGGGTGTGTGGGGGGAAAAGTGAATATAGGGTCATGTTGGGGGTGGTTCACAACCTCTGGGAAAAATCCGAAATTGGAAGAAAGTCGTACCCTGATGGTGAGATGCCCTCGTATCTCGAAAACGGTAAACAATTTTTCCAAAGCACTTGAACTAAAAATTGAAAAAACCCTGGGACCTCTTTAGAGAATTGAAAAAAAAGATGGCCCCCGAACAAAAAAACATGGCCGCCATACAAAATTGGATCTTCAATAGCTCGGGAACGGTACAACTTGGATGAAGAGTGTTTGACCAAATGTCATAGGGAATCGAGAGAGCTACCTGGTGGGGTCGATGAAAATTCAAGATGGCGGATTTTTTTTTTTTTTACTTTCGCCATACATTTGAAACGACAAAAAATTTTTTTTTTTCAAAATAACAAAAGAGTGCCTCGCGGGCCGCTTGCGGCCCGCGCACCGCCCCAAAATACTAGTTATACTATATAAAGCTTAATTACCACTCACTGACTCACTCACTGACTGACATAGAGAAACCTAAAGGGTATAAGGAGGTGTGTGGGGGGAAAAGTGAATATAGGGTCATGTTGGGGGTGGTTCACAACCTCTGGGAAAAATCTGAAATTGGAAAAAAGTCGTACCCTGATGGTGAGATGCCCTCGTATCTCGAAAACGGTAAACAATTTTGCCAAAGCACTTGAACTAAAAATTGAAAAAACCCTGGGACCTCTTTAGAGAATTGAAAAAAAAGATGGCTTCCGAAGAAAAAAACATGGCCGCCATACTAAATTGGATCTTCAATAGCTCGGGAACGGTACAACTTGGATGTGGAGTGTTTGACCAAATGTCATAGGGAATCGAGAGAGCTACCTGGTGGGGTCGATGAAAATTCAAGATGGCGGATTTTTTTTTTTACTTTCGCCATACATTGGTTCGAAAGTAGTTTTGATGAAACTATTAGAAATGACAAATTTTTTTTTTTTTTAGAATATTTAAAAAGAATGCCTCGCGGGCCGCTTGCGGCCCGCGCACCGCCCCAAAATACTAGTTATTATACTATATAAAGCTAAATTACCACTGACTGACTGACTGACTGACTGACATAGAGAAACCTAAAGGGTATAAGGAGGTGTGTGGGGGAAAAAGTGAATATAGGGTCGTGTTGGGGGTGGTTCACAACCTCTGGGAAAAATCCGAAATTGGAAGAAAGTCGTACCCTGATGCTGAGATGCCCTCGTATCTCGAAAACGGTAAATAATTTTCCGAAAGTAGTTGAACTAAAAATTGAAGAAACCCTGGGACCTCTTTGGAGAATTGAAAAAAAAGATGGCCCCCGAACAAAAAAAAATGGCCGCCATACAAAATTGGATCTTCAATAGCTCGGGAACGGTACAACTTGGATGAAGAGTGTTTGACCAAATGTCATAGGGAATCGAGAGAGCTACCTGGTGGGGTCGATGAAAATTCAAGATGGTGGATTTTTTTTTTTTTTTACTTTCGCCATACATTGGTTCGAAAGTAGTTTTGATGAAACTATGAGAAATGACAAAATTTTTTTTTTTTACAACATTTAAAAAGAATGCCTCGCGGGCCGCTTGCGGCCCGCGCACCGCCCCAAAATACTAGTTATATAATATAAAGCTTAATTACCACTGACTGACTCACTCACTGACTCACTGACATAGAGAAACCTAAAGGGTATAAGGGGGTGTGTGGGGAAAAAAGTGAATATAGGGTCATGTTGGGGGTGGTTCACAACCTCTGGGAAAAATCCGAAATTGGAAGAAAGTCGTACCCTGATGGTGAGATGCCCTCGTATCTCAAAAACTGTGAACATTTTTGCCAAAGCACTTGAACTAAAAATTGAAGAAACCATGTGACCTTTTTGGAGAATTGAAAAAAAAGATGGCTTCCGAACAAAAAAAAATGGCCGCCATACAAAATTGGATCTTCAATAGCTCGGGAACGGTACAACTTGGATGAAGAGTGTTTGACCAAATGTCATAGGGAATCGAGAGAGCTACCTGGTGGGGTCGATGAAAATTCAAGATGGCGGTTTTTTTTTACTTTCGCCATACATTGGTTCGAAAGTAGTTTTGATGAAACTATTAGAAATGACAAAAAATTTTTTTTTTTACAATATTTAAAAAGAATGCCTCGCGGGCCGCTTGCGGCCCGCGCACCGCCCCAAAATACTAGTTATACTATATAAAGCTTAATTACCACTGACTCACTGACTGACTCACTGACATAGAGAAACCTAAAGGGTATAAGGAGGTGAGTGGGGGAAAAAGTGAATATAGGGTCATGTTGGGGGTGGTTCACAACCTCTGGGAAAAATCCGAAATTGGAAGAAAGTCGTACCCTGATGGTGAGATGCCCTCGTATCTCAAAAACTGTGAACATTTTTGCCAAAGCACTTGAACTAAAAATTGAAGAAACCCTGGGACCTTTTTGGAGAATTGAAAAAAAAGATGGCTTCCGAACAAAAAAAAATGGCCGCCATACAAAATTGGATCTTCAATAGCTCGGGAACGGTACAACTTGGATGAAGAGTGTTTGACCAAATGTCATAGGGAATCGAGAGAGCTACCTGGTGGGGTCGATGAAAATTCAAGATGGCGGATTTTTTTTTTTTTTTACCTTCGCCATACATTGGTTCGAAAGTAGTTTTGATGAAACTATTAGAAATGACAAAAATTTTTTTTTTTACAAAATAACAAAAGAGTGCCTCGCGGGCCGCTTGCGGCCCGCGCACCGCCCCAAAATACTAGTTATACTATATAAAGCTTAATTACCACTGACTCACTCACTGACTCACTGACATAGAGAAACCTAAAGGGTATAAGGAGGTGTGTGGGGGGAAAAGTGAATATAGGGTCATGTTGGGGGTGGTTCACAACCTCTGGGAAAAATCCGAAATTGGAAGAAAGTCGTACCCTGATGGTGAGATGCCCTCGTATCTCAAAAACTGTGAACATTTTTGCTAAAGCACTTGAACTAAAAATTGAAGAAACCCTGGGACCTTTTTGGAGAATTGAAAAAAAAGATGGCTTCCGAAGAAAAAAAAATGGCCGCCATACAAAATTGGATCTTCAATAGCTCGGGAACGGTACAACTTGGATGAAGAGTGTTTGACCAAATGTCATAGGGAATCGAGAGAGCTACCTGGTGGGGTCGATGAAAATTCAAGATGGCGGATTTTTTTTTTTTTTTACTTTCGCCATACATTGGTTCGAAAGTAGTTTTGATGAAACTATTAGAAATGACAAAAAATTTTTTTTTATTAAATAACAATAGAATGCCTCGCGGGCCGCTTGCGGCCCGCGCACCGCCCCAAAATACTAGTTATACTATATAAAGCTGAATTACCACTCACTGACTCACTGACTGACTGACATAGAGAAACCTAAAGGGTATAAGGAGGTGTGTGGGGGAAAAAGTGAATATAGGGTCGTGTTAGGGGTGGTTCACAACCTCTGGGAAAAATCCGAAATTGGAAGAAAGTCGTACCCTGATGGTGAGATGCCCTCGTATCTCAAAAACTGTGAACATTTTTGGTAAAGCAGTTGAACTAAAAATTGAAGAAACCCTGGGACCTCTTTAGAGAATTGAAAAAAAAGATGGCCCCCGAACAAAAAAACATGGCCGCCATACAAAATTGGATCTTCAATAGCTCGGGAACGGTACAACTTGGATGAAGAGTGTTTGACCAAATGTCATAGGGAATCGAGAGAGCTACCTTGTGGGGTCGATGAAAATTCAAGATGGCGGATTTTTTTTTTTTACTTTCGCCATACATTGGTTCGAAAGTAGTTTTGATGAAACTATTAGAAATGACAAAAAAATTTTTTTTTTCTTTTAAATAAAAGAATGCCTCGCGGGCCGCTTGCGGCCCGCGCACCGCCCCAAAATACTAGTTATACTATATAAAGCTTAATTACCACTCACTGACTCACTGACTCACTCACTGACATAGAGAAACCTAAAGAGTATAAGGAGATGTGTGGGGGAAAAAGTGAATATAGGGTCATGTTGGGGGTGGTTCACAACCTCTGGGAAAAATCCGAAATTGGAAGAAAGTCGTACCCTGATGGTGAGATGCCCTCGTATCTCGAAAACGGTAAACAATTTTCCCAAAGCAGTTGAACTAAAAATTGAAGAAACCCTGGGCCCTCTTTGGAGAATTGAAAAAAAAGATGGCTTCCGAACAAAAAAACATGGCCGCCATACAAAATTGGATCTTCAATAGCTCGGGAACGGTACAACTTGGATGTGGAGTGTTTGACCAAATGTCATAGGGAATCGAGAGAGCTACCTGGTGGGGTCGATGAAAATTCAAGATGGCGGTTTTTTTTTTTTTTTACTTTCGCCATACATTGGTTCGAAAGTAGTTTTGAGGAAACTATTAGAAATGACAAAAAATTTTTTTTTTTCAAAATAACAAAAGAGTGCCTCGCGGGCCGCTTGCGGCCCGCGCACCGCCCCAAAATACTAGTTATACTATATAAAGCTAAATTACCACTGACTCACTCACTCACTCACTGACATAGAGAAACCTAAAGGGTATAAGGAGGTGTGTGGGGGGAAAAGTGAATATAGGGTCGTGTTGGGGGTGGTTCACAACCTCTGGGAAAAATCCGAAATTGGAAGAAAGTCGTACCCTGATGGTGAGATGCCCTCGTATCTCGAAAACGGTAAATAATTTTCGTAAAGTACTTGAACTAAAAATTGAAGAAACCCTGGGACCTCTTTGGAGAATTGAAAAAAAAGATGGCTTCCGAACAAAAAAACATGGCCGCCATACAAAATTGGATCCTCAATAGCTCGGGAACGGTACAACTTGGATGAAGAGTGTTTGACCAAATGTCATAGGGGATCGGGAGAGCTACCTGGTGGGGTCGATGAAAATTCAAGATGGCGGATTTTTTTATTTTTACTTTCGCCATACATTGGTTCGAAAGTAGTTTTGATGAAAACTATTAGAAATGACAAAAAAATTTTTACATAAAAAAAAATTAAAAGAATGCCTCGCGGGCCGCTTGCGGCCCGCGCACCGCCCCAAAATACTAGTTATTATACTATATAAAGCTAAATTACCACTGACTCACTGACTCACTCACTGACTGACATAGAGAAACCTAAAGGGTATAAGGAGGTGTGTGGGGGAAAAAGTGAATATAGGGTCATGTTGGGGGTGGTTCACAACCTCTGGGAAAAATCCGAAATTGGAAGAAAGTCGTACCCTAATGGTTAGATGCCCTCGTATCTCGAAAACGGTAAATAATTTTCGGAAAGTACTTGAACTAAAAATTGAAGAAATCCTGGGACCTCTTTGGAGAATTGAAAAAAAAGATGGCTTCCGAACAAAAAAAAAATGGCCGCCATACAAAATTGGATCTTCAATAGCTCGGGAACGGTACAACTTGGATGAAGAGTGTTTGACCAAATGTCATAGGGAATCGAGAGAGCTACCTGGTGGGGTCGATGAAAATTCAAGATGGCGGATTTTTTTTTTTTTTACTTTCGCCATACATTGGTTCGAAAGTAGTTTTGATGAAACTATTAGAAATGACAAAATTTTTTTTTTTTTTTAAATAGCAATAGAATGCCTCGCGGGCCGCTTGCGGCCCGCGCACCGCCCCAAAATACTAGTTATACTATATAAAGCTGAATTACCACTGACTCACTGACTCACTCACTCACTGACATAGAGAAACCTAAAGGGTATAAGGGGGTGTGTGGGGGGAAAAGTGAATATAGGGTTGTGTTAGGGGTGGTTCACAACCTCTGGGAAAAATCTGAAATTGGAAGAAAGTCGTACCCTGATGGTGAAATGCCCTCGTATCTCGAAAACGGTAAATAATTTTATCAAAGCACTTGAACTAAAAATTGATAAAACCCTGGGACCTCTTTAGAGAATTGAAAAAAAAGATGGCCTCCGAACAAAAAAAAATGGCCGCCATACAAAATTGGATCTTCAATAGCTCGGGAAAGGTACAACTTGGATGTGGAGTGTTTGACCAAATGTCATAGGGGATCGGGAGAGCTACCTGGTGGGGTCGATGAAAATTCAAGATGGCGGATTTTTTTTTTTTTACTTTCGCCATACATTGGTTCGAAAGTAGTTTTGATGAAACTATTAGAAATGACAAAAATTTTTTTTTTTACAAAATATTTAAAGAATGCCTCGCGGGCCGCTTGCGGCCCGCGCACCGCCCCAAAATACTAGTTATACTATATAAAGCTAAATTACCACTGACTCACTGACTGACTGACTCACTGACATAGAGAAACCTAAAGGGTATAAGGAGGTGTGTGGGGGAAAAAGTGAATATAGGGTCGTGTTGGGGGTGGTTCACAACCTCTGGGAAAAATCCGAAATTGGAAGAAAGTCGTACCCTGATGGTGAGATGCCCTCGTATCTCGAAAACGGTAAATAATTTTGCCAAAGTACTTGAACTAAAAATTGAAGAAACCCTGGGACCTCTTTGGAGAATTGAAAAAAAAGATGGCTTCCGAACAAAAAAACATGGCCGCCATACAAAATTGGATCTTCAATATCTCGGAAACGGTACAACTTGGATGAAGAGTGTTTGACCAAATGTCATAGGGAATCGAGAGAGCTACCTGGTGGGGTCGATGAAAATTCAAGATGGCGGTTTTTTTTTTTTTTTTACTTTCGCCATACATTGGTTTGAAAGTAGTTTTGATGAAACTATAAGAAATGACAAAAAAAATTTAACATAAAAAAATTAAAAGAATGCCTCGCGGGCCGCTTGCGGCCCGCGCACCGCCCCAAAATACTAGTTTATACTATATAAAGCTGAATTACCACTCACTGACTGACTGACTGACATAGAGAAACCTAAAGGGTATAAGGGGGTGTGTGGGGGGAAAAGTGAATATAGGGTCGTGTTGGGGGTGGTTCACAACCTCTGGGAAAAATCCGAAATTGGAAGAAAGTCGTACCCTGATGGTGAGATGCCCTCGTATCTCGAAAACGGTAAACAATTTTGGTAAAGCACTTGAACTAAAAATTGATAAAACCCTGGGACCTCTTTAGAGAATTGAAAAAAAAGATGGCCCCCGAACAAAAAAACATGGCCGCCATACAAAATTGGATCTTCAATAGCTCGGGAACGGTACAACTTGGATGAAGAGTGTTTGACCAAATGTCATAGGGAATCGAGAGAGCTACCTGGTGGGGTCGATGAAAATTCAAGATGGCGGATTTTTTTTTTTTTTTACTTTCGCCATACATTGGTTCGAAAGTAGTTTTGAGGAAACTATTAGAAATGACAAAAAAATTTTTTTTTACAATATTTAAAAAGAATGCCTCGCGGGCCGCTTGCGGCCCGCGCACCGCCCCAAAATACTAGTTTTAGTTATAAACCTAAAAATCCTCACATGTCGATTTTATTACGAATATACCGATATTTCTGAGCAGTTCTATGGACTTCGCATTTTGTCGTTCGTGGTCGGTCACTGTAACCTGGCCAAGTGTGGATATTTAAACACCGCAGCAGTGCAGTACTATTGCAGACTGCTAGCGCTACCTATGCAGCACTTCCTTATAGACCCCATTCACCATCAGTCCAAATGGATGACATCAATTACGAGTTTGCGACTTTGTCGTTAGAAATGGCGACTTTTCATTGGTATAGCGAGCGCTTTAGCGTCAAAAATAGTTTACACTTGTCTGATTACCTTCAAACTAAATCGTCTGTGGATTTATCTTTATGTACATTATTTCTGGCTACCTATATCTTCAAACAATGTCTCTGTAAAAAATTAAGTCTAATTTTAAATACACTAAATTGACAACATTATCCACATTCATTTGGATGTCATCCATTTGGACTGATGGTGAATGGGGGCCCAATACATGCCCTCGGTGTACAAATGCGTGCACCATGTAAGCTATCTCTACAAGGCTACTCCCTGTGGGATAGATGTGGTTAATTACTGCGAGAAAACTATTTAAAGGACCATCGATACGACGACAAAGGAGAAGAACCTGAATAATACAAAGTCCATGTCAAGGTTACGATTTCAAAATAATATGTAAGTAGAAAAAAAATAAAGACCGCAGGATCACTCTGGATCCAAGCCGCTATCAACCGTCTCATTGGAGATCTTTAGGGGAGGCCTATGTCTAGCAGTGGACGTCCTATGGCTGAAACGATGACGACGAAGAAGGTACCTTAAAAAACATTTTTTCATTTCATTTATTTTTATGGTATAGGTTGATGCCGAAATCTCTAAAACATTATATATCAATGGACTTAATGTTTTCATATTTTTTCATGAGGCAATCTTGCCTTTGAAACGCGTTGTCAACTTTGACGCCAAAATGTTCTAGTCATTTGTCCAATTTTGATGACAATAATAAAATGTTGAATGGTCTATGAATAGTAATGAAATTAGTATTTAATGATCATTTACGTACTTAGACGTAATGTCGACAAATTATGATTATTTGAAACACTACTATGTAATCACTTGCGTATAAGTAGATATTAAATAATCATAATTATGCGTAGATATCCTGTACTTACTTGTACCTGTACCAGCCTTTTTTTAATAGTCCACTGCAGGACGCAGGTCTACCCACTAATGGTGATCAGGTTATTTCCACCACGCTGGCCCAGTGCGGGTTAGCGTATTCACATACGCCATCGAATTTCTTCTATGGACGTCGCAGGTTGCCTCACGATTAAGAAGAAGAAGAATAATTTATTTCGTGACCATAATGTTGTTCCTTAAGCTAAACTTACTTAAATAAACTAGATTATTTATTACTTACTACTTAAGATATTTAAATACATGCATTACTTAAAATTAATTATTAATTAAATGAAATTAAAATCGAATTGGATTAGGTACATATTTTAGGGTTAATTATAAAATTCATCAAATAGGGAAGTTATATATTATAAAAGTATTTATATTAAAGCAAACATTTTATATTTAATCGTTTTTAGCTAGTTGTGAAGCACTAGCTTCCACGGTAGGATTCCCTGTGTTTGTGGAAGCTAGTTCTCTTCAGGGATGATTTAGAACAGGGGGTTAGTAGGAGTGAATTATTAATAGTGTGATTGCTGGCGAGTATGTGCAAGAGTTGTATGATCACAGTAATAATAACAATTTAAAAGTTCAAGTCACGTCTTCATTCGTCACGTTCACATTTGTCAAATTAATCCAAAAGAATACCTACTAGTTCGTTGGACGAAGTATTTCTTCGGTGCTTTTATAGCTGAGTGTAAGGAGATATTATTTATTTTTGTTTTTACATATGTATGCAGTGTCATTTACTAAGTTCAGCTTTTTGTTTAGTTGGGCATAAATAAAGCTTCCAAGAAAGTGATATATGTGACGATGTTTTCCTTCACCGAAAAGCCATAATATTGCGTACCTAGATTTCATTATAATTTTGCTACAAAGGTACCTACCTACGAGTGTAGAAGTAATTTCGTTATTAGAATGAAGCCGTAGGCTATCGTTGTTTCATCCATAGGACGTCCACTGCTAAACATAGGATTGTCCTGTAAGACCTGTTGGAATTGGAAGCGGTTTGCATTCAACGTGATCCTACGGTTCCTTAATGATGTCATCTGTTCATTTAAAAAAGTGTCTGTAAGATGTCCCCCCCAATATTTATATTTTTATTTTATATCAGGCCGTATATTACGGTCAAACGCAACAAGTATTTGAAATAAAAAAAAACCTTATCTGTCCACATTGTGGATGATTTTTCTACGTGGTACGTGGTCTCCAATTGAAAATTTTTTGACCCTAACGGACATCAGTTTTTCGTGCCTTGTGCCCTGCCCATCGCCGTAGGTAAACTAACCGTAGGTAGAGCTTGCTAAAGGCTAAGTTAAAAACGCCTGACTAGAATAATTTTTCTTGCTTGTTTGGAAATTAAAATGCAGTAGGCGCTCAATAGAAAAACCTGGCTTTTAAAAACAAGCATATGTGATGCCTGGGTAAAATATAATTATGATTAATCCGTCAGTTAGATTAAATATTGTTTTTATTTATTTATTTAGGCTTCACATTGATAACTGCATTAATTCTTACAATAAATCACTAACATAGTATAAAACAAAGTCGCTTCCCGCTGTCTGTACCCATGTGTACCTAAATCTTTAAAACTACGCAACGGATTTTGAAGCGGTTTTTTTAATAGATAGTGTTTCAAGTGTGCCGAAGCCAGGGTGGGTCGCTAGTAAATTATAAAATAGAACTAAGCTAAATGCGTCACCTATTTAAGGAAGCACCGCATGCAATTACTACCTCTTACTGCATTTCGGATTGAGTTTAAATTAATTTTAAATTTAATTAATGTATCTCCGAAAATGTCGAACTGGTTGTCATTCTGAAATATATTTAGGAGGCTATTTATTCTAGCCACAGGAGAATTGGCACCTAGCACAGTTTTACGAAATACTGGGGCAAATGGAGTTATTGGGTTGCGGGGATACCTAAAGAGAATTCTTTTAAATTTTAGACGTGGAAGTAGGTATTTTTTCTTTCGTAAATCAAAGGAATCGTACCAAAGATAAAGCGTATCAAAATGCAGGAGTGAAGTTTTATTAAGTAAAATATGAAGTTAAGCGTGACGTCGCAATGGACTATTATTTTCATCAGTTTTAGTTAAATTGATAAAATAAATTACTTTATTAATTATTTTTTACAAAAAACGGCAAAACCGCCATCCATCGTGTACAAAATTCGAATATTTTGCTCGAATTGTTTACATTATTCTTGATTTATCAAAGACCGATTTCTGTAAAATTTAAATGGGACCATCTCGGGAGTATACCTTTTCGAACTAATAAATAATTTTTAGATTCGGTTCACAATTGGCGAAATTATCGATGTTCATCGTGTACAAAATTCGGATATTTCGCTCGAATTGCTTATATCATTGTTGATTTTTTTCAAAAACGGTTTAGCCGATTTCTGTAAAATTTAAATGAGACCACTTCGGGAGTGTACCCGTTACAACTAAAAAAGAATTTTTCGATTCGGTTCACAATTGGCGAAATGATCGATGAACATACACAAAAAAAAACATACACACGAAAATAGAACCTCCTCCTTTTTGAAAGTCGGTTAAAACGACGTTGACATCCAATATTGTTTGAAAATCTAACTTTATTTTGAATTGATGGATGAATTATTTTAATTACTGCTATAATATTAATTTGGTACCTATTAAAGTAAATATGTATTTACCAAAATAGTCACGTACTAGGAAAACATGAGCTCACAGCAGTCGTAGGTCACCATGCACCAAATTGAATGAGCTTCGTGACAGAGCTATGACTTGAGATCTTAGCCCAAACAATCTCATCGGCATTACTTTCAGGGTTCTGTTCTTGCCATTCAAACCTTGCTATTGACTCATTGACATAACGTTACATTAACTATTATGCGTTGTAATGTGTCCTTCCTTACGTCGTTTGTGCTTATCGTACCTATACCAAATTAGGAAGGCATTTATTTAAGGTTTTTGGTTAATTTGTTTTATTCAATAGCGGTCAAAAGCTTTTGCGTAATTATGATGTTAAAATTGTCAATTCACTATACAGAGTTCTAAGCAGAAAAGAGGTGATGGAGACCATCATGACACCGTGACGCCGCCGTGGTGGTCTAGTGGTTGTAACGCTGGCCTGCCATTCTTGAGGTCGTGGGTTCAATCCCGGTTGTTTTCCTTCACCGAAAAGCCAGTGCTGTGAAATTCCGTACATAAGTTCCAAAGAAACTTATTTGTCCCGTACAAATAAGTTTCTTTGGAACTTATGTACGGAATTTCACAGCACTGGCTTTTCGGTGAAGGAAAACATCGTGAGGCAACTTGCATACGTCCGTAGAAGAAATTCGATGGCGTGTGTAAATCCACCAACCCGCACTGGGCCCGCGTGGTGGATATGACCCAATCACCCTTCGTGGGTTCAATCACCTACGTCCTGCAGTGGACTATTATAAAGGCTGGTATAGTACAGTACAGACCATCATTATGAACAACTTTTACTATGGGGCCAATCCGGAATTCCAGAAAAAGATATCAACTGTTCCATATATTTAGTTGATATTTTGCAATTTTGTATAAGCTAAAGCTGAAGAACAACTGACATTTTTTCTTGGCCACACAGTAAAAGTTGTTCATAATGATGGTCTCATGTCTGTACCTTGGGACAAACCTGTATGTACCTTGGGACACAATTAATTTTAACTATGTTTTCTAGCAACAGCTTTTTTCATTGTCAGAATCCCATTTTTCTCCTTCATAATGCGGCATGAATGATTTTAAATCGGTCTCAGAACCGCTCTGAATAGTTTTCACATAACTGTGTTAACCCGAACTTATTGCCAAACTTCTTATTTTTCCCCTTTTTAGGGTTCCGTACCCAAAGGGTAAAAACGGGACCCTATTACTAAGACTCCGCTGTCCGTCTGTCTATTGTCTCCAAGCTGTATCTCATAGGCCGTTATAGCTAGAAAGCTGAAATTTTCACAGATGATGTATTTCTGTTGCCGCTATAAAAACAGAATAAAATTAATAATTAAGGGGAGCTCCAAAACAACAAACCTGAATTTTTAGCCGTTTTTCGCTCTATATTAATAATGGTAACAGGTAAATGCTTGAAATTTTCAAATAATATTTATTTGTACAATTACTTAAATTTTAAATAATAAAATTAAAATAAAACAAGTATTTAATGGGGGCTCCCAAACAGTATGGAACCCTCCGTGCGCGAGTCCGACTCGTATTTGGCTGATTATTTTTTTTTTGCATTTTCTTTACAGCGTCACGACTTCCCGAGCTTAATGCATCTTTCTTTATGTTAATTTTGCTCCGTGGCACTATCTAAACTAATACATGTGGTTACTAAAAAGTTTTTGAAATATAAATAATGTCCCTAGGTAAAAGCGTCCCAAGGAACACTATATGATGTACTACACCTATGGGATGTACTACAGAAATTAGAATGTACCTATTAGTATAGCATAGCTATTAACAAATTTGAGAACATAAACACTGCAGTCGAATTCTTCTAAATTTAATGATTCTTTAAAATAAAAGGAACCTCAAGTATTAATAACTTTATTAACAAATTATATCTAAAACCACAGAGGTGGACAAGCGGAAAAAGTTGATGCGGAGCTGAAAAATTAATTCCAAATATATATTCCCGTCAACAGAAAGGCGAAAAATGTTTCACATTTAATTTTTGATGTTTAATTAAGTGATTGAAATATTTATCCTCTTTCTGTTGACAAATTGGTCTGATATTTGGGGCATGTTTGGTACACACCTGTAATTCCGAAGTCAATACGATTTTGTTTACAGGTATGTCCGCCGCCACGATTAGGCGGAAAACAATTTATACTTATTCACAACCCCGTCATTATTTTTTCATTTTTAAGAAATTTTTATTTCATATTCTTCTTATTCTGACGCAGCTAAGACAAAACCAGTTGGTTCTTCGGAACTTTGTCGAAGAGTTTGGACGTCTGGCCGACGATGCGCTCCACAGTGGCCGTGACGATAGGGGGCGCCACTTCTTCAAAGATTTCCTTCCACCGGTCGTTCGCTACTGTATGGATCATGTCCGCTGAAAAATATACAATACACACCAAATATTTAAATGTTGTGACTAGAACAATTATTTCTTGCAAAAAATAGCATGACCGACTTCAACCATGTGTACAGAATTCGCGAATATTTCGCACGGATCGATGTAACATTTTTCACATTATGGTCGATTTATCAAAAATGGCTCAGCCGATTTCGATAAAATTTAAATGAGACCAATTTCGAAGTATACTCTTTCTAATAAAAAAAGAATTATTGAAATCGAACTACTACAAAAAAAGTTATGCGTTGTCACTACATAGTTTAAAACAAAGTCGCTTACTTGCTGTCTGTCCCCATGTATGCTTATATCTTTAAAACTACGCGACGGATTCTGATGCAATTTTTTTAATAGATAGAGTGATTCAAGAGGTGGGTTTATATGTATAATACACCTGTGCGAAGCCGGGGCGGGTCGCTAGTTATACATAAAAAGAAATACGCGTCGAATTGAGTTCCTCCTCCCGTGGTTCATCTGTCAAAAATATTGGAAACAAAAAATCTAAAATGGTCGTTTCAATATTTAGATATATTTACGAAATTTGTATTTTCGTACGACTAGGTACTCCTCGAGAAATTCAGGGCCACACATGACCGTGATACGGCAAGATACCTTCAGGCAGAAAAAAAATGTTGGCTAACTTGTTCGCAAAATCAAGCAAATCGGTGTACCTATGTGCGTGGCGCGTAAATACAGGGTTATCTGCTTGTCTTGTATAGTTCGGCCGTTCAGAGAATGCGTTCCTGATACGTCATCTTGAAAAAATGTTTTTGGCCGATATTCGATTTCCGAGATATCGGCCAAAAACATTTTTTCAAGATGACGTGTCAGGAACGCATTCTCTGAACGGCCGAACTATAGTAAGCCGAAAGGGGGTGGATTAAGACCATCATCATGAACAACTTTTACATGGGATGGGACCAACGCGCCATTCGAAAAAAATAAATCCGCAGTTCCAGATAACATTGCAATTCGCAATCGACAAAGTGTATCGAATTACCTACCTGTCGGCTTAGTATACCTGTTCTGTATAAACCTGTATATAAAATAACTACTTTTAAAATACCATATTTCCAATTTCCAATTCGAGAACTGTGACTGTACTTTTTAGGGTTCCGTACCCAAAGAGTAAAAACGGGACCCTATTACTAAGACTGCTGTCCGTCTGTCTGTCTCCAGGCTGTATCTCATGAACCGTTATAGCTAGAAAGCTGAAATTTTCACAGATGATTTATTTCTGTTGCTGCTATAACATTAAGCTAAATAAGCTATATTATTAATAATAATAATAAATAATAATTAAGGGGGGCTCCCATTCAACAAACCTGATTTTTTAGCCGCTTTTCGCTCTACATTAATAATGGTAACAGGTAGATGCTTGAAATTTTCACAGAATATTTAGTTCTATATTCACTTCAATAATAAATAATAAAAATTTAAATAAAATAAATATTTAAGGGGGGCTCCCATACAGTACGGAACCCTCCGTGCGCGAGTCCGACTCGTACTTGGCCGATTATCTAGTTATGTGACAGTAACTTACACAGTTGCTTGTTTCCATTAAACAGGTTCTGGAAGTTGAACTCGACGCCTGTCTTGACGTGCGCAGTGTGCTTAAAATTGGCAATGTGCCAGTACGTCTCGCCGCCCTCCACGCGGTCTTCGAGGTCGTACACTATCTTCACCAAGATATCGCCTGGAAGAGAAAGCAACTTTCTGATATAAAGAGGCAATGGGATAGAGCAGTGCTTCCCACTTGGTAGGTAGGGACACTCTGAAACCAGCGCCAGGTTGCCAAGAGGAAAAGAAGCAATTAGTACATGAAAAACAGAATTTAACTTTGCACTAAATTTCCGATCCAATATTTTTTATAAGGTTTAGGATCACTTACTGAGCATAAAATCACAAAATATTGACGGATCCAGGTGGAGCTTCAATCGCCATCTCATCATAGTTTTTGAGATGACGGCAAAAACGTTTTTTCAAGATGGCACTTGAAGCTCCACCTGGATCTGTCAGCATTTTGTGACTTTATGCTCAGTAAGGTGATACTAACCTTATTAAAAAAATGCAAAGTTGACCAAATAAACGTATTTTTTCCTGTACTAAATGGTTTTTCATTGTTTGGTTTTTGTGCGCGGCTTTGTAAACTATCATAAGACGTGTCGTAGGAAGTTAAGCACCATCGCTGTTCACTGACTTGCAAAAATAGATATAAGCAATGTGACATCATAGGTAAATATTGTATTTTTGAATGTCAAAGTTTGAGTTCGTTATTAGGATTCCGTACCCAAAGGGTAAAAACGGAACCATTTTACAAAGACTCTGCTGTCCGTTTGTCTGTCACCAGGCCGTTTCCATAAACCGTTATAGATAGAAAACTGAAAATTTCACAGATGATGTTTTTCTGTTGCCACTATAACAACAAACACTACAAACAGAATAAAATAAATATACAAGGGGGGCTCCCATACAATAAACCTGATTTTTTGCCGTTTTTCACTCGATATTAATAATGGTAACAGGGTGCTTGAAATATTCACAGAATAATAAGTTGTATATGTATTCACTTCAATAATAAATAAGTAAATTAAAATTGAATGACTATTTAAGGGGGGCTCCCATGCAGTACGGAACCGTTCGTGCGCGATTTCGTCTCGTACTTGGCCGATTATTTAAAATATGATTTTTTTAATTTAAATTATTGAAAAAAAAAAAGATTTGAACATTAAAATTCTTGACACGATAATAATTAAAATTCAAAGTAGCTAAAAGGGTAGCCTAAGCCGGTACTATTGTACTGTACCAGCTTTTTCATTAGTGGATTTCTCTTCAGGCCTATCCACGATGATTGGGCCATATTCACCACGCTGGCCCAGAGCAGGTTGGTGGATTCACATGCGCCATAGAATTTATTCTACGGACGTATGCAGGTTGCCTCACGATGTTTTCCTTTACCGAAAAGCCAGTGGTGTGAAATTCCGTACATAAATTCCAAAGAATTCATTGGTACGGGACCGGGATTTGAACCAACGATATCACGATTGCAAGGCGGGTATCATCACCACTACTAGACCACCACAGCTTTTTACAGCTTTAAGCCGGTACACCTACCCTAGATACTCACGGATTTTGATCTTGTACCGGCCGTTGCCTTCGATGGGCAGAAGAAGCAGCCTGCCTCCCAGCTTGTAGTCTCCGGTCATGATGACGGAGCACTGCAGGTCTAAGTACGTCTTCTTTGTTTTTCTCCTGGAAAACCGATAAAACTCAAATAATTTTTTTGTTTATTTAAGAAACGCCCCTGAGTATTCCTTCAAAAATTACGATCTAGCCATGGGCTATTAAGTAATTTAAGTAACTTAGGTAAGTACAATAACTAAGAATGTGTCCATTGACACTTTTTCATTGTCTCTATTAAGGCGAAGACACTACGTTATTGTGTTCTTTATCCTACTAATATTATAAACGTGAAAGTTTGTAAAGATGGATGGATGTTTGTTACTCTTTCACGCAAAAACTACTGAACGGATTGACATGAAACTTTCCAATTATATAGCTTATATATCAGAATAACACATGGCTATAAATTATAATGATACTAGCTTTTACCCGCGGCTTCGCCCGCGTTATATTTTGATTTTGGCTTATGTTTATGTCGGCTGCGAAACCTAATAACCTAACCGACAAATATCAAAATACCTTAAAGGAATGCAAGGTTGGAGTGTATATGCAAGGGTCAGGGGTCTTAATTACAAATGAATAAAAACTATACCTTTATTTCAATGTTTTTGGCTGTTTGCAGTTATAATAAACATTACAATGGTACAGCAAAGTTTATACCTACTTGTTCCTAATTATTGCTTTTTTACAAATATTTGTGCAAAAATCGATAAATTTGTTTCTAAGGTTTTTACGTGTTAGATTAATTCCAATTTTTTAGTTCTAAATAAAATCTCTGCTTTCCATAAACTGGGCATTCCAAGATTATGTGCCACTGCACATGAGTCTCCTCTTTTGTGGGTTCACAGATGCACGATGGGCTTTCCCTCAACTTAAATCGATGTAAGTATTGGGAAAACCCACCATGCCCCGTCAGCACTTGAGTTATGATTCCCACTGGTGCTATTTCTCTTACGATCTTGTATGCCGCCCTTGCATCCGGAAAATATGTTTTGGTTGCCGCCGCTGTGTGGCCATCCTGATAACGCCGGTTCCACTCGTCAAGAGAGTCCTTTCGGATTTCTCGCTTGACGAATGAAACGGGGCAGTTATCGTAAATAGGTCTGCACTTCGATTGCAGTGCTGCTTCCTTTGCTAGCTGGTCCGCTCTCTCATTTCCCTCCATCCCCGCGTGTGCTTTAATCCAATAAAGTTTCACTATTTTATTTTGTGCGTGTAGCAACTTTATGTTCGCTTTGAATTTACTGCTAAGGGATGGAGGGAAGATACGCCAACTACCGTTTCCAGTGCAGACCTGGAGTCACAAAAGATTTTTGCTTTTTCGGTAGCCTCAAGAAGTGTCAATAACTCGGCCTGGTACACGGAGCACCAATCGGCCAATTTCAGCTTGCGGGTACTGATCTCAGTGGCATCATCCCAAATGGATAATGCCGCCCCAACTTTCCCTTTAACTTTGCTGCCGTCTGTAAATATGTTAGTTTCTCGGTTAAGATTTTGCTCTAGTGCTGCTCCGTCTGCCAGGCATATGAACTCCAGCTCCTCCTGCTGCGCTGGGTGTGGCTTCTTTTCTGTCTCTCTATCTCCAGTTACTTGCTGGGAATAACCCTTCTCAGTTTCATAAAGCAAGGCTGCTTCCTGGACTCTGATATGACTGCCGCGGATTAGGGGCCGCGGAGGGATATATGGAACTGGTGGTGTGGGTGCCGCCACCTACCCTACCTTCCGCTAGGCCGTCAACGTGTTGGCAGACGCAGTGGGGCTGCAGGGGAAGAGAGGTGTCGGTATCGCGATGGCCGTTCTCACTGCCCTCTGCAGTTGAAGAGGCAGGCGCTGGGCTACTATGACTGACCCGCTGCACTGGGACCAGGGCGTTGGAATGCTGTCTGACGTTCAGTACTGGTTAGTCCAGAGTGGTGGATGACGATGTGTCTTGTGCTCCGAAACACTCCGTCATTATGGCGAGAGCGCAAGCTCCGTTATGGAGCCCGAGTCTGGGCTAGCTCTGTTGAGTGCCGCGAAGGAGTGCGAAAAATGTAGGAACGTCCTAAACTTGCCATGACAGGTTATTTCTGGCGCTTAGACGGCTGCTACCGCAGCCCGCTCACTTAGTTTTTATCCTATCCTACGGGAACTGTTAAAGTTTTTGCGATAAAAAGTGGCCTATTATGTCACTTTTCGTCTTTCAAACTATATTCATGCAATAAGCCAAGGCAAGTTGCTCCGTTGCTGAGAAAAAATTATTGTTAAGTCCTACGGGAACCACAATTTTTTCGCGATGGAAAGTATCCTATGTCACTTTCCGTCTTCCAAACTATACCCACCCCAAATATCAAGTCAATCCGTTGCTCCATTGCTGAGAAACAGTTATTGTCCTATCCCATGGGAATCTCGAATTTTCTCTAGATAAAAAAGTATCCTATTATCACTTTGTCTTTTAAACCAAAGGTATCCATACCAAAAATCAGGTCAATCTTTTGCTCCGTTGCTGCGTCAAAGAGGAACAAACCAACAAACTTTTCGGATTGATAATATTAAAGTATGATGTATACCATAAAGGTAGAATAAAGAAACATGTTAAACCTCTAATGATAGAAGATTTAAAAATATTTTAAATGTCAGACAAAATGACGGCCTGGTATTAAACGTCATAGTAACATGTAGCATGCAGAGGTAAAATAACATTTTATCCAATTTTAATGTCAGTTGTCATTTTTAATCCATACTTTATTTCCTCTTCAAGGGGATATAATGGTGGAAAAACAATTTGTCCCCTTGCCATGCTACTTGTGATTTATAAAAGTCTGCAGACAATGTCACCTGTCATCCAATTACGTTTGGCTGTGACGTTTCGTTAGTCCATATTAGCGTCATAGAGGAATTAATCACTTAGCGTCTTTGTGATAGTGGCGACAGTTTCGCTTTCGATGGTTTTTGTCCTGTCCTACAGGAACTATGCAATTTTTCGGGATAAAAAGTATCCTAAAGCCTCTTCCGCCTTTTAAACTATGTCCATGCCAAAAATCAAGTCAATCCGTTGCTCCGTTGGTGCGTGATGGAGTAACAAACCAACAAACCAACAAACTTTTCGGATTTATAATATTAGTAAGGATTGCGAAAATTTTCCATATTATAACAATAAGTGTTAAGCAAGTAGGAAAAATTCTGCCATCTGCGAGCTATTCTAGCGTGCGCTCCAAGAAATGTCAAAAAAGAACTGTCGAATCGAACAAATGTCAAATCAATTTCTTTTGTATTTTTATTTTCCACCTTCTTTATTAAGGGTGGTAAGAAAGGGCCTCGAAATATCATGCGGGCTAAGCCGCGGGCAAAATCTAGAACGCTATAACTGAGCTAAACTTTTACACTAACTCGAACGGTTATGTTCGTTTTAGCCTTCTCTTAAACCAAATTATATAAAACCAAAAGAAACTGGTGGTCCAATAACAGATCCCGCATTTTAGTTTTAAAGTAATCTGAATTTGGTTTTGATGAGGAGGCGACAAGATGGGCTAACGATCTGATTAAAATGACAGAAATAGAACTAAAGTTGTTAGTTTTGACGTACAGAATAAGCCCCTAAAAAGATGCCAATTGATTACCAGAAGCCCTGTATAGATGAGCCTAATATTCAACAGAGAACGTTTTGAGGCACATAATATAATGTATTATAATTGGGGTAGGTACTAACTACATCGTTCTCAGAATACCGACGACCGATAAGATGCGCAGAGATGGAACACCCCAGGGCTTTCAGTGGGTACACCGCCAGTAGGTGGGATTCCCACATAACAACCCTGGTTCTCCCGGGGTGGGTGATTTCTATGAAGGATTTTCTCTGGGAAAAAAGGTACTAACTACATCTTTGGATTACAATGGTACAAGTGGGTATATTGATAATGATATTAAATATTTTTCATTTTATTTTTATTTTTTATTATTTGTTCACAAAACTGGATATATGCTAAAACTTATGCCAAAATATGACTTAAAATTATCGCTAACACAAAGTATATATCGTTTTAGTTGTGAACACAGCATAATCTACTCAATTATGGAATATGATACCAATATAAGCTCTCTTCCTGGCAGTGATTGGCCACCGCGTACTAGCCATAGTTCATAGGTAAGTTCATATAAAATAAATTATGAATATATTTATACATTAGCGACTTCACCTTGTTGATGGTTCCACAATAATGGAACAAAATGATGAAACTTAATGAATATGATCAATTACAGATCAGTAATAATAGATGTGACAATGAAGACATAATTAGCCTTCGTTGAGTCAACATTCATACAGATATACCTATAGTAAGATAAACAAAACATTCCTAACGTAGAGAGGTCTATAGATAATTTTAATTTCAAAAGTTTAGGTACTTTTCTTGATAAGTTTCTTAAGAGCGACAATGAAAATTAACAGATATTAAAGGGGTTTGAACATTTTTGCATATCCACCTGCGGCCATTATAATTTTTTTTCAAAGTTTCCGCGCATGATGAAAGTAGTATAAGGAGTAGGGGACACTTATACACACAATTAATGATTCGTAGTATGATACCCTAAAGTGTTACGCGAAGTTCTCGTACAGCGATCTTTACATCCAAATATCTCGAGAACGTGACACTTTAGGGTATCATTGTACTGAACATCTATTGTTTGTTTATGTGTTCCCTACCCATATATACATTCATTGTGCGCGGAAACTTATAAAAAACATAATGGCGGCGTGGATATGCCAGCTTCCATTCAAAAATGTTCAAACCCATAGAATAATAACGCTGAGAAACCGAGAACAAGCACGCTAAGTGAAGCAAGAAATACAAAGCTTTAAAAGCTTTGTAAGCGAGCGGCGCGCGGCAGTACTCACAGTCGTACCATGATACAAACAGCTCCCGTAATTTATATTTTAAAATGACGGTTTGTGTGGTAAACGGGTGCCAAAGTGAATCGGCAAAACAAAACAAACAATGCAACATCACATTCCACATGTCACATTACAAATTATCTAATATTTTGATGTAAAACGCCTTCCAATCTTACTAATATTATAAATCCGAAAAGTTTGTTGGTTTGTTGGTTTGTTACTCTATCACGCGCCAACGGAGCAACGGATTGACTTGATTTTTGGCATGGATATAGTATAAAAGGCGGAAGAAGCTTTAGGATACTTTTTATCCCGAAAAATTTCATAGTTCCTGTAGGACAGGACAAAAACCCTCGAAAGCGAAACTGTCGCCACTATCACAAAGACGCTAAGTGATTAATTCCTCTATGACGCTAATATGGACTAACGAAACGTCACAGCCAAACGTAATTATACGACAGGTGACATTGTCTGCAGACTTTTATAAATCACAAGTAGCGTGGCAAGGCGACAAATTGTTTTTCTACCATTATATCCCCTTGAAGAGGAAATAAAGTATGGATTGAAAATGACAACTGACATTAAAATTGGATAAAATGTTATTTTCCCTCTGCATGCTACATGTTACTATGACGTTTAATACCAGGCCGTCATTTTGTCTGACATTAAAAATATTTTTAAATATTCTATCATTAGAGGTTCAACATGTTTTTTTATTCTACCTTTATGGTACGGAATCATCATACTTTAATACTATCAATCCGATAATCCGAGTTTGTTGGTTTGTTCCTCTTTGACGCAGCAACGGAGCAAAAGATTGACCTGATTTTTGGTATGGATACCTATGGTTTAATAGACAGAAAGTGATAATAGGATACTTTTTATATCTCGAGAAAATTCGTGATTCCCATGGGATAGGACAATAACTGTTTCTCAGCAATGGAGCAACGGATCGACTTGATATTTGGGGTGGGCATAGTTTGGAAGACGGAAAGTGACATGGGATACTTTCCATCCCGAAAAAATTGTGGTTCTACGGGAACCACAATTTTTTTCGACTTAACGATAAATTTTTCTCAGCAACGGAGCAACTTGCCTTGGCATATTGCATGAATATAGTTTGAAAGACGAAAAGTGACATAGGCCACTTTTTATCGCAAAAACTTTAACAGTTCCCGTAGGATAGGATAAAAACTAAGTGAGTGGGCTGCGGTAGGAGCCGTCTAAGCGCCAGAAATAACCTGTCATGGCAAGTTTAGGACGTTCCCACATATTTCGCACTCATTCGCGGCACTCAACAGCACTAGCCCAGACTCGGGCTCCATAACGGAGCTTGCGCTCTCGCCATAGTGACGGAGTGTTTCGGAGCACAAGACACATCGTCATCCACCACTCGGGACTAACCAGTACTGAACGTCAGACAGCATTCCAACGCCTTGGTCCCAGTGCAGTGGGTCAGTCATAGTAGCCCAGCGCCTGCCTCTTCAACTGCAGAGGGCAGTGAGAACGGCAATCGCGATACCGACACCTCTCTTCCCCTGCAGCCCCACTGCGTCTGCCAACACGTTGACGGCCTAGCGGAAGGTAGGGTAGGTGGCGGCACCCACACCACCAGTTCCATATATCCCACCGCGGCCCCTTATCCTCGGCTGTCATATCAGAGTCCAAGAAGCAGCCTTGCTTTATGAAACTAAGAAAGGTTATTCCCAGCAAGTAACTGGAGATAGAGAGACAGAAAAGAAGCCACACCCAGCGCAGCAGGAGGAGCTGGAGTTCATATGCCTGGCAGACGGAGCAGCACTAGAGCAAAATCTTAACCGAGAAATTAACATATTTACAGACGGCAGTAAAATTAAAGGGAAAGTTGGGGCGGCATTATCCATTTGGGATGATGCCGCTGAGATCAGTACCCGCAAGCTGAAATTGGCCGATTGGTGCTCTGTGTAACAGGTCGAGTTATTGGCACTTCTTGAGGCTACCGAAATCGCAAAAATCTTTTGTGACTGCAGGTCTGCACTGGAAACGGTAGTTGGCGTATCTTCCCTCCATCCCTTAGCAGTAAATTCAAAGCTAACATAAAGTTACTACACGCACAAAATAAAATAGTGAAACTTTATTGGATTAAATGGCACGCGGGGATGGAGGGAAATGAGAGAGCGGACCAGCTAGCAAAGGAAGCAGCACTGCACTCGAAGTGCAGACCTATTTAGGATAACTGCCCCGTTTCATTCGTCAAGCGAGAAATCCGAAAGGACTCTCTTGACGAGTGGAACCGGCGGTATCAGGATGAACACACAGCGGCGGTAACCAAAACATATTTTCCGGATGCAAGGGCGGCATACAAGATCGTAAGAGAAATAGCACCAGTGGGAATCATAACTCAAGACCTGACGGGGCATGGTGAGTTTTCCCAATACTTACATCAATTTAAGTTGAGGGAAAGCCCATCGTGCATCTGTGAACCCACAAAAGAGGAGACTCCACTGCACATAATCTTGGAATGCCCAGGTTATGGAAAGCAGAGATTTGATTTAGAACAAAAAATTGGAATTAATCTAACACGAAAAAACCTTAGAAACAATTTTATCGAATTTTTGCACAAATATTTGTAAAAAAGCAATACTTAATTAGGAACAAGTAGGTATAAACTTTGCTGTAACATTGTAATGTTTATTATAACTGCAAACAGCCAAAAACATTGAAATATAGGTATAATTAGTTTTTATTCATTTGTAATTAAGACCTCTGCTGATCATGTCAGGGATATTTCGCGATATAATAAAAAAAATCCTCGGATGCAGCGTCGCAAGAGCGGCACTGCAGCCCGCCTAAGTTGCGACACTCCTCATAAGGCATGCAACCTACCGGCCATCCTCTCAGCTGCTTTAGTTAAAAGCGGCTGAAACTCGAGTGCCAGCCTCTAAGCTTCCTTGGGGGAAAAGACCCAAAGAAGAGGGAGACTTCGAGCGCCGCCTTTTCAGCTGCCTCAGACCTCCCCCACGACAAGGCGGGAATACACGGGGAGTTGTATATACACTCCAACCGTAACTTAACCAACAAAAGCATTCCTCTAAGGTATTTTGATATTTGTCAGTTAGGTTAGGTTTCGCAGCCGACATAAACATAAGCCAAAATCAAAATACAACGCGGGCGAAGCCGCGGGTAAAAGCTAGTGTAAATATAAATTCACAAAATTTCGACAGACGCCATAATGACTAAAAGTTGCAAGTAAAGGGTAAAACTTTTTCCCCACATATTGAAATTGAAATTAGTAATGAAATATACTTCCATTGCCTTGACACGGGATTATCAGTATTATTATGTTTTCATACTACTTGCTTGATAAGTACCAAAGCGAGACATTATCATCATAATACAATCATGATGGTTATGACCTTAGGTTATGACAGAGCGACAATGTCTAGATTTGGAACGTCATAATACGTTACTTCTTTACATGGAACAGATGCGGGGGTATCTTAAAGAGATTTCATACGATAATCAAGTAGGCAATTATAGTCCAGGAGGCAAGCGACAAAAATCACAACTTTTTTAAATTTAAAATGGGTATTACATGAAAGGGCTTTTCGTGTGGAAAACAGTTCGTAGTAACAAAGTAAAACTAAAAACACAATAATTAAATTGGTAAAAATCGTATTCTAACTAAACGGTTATAATTATGTACTAAAAGATAAAAAATAATAGCTCAAAAATAAAATCGTGAGGCCTTCGCCTGAAAGATTTCATTATGTATGATGCGCCCCACGATATTATTTTAGAATTATTATTTTTTATCTTTTAGTACATAAAACAGTTTAGTTAAAAAAAATACCAATTTCATTTTTGTGTTTTTAGATTTTCTTTGTTACTACAAACTGTGTTCCACACGAAAAGCCCTTTCATGTAATACCCATACTGATGGAATTAAAAAAAAAGGTTATCCGCCATTTTATAGCGACGGCCATCTTGTTTTTACAATAATATTGAATAAACAAAATTTTATTGTCACAAGAACCAAGGAAGTATACCAAATTTAAGAGCAATCGGTTGACAGGAAAAGGGTAACATTTCAATGACTAAATTTCACCCAAGAAAACCAACGGGGTAAGCTAAATAAAGCGCTCCTGGTGAAAACGAGGAAGAACTAACAGAAATGTTTGGAGCCACACTCAAACGCACAAGTATAAGCTATGCAAAATCTGTACTAAAGGCTCTGAAACAATTTCCCAACTCTTTGGGGTAATCTGATTCTGATAGTAACATTACTTGTAGCGTAGTGTGCGTGTTGCCGCGTGTAAATACGTATGACTCGCGCATACATCAATCGTGTTGATGCTTCACTCTCGAGATTTTTTTGATATGCAACTATCATTCTCGGCGTTATTATTCTATGTTCAAACCCCTTTAATTCGTTATAGTTTAGGAAAGGCGGTCCAGCAGCAGACGTCCTATGGCAGAAACGAACAAACGAATAAAATTACAATTAGCGGGCTTAAAATATCCCAACGAGATACAGGCTATGCTCGAAAGTCTCTCTGCGAGATCTATTTAGAAATGGAGATATATAGGCAAACTAAAGTTACCGACGTAGCCCAATGGATTAGCAACTTAAAATGGCCTCTTACAGTTACTGTTAGACCAGAATCAAATTGAAAAAGTTACTATAGGGCTAATTCTTTATGCCATTAAGCTATAACGTTGACAACCGCACATATCCAGCGTGTCCAACAAGCAATTTCCTGAACTACATACATTACATATCTAGACATTATAAACAACACTCACGAATTCTCGAATATTATAGTCGTCATGAGGTGACGTATTTTAATGACAGTTTTAATCTACCTAACCTCAAAGTATGACGTCAGGATTACAAAACATGGTTACGATGAAAAGATAAATTACCATTGTTATGTTGTCGTACCTTGACTGTGGCCTCGTGATCCGGTCGAGATCCTGTGAACCTTAACACCGCACGTCTCATAGTGACTGTTAGAGCCTGTTCCCACTTATCCGATCAGTCTTTTTGCTCTGAAACCGGACGCCGGACGTGGGTGTTCACATTATATCCGATCAGTCTGTTTTTCCGGAAGGTCGGTGGTTCGACTCCGCCAGTTTACGTTTGTATTTCGTACGCGATGGACGGCGACGATGATGTTCTTATTTTGTGGTGGTATTTGAGACGAATGAGACGAAAATGAAATAGAAAACGAAGGCAACCGTCTTCAGTCTTGACGCAACGTTCGTTCACACTCATCCGATCCGGGCGTTTTAACTGATCGTCGCAGTGGCAAAACGTCCGTCAAATAACTCGGATCAGTATTTTTTCCCGGATCAGTCATAATGTGAACAGCTCCATACAAATTGCCATCACTGCCACTGGCACATCCGTCTATTTAGACTGACCGAGAAAAAAGACTGATCGGATAAGTAGGAACGGGCTCTTAAACTTCTTCAACCTACTACTTTTGAGATTCCGCCATTTGACCAAGCCTAAAAATTCGCCCATTGGAAAAGCTTAAAAGTTTCTACAACATAATTATCTTGTTGCTTGACAATAACAGATAAAATGTCATTGTGCGAAATAAATTATTTTATTTTTCGCGAAAAATGGAATCACCGACTTCTACCGTGTACAAAACCGAATAATTTGCACGAGTCGATGTGACATCCATGTACATTATGTTGATTTATTAAAAACGGCTCAGACGATTTCGATAAAATTTAAATAGGACCACCTAGGAAGTACTCTTTTAAACTAATATTTCTTTTTTTAAATCGTTTCACAATTGGCGAAATTATCGATGAACCTACCTCCTCCATTTTGGAAGTTGGTAACTAGGCAATGTTCCTGTCATTTATTCTTATTGGTGTAGGTATATTATATGTACATGTGTGATTGTGCGTCATGTGTATAATATGTGTGAGTAATTTAATCAAATGTTCTACGTTCTTTTGCTTTAGAGTTATTCAATTGGAGTCGACGTCAAGACCCGCCTGACTAGCACTACCCCTGTTCTCTACTCTAGCTACACTACCAGCATTGTATTTAACTCTGTGGTATCTAGATCGGAGATTCCTGCTGCCATTATAGAATTTAATGCAGACATATACTTACGTGATCCACCTGTATGACCGCGCCAACAAAAGAACGACTAGCACCCACACCCAAAAGAGTCGCAATGTCAAAAGCCACTTACTTGAGATCCTCGACCTTGCAGTTCCTGAGTCCTTTAACAGTGGTATTCCTGAAGGTGACGTCAAGGCCTGCTTGGTTACTACTGACGTGATCCAATTGCATAGGGTCCAGTACAGAGATGCCCAGGTCGGGGACTCCGGCTGCCAGTATGGGGACTGCGGCCTGTGCTGAAGACTTCAAGCAGGCGGTGTCGGAAGCGTGGCATGGAGTGATGAACGGAGCTAAAGTATGGAAAAGTAGTGTTACTAGACTGGCACTAGGTAAATGTTTAGATGTGTAGTTAATTATAATAATAATATTAATCGCAGGGGCAGCTTTGTGACGAGTCGTCAGTGAGTGGCGACACCGCGAACCCCGATTCTCTTGGGCTAAATGAGACCCCTGACTTCTTTCTTGCCTTAACCGGCCGGCTAGGAGTGGAAACCGCAAGAGCTAAGAACCTAAGCTCCAGGGTGGAAGTGTTAAAGGGCATAACACCGCGAGTAGCGTCCAGTGAAAGCGCAGCACACCTCTCGACACCCGACAGCCGTCCACACCAATGTTGCCCCTCCGGTAGGCAGGCCCCCATAAAGGATACCAAGGCCCAATTAATGGACGGCAAGTCACCACCTGCTACGAAATTTTGAAATGGGGCATACTCGTATATAGCGGGTGCCGAACCTCATTCCATAGTCTAATTTTAGATAACATTTAAAATTTTACCACAATATGTAGTCCAATTTCAATATTTATTTCAAGACTTTTTATATGCCATAGTTTGTCTACAACGCTGTCCTTTTTATACCTACTTCTGTTTTTATACTTCAAAATTGTAACAAGGGCCTCTCAATGTTGGCTTAGGCTCCATTAATGCCTAATAAAGGACGAGGCTAAGCCTGTGAATTCGATTGAATAAAGAATATTAATAATATAAGCCCTTTGTTCAGATTCTCATTGTTTCAACTAAAGTTTAGTCTTAATCTAAGTAATGTTTCAATAATAATAAAGTATTTCCTTCTTTGTGATTTTTCGTAAATCTGTTTGCCTGTTGGCAAAGGCCTCCTCCAACCTTTTCCATTCTTGTCCTCCTTCTACCACTCTGGTCTACGTGGTTCCTGCCACCTGTCTAATATCGTAATCTTTTCTGAGGTTTTCCTCTTTTACTTTTTCTTCCTTGACATTTTTACTTCAATTGTCATTTCCTCTTATCATGCGCCCCGCTAATTTCCATTTGAGTCGTCTAATTTTAGATGTAGTTAATTAGCTAGCTATTATTACTAGTAGTTCTCGCGACACATCTCTTTAACTGAATCTTCATAAGCATATATCTCGACTCGCTCTTGACCGATTTAGTTCATACTTGCAAATTATGTTAGTATTTAGATATTAAACATTCTTGCCAAATATTATGGAAATTGGCTCACCTTTTTGAGGGAAACCCTAACAAACATCAAGAACATGTATTGTGTACCAAGTTTTGTCGGGATCCGTTGGAAAATGCGACCTGTAGACGAAAACCAACATCTGGACATACGAAAGTAAAATCGCCGTGTACAAAACGGAGATCTTCGCCTACGCTCAAACCATTATTAATTTTATCTAATCGTCGTCGTCCGTCGTTTCAGCCATAGAACGTCCACTGCTGGACATAGGCCTCCCCTATGGATCCCCAATAAGACTGGTTGGAAGCGGCTTGCATCCAAAGCGATCCTGCGGTCTAAAATCTAAGTACATGACATCATCTATCCACCTTGGGAGTGGACGTCCTGCGCTGCTCTTCCCGGTAGGTACGTGGTTTCCATTCGAGAACTTTTCGACCCCATCCGACATCAACTCTATTAATCGCACCATGTGACCTGCTCACTGCCAAGTCAACTTACGAATCTGCTGTGTTGGTCATTTTGGTTATTCTGCGGATCTTCTCATAATTGGTTCGATCTTGCAGAGCGATTCGGAGCATAGACTAAATTGATCTAAAAGTTATGAAATAAAAAGCTCTCGTATCTACCTTCCCATTGAATAAATTGATAAGATTCGGTTAGGCCTAATTGTTAGCTTCTTTGTTCGAGTTTATAAGCCACATGTGGGCATCTGACATACATAATGGATAAAAACGTCATTCATAGTGGTTACACACGTAAAGTAAAAAAAATAAAATCCCAGACCCGTTTTATAAAAATAGGCTCTAAAAGACTTCAGTCGCATCAACTTTCAATAAGTTGTCAAGTGCGTGTCGAGACACGCTTATGATATGATTCCGTAGATGGTGACGATGATTATTATGATGACTAGAAAAATATAATCAACTACGAAATATGCTTGTGAGATCAATGACCTCTGAGGGAATTAGATTTTCCTTTATAACTAAAAATGTTATAAACTAACAGCGCTCAAAATAATTTTATGTTTAAATAAAATATGTAGTAAGATCTATAAATTTAGAAAGTTTGAAGATGCTATCTTTTGTACTTTAGAATTAAGGGACACACACATTCTTTTTTCAAATTTGGCGACCTATATCTCACAAATGGTACCTACATCAGATAAAAAATGTATTATGAGACCTTACATTCCTTTTAAAACCCTATTCAATGTGTAGGTATTTAGTGACACCCCACACAGAGGGGTGGGGTTGAAAATAATATTTGACCCCAATTGTCATGTATATGCTACTCAGTTTTGATAATATTAAGTATCTATTTAAAATCGAGAGTTAACGATAGCAAACGTAGTTTACCATGATATCAATTTTCATGGTATTTGGCTTATTCCTAAATAAGGCTGTGCAACATTAGGATAGCCGGACGGACACATATTATAACGCTGTATGGGTTCCTTGTTTTACTACGAAACCCCAAAAGCTGCATTTTATTGCATTCATCCAGGAAGTATGATAATGTACTTACTACAGAACATTTTGATGCTCACCACATTCATACTAGAGAAATGGATGTGTATCTAAGAAATAGCTAGTAATAATATTTTTTGACAAAACGTACCAACTGAATTTACAAAATTGACTTCAAACCAAAAGCAACACGCGAAACTATAAGTAGGTATTTTTTTCTATTCAATTAGGTAGGTACTGTAAGCGCTGCAGCTTCCATATTTTTCTGAAACTGCTTCAGAACTATCGAATCATAATAAATTATTTTTTATGGGACCATATCGTTAAAAAGCTGGCTATTTTAATTTAGCGTCTAATAAAACGCACAAAAATAGATCGCAATACAGACAAACTCGTGGAACCAAAGTCTAACTTAGCAATGCAATAGTTCTGCCCAAATTCTATGGATACAAGAATACCAGTAAATTGCCAAATAATCTAAAAGAAATCGAAAAATACAACTATTTCATAAATCAACTAATTCTAATGCACATGCGCACGTAATACGATTTTTTGACGATAATATAGAAAACATTATAATAAACCGTGCGATCCCCACCCAGGGCAAGCATTTATGTGATGAACATAGGTGTTTGCTCTGTGTCTGGGTGTTATTTAGGTACTATCTATATAAGAATGTATTTAAACATATAGATATGTAGTATATCAGTCTCTGGCAGCCATTTCACAAGCTTTGCTTAGTTTGGGGTCAGAGACCGTGTGCAAGATGTCCCCCAATATGTATTTACTAGCCTATGCCCGCGGCTTCGCCCGCGCTTACTTTATAGCCTATGACACTCACAGATAATGTGGCTATCTATTGGTAAAAGAATTATCGAAATCGGTTGAGTAGATCCAGAGATTACCCCCTACAACCTCACAAACTCACAAACTTTACTTCTTTATTATATCATTATTAGTATTAGTATTTTTAATTAGAAGGAGAGTACAAAAATATACATAATATATGTATATTATGTTGGTATATAATTATTTTAATTTAATCAGAAATAATTAATTATAATCATCTTAATAATTTTGAGTGCGTTGCTAATCTTGATTTTTTGCAGTCGGGTATATCAAACTAATGTTACGATTCACTAGTTATAAGTCGGTTGACGGTTTTGAAGACTCTACTCACCAGAACTGCCATCCGTGTAATCATACAAACACACACAAACAAACAAAGCGTACAACACTCTCATCTTAATATCTCTTCACTGAACTGTCTTTAAGAAAAATCCGATCGGAAATGGCGCATGCGCATCGCTGCGTTTAAGATATATACCTATGCACTCTCATACTGCTATCGATTGATTAAAACAGTAATAATATACGTGATGTTGTTTGTTTGTGTCTGTTTTTTTTTTTGTCAGCCTATTGTGTCCCATTGTTGGGCAAAGGCCTCCCCCACCTCTTTCCACGCATCCGTGTCTGTTTATTGTTATTTAATAGCCATGATGACTGGGTAAAAAAAAATCAATAATATAATTAGTCCGTGAGTAAAATTATCAAAAAATGATGGACCCGTATTTTTAGGGTTCCGTACCCAAAGGGAAAAACGGGACCCTATTGCTAAGACTTCGATGTCCGTCTGTCCGTCTGTCTGTCACCGGGCTGTATCTCGTGAACCATGATAGCTAGGCAGCTGAAATTTTCACAGATGATGTATTTCGGTTGCCGCTATAACAACAAATACTAAAAACAAAATTAAATAAATATTTAAGGGGGGCTCCCATACAACAAACCTGAATTTTTAGACGTTTTTCGTTCTATATTAATAATGGGACCAGGTAGATGCTTGAAATTTTCACAGAATATTTAGTTTGATATTCCCTTCAATAACATATAATAAAATTAAAATTAAAATAAATATTTAAGGAGGGCTCCCATACAGTACGGAACCCTCCGTGCGCGAGTCCGACTCGTACTTGGCCGATTATTTCTTTTATCAAACAAACAACAAATGACAAAGAAAACCTTGTCAAAGTTTGGGAGTGGGGGTCGTGACGTCACTTCTCAGAAGTCTACGTAAGACACATTACAGTACATTTGTATGGCACTTGTGACGTCACACGGAACTTTGACAGGCGATATCTTCATACATTTTTGTTTAATTGACCAAAGAAAAAATACGAGTCTAAAATTTTTTGATAGCCTATATGACGGACTAGTTATATTTTTTATTCATCCTACCTATTATGGTTGTGTCAAATCTTATGTTTTGACTTTGGTTTAAACTGCGTATTGATCACTGATTAACTCTGCGGGTGGAATTTATAACTGAGCACTACCGTGGCTCGGATGACACGATAAATTGTAGGTTCTGGTTGTTGTAACCTTTTTGACATGTCAAACTCCTTTAGGCGGCCTTAAAATATACGTTCAATAATACGTGAACACGATGCGAGTCGTTGGGCAGCTTCGAGCAAATATCTATAGTCACAATCACGCAAAAAAAAGAGTTCGAGCCAAAACTATGCCCAAGCTATGTAGTGGGCAGGCTTTTTAGTTAGTCGTAAGGCCGTGACCAAGTTATAATTATACATAGACTCTTGTCCTTTTTGTGTTGTCAATAAAATATTGTTGTATTGTAGTGGAAAAGCCATACGACTTTACTAGTTTATCTATATTGAATACTACGAGAACTGATGACATTTAAATGGTAGTCTTTGTCACGCGAACCACCTTTGGACGTCAGAGACAGGAAAGATAGGGCTAATGAAGAAAGTCATTTTTAATTAGTACAAATATTGATGCTTCTGCCTAACCACTAATCACAAGTTTGTGGGTACCCGTGGGTTGCATTTGTACTGAACGCAACCTTGGGTATATACAGGGTTATACCTAATCAATTAGCATCCTTTTAGGGGCTTATTCTGTACATCAAAACTAGCATTTTTTGTTCAGAGACTCATGTCAAAACTCAAAAAAAAATTGCTGTTCCATACATTTAGTCGCGGGTGAATGATTTTTTTCTATGGAACAACCAATTTTTTTTAGTTTGACAGAAGTCGCGGTACAAAAGTTGTTAGTTTTGATGTACAGAATAAGCCCCTAAAAGGGTGCTAATTGATCAGAAATAACCCTTTATTGTATAGCCTCAGAATAAAAACTAAAGTAACCTTGAAACCTTGAAACCTTGAAGTAGAAACCTTGCTAAATTTTACTTGAATAAAAACTACGTTACAGCTGTCTTATTCATATCTGGTTATACAGCATACGCGAGAGAGAGAGTGGAACAATAAAACGCATTGTCTGTCGTTAAACTTCAAAATCACAAGTTGGAATGTCATAATGGTTGAAATTTGGTGTACTTTGTCTTTTGTTATATGATCGGAAATTTGAACCCTCTAGTTCCATCAGAAGGTTCAAATTTCTGATCATATCACCTTCCTACTTTTTACCTGTTGAATTTGGACAGCCAAGGTAGCTCAATGCTAGTTTGTGAAACCCTTCGAAATTACGTAAGTTCGGGTGTATATCTATGCATCTTTTTCTAACACCTTTTAAATTTCATATTTAAAATGGGACAAAGTGTTGTATATCTCTTGCTATTTTAGTATGGTTTCTATTACTTAAGTCCTTATTCTAAGCCAAGCGTTTTTCATGGACAGACAGTTTTTGTTTATCGGTTAATTTTTTTCGCCAAAAATAGCACAGCCGACTTCAATAGTTCGAATAGTTCCCTCGAATCGTCAATATACAGGGTTACTGGTAAATAAATAATCAATGAGCATCATTTTAAAGGCATATTCTGTACATCAAAACAAACAACTGTTGTTCTACAACTTTTCCTAAACCTCAAGTCTAAAAAAAACAATTCACACAAAAATTGATTATAACATATAAAAAAAAATTACACTTGTTTGCATATTTACACGATATCTCCTCTAAGGGCCAATATTTATCGATATTTTCGCTATTTGTGAGTCGATTTAAGAAAAATTTTTTTTTAGTTCGAAAGAATATACTTCCGAGGTAGTCCCATCTAAATTTTATCGAAAGAAACTGAGCCGTTTTTGATAAATTAACAAAAATGTACATGGATGACACATCGATTCGTGCAAATTATTCGAATTCTGTACACGGTGGAAGTCGGTGTTGCTATTTTTTTGCGTAAAATAATTATTACATAGAGTTAATTATGTTTAGAGAATTTTGAGTGGAAGAAAATAAATTCGAATTTTTGGCAAGTCGTAGAATAAAATATATTTGTTTTGATGTAGCTACAGAATAAGCCCTTAAAAGGTTGCTAATTGATTACCAGTAACACTGTGACATATTAAGATTATTATTGATTTTACAAAAACCAACCCATTTGATAAAAAAAAAAAAATGAAACAAAATTCTAGATCTAGAGAAGATCTATCAAATTCGGACTTCTCTGTAAAAGCTATGATCAAGACATAAATCATACAGGGTTATTTCTAATCAATTAGCATCCTTTTAGGGGCTTATTCTGTACATCGAACCTAACAACTTTTATTCTGCGACTTTTGTCAAAACTCAAAAAAAATATCAGCTGTTCCATACATTTTGTCGAGGGTGAACGATTATATTTTCTATGGAACAACAACTTTTTTTTTAGATTTAACAAAAGTCGTAGAACAAATGTTAGTTTTGATGTACAGAATAAGCCCCTGAAACGATGCTAATTGATTAGAAATAACCCTGTATGCGCGTCGACTTGGAAATCTCCTTCGTTTCCTCGTCGATTAAAAACACAGGAAAAAAACAAAACCAAACAAAATGAATAACAGAACTACCAATTATACCCTATGTTTTATTTTCATCACCAACCGGTCCCACCTCAGCATGATGCCGGTTGTAGGCATCCGACGCTGATCTACGTTAGTACCTACCCGGGTGACGTTAGTTGTCATACGTCAAATTGTCTCAAAAGAAAAACCTGACTCCACAATTATTTTTAAAGAGATGGCGCTGTTGTCGCTTGAAGCAATTCTCAACCACAAAAATGTATGAATAACCTTGCCCAGCGCTGTCAAAACTGTCAAATATGAATTGGAATTTGACACTACTGAGAGAAAAACACGGCAATATAGTCACTGAATCGAGACATTTATCTTGTCTCTCTCTAACTAATGCCATATTAAATCATTGCCGCTCTTCCTTTTTTTTCTCGACCGACCACATTACCCACGACCCTCTGTGTTTTGAATGTATCTCTGTGATTTTCACCAAAAATGGCTAGCCACCCGGCCTATACGAACTTACTTACCAAAAATGGCATAGCTGTCTTCATCAATGTACAGAATTCGAATAGTTCGCAGTTCGCGCGGAACGATGTATTAAATTTTTTATTATTCTTGATTTTTCAAGAAATACCCAGCCGATATCGATAAAATCTGAGTAAAACTATTTCTGAAGTATGGTCTACCAAACAAAAAAAGAATCGTCAAAATCGGTTTACAAGCGGAGTAATCATGGCAACTAGTTGCCTACAAAGAGGAAAAACTCCTGGTACGCAACCAGTTGCGAACATTGGTTGCGTACACGGCCGAAAGCATTTTAATTGGGGTTGCGAGCAAGATCGGCTTATTCCACAAATCCCCTTTCATGTTAGCTGATGGGCTTAGTGCTCCAACAGCATCACTCAGATTCTAGTAGGACACTCAGATGATACACCATTGGACAATAATACGGACCTCCAATATCTCTGCAGTCATTATAAAACTCAAAGCACTTACAAGGCTTGCTCCAACTATTGGCTTATCAAAGTTGTTTCACACCCATACACCACTGATCACTATCACAGACTGGCACTCCAGCCCGTCGCCCAAACCATCTCTCTGTCTACCCTCATTCCATATACTCCTTTTTCGGCCGTTCAGTGAATGCGTTCCTGACACGTCATCTTGAAAAAATGTTTTGGCCGATATCTCGGAAACTATGTACTTAAGGGCAAAAAACATTAAGATCATTATTGTAGAAAATAAATTTCGCATCTTTTGTTTCCATTAAACTTCATTTTGTAAAATCTTACCGTTTACTAAATTAAATTTAAATTTACCGTTTATTAAATGGACCTTAAAACATTAAATCCTTACTAATATTATAAATCCGAAAAGTTTGTTGGTTTGTTACTCTTTCACGCACCAACGGAGCAACGGATTGAATTGATTTTTGGCATGGATATGGTTTAAAAGGCGGAAATTGCTTTAGGATTCTTTTTATCCCGAAAAATTACATAGTTCCTGTAGGACAGGACAAAAACTATCTAAAGCGAAATTGTCGCCACTATCACAAAGACGCCAAGTGATTGATTCCTCTATGACGCTAATATGGATTAACGAAACGTCACAGCGAAACGTAATTAGATGACAGGTGACATTGTCTGCAGACTTTTATAAATCACAGGTAGCATGGCAAGAGGACAAATTGTTTTTCCACCATTATATCCCCTTGAAGAGTAAAAAAAGTATGGATTGAAAATGACAACTGACATTAAAATTGGATAAAATGTTTTTTTCCCTCTGCATGCTACATGTTCTTATGACGTTTAATACCAGGCCGTCATTTTGACTGACATTAAACATATTTTTAAATCTTCTATCATTAGAGGTTTAACATGTTTCTTTATTCTACGTTTATAGTACAGAATCATCATACTTTAATATTATCTATCCGAAAAGTTTGTTGGTTTGTTCCTTTTTGACGCAGAAACGGAGCAAAAGATTGACTTGAGTTTTGGTATTCATACCTATTATGGATTAAAAGACAGAAAGTGATAATAGGATACTTTTTTTATCCCGAGAAAATTCGTGACTCCCATGGGATAGGACAATAACTGTTCCTCAGCAATGGAGCTACGGATTGACTTGATTTTTGGGGTGGGCATAGTTTGGAAGGCAGAAAGTGACATAGGATACTTTCCATCCCGAAAAAATTGTAGAATAAGACAATAACTTTTTCTCTGCCACGGACCAACGGATTGCCTTGGCTTATTGCATGATTATAGTTTGAAAGACGAAAAGTGACATAGGCCACTTTTTATCCCAAAAACTTTAACAGTTCCCGTAGGATAGGATAAAAACTAAGTAAGCGAGCCGCGGTAGCAGCCGTCTAAGCGCCAGAAATAACCTGTCATTTCAAGTTTAGGACGTTTCCTACATTTTTCGCACTCATTCGCGCCACTCAACAGCGGTAGCCCAGACTCGGGCTCCATAACGGAGCTTGCGCTCCCGCCATAATGATGGAGTGTTTCGGAGCACAAGACACATCGTCATCCACCACTCGGGACTAACCAGCACTGAGCGTCGGACAGCATTCCAACGCCCTGGTCCCATTGCAACGGGTCAGTCATTAATAGTAGCCCAGCGCCTGCCTCTTCAACTGCAGAGGGCAGAGAGAACGGCCATCGCGATACCGACATTTCTCTTCCCCTGCAGCTCCACTTCGTCTACCAACACGTTGACGGCCTAGCGGAAGGTAGGGTAGGTGGCGGCACGCACACCACCAGTTCCATCTCTCCGCGGCCCCTAATCCTCGGCTGCAGCGTCGCAAGAGCGGCACTGCAGCCCGAAAAGCGACATAAGCCATTTTTATCCCAAAAACTTTAACAGTTCCCGTAGGATAGGATAAAAACTAAGTCAGCGGGCTGCGGTAGCAGCCATCTAAGCGCCAGATATAACCTGTCATGGCAAGTTTAGGACGTCCCTACATTTTTCGCACTCCTTCGCGCCACTCAACAGCGCTAGCCCAGACTCGGGCTCCATAACGGAGCTTGCGCTCCCGCCATTATGACGGAGTGTTTCGGAGCACAAGACATATTGTCATCCACCACTCGGGACTACCCAGCAATGAGCGTTGGACAGCATTCCAACGCCCTGGTCCCAGTGCAACGGGTCAGTCATAGTAGCCCAGCGCCTGCTACTTCAACTGCAGAGGGCAGTGAGAACGGCCATCGCGATATCGACACTTCTCTTCCCCTGCAGCCCCACTACGTCTGCCAACAGGTTGACGGCCTAGCGGAAGGTAGGGTAGGTGGCGGCACCCACACCACCAGTTCCATCCCACCTCAGCCCCTAATCCTCGGCTGCAGCGTCGCAAGAGAGGCACTGCAGCCCGCCTCAGTTGCGACACTCCTCATAAGGCACGCAACCTACCGGCCATCCTCTAAGCTGCTTTAGTTAAAAGCGGCTGAACCTTGAGTGCCAGCCTCTAAGCTGCCTTGGGGGTAAAGACCCAAAGAAGAGGGAGACTTCGAGCGCCACCTTTTCAGCTGCCTCATACCTCCCCCGCCACGACAAGGCGGGAATACAAAATCAAGATATAACGCGGGCGAAGCCGCGGGTAAAAGCTAGTGGTCCATAAATCGTAAACGGTAAGTTTTACAAAAAAGTTTACTAGAAACAAAAGATGCGAAATTTTATTTTCTACGATAATGATCTAAATGTTTTTTGCCCTTCAGTACATAGTTTCCGAGATATCGGTCAAAAACATTTTTTCAAGATGACGTGTCAGGAACGCATTCTCTGAACGGCCGAACTATAGGTGTAGGTACTCTCTTTAATAAGCGCAGCTAACAATCATAATCATCATCATATCCATAGATGGATGTCCACTATTGGACATAGACCATCCCTATAAATTTCCTGTAGGTAAGGCCGGTTGGAAGAGAAAAAACATTTATACACATACCCCGTTCTTTTCTGATCAGTCGGTATCAAATAAATATATGCTCAAAAATGTACTGTCGTCATTATTTGCAGATTACAATCGTCACCTACAAGTTTGAATAAATTCTTTGTATCGAAAGGTGAGAATCGTAATGTTTTTCCTGGTCCTCTACCAATATAAATCTGTGAGACGAATGGGGGAGCCACTAAAGTATTGGTTAAACAAAGCTGACAAGAACAATAAGCTTGCTAGTTTTCTTGTTTGACCACATTTAATAGTTAGGTAAGTTAGTTGTTCTGCACTCCAATATCGTACGTGTTTATTTAATCTGTCGGAAATCACGCACATGCCTTTCTTGGAAACTCAAATCTGCTGATGTCAATGAAAAAATTTATGCCGGTACACTGTTGATTTTCCATCTATAAGTACGACGAAGCTGTTTGACTTAACTTTTTTGATCTGTTACGTTCAGGAAATGGAACAGACTTACTTTCTTGTAAACGTTTCTTGGTCCCATAGTAGATCTTAATGTTTTTTGCCCTTAAGTACCTACATAGTTTCCGAGATATCGGCCAAAAACATTTTCTCAAGATGACGTGTCAGGAACGCATTCTCTGAACGGCCGAACTATAAAACGGACCATCAACTTTGGTCATCGAGAATATCTTGCTGGTGCCGAAACGCACCGTGCAAGGCACGCGACGGGTCGGTGACGGAACGGTCTAGTGGGCATAGACTTTTGAATACCTACAAATTTGTTTTTAGGGTTCCCTACCCAAAGGGTAAAAACGGGACCCTATTACTAAGACTCCGCTGACCGTCTGTCCGTCTGTCTGTCCGTCTCCAGGCTGTATCTCACGAACCGTTATAGCTAGAAAGCTGAAATTTTCACAGATGATGTATTTCTGTTGCCGCTATAACCACTAAAAACAGGATAGAATTAATAATGAAGGGCTCCCATACAACAAACCTTATTTTTAAGCTGTTTTCGCTCGATATTTATAATGGTCACATGTAGATGCTTGAAATTTCCACAGAATATTTAGTTGTATGTACACTTCAATAATTAAAAATAAAATTTAAATAAAATAAATATTTAAGGGGGCTCCCATACAGTACCTACGGAACCCTCCGTGCGTGAGACCGACTCGTACTTGGCCGATTATTTTGCCTGAAATATTCCTAGCTCTTTCACGGTACGTTATATTAGTCAGACGCCACAGAATACTATTTTCCTCGTACTTTATTTATATCAAAAATCCCTAAGTTAATAGAAAACAAATGTTAATTGACAAATCAATCAGTTATTATTGATAGATTTTTTTATAATGAATAATACATATCTAAATCGCATTTTAATTTAATTGTGTGAAGCGATGACGTGGCTCCAAATCATCCTCGGAACCGGTAACGGATTAATACCTGGTTGACAAGAAAGTCAACATCATCAACTCGGCCGTGCGCGGTTTCCTTATAGATTTTCCAAGGGTCGATTTTCTTTTAAAACTCAAAAAGTTATAATTTCACAGTGCTCAAAATAGTTTTCAAAGGAAGTTACTCAGAAAGTTCAAAGATCATTAATGAGGGACACACACACTATTTTTCAACTTTGGCGACCTATATCTCCGCTAAATGATACACGTGACAAAAAATGCTCAATCAAACCTAAAATTATTTTAAAAATTCTATTCAACGATACGCCGCACGGGGGTAGGGTTGAAAAAAAAATTCATCCCTCTTTGCATGTGTGAGCTACGATGATAAATATTATTATGACAACATTAGTGAAAAAGTGAACGACTTAAAAACTTTCACTACTACTAATATGTATCTGACAGCATAGCGCAGGCCTTATTCCAATGATTGCTTCACATTCATAGCATTAATTTTTGGAGTTGTATATCTGTTTTTCCATATTCTGCTTGTCAAGGTCAAGTTCAAGCAGAGTCACTTTGTGTCAGATGAACTGTAATAAACTCCTGAATTGATCTTTTGAGATAAGTAAGTAAGATCATGTAGACTGGGTGGCTAGCCCTGGTGTCAGTTTATAAGCCGCCTGAAGGCCTCTGACATGACTAACATCTTTTGAGATACCGATTTAAAATTTAGAAAAAATGACACCTAAAAAAATCATTTTTTTTATCGCACATTATATAATTATCCGCGCTTAATTACCACTCGCCTGATGGTAAGCGTCTTTGCAGCTGAAAATGAAGCACGCAGACTTAAAAGATACATTCACTCTGACTTATAAAGTACACATATTCAGAAAATATTTCTTCGGAAACAAGAAACCGACAGTGTGTTCATTCCCTGATCAGAAACATTCCACTTAAGAATGGTCAAATAGGTACTATTTTTAGGGTTCCGTACCCAAAGGGAAAAACGGGACCCTATTACTAAGACTTCGATGTCCGTCTGTCCGTCTGTCTGTCCGTCTGTCACCGGGCTGTATCTCATGAACCATGATAGCTAGGCAGCTGAAATTTTCACATATGATGTATTTCGGTTGCCGCTAGAACAACAAATACTAAAAAAAAAATAAAAAAAAATATTTAAGGGGGGTTCCCATACATCAAACCTGAATTTTTAGACGTTTTTCGCTCTATGTTAATAATGGTACCAGGTAGATGCTTGAAATTTTCTCAGAATATTTAGTTTTACATTCCCTTCAGTAATAAATAAAAAAATTAAAATGAAACAAATAATTAAGGGGGGCTCCCATACAGTACGGAACCCTCCATGCGCGAGTCCGACTCGTACTTGGCCGATTATTCTGTGTATATTTTGTTGCACAATGCTTAAGGTAATCGTGAGGCGCCAACTTGGTCATACAAAAACAATAAGCTGTTATCAACCTCTAAATATTATCTGATTTGAGTGATTTTTGAAGTGAAAACATCTTTAGCGGCTTTGTGCACTTTTTGTGATGGGTAAAAAAATTTAAACTCGTACCAGGACACGTGACCTGATTAAAAATTCGTAAGACGGAAGGATAGTAGACCGCTGGCACTGCGTAGGAGAGGAAGTAATATCCCACTCTCTTTCTACCGCGCTGCAAAAATGTATGCTCCTGCTGTTTCGTTTAAGCGGCGCAGGGCGCTTGCGCGAGAGTGCGTGTGTGATATTGTATTTTACCACATATTTGATACTTTATAAGTTCAAGTTTTTACTTCTGCCGGCACTCGCGGGCGCTGTAAGCCGAAACACAGGCCACTGGCCTAGTTCGGCAACAGATAAATACATTATTTTTATTCTTTTCTAGCTAATTAGTTAATGGAAATGTTATAAATTGAAATGTTTTTTTGAAATAAAGAATTATTACTATTATTATTATTATTATTACTCCCGGACTACAACGCGTTGTTTTTTTTCATGTAATCAGCACTACAATCGCTGGGATTATAGGTACGTCTTAGTTTCTTCCGTTTTTTAAATGACCTTAACTCCACCGTTGCCGGTCCCAAGCCCGGATGAAAAGGAGGAGGGTTGGTCAGGAGGGACCTGCTGTACTGCTATACTTCTATACTACACCAGCCGTCAAAGGTCAACACCGAGCATCGACTTGGCATTTTTTCTGCATATCGATGACGCCAAGTCTCGGGCGGCGGTAAATAGCCTGATGGCCATGGCCACCTACGAGTATATAGCGCACATGACGCGGCACCAGAAGCCGAAGCACTAAATATCTTCCAAAAGTCTGATGCGGAAGGACGTGAGAATCCACCGCTATTACGAGTATATTCCCATGAAAACACCCACCTAACAAGATTACAATGGATAAAAGAGAGTGCGATTTGCTTGACTATTTGGTTAAAAACATTAACACAAAAATTATGATGCCAATCATTGACTTGACCTATTTAGCTAAACTAAACGAGTTTATTCGATAAATTTGACTGTAGTAATTTGATAGAAGCTATTCATTGTCGCAAAAAAAATTTTAAAAATTGAAGATTATTAGTTTAGCAATAAAATACAGAAAACTCCAAAAAAATGAGTTCCTTGAAATATTACACTTCATTACAATTTTAACAATCTTGTCTCATCGAAGCCGTGGTGGTCTAGTGGTAATGACACCCGCCTTACAATCGTGAGGTCGTGGGTTCAAATCCGGTCCCGTACCAATGAATACCTTAGAATTTATGTACGGAATTTCACACCACTGGCTTTTCGGTGAAGGGAAAACATTGTGAGGCAATCTGCATACGTCCAAGGAAGAAATTCCATGGCGTATATGAATCCACCAACCCGCACTGGGCCAGCGTGGTGGATATGGCACAAACACCCTTCGTGGGTAGACCTACGTCCTGCAGTGGACTATTAAAAAGGCTGGTACAGTACAGTACAGTCTCATCTCGAGTCTTGACCCGAAAGTCCCGGGACTCGAGACTACTAAAATTACCAAAAGTCCCGGGATTTCGAGACACGAGACGTCCCGGGACACAATCCCTAATCAAGACCAAGACGTAGTATACCAGTTTCTGTGAAACCTGTGGAGTTCGTGATTCATCTTTTAAAACGCAATCTTTAAAGACTTGTGATTTGCATGTGTGTAAATATTACATACGAGTACCTAATTACCTATATCGAAACAAAATGATTGAATTGAATGAAATTGTACTGTACCATCCTTTTCAATAATAGTCCACTGCTAAAAATCCTTACCAAGTGGGATGAACTTACATTAAAATAATATTTTCTGTATTTTTGATCACAATATGAAATCAACATGAGCGCCTACTACATTTTAATTCCACGACATGCAAGATAAAATAACCTATTCTAATTCAGGAGTTTTTAACTTGGCCGTTTAAAAATTCAATAGGCACGTAATCATTGAAGTAAACGTTTAAGAGATGATTCGACTATCGCAATCGCATCCACCTACACCATCCCTCCTCTAGTCGATTTCCTCATATCCGAGGGACCAGACTTCCACCTTCGACGAGTTTCTCCCGGATGATTTTCTTCCACTTTTTCCGGTCTTCGGCGACATGCAGCGCGTACACTGACATGTTCAGAGTGGTGCGGATCTGGTCGGACCATCGCATCGGAATGCGCCCTTGAAGACGTTTCCTCACTACCTTTCCAGTAATACTTATAGCACATAGGCGACCTTCACCTACGCTACGACGCTTCTCTTTTTCCACAAACTCTAACCTAAACTGACGCGCCTTTGCGCGCGCGCGGTTGGTCTATTTCTTGATTCAAGAAGGGAAAACGCACATCGGTTCGACCATAATCTAATCGGTTAATCCCTATATATCTACAATTGTTTATTAGAAATTTTCGAAGAAAAATCTCAATTACCGAAAAATTAAAATAAGAAGGCACGCAAATGTCGAAAGTATGAGGAAATGCGCAGGCCCTTTAACAGATTGACCAGGTACTTCTTCGAAATTTCATTCTTCGACTGATTCATCTGGCCAAAATTTTGTTTCACTTTCAGCTCTGTCACACATTCTCATATGTAAAAAAGGTAACTAAAGAACATATATTTCAATGAGGGACTTGTTTTTATAAAGTAGTTTTCAAGATATCTACGTTCAAATATTTTGTGTCCAGATGAATCAGAATTGATTACAGATGAATCAGAACTAAAAATGAAAAACTATGTAATTTGGCTGTGTATTATGGAAAAATATTTGTATATATGAAAACAACAATCATAGCACGGAAAAAAATTGATGAATTAACAATATTTATCCTTACTATTTATTATTTATATTTATTAAGTATTTATTATTTATATATTTATTATTTATTATTTATATTTATTATTTATTATTTATATTATTTATTATTTATTTTATATTTTTATATTAATTAATATTATAAATGCGAAAGTAACTCTGTCTGTCTGTCTGTCTGTCTGTCGCGCTTTCACGCTAAAACTACTGAACCGATTTGAATGAAATTTGGTACACAGATAGTCTAGAGCCCGAGAAAGGACATAGGCTACTTTTTGATTCGAAAAAATAGTTTTAAAGGGTTGAAAACGGGGGATGAAAACGCAAAGGCTAGAATCTTAGAAGAAAAAACTTATTTTCTACCATGACAAATGGTAATTTGCATCTTGACTTTCCAAATTACATTCTCTATGCCCAATGCCCATTAAAGGCTGCTCGAGTTGCAAATGTCAAAGTCAATCAATCTTTTCCTGTAAAATTTAGAGAAGGTTACATGTATTTTTTCAGTTTAATTACGTAGTTTTCATTCTAATAGGTATGCCTACAAAACGCAAATGGAATCTAGCGCGTAGTTCTAGCGGAGCTCGCGTAAAGAAAATTGCTAGAAGCCAAGAGTCTGAAGAGCACACTTAAATGCGTTTGACATTAGATGCCGAGCGCCACGCATCTCAAAGAGCTGCTGAGACTCAAGAGCGAAACCAAGCGCGTCGAATTTTAGATGCTGAGCGTCACGCAGCTCAGAGAGCTGCTGAGACTGAAGTTGAAAGTCAAGCGCGGCGACTTTTAGATGCTGAGCATCACGCAGCGCAAAGAACTGCTGAGACTCAAGAGCAAAAAACCAAGCACGTCGAATTTTAGATGCTGAGCGTCACGCAGCTCGGGGAGCTGCTGAGACTTAAGGAGAAAGTCAAGCGCAGCGACTTTTAGATGCCGAGCATCACGCAGCGCAAAGAACTGCTGAGACTCAAGAGCAAAACCAAGCGCGTCGAATTTTAGATGCTAATCATTAGACGTTAAGCATAAAATTGCATGGTTCCTGTAGGACAGGACAAAAACTATCGAAAGCAAAACTGTCGCCACTATCACAAAGACGCTAAGTGATTAATTCCTCTATGACACTTAACGAAACGTCACATCGAAACGTAATTAGATGACAGGTGACATTGTCTGCAGACTTTTATAAATCACAGGTAGCATGGCAAGGGGACAAATTGTTTTTCCACCATTATATCCCCTTGAAGAGGAAATAAAGTATGGATTGAAAATGACAACTGACATTAAAATTGGATAAAATGCTTTATTCCCTCTGCACGCTACATGTAACTATGACGTTTAATAACAGGCCGTCATTTTGTCTGACATTAAAAATATTTTTAAATCTTCTATCATTAGAGGTTTAACATGTTTCTTCACTCTAAAAAATTTCTAGACGCGGCGACAAAAATCCCTTATCAAATGGGAGATTACTAGGGAAACTGAACACATCGACTGCACAAAGGTGATATTGCAAAAAAGGCTAAGACTAGGTACAGTAGCTCAAAAATCCGATAAACTATGATAAATAAATGCGCAGAGTAAAACAACCGCATTAAATGCTTAATTTATGAGTAATTTCACATTTTCCAATTTGATTTTTTTTCAGTTATTGAATTACTGCCATTTTGGTCACATATAACCTTTTTTATATAACCTACATAGAATTAATAGCCTACATGTAAAAAATGCACTGAAAAGTTTAGTTTTGTTAGCAAAACTTCTCAGACGTTAATGATACATCAAATTGATACGTTTATACGTAGGTACTTTATACTTCGATCAAGACTTTATACGTTTCTATTATTTCATTTAATTCGTTGATTTTTTTATTATGGGACCAACAGCAATCTTCAGTTGTTCATAAAAACGTAGGTACTACATATAAGTGGTTTCAGTATTATTAGATCTCTGAGAGACACACGGTATATGTATGTATCTACCTCTCATATATCTGTAATTTTTAAAAGTATACTGCTGAACATAGGCTAGGCCTATCCACTCATATCCACTGCGCTGGCCCTGAGGAGGATTAAGTTGTTACTTGGTGAAGTCGCGGGTCACCGAGAAAGTCGAAGGCAAACGTGTAAGAGGTTTGTTTTTATTTTCCTGTTTTCGGAAATAATCAAGAAAATGTTGTCGTTATATTATTATTATTTTGCGCCTGTATTGTCCCACTGCTGGGCAAAGGCCTCCCTTCCCTCCTTCCAGACTGCGCGATCGTTATATTAATTTTGTAAAACCATCATTAATAGTGTGATGAGTGTAATGCTGTTTATATTCTCTTAAAAGTATTATATTATATCATATTTCTGTATAAATGGATGTAAACAACTGTGAATTATTTCGAAGTAACTTGCCCCGCATTCACATTGCTATATTCTTATAATGGTGTATGAAGATCACGTAGCACATAGAAACCTCTTTAGTAATCAAACTCACGGGACAAGTTAGATCTATATATTAAAAAAAAAGGAGAATGAAGGATGATTACTTACTTTTTGGCGGGAAAGAAACTAAGGAGGATCAATGGTGTGAAAATGGAGCGAAGAATAAAAAAAATGTTTGTAACCATATATTTCTAAGATCGGAGAATGCTGAATAAAATATTTTGACTACGAGGTGTTTAAATCCTGTAATAGTTAACAATAAAAAGTCATCCAACGAATTGCAATGAAACGTGTTCTTTTCGTTGTTATAAGAATCCAGGATAATATAGAAATCGGTTTTAAACCGGCCTTTAGCCTATTTTTGTTATTTGTGACATTTTATTAATGTTTCAAGTCGAGTATGGCCGGGTGGTTTTTGGCGGGAACGGGGAAAAAGTCATGTCGCCGCATTATATTATTTTGTGAATTATGTTTCCATCAGTTATAATTAGTTTTGCCGATGCTTTACTGAGGTCTAACTTGACCGCGTCTTTTTCGGACTATGACGTGACTTAGACTGTAACTATTTTGATAAAATACAAAAAAAAAGGTTCAATATTTATATTATAGGTAACATTAGCAAATGCATAAACCATGCGACACCAAAATATAAAAGGAGAAGAGTGTGGCTGCCTTATTTTTAAACAATGTCAATGTAATTTTCAATCAGAATACATGAAATTACTTTTAATGGACACTGTTATTGTAAAAAATAACGGGAAAATAATTATCCGAAAGAAACGAAGCAAATTATGAAATACTGTACCCTTTGGTGGCCCAATTTCTATATATTTTTGCAATATCTCCTTTAGACGCTTGAAAATATCAATGACAAAGGAATTTATATACATTTTTTGTTGCCCCGTATTAGCCTCCTTTGAGGTTTGAAACTATCACAAACATTGTAGATATGACAACGCTAACTGTCCCTATGATAAGTCGCTATTACAAAGGTACTATCACACTACGTTTTTGGCATGTTGTCATTTTGACCACTTTGCTTTGACCCCACGTTAAGGCATTGTTACTTTTAAAATATAAAATGTCACCATGTTCAATGGTATATTGTTTATTTGTCAACGTTGCGTTGTCACTGTGACAGAGTATGCTGTCTCACGTCAAGGCTATGTCATTTTGACAATACAACTTTGTCCCAATATTAAAAGAATATTGTTCGTTTGTCTACAGTATGTTGTCCCTTCATCTTCTGGGTATTGTCACTACGACAGTGTATGCTGTTCCAACGTCTACGACGTGTTGTCACTGTGACAGTGTTTAACTGTCCCTACGTCCACTGGATGTTGACGCTGTGACAATGTATGCTGTCCCTACGTCTACGATGTGTTGTCCCTGTGACAGTGTTTTGCTGTCCCTATGCCTACTGGGCGTTGTCGCTGTGACAATGTATGCTGTCCCTACGTCTACGGTGTATTGTCTCTGTGACAATGTTTTACTGTCCCTATGCCTACTGGGCGTTGTCGCTGTGACAATGTATGCTGTCCCTACGTCTACGGTGTATTGTCCCTGTGACAGTGTTTTGCTGTCCCTATGCCTACTGAGCGTTGTCGCTGTGACAATGTATGCTGTCTCTACGTCTACGGTGTGTTGTCCCTGTGACAGTGTTTTACTGTCTCGACGTCTTAGGTAATAAATTAAATACGTCTCTGCCACAAAGGTATTTTGTTTTTGCGTTTACCCAAACTATGACTTAGCAACAACGTAAGTGCCACCAACCCCCCGTCCCCCCGCCCACATATATCTAAGGTAAGGTGCGCAGATACGATATGAAGCATCATTACGGGTCTCTGCTCTCTGTACAGCCCTTTGGGCACAGAGGCCAATAATAATGTTTCCTGCGCACCTGCGCACTCAGCCTTAGCGGGATGTGGGTTGGGCGGCATTTACGTTGAATCTAAGTCATAGTTTGGTGAAATGCAAAAACAAAATACCTTCGTAGCAGAAGAGGCGTTTTACTATAGACGTCGAGACAGCAATACACTGTCAAAGTGACATCACGCCGTGGACCTAGGGACAACAAAACACTGTCACAGTGACGGCACACTGTAGACGTTGGAACAACTTACACTGCCGCAGTGACAATACCCAGTGTACGTAGAGACAGCAACACCCAGTCTGATGGCACCTACGATAACCCTCTCGGATTTGGACAGCTTCATAGAGAAGTATGTGGCTTTGCATCTGAAAACCCCAGGATGCCATCGTCATGGTTACTTTGCGGAATGTCAAAACTAGAAAAGAAATTAAAATCAGCAAAACGATTAAGATGTTTTATTACAAATACAAATTAACGAAAGATAGAGTAATTGGTCTTACTTATACTGGGTTATACGTAAAGGCTATGCTAAGCTGAAAGGGGCTCAAAGTACTAATCATTATAAACGACTTTTAATAATTACATGTTGAAAGTAGTATACCATAATCATCGTGCGCGAAAACTTAAAAAAAAATAGCGGGCGGATATGCCAGCTTCCATAGAAAAATCTTCGAGCCCCTTAGTCTTATCAAGGATCATATGAAGAGAGGATTGCCAATGGCCATACAAAAGTGTGCATCTGGCGCTGTGCATAGCATTTTTTTTTTTTTTTTGCCGAAAATGTAAGTTTATGCTAGTTCATTACGATACACGCTCTATTGTATAGCCATTGTCTAGCCTCCCATTTTAAGATCCTTGGTCTTATTTTAATAATTAATTAGATATAAAAACAGATAGACAGACACACACACAGACACACTGAATTGATCTAGCACAAACAAAAACTGTCGAAATCGCCTTACAACACAGTTGCGTTTGCGCCGCGGCCGGACCGGAGTAAAATGGCAGATTGATTGGCAGAGGCAGTGTTGCCAATGACTAGTTTTTGACTGCCGTGTTTGGTAAGGGAAATTTCCGTGTTTGTAAAGAAAAGCTATCTTCGGCTGCCGTAGTAAATAAATAAAATAAAACATGTTTCTTTTTAATTTTTATTATCACTTTAATTAACAAAAAAAAATCACAAAAATCAACAATAAATAATTAACCTTATTTACCCAAATACATCTCTGATACTCTCCACAGACATAAACATTTTTAATTTTTATTCAGTTAGTATTTTTTTTATCTATTATTTTAGTGAACATTTCCTCGGTTGGAACAACAATAGTCAAAAGTCTAAGTTATTTTTATTTATTAATGGCAGCAAGAAGGAACTTTCGAAATACAGTACAAATAATTTGACACTAGCGGTTAAAGTCCTAAGCTAAGTACCTGTCATAAAATCAACCAATGGGGATTCCTTTGTCTGAGATTGCGCATTTTATTTTTAAAATTTTTGGCTTTGGCACTTTGCAAAATGCGATCTTTGCAAATTGCCGTAGATTTTGCTAAGGCAGTAGATAGTAGATTGGGGTTAAGGGTTTAGGGTTACGTAAAATTTTTGGTTAAAAACAAATTAATATGACCCATGAAATACCTTTGATTATCACTGTTTTTTTTAATTTTGTTTAAGTGGATACTTTTCTTAGTTAGATATGCAACAAACTGCAAAAAAAGTAACGTCCTGTCCCCTTTTAATTCCAAAGCTTACGATGAAAAATTTAAGTAAGATATGTAATTGTAATAGTACACTAAAGTATACAAGGAAAAACACTTTCATTATTTATGTCAGATTCGTGGCGAACCACTAGTAAAATACATTACAACAAAACAATAAATTTACTTTTATTTACAATCATTTTACTGCAAAAAATTGTTTACTTATGATCGTGTAATTTTAAGTTAACAAGTATCATAGCATTAATTCAGGATCCGATCGATTTTGTTTAATCAAGTCGTCATTTCTCCTTAGAAAGAGAGGAATTTGGCTATAATGGCAACATTGCAAAACACAGGCGGCCTCTGACGACGGCATTTGTTGAGGGCCAAGGACGTATTCACTTCGGAGCGTTGACAGTAGTACAAAGGCCTTCGTGAAAATGTTTTTTAATTATCTATAATTATGTATTTAAGCATTGCTTATGCTTCTAGAACTTTTTCAAGTTTCTATAGGTACATTTAAGCTATGGTATGACCATACCGACTTATTTTTGAAAGGCTTCTGTTGAATCACAGAATAACGAATACTTTGGAGGTGCTCCATACAGAATCCTCAGTTTCTCGCCCCAGCGCATAGGTACGGTAACCGATAACCGGCACACTAACAGTTGAGAATATTGAAATTATATGTATAGAGCTACATCTATAAAGGGTTCAAATAACATATAAATTGTACCAATCGATAAATAAACAACGGGGCTACATTCATTTAAGAAGGCGCGGATAGCGCGCCGATATAAATGTAGCTGTCAAAGCGTTTAGGTAGGTATGGACAATTTTCTTTCAACCATACCGACAACTAGTATATATGTGTGTTTAAGAAGTTCTTCTGGAAACGAAAAATGTAGTTGTCACTTCCTGAGTATATGGAAGGGGTAGTTATGACGTCATGAAAGTAGCAGACGACCATGTTGCAATCTTGCGATGTATTATATGTCGTACTTATAGTTACTGAATTATAATAAATTTCGACGCGATCTCGTTAGCTAATTTTGTCGTAGAGACTTACCGGCTAAGTCGTAGTTAATAAATCAAAATAAAACTTGAAGTCACGTACAGTCGTAAAAACTATTCTGTCATTTTGTTGAAGTTGCTTGTGAACCAGCGTATAAGCTCATATTCTACCGTCAACTAATAATGTCGTCGTAACTACCTTCCTATGTCGTAGGAAATAAGCTAAAATAAAATTTGACGCTACGTACAAATAAAGAAATGACAATTTTGTTAAAAAAAAAGTGTTCTGTGATTTTGTTAAAGTTGCTAGTGAACCAGCATTCAAGCTCACATTTTACCGTTAGCGAATTTTGTCATGGCAACTAACCTAGTTTGTCATATCATCGAAAACGAAATAAAACTTGACGCCACGTACATGTCAAACATGAAAATAACTTTGTAAAAAAAGACTCTGTCACTGTGTCAAAGCTACTTGTGGACCAGCGCTCAAGCTCACATTTTACCGTTAAGAAACTCTGTCACGGTGACTACCTCCTATGGCGTAGTGGCAAACTACTTTGTCGTAGCGACAAAATAAAAATAATCATAGACGCCACGTGCTCGGGAACCTAGTCGTAGTGACAAAAAACAGTTCGACAAAAAAGATTCTGATGCGGCGTTTAGGTTTATTAGAACGTACCGTTCAAAAGCCGCGTCAGGAGCACAAAAAATAAACGACAAAGGAATTTAGCACCTTAGACGACCGATTTTTTTTTGAGTGTTTATTCTACCTTTATGGTACAGAATCATCATACTTTAATATTATCAATCCGAAAAGTTTGTTGGTTTGTTCCTCTTTGACGCAGCAACGGAGCAAAAGATTGAATTGATTTTTGGTATGGATACCTATAGTTTAAAAGACAGAAAGTGATAACAGGATACTTTTGTATCCCGAGAAAATTCGTGATTCCCATGGGATAGGACAATAACTGTTTCTCAGCAATGGAGCATCGGATTGACTTGATTTTTGGGGTGGGCATAGTTTGGAAGACGGAAAGTGACATAGGATACTTTCCTTTCCGAAAAAATTGCGGTTCCCGTAGGATAAGAGAATAACTTTTTCTCAGCAACGGAGCAACGGATTGCCTTGACTTATTGCATGAATATAGTTTGAAAGACGAAAAGTGACAAAGGCCACTTTTTATCCCAAAAACTTTAACAGTTCCCGTAGGATAGGATGAAAAGTAAGCGAGCGGGCCGCGGTAGCAGCCGTCTAAGCGCCAGAAATAACCTGTCATTTCAAGTTTAGGACGTTCCTACATTTTTCGCACTCCTTCGCGGCACTCAACAGCGCTAGCCCAGACTCGGGCTCCATAAAGGAGCTTGCGCTCCCGCCATAATGACGGTGTGTTTCGGAGCACAAGACACATCGTCATCCACCACTCGGGAGTAACCAGCACTGAGCGTCGGACAGCATTCCAACGTCCTGATCCCAGTGCAACGGGTCAGTCATAGTAGCCCAGCGCCTGCCTCTTCAACTGCAGAGGGCAGTGAGAACGCGAATCGCGATACCGACACTTCTCTTCCCCTGCAGCCCCACTGCGTCTTCCAACAGGTTGACGGCCTAGCGGAAGGTAGGGTAGGTGGCGGCACCCACACAACCAGTTCCATCCCACCGCAGCCCCTAATCCTCGGTTGCAGCGTCGCAAGAGCGGCACTGCAGCACGCCTCAGAAGCAACACTCCTCATAAGGCAGGCAACCTACCGGCCATCCTCTTAGCTGCTTTAGTTAAAATCGGCTGCACTACGAGTGCCGGCCGCTAAGCTGCCTTGGGGAAAGACCCAAAGAAGAGGGAGACTTCGAGCGCCGCCTTTTCAGCTGCCTTAGACCTCCCCTGCCACGACAAGGCGGAAATACACAGGGGGGTTGTATATACACTCCAATCGTAACTTAACCAACAAAAGCATTCCTCTAAGGTATTTTGATGTTTGTCGCTTAGGTTAGGTTTCGCAGCCGACATAAACATTAGCCAAAATCAAAATATAACGCGGGCGAAGCCGCGGGTAAAAGCTAGTAGGTAAATAAAAACTCTAAGTAGGTAAGTCGGTTAAGATGTTTTTTAAAACGATTGTTTTAGAATCCAAATATAATTTTTTCGATGTTTGTTTGTATGTAACCTATTAAATATTATTGTTTAAGTTAGATACAAATAACATATATTATGATAAATTGATAACATTCATATTTTGCAATGTTGATTAAGTTATTTACTCTCAATTTTTTTTATTTGCATTATATAATTTATTAAATTGTTAAATCATGCATGTGAGTAATAGAATAAAGGGCTATTTTATTTTATTTTATTTATAGCGTCACTAGTAATAAAATTTGAGAAAATAAACGCTTGGGTCGAATACCTCTAAATGCAATACTGTGATAAAATGAAAGAAGCCTCAAGTAGGTATTAATAACTTTATTTACAAATTATATCTAACCATCATAGAGGTGGAAAAGCAGGTATAGCTGACACTGCGCTAGGCCATAAATAGGTAGTGTTTAGGAGTTAAATACCTATATCTAAAAACCAAATTAGTGGCAAAAAGGTGCATCAACTGATTTTCACCTCAGTTTTTAGTTAGTGGACTCATGTACATAAACTGGCAACTATTTTGGTTTCTAGGAGTATTATTTATAATTATCTCGTTAACAATATCTATTCATGGCCGTTTTTTTTCTTACAGCGAACAGTTTATTTGTAAATGCCAAAAAACCCTTAAAAATTGAATTTTGCGCGCTGATTTTGTGAAACCACCTAAACGTAAATTCAAGATGGCCGTTGCCACAACATGGCAGATTACAACATATATTCACAACCCCGTCATTATGGATTATGGGTCCATATCAAATGCTTATTTTATATCTAGAGAACATAGTTTTTAGTAACGAAGTTAAAACTAAAAACATTAACATTTTTTGAAACATTTTTAAGAAATTTTACATCATATCGTGACAGCTAAGACAGAGACAGCTGGTTCTTCGGAACGTTGTCCAAGAGTTTGGAAGTCTGCTCGACGATGCGCTCCACAATGGCCGTGACGATAGGGGGCGCCACATCTTGGAAGATCTCCTTCCACCGGTCGTTCGCTACTGTGTGAATCGAGTCCGCTGAAAAACGTACAAAACCAAATATATAAATATTAGGGCTTATTCTGTGTAAATAATGTAACTAGAAAAATATTGGAAACAAATAATTATTTTTCGCAAAAAAGGGCAAAACCCCTTCCATCATGTAGAAAATTCGAATATGTCGCTGGAGTCGTTTACATTTTTGTTGATTTTTCAAAAACGGGTTAGCCGATTTCTGTAAAATTTATATGGAACCATCTCGAGAATATACCGTTTCGAACTAAAAAAAAGAATTTTTAGATTCGGTTGACAATTGGCGAAATAATCGATGTTTATCGTGTACAAAATTCTGATATTTCGCTCGGATTGCTTACATTATTGTTGTTTTTTTTAAAAAAGGCTCAGCTGATTTTAGTAAAATTTAAATAGGACCACCTCGGGAGTGTGCCATTTCGAACAAAAAATATTTTTTCGATTCGGTTCACAAGTATCGATGAACATACACAAAAAAAATACATACAGACGAACATAGAACCTCCTCCTTTTTGGAAGTCGGTTAAAAAACTAAAATAGTTGTTTGAATAGTTAGATATCTACGAAGTTTGTATCGTACGACTAATTCTCGACAACTTCGAGAAATTCAGGGCCACACCCAAATACGACAATAAACAGGCAGTTTGAAAATCCCAGGTCACTTGCTCGTAAAGTCAAACAAATCGGTGTAGGTATGTGCGTGGCGCGCCATCCATCCATCCATCAATCAGCCATAGGACGTCCACTGCTGGACATAGGCCTCCCCTATGAATCTCCAATAAGACCGGTTGGTAGCGGCTTGCATCCAGCGTGATCCTGCGGTCTTAATGAGGTCATCCGTCCACCTTGTGGGTGGACGTCCTACGCTGCGCTTACTGGTACGGTGTCTCCTCTCGAGAACTTTTCGACCCCATCGGTCATCAGTTCTCCGCGCTATGTGCCCTGCCCACTGCCATTTCAACTTGCCAATCCGCTGGGCTATGTCGGTAACTTTGGTTCTTCTGCGAATCTCCTCATTCCTGATTCGATCTCACAGAGAGACTCCGAGCATAGCCCTCTCCATAGCTCGTTGGGCTACTTGGAGCTTATTAATAAGGCCCATAGTAAGAGACCACGTTTCGTGGCGCGCCAATACTGGGTTATCTATGCTTGCCTTGTGCCATCTTTTTTTTATACTGTCCCACTCCTGGACAAAGGTCTCCATTTCCCTCCATAAGTCGCAATCCATCGCAACCTCTTGCCTACCCCTCTCTTGCCATCAATATTACATTTAAAAAAAATGCCAAGTCGATGCCTTGTGCTAAAACGAAGGGGGTAATTAAGACCATCATTATGAAGAACTTTTACTATGAGGCCAACCCGAAATTCGAGAAAAATAAGGCTCTTTCGTGGTTTCGCCCCACAAGCTATTCGGCCCGCGGGGCGAATCAACGAAGCCTCTTTTTGAAGGCCCTCTTTCGCCCCGCATTGTTTGGAGCGGGGCGAACAGCTTGTGGGGCGAAACCACGAAAGAGCCAATAAATCAGCTGTTCCATAAAAAATTGCAACTCGGAATGGACAGAATATTTGAAACTACTGATATTTTTCTTTAATTCTAGGTAGTACCCGTAGTAAAATTTATTCATAATGATGTTCTGAATCACATTCTGCCGACTTAGTATACCAGTTCGGTATAACCCTGTATATAAAGAACTACGTCTGCCATATTTCCAATTTCCAATTCGGGAACTGTGATCGCACCAAAGTTACCCAGCGGATTGGCAAGTTGAAATGGCAGTGGGCAGGACACATAGCACGGAGGACTGATGACCGATAGGGGTCGTAAAGTTCTCGAGTGGAGACGGCAAACGCAGCGTAGGACGTCCACCCACAAGGTGGACGGATGACCTCATCAAGCCCGCAGGATCGCAATAGATGCAAGCCGCTACCAACCAGTCTTATTGGAGATCTTTAGGGGAGGCCTATGTACAGCAGCAGATGTCCTATGGCTGAAAAGGAGAAGAAGATCGCACTTTTCTAGTAATGCAGCAGTAACTTACACAGCTCCTTGTTTCCGTTAAACAGGTTCTGGAAGTGGAACTCGACGCCTGTCTTGACGTCCGCGCTGTGCTTCCAACTGGTAACATGCCAGTACGCCTCGCCGCCCACCACGCGGTCTTCGATTACGCTCACTATCTTCACAAATATATCGCCTGGAGGAGAAAACAACTTTGTTAAATGATTTGTCCATAGGCTACAGCAGAGCTTCCCACTTAGTAGGGTGGGGACGCTTTGAAGCCAGCGCCAGGTTGCCAAAATGAAAAAAAGCAAAAGTTTTTCAGTGTTTGGTTTATGTCTCCCAGTTTTTGTGTCCGGTCTTGACTATCGAACAACGTGTCGTAAGCAATTAAGCACCGTCGCCGTCAGTTGGTCCTAATTGAGGAATAATGAATTGGGAGCTCAATATGGCACGGGAGGTTCCCCAGTGTAGCCTGGAAGTTGTAAAACATTATACAAACTACCTTATATACCTTAAGTCATAAGTTATTTATTGATAAAATGGCAATTTACACGTCCTTTATAGGGAGAAGGTATAGTAAGACAGTCACAAAGGGACAGTAGGTATGAAAATTAACGGGAATTACTGGCCTAGCAATACTAGCATACTAGTAGAATTGAACAGATCCTAGGGGAGCAACAATAGTTGTGATTACTAAAGCAATAACGTTTGTGTAGGAGCGATCCGATTGAGGACTACGACAGGAATAGTATATACATAGTTTTGACTCAAAATGAAAATTTCTATTATAGGGATTTGCAGGCAAACACTCTTTTCTTTGCATATAAATCCCTATTAAATTTGGATGCAAAATTAAGATCCAAAATGTTAGGTAAATATTAAATAAACCTCATAGAACAGCTCGAAATTTAGTTCATTTAGTATGGCTCTCCATTAGTGAAAGTACGCTAAGTAAGCTCTGCATGAAGTACTTAGTCTTATTTTTCTTTCCCTTGCGGAAAGATAAGACGGCAAATTTAAAATGAGCAGGTTGCAATGCAGGGGAATGATGAAGCCGTGGTGGTCTAGTGGTAGTAACACCTGCCCTGCAATCGTGAGGTCGTGGGCTCAAATCCCGATCCCACATCAATGAGTTTCTTTGGAACTCATGTACGAAATTTCACACCATTGGCTTTTTGTAAACATCGTGAGGCAACCTGCATACATCCGTAGATGAATTTCGATGGTGCATGTATGTGAATCCACCAACACGCACTGGGCCAGCGTGGTGGATGTGGCCCAATCTCCCTTTGTGGGTACGAGTAGACCTACATCCTGCAGTAGACTATCAAAAAGGCTGGTACAGTACAGGTTCAATGCACAGTACCGACTGTGTACCGACTTTGGCCATTGATTGTGGAGGCTTTGGCTATTTGATGTCAAAATAATTGCATCAATAGATCATAAACAGTATACCATACTTATGTTATTTTTGTTAAGGTTTAAAAAAAAAGATCTATACAATCATTACAATTCAAAGTGGCCCAAAAGTGACACTGACACCCTAGATACTCACGGATTTTGATCTTGTACCGGCCGTTGCCTTCGATGGGCAGGAGAAGCAGCCTGCCGCCCAGCTTGTAGTCTCCCGTTAAGATCACGGAGCACTGCAGGTCTAAATACGTCTTGTTTGCTTTCTTACTGAAAAACCGATAAAAACAAAATAGGTTAACGTAGTGGTTATATTCTCTTGGCTGCAGGGCAATTCTGTCAACCGATCTCCACAGACTACCATAGATACTACGTATACCGATCTCGTTCCTAAGATGACACGTTTTGAACCAATCTCGTCTTTTTGACAGTTTTGTGCTGTCGGTACTGTCAGAAAAACGAGAGAGGTTCAAGAACGTATCATTTCAGTAAAGAGATCGGCTAACAGAATTGCCCCGCTGGTGGTGAGTGAGCAATAGCGGATCCAGGAGTTTAGTAATAGAAGGGAAACACACGAATCTAAGAAAATTAAGACGAAAATCAGTGATCAGGGGAAAAACGTCGTGTAGTTTTGAAAATTGGTACAGTTACACTTTGGCGGATCCAGATGAACATACTGAAAGTCCTCAAGGGTGGGGGGTGTGCTAAGAGTGTGGGAGGGTTTGAAGGTACCTCTTTTCAGATTTTTGATCAAATCTCGAATGACTTTACGAATAGCATTACGATTACTTCTTAGAAAAGTTTTTACGTAAAATTTCCGACAAGTTAAATCATCATCATTTTTGCTCTACGAATTCTACGATCAATACATTACGAGCTACATGGTGTGTATACACACCCTGTTTGCACACACTTATAAGTTTCGATAGAAAGACGATTTGAAAAAACGGCGTTGTTTTTTGGGGAGGAAAAAATGGTTTTGGAACCCTTACATGATCAATTTGTTGTCCGTCTGTCTGTAGGTCCGTCTGTCCGTTTGTCCGTCTATCCATCGGACTGTCTGTCCGTCTCGGAAACGAGTATAGGTATTAAAGTGAAATTAAAACCACATATGTATAGTTAACTAGCCTTTGCCCGCGGCTTCGCCCGCGCTTACTTTATAGCATATGACACTCGCAAATAATGTGGCTTCAGAATTTTCAAAATCGGTTTAGTAGATCCAGAGATTACCCCCTACAACCTCACAAACTTTACCTCTTTATTATATTAGTATAGATAACCTCTTGCAGTTGTGAAAAAAATCAAACATTTCGGTTATGATGAAAAAATGTTAACGCCTATAAGGGTCGCCATGTAAAAAGCCACTTACTTGAGATCCTCCACCTTGCAGTTCCTGAGCCCTTTAACCGTGGTATTCCTGAAGGTGACTTCAAGGCCTGCTTGGCTAGAACTGACGTGCTCCAACTGCATAGGGTCCAGTACAGAGATGCCCAGATCGGGGACACCCGCTGCCAGTATGGGGACTGCGGCCTGTGCTGAAGACTTTAAGCAGGCGGTGTCCGAGGTGTGGCATGGAGTGATGAATGAGGCTATAATTAACAAAAATATAAATATCAGGGGACATACCTATTCACACGGTCTCAGACCCCAAACTAAGCAAAGCTTGTAATATGGTTGCCAGAAACTGATACTACGTCACTACATAGTATAAAACAAAGTCGCTTCCGCTGTCCCCATGTATGCTTATACTCGTATCTTGAAAACTACACAACTGATTTTGATGCGGTTTTTTTTTAATAGATAGAGTGATTCAAGAGGAAGGTTTATATGTAAAATAAACCTGTGCGAAGCCGGGGCGGGTCGCTAGTATACTTATATTTAAATACATAGTTATATAGGATCATAGGTATTAAATACATAACCTTTTAAGGGCGGGTCTATTACATCTAGACAAACAACTTTTGTACAACGACTTTTGAAAATTCGCAAAAATAAATTCGCTTCTCCATACATTTTGCCGCGTGTCGACGAACTTTTTGTATGAAAAAGCTGATATTTTCTTTGTGATTTTCCAAAAATCCTAGAACAACAGTTACCTTTTTGTCGAGATGTACTAGTCCTGTCCTTAAAAGGTTTTGCGTTTAATACCTATGGCCCTGTATAGATAATAACATCAAGACACAGAGCAAACATCTATGTTTATCACAAAAATGCTTGCTCTGGGTGGGAATCGAACTCAGGCCTCTTTGACCCAGGAGTCAGGGTCACTAACCACTGGGCCAATGAGGCATTCGTTCTGGAAGGTATTGAAACGTAGATGGGTACTTCTTCGTAGACAAAATTTTGGACTTCTATGGGTTTATTTCTGAAACCGACTAACAAAACGGCGTGTAATTTTTTTTTTCTATACAGCTTAGCTTTAACTCTAATTGGGACAAGTAATATTTTACAAAAAATTGCAGTTTAAGTATAAATTAAAAATATTTGAAGTTTGTTCTTCTGATTCATATGCCGCGTCCGCTTGCCATTTTTTGAAAGAAAATGATCGATATCGCATTTTCCCTTTGGTAAACCATTATGAATTATAATTATATCAAAAGGAAATGAATTGCTCTTTTATAAAAAAAATGTGTATCAGTTATTACTACCTTAGTATGTTAATAAATAGGCAAATAAGAAGTGTCCGGCACATAATACTGATTAATATGGAGTATGTTGCGCTTGACCGTGCTTGGTCGGGTGATGATGATGAGAGTCTGACTTTCCGCGCGAGGGGAAGCCAGTCGTGCAACGGACGAGCTAGAAGGTGGACATGCGGCTGGTTCGCTTGGATCCCGGAGTTACAAAGATAAATATCTGATTCATCTGTGCTTAGTTCAGGTGGCACTATGATTACAATGCCTACTTTATAAAATTCAGTTTATTGTTTTACAACTTCAATCTGTATTTCGTGTAATACTTTTGGGTTATAGATTCAAGTAGAAAAAAGACAACACTGAAATCAGTATGTGTGATGAGTTATGCATGTAAGACGGCAAAATCCTGAATCATCTGTGCCTGATTCATATGATCAAAACACCATATAAATCATAAAATGTATACTGGAAAACTTCGGATACAGCCCAACAAGACCTCTAAGACGCCTTCGTCCTTGTTGGGCTTTTGGATTGAGACTTCGTCAATCGATAAAAAAATTACTACTTCAAAACTCACCAGAGATGTCATATCGACCCTTCATCAGAAAACCGTAGATGATTGCTCAGATTCTGACGATGAGGGTATTAAATAAACTTACAAAAGAGTCAAAAGACTGAAGATATGATTAGGTACTCCATCTTCTTTTAAACAATCAAGATCTCGTCAACAAGAAAAAGGTTTTGAGGAATACATTGAAAGTAGGTACTTAGCTCGGGCCCTTGCAATAAGCTAAAGAGTTTTTTCTTGTGGTACTTAACTGTGACATCATTATTATAGTTAACGGTACTAAGAAAAATATGTTTCTTTGATAGTTACTAAGAAAGATTACTGTCAGAAATTCCATTTATGTGTAATATAGTGTAATAAAATACTTACACTAATAATTTTTTTAATTATGGAAGATTATATATAGGCTAAGTCGTTAAGTATAATAAACAGGATTCGTGAGTTGTACATGGAAATAAATAAACAGAAAATAAAATATTGTAATTGGTATAGTAATTGGTACTATACCAACTCTCAAGTACAATACCTTTAACTAATTATTATAATTTAATACTGTTTTAGATTTCTAAAATGTATTTTACAAGAAATATTGTTAATTCATCAATTTTTTTCCGTGCTATGATTGTTGTTTTCATATATACAAATATTTTTCCATATTAACAGCCACAGCAAAATTAAGTTTTTCATTTTTAATTCTGATTAATCTGTTATCAATTCTGATTCATCTGGGCACAAAATATTTGAACGTAGATATCTTGAAAACTACTTTATAAAAACAAGCCCCTCATTGAAATATATGTTCTTTAGTTACCTTTTTTACATATGAGCATGTGTGACATAGCTGAAAGTGAAACAAAATTTTGGCCAGATGAATCAGCCGAAGAATGAAAATTCGAAGAAGTACCCAGATGTTATAGAATGTAAGTTTGTCAAGTACTTAATTATTACGAGATATAACCAATTTGTTGAATATTTTTTGTGTAATAATCATTTGGCTACTCGTGGGTTTGTCAAACGTCACATGCCAGTTTTTGAAAAAAAGTTTGTAAAATGGACGGATACCAGTTAATTAATGGCTATTATTATTAATTTTATCTAGTCGTCGTCGTTCGTTGTTTCAGTCATAAGACGTCCACTGCTGGACATAGGCCTACCCTATAGATTTCCAATAAGACTGGTTGGAAGCGGCTTGCATCCAACGCGATCCTGCGGTCTACATGAAACCATCTGTCCTTCCCAAGGAGCATGATAATGCTCCTTGGTCCTTCCTCAACCTTGGGAGTGGACGTCCTGCGCTGCTCTTCCCGGTACGTGGTTTCCATTCCAGAACTTTTCGACCCCATCTGACATCAGTCATTCGCGCTATGTGACCTGCTCACTGCCAAGTTATCTTGCAAATCTGCTAGACTGTGTTGGTCAAAAACTACTGAACGGATTAAGATGAAACTTTGCAATAATAATACTTATACATCAGAATAACACATAGGCTATAATTTATAAAGATATCGCGTGAAACGAAGTTCCCCGGGTTTGCTAGTTATGAAATAAGTAGCTGTAGGTACACTTTCCCAATGAATGAATAATACAATTCATATAGGCCACATTGTTAGCTCCTTTGTTCGAGTTTATAATAAGCCGCCTGTTACGTAGGCCTCGACATATCAGTGTTTACAGACGTAAAGTTGAAATAATCGGCCAAGTACGAGGTGGACTCGCGCACGGAGGGTTCCGTACTGTATGGGAGCCCCCCCTTAAATATTTATTTTATTTTAATTTTATTATTTATTATTGAAGTGAATATAAAACTAAGTATTCTGTGAAAATTTCAAGCATCTACCTGTTACTATTATTAATATAGAGCGAAAAACGTCTAAAAATTCAGGTTTGTTGTATGGAAGCCCCCCTTAAATATTTATTTAATTTGTTGTTATAGCGGCAACAGAAATACATCATCTGTGAAAATTTCAGCTGCCTAGCTATCATGGTCTATGGGAGCATCCCTTAAATATTTTTTTAAATTTAATTATTTATTATTCAATAATTATTGAAGTGAACATACAGCTAAATATTCTGTGAATATTTCAAGCATCTACGTGTCACCATTATTAATGTCGAGCGAAAAACGACTAAAAATTCAGATTTGTTGTATTTTGGGAGTGGGGGACTCCCACTGAAATATTCACAGAATATTTTATTTTTATTCTGTTTTTATAGTACTTGTTGTTATAGCAGCAACAGAATTACATCATCCGTGAAAATTTCAGATTTATAGCTATAACGGTTCATGAGATACAGCCTGGTGACAGACAGACAGACGGACAGCGGAGTCTTAGTAATAGGGTCCCGTTTTTACCCTTTGGGTACGGAACCCTAAAAAGGGAAAACACCCTATGACATAAACGCCACAAAATGGCGTTGAAAATGCATATAAATTGATTACTACAAACAAGATAACTTTCCTATGGGATAGCTTTAAATTCAAAATGTGACGCATGCGAAGCTTCGAGTAATAGCTAGTTATGTATAACTCTACAAAACAATGGCATGTAAATCACTACATTACAAAACAAAGTTGCTTCCCGTTGTCTGTCCCCATATATGCTTATCTCGTTAAAGCTACGCAACGGATTTTAATGCGGTTTTTTATATAGAAAGAGTGTTTCAAGAGGAAGGTTTATATGTATAATACACACCTGTGCGAAGCCGGGGCGGGTCGCTAGTAATACAAATTATTGTTGCAATAAATGATTGATTATTGAGTAAGTAGGTATTCGTAATGTTTTTTACCGATTACAAAATTAAACTTGCAATTCGGCCCACAAACAAGGGGAAACCAGAAATCAGGAAACAACAGACCAAAACAAACACACAAATAGAACCTCCTCTTTTTGGAAGTCGGTTGACGTTTTAGAAGACTAACACACTCACCAGATTTGCCATCCGTGTAATCATACAAACACACACAAATAAACAAAGCGTACAACACTCTCATCTTAATCTCTTGTCTGAACTGTCTTTAAGAAAATTCCAATCAGATATGGCGCACGCGCGTCGATGTGTTTACGATATATATATGCACTTTCATATAATATTTGGACCTTCAAGGGTCCGTGGATGATCCAATTGATTTTTATGTAAGTAGTACCTACTCGTAGTAGTGGATGTAGTTTTTGACCGACGAACCAAACCGGAGGAGGTACTCAATTCGACGCGTATGTTTTTTCATTTTTTATGTAAATATATATATATAAAAATGTATACACATACGCGTAATAATATATATGGCTGCCAGAGACTGATATATACCTATAGTATATCAGTCTCTGGCAGCCATATGAAAATAAAAAAAAAATTTAAAAAAAAAATTTAAAAAAAAAAATTAAAAAAAAAAATAAGAAAGAGTATACTTCGAAATTGGTCCCATTAAAATTTTATTGAAATCGGCTGAGTCATTTTTGAAAAATCAACAATAATGTGAAAAATGTAACATCGATCCGTGCGAAATATTCGCGAATTCTGTATACGGGTGAAGTTGATCATGCTATTTTTTGCGAAAAATTTAGCTTATAAAGTAGTATTGTATTTTGTTGTAGGTACTAAAGGCACTCTCATATTGTTATCGATTGATTAAAACAGTAATAATAAGTGAGATTGTTTGTTTGTGTCTGTTTATTGATATTTAATTATGGTTCGTCTCAAATTGTATGTTTTGACTTTGGTTTAAACTGCGAATTGATCAACCCTAGCAACACTTGGTCAACGCCATAAGGAACATAAACTGCATTATTAATAAAGCGACTGCCATATTAATAAAGCGAGAGTAACTGTGGAGTGGTTAGTCAGTCTTTTGTCTTTTACAAGTGAATTGAAATTGTCTAAAAAAGAAAAAGACATAAGCCGGACTAACTACTCCAAAGTTATTCTGAGTTTATTATTATGGCAGCCAGAGATTTACTCGAATATGAATAAAAGGGAAAACGCAAGAAAAGATCAAACGTATACTTAAGACATTTATAAGATGGACTTATCGCTAAGAGCAATTTATTCCAGAATTCATGTGTCAGCAGCCTGCAGCTAAGTTCAGAGATGCCATTAAATTCGATTGGGCCTATTATACCCTTTGGCTAAAAGAACAAAATTGTAAAAACGTAACACTAATTTATTGTTATTACTAGCATCCCGCCCCGGCTTCGCACAGGTGTATTGTACATACAAACCTTTCTCTTGAATCACTCTATCTATTAAAAAAAACTGCATCAAAATCCGTTGTGTGGTTTTAAAGATATAAGCATACATGGGGACAGACAACGTGAAGCGACTTTGTTTTATACTATGTAGTGATTTAGTGATGTAGTGATAGTGATTTATCAATAAACTCTTGTTCCTTTTTACCCGATTGCCAAGGAAGGATATTGTTTTTTGCGCGTACAGTATCTTATGTGTTTGTAAATTTCTTTATTCTCACGTATCTTCCAAAAGGCTAGATGGATTTCGATAGTTAAGGTAGGGGTGAGGGGGGCACTTTTCAACAGGGGCAGTTTTAAAGCAACTTTACTCATTATTCTATTGCCAACATCCTACGAGGTTCTATTTCAAGGTTGCTTAATCAGAGTTGCGAGAAATAAACTACTTATTCTGTCAAATAGGTAGGTACATTAAATCATTCTAAGAAATTCAACAATAATAAATATCGGAGGGTTTTTTTATTTTAACCGATGTAAGAGACTCAGATAAGGATGTAATTTCTCGAGACGTGTGACCACCTCGGGAGTATACCCTTTTGAACTTAAAAGTATTTATTAAATTGGTTCACAATTGTCGAAAACATTGTTGTTGGGTGAAGAAAAAGACTCCAAAATTATGTTCCGTCAAAAATGTCACAACCGACTTCAATCATGTAGGTACAGAATTCGAATAGTTCGCATGGATTGATGCATCATCGATGTAGTAATATTCACATTATTGTTGATTTTTCAAAAACGACTCAGCCGATTTCGATAAAATTTAAATAAGACTACCTCTGAAGAATGATTTACCAAACAAAAGAAATTAAAACAATTAACGGAGTAATCGCGTCTATACAAAAAAAAACATACGGGTGAATTGAGAACCTCCTTTTTTGAAGCCGGTTAAAAATATAAAAAATTAATTTGAAAAAAGTAAAGAATTTTTTTTATTATTTTAATTGGGGTTGCGAGCAAGGCCATCATTTCCACTGATGGACATAAACCATCTCCATAAATTTCATGTAAGACTACCGTTAGGAAGGAATACATTATTTTATACATGTAAGTACCCTTCCTTTTCTGGTCAGTCGGTAAAATATAAATACAATAAACGCCGAAATAATTACTGACATTATTTGCGGATTGCAATCGTCACCTACAAGTTTTAATAATTCCTTTGTATTTTATCCGTAAACACAATTTCAACATTTTGAAAGGTGAGAATCGTAAGGTTTTTCCTGGTACAGCTCTGCCAATATATTTGTGGAGATGAATGGGGGAGCCACTAAAGTATTGATTAAACAAATCTGACAAGAACAAGAAGCTTGCTAGTTTTGTTGCTTGACCACTTTTATCGTTAAAGTAGTTGTTTTGAACTCCAATATTGTACGTTTTTAAGGTTCCGTACCCAAAGGGTAAAAATGGGACCCTATTACTAAGTCCGTCTGTCTGTCTGTCACCAGGCTGTATCTGATGAACCGTGATAGCTAAAATATTGAAATTTTCATAGATGATGTATATATGTTGCCGCTATAACAACACATAACAAAAAGGGAACATACAACAAACCTGATATTTGAGCCGTTTTTCGCATGCTATTAATAACGGTGACAGATACTTAAAATATTCACAGAAAGTTTAGCGAAATATTCACTTCAAAAATAATTTGTTTAGGTACTTAAAATAAAATAAATATTTATGGGGGGCTCCCATACAAGAAGCGTGATTTTCGGCTCGATATCAATAACGGCAACAGGAAGATGCTTGAAATTTTCACGGAATATTAAGTTGTGTATTAATTGCAAAAATAAATAAATAATTAAAATAAAATACTCGGGGCTTCCATATGGCACGGAACCCTTCGTGCACGAGTCCGACTCGTACTTGGCTGATTATTATTTATTCTGGTAGGAAATCTCACGCATGGGTTTGAGGAAGCTGTTTGGCTCAACTTTTCTGACCTGTACGACCAGGGAAAGGAACAGACTGTCAGCTTTCTTGTACGTTTCTTGGTCCCATAGTAAAGGTCATCATTACTAGGCTTAATATTTTCTCTAAATTGTATTAATTGACTAGTACATTTATATCAGTAGTAATTGTTGTTATATTTAATTATGTAATAAGAGGTTTACTACATGACAATAGATAATATCTTATCTTTATAGATACCTTAACAAATACCCGACAAACGTGACTTTTCTTGGGTATTCGGATAAAAATGAATCACAATAATGGCTATAATGCTATAAATTTACGTACCTACCGTTTCTGGAAAATCATAAAAGTTAAATGAGTACCTATACAGTTTTATTTGTTTTTATAGAAAAATTTTAATGCCACGAACTAAGCTTATATATAGCTCTTGGTCTGTAACTCGCATAAAGCTATGAATGAAATTGATTGATCAGCAAAGTAAGAGACATCTTTGAATCCACGGCTTTACTAACTCATCGCTATAGAGCTTCTAATTTGCAGCAGCCAAATAACACTAGTAGTTGTTGAACATAAAAAATCGATTTAGTTTGCCAACGCTACTGTAGATGTCTCTGCTGGACGAAATATCAAAAATCTAAAATTGAGTTTATTGACTCGAATAATATACCTACCTACATCAAAAACTGAATCTTTATAAGTTCATAACACTATATCTCCACTCGCTCTTTACCAATTTGTTTCATACTCGCAAATCTTTTAAGAGCGCTTGTTCACGGAAAGTTTTACCTGACAATGGACCTTTTTAGGGTTCCGTACCCAAAGGGTAAAAAACAAAGGGCACAGACCCTGGAGTCTGTGGATCATTAATTTAAATTTAAAAAAAAAAGGGTAAAAAACGGGACCCTATTACTAAGACTCCGCTGTCCGTTCGTCTGTTGTCTGTAACTAGGCTGTATCTCAAGAACCGTAATAGCTAGAACGTTGAAATTTTTACAGATGACGTATTTCTGTTACCGCTATAACAACAATACTAAATATAGAAAAAAAAAATTTGAGGGGGGGAAATATTATACAACAAACCTGAATTTTTAGACGTTTTTCGCTCGATATTAATAACGGTGACAGGAAGATGCTTGAAATATTCACCGAATGTTTAGTTAAATATGCACTTTAAAAATAAATTAATAAGTTAAAATAAAATAAATACTTAATGGGGACGTCCCATATAGGTAACGTGATTTTTTGCTCGATATTAATAACGGCAACATGTTTGAAATATTAAAATTTCAAAAATAATTAGTACCTAAATTAAAATAAAAATATTAAGGGGGGCTTCCATACGGTATACGCAACCCTTCGTGCGCGAGTCCGACTCGCACTTGGCTGATTTTTTTCATTCGCTGTTGTGTATGGTTTGGCCGTGAACAAGCGCTCTAAGGATTTTTTCTATATCAAACTAGGTATTTTATCAAATTTTATCAGAATTGGCTGATATAGAGTTACACAAAACGTTCCCTCTCTTTAAAGGAATTCAAAAATAAAAGAACAGTTGATTCTCAAATATATAGAACTTTTTTGCCAAGGATTCGTTGAAAAATGCAATTAATTACGCGTGACGCAACATCTAAACTCGCAATCTAATGAACAACCAGAAAGATGAAAGAAAGTTTTACAAACTCGAAGTAGAGAAGCTTCGGGCGCTCTCACTCGCTCTATCAAACATTTATAATCATCCTTAAAATGAACGACTTCCATTTTGCCCCACCAAGCTGCCTCACTAGTGGGACATAGTCCACTGCTTTATTTTTGGCGTATTATATTATGCCCCAGTTGTCTCACCTCGGTGGGTCAGATTCCACGCATATTTTAGACCGCTGGAATCTTAAACACATAAGACTCTACGAGAAAAAAATGTCGTGTCACATTGACCTAATCCCCTTAACGACAAGTTAAATAATGCTTCACTTTATTATGCAATACTCGTAGCACCTACTCTATATTGTGTCGGTGATTTACATTCTGTACCTGTAGTGCATTTATCTTATATAAAATTATCGTACCTCTTGTGATGGTATGTAAGCGGAATAATAAAGAAAAGAGATGGATAACTTTATTTGTGGGCCTTATAAGTAAGCTCAACCTGCCCAACGTGCTATGGATGCTCGGAGTCTCTCTACGTGATTAAATCAGATATGAGGAGTTTTGTAAAAGAACCAAATTGGCATAGTCTAAGCGTGGCAAGAGAAATAAAGCAAGTTGAAGTGGCAGCAGGCAAGGCACATAGTTCGTAGATCGTTGCCGATAAAGCCGTAAAGTTCTTGAATATTTACTGATAATAGACATGATGACTGGGTAAAAGATCATTATTATAATTAGTCCGTGAGTTAGATTATTAAAAATATGTGGGACACGTATTTATTCTTTTGTCAATCAAACAACAAATGACAAAGATAAACATTAAGCTCGATTACAGAGGCGCCATCGTAACTATATACGAGTAAGCTAAATAGCATAGTTTTGTTTCTTTTTCACTTTAGGCATTCGATAGAGATAACGCTTTTTACGTTGCTATTGAATTTACGCTGGCGCCTCTGTAATCGGGCTTATTGCCAAAGTTTGGGAGTGGGGGTCGTGACGTCACCTCTCTTACAAAAGTCTATACATTTGTATGGCACTTGTGACGCGGAACTTTGACGGACTATATCTTCATCAATTTTTGTTTAATTGACAAAAGAAAAAATGCATGTCTGATATTTTTTGATAGTCTATCTGATGGACTTATTGTATTTTTTAGTCACCATTCCTATCCTTGACTGAATGTTGGAAGATGATTATTTTATTATTCTGACAAAAGAAGTGTAAAAGTGAGCTACAAATTAAGAACGTTCACTGTTTGCTTTAAATATTTATCGAAAATGTCGCACAGCCTAGACGCAAAAATTGTATATCTGTTTCTCCATATTCTGCTTGTTAAGGTCAAGTTCAAGCAGAGTCACCTTGTGTTAAATGAACTGTTAATAAACTGTTGAATTAATTAGATGATTTTTATCGTGCTTCACACACTAGTTCTAATAATTTCACATTAAGTGACGACTGTCTGGTTTAACACAGTTCTCACAGATGGCGCTTCCAACACTGTAGAAGTTGTTGAATTTATCTTTGAGATATCGATATGGAGTTTTGGAAAAAACACCTTATTTGCTATAAAATCTCACAAAATGGGTACTCGTAGCAATGTTTATTATCGCAAAAAAATATCCGCGCTCGCCTGATGGTAAGTGACGTTGTGGGCGAAAAAAAGCACTCAGACTTAGACAATATATTCACTCTGAGTTTAAAAGGCTTCACATTTTATATTATCACTCCGGAAACAAGAAACCCTCAGTCTGTTCATTCCGTGATCAGATCAAAAACAATGACTTGAATTACACTTTAAAAAGCCGTGGTGGTATAGTGGTAGTGATACCCGCCTTACAATCGTGAGGTCGTGGTTTTAAATCCCGGTCCCGTACCAATGAGTTCTTTGGAATTTATGTACGGAATTTCACACCATTGAGAGGCACATCGTGAGGCAACCTGTATACGTCCGTAGAAGAAATTCGATGGCGTATGTGAATCCACCAACTTGCACTAGGCCAGGGTGGTGGATATGGCCAGTCACCCTTCGTGGGTAGGCCTACATCCTGCAGTGGACTATTAAAAAGGCTGAAACAGTACTCGTACAGTACACTTAAGAATTTATATTTTTTGTTGCACAATACATAATGATTCATTTACAACACTCGATGACATTTAAACTGCTATTACAGCTACTAAAATACGTAACAACGTACTCAAAATGTCATGCAGTGCTGAAAGTAAAAGTAAAAGTAAAATTTCAAAAAAGTAAAAAGTAAAATCAGTGGATGCTGAGTGGCAACGTAAAAGTAAACTCCATTACTTGGAAGCCTTATTGAGAATTTTACGTATATTTTCAGATGAATGGTATACAACCCGGTCACAATATCTGTGCACCTGACTTCGTGACGTCATATCGAATTATCGGGACGTATATGCATTACCGGACGTCTAGTATACCGTCCGGACGTAAATTATTATCGGGACGTGTATCGGCAAAGAAGATGCTAACCGTACTGTCGCACCGGGGAGTGCGCGGAGAGGTTACAGGGGAAGCGGGAGAGGTGCCGCATTCCAGCGAGGTGCACAGATATTCTGACTGGGTTGTAATTCTGTAGCCAACTGGATGCTGAAGCAGGATCGCAGGGTCTTTTAGCGATACATATACGTGTAGCTTACAGTACAGGCACTGCTGCAAACTGCATGTTATTGGCTATAGCATGTATCTAATTGAAATATACATTGAACTAGTAATGTCCCATATCCCTACTACTAAGCCTTACTTCCTTGCATTTTTTTTTTTATATTTTAGGGACATCTTACACACGGTCATCTTCTCTGACCCCAAACTAAGCAAAGCTTGTGATTTGGCTGCCAGAGACTGATATACTACATATACATATTTTAAATACATACTTATATAGATAGTACCTAAATAACACCCTGACATAGAGCAAACACTTACGTTCATCACACAAACGTTGGCCCTGGGTGGGGATCGAACCCACGCCTCTTTGACCCAGAAGTCAGGGTCACTAACCACTGAGCCACCGAGGTAGTCCCACCGTTAACCCACATTTAAATCCAATTCCAATAAATGTATTTGTTGGTTTATTGTTTTGTTGGTTTGTCTTCTTTTCCGCAGCAACAGAGAAACGGATATTTGAAAAACGGAAAGTGACATAGGCTACTTTTATCCCAAAAAAATAAAAGGTTCGTATGGGATAGCACCAGAATCATAATATCTCACAGGCGAAGTCGCGGGAAAAACTAGTAGTTACGAGTATATATCTTTTAGTAATTTTCCAGTAACACTGTAGTCAGCTGCAGTGGCGAGCTAGCAAACAATCGGCTACGGCATTGTACCATTATAAATGATAATAAATAAAACGTTTATTTGTTCTTATAAGTCAACACAAAACACTAGATCCCACACTAGGGCGACCTGTGACGTGGGATCTTAGGCTCTTCCTTATGTTATCAAAAACAAAATGACCTTTATGAAACAAAAACTTAAATTAACATTCATAGTGCACTGGATCCCATACTAGGGTGACCTGTGTCGTAGGATCGAGGCTCTTTCCCAGACGGGAAGGTAATATGTACTTACTTAATGCTACATTTTAAATTAGGAAACTTACTAACATGACATAATTATTTTACACGAGAAATACAAGTAGGTACATTATAAACTATAATTGAAACCCAAAATATAAAACCCAAAGACTGCATAAAAATATTTTAACAAAAACTACGCCCATAAGCTATTTTGAATTACGTGCTAGGGCAACTACGTACAAAATGGCATATACGGGTAAAGCGGCACCAGCTGTATCGCAAATTTGGTGGGGTCTTATCATCGAGCATTTAACCGGAATTCTGGTTAAATGCTCGATGGGTCTTATCGATCTACTGGTAATACTATCGTGTGCCTCGATTGTCTGTTATCGAACTGTAAAAATACTATCATTATTGGCTCAGTCATTTTTTCTCAATAATTTTAAATAGACAATCGGCCGTTACAAGCTTTTTATTCTTGCTAGGAGTTTTCAAAGTTAATACACAATATTTTCATCATTTCATTGAAATTATATTTTTTCGATTGAAAAGTATAAGATTGTGCCCACTAGATCGTTCCGTCATTGATCAGAGCCCTTAGTCCAGGTTTTGCGTAGTTCACTTAAACTTTCGCGTTCGCGTGTGGCTCCATACATTTTGGTTAGTTCTTCTTTGTTTCCACCAGGGGCGCTGTACAAGCCAGCGACAAGCGCAGCGTAGGACGTCCACCCACAAGGTGGACAGATGACCTCATTAAGACCGCAGGATCGCGCTGGATGCAAGCCGCTTCCAACCGGTCTTATTGGAGATCCATAGGGGAGGCCTACGAGTATGTCCATCAGTGGACTTCTTATGGCTGATGGATGGATGGATGGATGCGGAAACAGCTGTAGTTTCAAGTTACGTGTAAACCTGGACTAACCCCTCAGGCACCGTCACGTGCCATGGTCGGAACGTTTTGACACTAGCAAATTTATTTTCGACGATTATTTGTTGACGTGCGTTGATGATATGTTGTAGTGGGCATAGTAGAGAATATTGTGTTATTTTCTGTACCTAATACTTTCCTAGCACGGTCATGGTATAATAATAAATAAATAAATAAAATAGCCTTCCATTTCCTGAAACCTTGTAAAACACTAGCAGCCTCCCTATTTTTTTTTAAGTATAATATAGCCTATGACACCCGGGGATTGTGTAGCTTCCCAACAGTGAAAAAATTTTTCAAATCGGTTCAGTAGTTTCGGACCCTATTCAATGCAAACAAACAAACAATCAAAACTTTCCTCTTTATAATATTGGTATAGAGATATAGATTTCATTTGATTAGATATTTAATGTCAACATTATAGTTATTTAATATGTTAATAAACACATACTTATATGGTAACTAAATAACACCCAGACACAGAGCAAACACCTATGTTCATCACATGAATACTTGCCCTGGGTGGGGATCGAACCCACGCCTCTTTGACCCTGTAGTTAGGGTTACTAACCACTGAGCTACCGATGCAGTCAGTGTGGTTAGCTTCGTCCATCTTATGTCAGTTGTGCGTGCTAGGTATGAAAGGTTGGCCGCTCTTCCTATCCTCTGCAGCCGTAGTGGCAGGCGCGGGCCACTTTAATTGACCCGTTGCATCGGGACCAGGGCTGTCGGACACGGGTGCTGGTTGGTCCCAGGTGGTGTCATGCACATCGTCATTCTGGCGGGAGCTGAAGCTCCATGGTGGGGCCCAAGTTGGGCCAGCGATGTCGGGTGCCGCGGAGGAGTGCGCAAGCGTGTCCGTGGCCCTGACACCAGGCGCAGTGGTGGAACACCCAGGGGTTTTGGTGGGTATACTGTCCAGTCGGCAGGACTCCCACATAACCACCCGCCTGCCCTCGAGATGTGGTGGTATCTATAAAAGATTTCCCCTGGTAAAAAAAAGGTATGATACATTAACCAAAATTACTCGTAAACCTACGTCAAAATTTCACAACACTTTTTCCTGTACAAAAGAGTTCAACGGGTTCTCATAATTTTTTACCAAATGTCACTAGTTTATTTTTTCGTTGCTTGATATTTCTCAACATTTTATCTTAATACATTTTGCAATTGCTATTCGTGATTTATTAGCAAGTTATATACAGAATTATGTTGTGGTTAGATTTGATTGAATGGTTATTGGAAAAATAAAAAAATGACCGATTTCAGTGTTGCGAAAATAAGAGAATAATAGATTTTAATAATAAAAATCATAATAAAATGGACGTTTACTATCCAAAATAACTTTTTTATTGACTTATTCTTATATGATTTACTCCTAATCTATAAGTACTCTTCATGGTCTTCATCAAAATGTGAATCATAAAATGTGTTTTTATTTATTATATTGATTCAAATAACGTCTGAATCAATGCGGCCAGGAAATGGAACAGTTTGTCAACTTTTGTGATTACTGAGAGATATTATCTAAGGCTTTTCAAAGTTAAAGTTAATTGGTATCTTCTAGGTATGCATGCTTCATCGTCAACCACACCGTTGCTACCGTTAGGCGAGTTGATCGTCAAACGCGGTCTTATTTGCGAGAAAAAATATAATAAAATATTTTTAAATAGAGGAGATTATGTCTAGCATATAACTTTCTACGGCTTTTATGATGATAATGACACAAAATGTATTTAAAATTTTGTATTATGTATAAAAACAATTCTCAATTCGTTTCACCTACCACACCCTGTAGGTATAGGTAAATGCATAGATAGGTAGATAATTTAGCAACCCAAGTTAGCGATTTGGCAATATTAAGTACATTTACTAGTGTGTGAAGTGTGTTTACTGTTTATTCAGCAAATTCTCAGATCCAGGGTCGAACAAACAAATATAATGCCTTCTAGAAGCTACCAAAAATTACCAAACAAACCAAACTGGTGTTAACTGCAGTTTAACAGTTGTAAACTTTAGATTTTTAAGTTTTGTACCTGTGAATAATGCGGCTTCGAAAATATTTTGATCAAATAATATTAAATGAACAAAAACTTGACAATAAAACCACCAAGGCATGAACTGAACCTTGGTAATATTTTATACATACATTTTTTTATAAATACCTTCTTGCATTAGATAATGAATTGACTGAATTAAAAACAAGTTTGACTTAGTGTTTTTTTTATTAGCAAAACATTTATACATCACTATCACTACATAGTATAAAACATAAAGTCGCTTCCCGCTGTCTGTCCCAATGTATGCTTAGGTATATCTTTAAAACTACGCAACGGATTTTGATGTGGTTTTTTTAGTAGAGTAATTCAAGAGGAATATTTATATGTAATATGATTTTTTAGTAGAATAATTCAAGAGGAATATTTATAAAGGTTTTTAATATAGTTGGTTAACATTGCAAAAGGTAGAAGATCTTTATATTCTAAGATTCTATTTAAAAATATTAAATATCTATGTAAAACTGTACATACCCAGAGTTTCGCTAAGCTACGCTTCTAAATAAACCTTCATAAAAAGTAGCGAAATAAAATAATAAATCAAAATTGATAAGTTAGAAAACTTGGTAGTAATCAGAAAAATCATAGTATGGCCATTAATATTAGGTACAAGTGACTCTTTACTTTTTCTTATCTAAAAGTATGACGCACAATAATTACAACTATTATTACATTTATTCAGTTTTCACATCACGGGCTACGAGGCCCGGGCTTTTGAAGGGCTTCAATGTAGCCATGGCCAACCTTTTACAAACAAAGTATAATAAAAACACTGTTTTTGGGTGGTAGGAAGAGGAAAACTATTGCAAAGACGGGAAATTTGTACAGTTCTGGGCTATTGTAATGAAATATTACGTGATAATGAGCTGGTCTTTGGAATGAGGTGCGGCACCCGCCAAGTAAAACCCATTATTATTATTAAATTAATCAACACGGACTGGGACTGAATGTTGTGAAACATTTTTATATTTAAGACCTGTACTCGTGCTACCTATATTCAAGCAAAAAAATAACTTTTACTTTGACGTCATATATAAGCCTAAGTGCGTGGTCACATGACGTATGTTCGACCACGACGGCCTTTTCGACGTCAGGGTTAGCAGAAAAGGACGTGAGATGGGTATAATTACAAAAAGCTGCGTGACAAACACATATTACATGTAATCAGCAATGAGATATCCTTTTGTGACAAGGATTTGCGCATCGGGAGATTTTTCAATTTATATTTCACGTTTGACCACATTCTGTCTGAAGTTACGTAAAATGTTGCACACTTTGAGAGTATTATACTAGTATAGAAATAGATTAGAAGGCTCCCAGATTGTACTTGGACGGAAATACAGACTTATACGAATATGCGTCCGCGTATACGTGGGATCTCGGACTATTAAGGATGTGGATCCTTAATAGTCCGAGATTCCACCGCAAGAACATCCCGCTCATAGCGTACACGGTTCAAACCAATTTTTTTATGTAATTATATGAATAGGAAAATATATTTAAACAGGGTTGACTTGCGAAATTTGGCCGAAAGTATTTGAAATTTAATAATTTTTAAATAATTTATAGGAAAATATATGCTTCAATTGTCTTTTATTTAAATGTATTGAATAGGAGAATACATACTCTTATTTTGATTGAAAAAAGTTTGATTATTTTAGACAAAACATTTCATTCACTTGTTTTTTAGATACATTCACGAAGCCTATGTTTTCAACATCCTGGACCGCATCTTTCTTAAAAACTAGGATATGATCGAATCGAAGTGCCGTTAAGTTAACTCTGAGAAGAGCCGTTGTTGTGGGTATATAATGGTTTTATCCCTTTGCCATGCTATGGTATAAAAATCCTCACAGACTAATAAAAATGACTGATGAAATAAGAGCTTTACACTATACTTACTTCGGGGAATGAATTAAAATATCAAATAAAAAGACAAGACCCAGGTTAACTTCTGCCTCTACTTATAAGGTAGGATAATATTACACTCATCATAATGAACAACTTTTACATATCGGTCGACCTTGATTTTACACAATAAGCGGTTGCTCCATATAGTTAAATAAGAATAACCGGCCAAGTGCGAGCCGGACTCACGCACGAAGGGTCCCGTACCTATGGTCCCGTACCCGTAAATATGGAGGCCTGCGTTTATATATTTTAATATTTTATTTTTGAAGGGAATATCCATTTTAATATTCTGTCTTGTAAGGCCCCCAACTAATTTTTTTTAATGTAGTTATTTATTTTTGAAGGTAATATTAAAATAAATATTCTGTGACTATTTCAAGCATCTACCTGTCACCGTTATTAATATCGAGTGAAAAACGGTAAAAAAAATCAGGTATGTTGTATGGGAGGGAGCCCCCCCTAAAAAAATATTTTTTTCTGTTTTTAGTATTTGTTGTCACAGCGACAACAGAAATACGTCAACTGTGAAAATTTTAACGTTCTAGCTATCACCGATCATGAGATACAGCCTAGTGACATACAGACAGACAGACGGACAGCGGAGTCTTAGTAATAGGGTCCCGTTTTTACCCTTTGGGTACGGAACCTTAAAAATAAAAATGAACGCCCTTTAAATCTTAAAATGAGAAGAAAACGAGTATGTCGGCCATCTGCGAGCTATTCTAGCGTGCGCTCCAAGAAATGTCAAAAAAGAACTGTCGAATCGAACAAATGTCAAATCGAATTTTTGTGTTTGTTTTATTTTTCACCTCCTTTATTAAGGATGGTAAGGTAGGGAAATATCATGCGAGCGAAGCCGCGGGCAAAAACTAGTAAGATATATAGGTATGTACCTAAGTAACTTAAGTACGCAGCAAGTAGCCCAACGAGCTATGGAGAGGGATGTGCTCGGAGTCTCTGTGTTGAATCGAATCAGTAATTAAGTTACTGCGGGGCAATTCTGCCAACCGATCTCGTTACTAAGGTGACACGTTATTGAACCTGTCTCGTTTTTCTGACAGTTTTGAGCTGTCGGAACTGTCAGAAAAACGAGAGAGGTTCAAGAACGTATCACTTCAGTAAAGAGATCGGCTAACAGAATTGCCCCGCTGATTCAATTCATTTCCTGTTTCATTTCATTTCATCTATTCATGCTATTAAACAGTACAAAATGTTAGTAACAAAGTGTAGGTACAAAGTTCAGTATGGACCCTGTCGGGTAGGTACTGCATATTCGAATGAGAGTGGTTACTAATTTTAATTAATAACATACAAACATTTAATATGACTATAAATTATAGGTAAATAAATAATAAATAGGTATATAAATGACTTTATTTGTTCCAACATCAAATTAAATGTATGGTACTATTAACTACTGACAAAGAGTGGGCTTATAAAAATTGTAGTTGAGATAACGTTAAAGTCCCATTAGAATACTTGAACCACGCACTAGGAGCCTGTATGGCGGGGACAAATTAGCAGGTATAAAATCTTTCAATTTAAACATAGGCATACTAATTTTCGACACAAAACCCCGTAGATGATTAATAAGTAAATGAAACGAAATGAACCATGGTAACCGACATGGCCCGGATTGGAAAGTTGGGCAGAATGATCCTGTCGTTATTGGGCTCCTTGGATTTGTCAAGACGACTATAATTATCATCATAATTTCATGTCGATGTGTTTTTTATTTGCGTATTCTTGTTAATTTTTAACCGACTTCCAAAAAGGAGGAGGTTCTATAGGAATTCGTCTGTATGTATTTTTGTGTGTATGTTCGTTGATAATTTCGCCAATTGTGAACCGAATAAAAAAAATCTTTTTTAGTTTGAAAGGGTATAAGTATATATATATTTATTTATACTCCCGAAATGTTTCCATTTCAATTTTATAGAAATCGTCAAAACCGTTTTTGAAAAATTAACAATAATTTAAACAATTCAAGCGAAATATTTGAATTTTATACACGACGAAGGTAGTTTTGCCATTTTTTTGCGGAAAATAATTATACAAATAATCAGCTATTGTCCCCTAGAAAAAGTCAGAAAGTCCACTTAATCTTGGCCAATCCCATGGCCGAAGTTAGCCTTAATGATGAATACAATTTTATCCAATATGTACGTCGTCGTTTAGATACATACCTGTATAAGAGTACGCTAGGCCTTACTGAGTTCTATAAAATTTTACTAAAGTCCCAGATTAGGTAATAATTACTACGTATCTATTGTTCCACCCAATTAACTAAGGACTAATGGTAGATACCTACTTTATTTCTAAGAGTGTTTCCAACATTAATCCTAATGGTGATTAATGAGTCATTGTATACGTGACCAGTGTGAGCAATTACATGCGAATCACGTGTAAACACTATACTGCCAGGCAAAAATACTTAATAAAATCTGAGGGTTGAGGTTAGTCCAGATTTATACGTAAATTGAAATTACAGCGGTTTCTGTATGGCTCCCTTGGCGGAAACGAGGAAGAACTAACCAAAATGTAGAGAACACGTGAACGTGAAAGTTTGAATAGACGAGAAAACGAAAAAAAAAGTTAAAAAGAAAAAGTCACATTTTAGCGCTAAATTCAATGAAAATAAACAAGATAACATCAATTCCTAACCAACTTCCAAAAAGAAGGAGGTTCTATATTCGTCTTAATGTATTTTTTGTGTATGTTCACCGATATTCAGTTCAGTTCAGACCTTAGTAGTTCTCGGAACAGTAGACCTCGCTCTTCATGAGCCTTTATCTCTACTCGATCTTGACCGCTTTGTCCCATACTCGCACTCGGTAGAATTTATAGACTAAAAATAATATTGTCAAATATCGAAATCGGCTGATAACTAGCGCGACAGCAAGTTTCTCCTCTTTTTGAGGAAAATAATACATACCCCCTAAATGAAATATCACCGACGACATTTTTATTATGAAGCCTTTATTTACTGTAAAAATTTACAATTGTTACTTAATTATTCTATAGTTTATGCACTTCGGATTAAACATTTTCCAGTACGTCTGTAGACGCAAAGGCCTCCTCCAGAATCTTCCATTCACCTCTGTCTTGTGCAATTCTTGTCCATAGATCTATGTTCTTGTCCATAATGGTCCAGCTACTTTTTTGACATCATCTACCCATCTCCTCATCTGTCTTCCTCTTTTTCTCCGTATGTAATCCCTTGGTAGCCACCGACGACATAGTAAACATTAATTTGTATTATTATAAATTTTTCTAAAAATTTGTTACCACTAAACTTGCTTTATGAAGCTTACCGTTTACGATTTAAGGTCTATTTAATGAACCGATTTTTTCAATTTTTTTTTCTCTACCTTTTTTCTAGAAGAGGTTGTATTTATTCTGTAGCTATCCATTTTCGGAACAACCTAGATCTGTAGCTTCAAGTGACAACAGCATTATCAATCTGTTATTTTATATCTGTAGCCTCTAGTGACAGACAACAGTGTTATCAATCTGATAATTAAAGATATCTGTGGCGGCGAACGACGAAAAAAGAAATGACAGCACGGAAAAACCGACAAAAAGGGATTGAGACGAAATAAATGAAGCAAAAGCGACGATCACGCGAAGCCAAATACCCCAAATGGGGACAGAAGAAAAAAAAATAAAGAAAAAACTTGATAAAACAGGAAACGAAGACAAAATTAAAGAAAAGATAGTCAAAACAATTTATATTTTAAAGATTATTTATTGAGAAGCCGTGGTGGTCTAGTGGTAATAATACCCGCCTTACAATCCTGAGATCGTGGGCTCATCCCAGTCCTGTACCAATGAATTCCATGGAATTTATGTACGGAATTTCACACCACAAACTTTCCGGCAAAGAAAACATCGTGAGGCAACCTACATACGTCCGTAGAAGAAATTCGATGGCGTATGTGAATCCACCAACCTGAACTGGGCCAGCGTATTGGGTATGGCCTAATCACCTTTCGTAGGTAGGCCTACGTCATGCAGTGGACTATTAAAAAAGGCTGGTGCAGTACAGTAATTATAAATAAACAGTTCAAGTATTTAATTACAGTAAATGCAACGTAGTTTTCCTTTGATTTTTTTCCTGTCTGTTAGTTGTTAGGGAAAAAGATAGTACCTAGGTATCTTTTTACCTAACACCGTTTTTTCAAATTTAAAGGTACTAGTTCTACGAAACACATTGCTAACTAAAAATGTCATTGTTCAAACTTCGAATTGATAATGAAATGGAATAAATAATGCAAGGAGTTCCCATCACCTTGGTCACGTAGGCAGGTCCACATGTGGTCGACATAAGTACCTATACATAAACATAGGTAGGTCTGTTACCAACTGATTGATAGTAAACACATCAACTGGAATTCAACTGTCACTGGCCTTGTACCAGCCCTTCAACCTTTATCTTTCAAAGTTCATGCGTTCCACAGAAGAAAATTAATAAAACAGTAAGTAGGCCCGACTTCAAGAAAGAGGCCAATCGCCGAATCCAACTCGGCTGGGCAGCGTTCGGAAAATTGCGTAGCGTCTTCTCGTCCGACATACCTCAGTGCCTCAAGTCGAAAGTTTTCGACCAGTGTGTGTTGCCAGTGATGACTTATGGCACAGAAACGTGGTCTCTCACTATGGGCCTTATTAGTAAGCTCCAGGTAGCCCAACGAGCTATGGAGAGGGCTATGCTCGGAGTCTCTCTGCGAGATCGAATCAGAAATGAGGAGATCCGTAGAAGAACCAAAGTTACCGACATAGCCCAACGGATTGGCAAGTTGAAATGGCAATGGGCAGGGCACATAGCGCGGAGGACTGATGACCGATGGGGTCGGAAAGTTCTCGAGTGGAGACCACGTACCGGCAAGCGCAGCGTAGGACGTCCACCCACAAGTTGGACGGATGACCTCATTAAGACCGCAGGATCGCGCTGGATGCAAGCCGCTTCCAACCGGTCTTATTGGAGATCCATAGGGGAGGCCTATGTCCAGCAGTGGACTTCTTATGGCTGATGGATGGATGAAGTAGGCTACATAGGTACACCACCACTAAATAAATATATGGCATAGTGTCATTAATGAAACACCGGGGTATAGGTGAGTATACAGGGTTATTTCTAATCAATTAGCATCCTTTTAGGGGCTTATTCTGTACTTACATCAAAACTAACAACTTTTATTGTGCTACTTTTGTCAAAACTCAAAAAAAAATTGTTGTTCCATAGAAAAATATCGTTCACCGCGACAAAATGTATGGAACAGCTGATTTTTTTTTATCTGATTATGTCTCGGTGAACGTACTCTACGCGTCGCTTACCGGTATATGATCTCCGTTCGAGAATTCTAATATTTCGATTGGAATGTAATATGTACTGTACTAGCCTTTTTAATAGTCCACTGCAGGACGTAGGCCTACCCAAGAAGGATGATTGGGCCATACCTACCACGCTGGCCCAGTGTGGGTTGGTGGATTCACAGACGCCATCGAATTTCTTCTATGACGGAATATGCAGGTTGCCTCACGATGTTTTCCTTCACCGAAAAGTTAGTGGTGTAAATTTCCGTACATAAATTCCGAAGAACTCATTGGTCCGGGACCGGGATTTGAACCCACGACCTCACGTTTGTAAGGCCGGTGTCATTACCACTAGACCACCACGACTTTTTCATATAATAGAAATGTATTATTTAAATGATTATTTTTCGCAAAAAATGGCATTATTGTTGATTTTTCAAAAACGGTTCAGCAGATTTCTGTCAAATTAAAATGGGACCACTTCGGGAGTACTTTCGAACTAAAAAATATTTTTTCAATTCCTCCTCCTTTTTGGAAGTCGGTTAACAAACCATCAACCACTCACACTTCAACCTCTTCTAGAAAGATTTGATATGTGGTTTTGTTTACACTCCAAAGTACTCTGGTGTTGACATCAACAGTTCAAAGAACCAAACTGGTCAACAATTCTTTGAATACTGGAAATTCTTGAGTTTCCAACAACAAACCTTGATATCGAGCGTTATCAGTGTTGATTTCCTGAACCAGATCTCGGTTTTTTTTTTGGACATCTTACACACGGTCTCTGACCCCAAACTAAGCATAGCTTGTGATATGACTGCCAGAGACTGATATACTACATATACATATTTTAAATACATACTTAGATAGATAGTATAGTATAGATATAGATAGTACCTAAATAACACCCAGACACAGAGCAAACACCTAGTTCATTACACAAATTATTGCCCTGGGTGGGGATCGAACCCATGCCTCTTTGACCCAGAAGTCAGGGTCACTAACCACTGAGTCACCGAGGCAGTCATGGATTCGTCGCTTCCTTATCAATAAGGGCTTATTTTTAAAAAAATTATAAAACTTAGCTGATCCGATGAACTTTGTACCTTACAGTCAAAAATTAAAGTTAAAGTAACTTAAAGTTAATAATAAAAAAAAAAAAAAACTGATACGGGCACCAAAGAGGTTTTATTCTGTGAAGTCAAGTAGAACCTCCTTGCAATGCCAGTTGCCGTACAATGTAAAGAGGTTATATGTGATTTTGCAGAATGAAACCTCTACTATATTATTACGCGGCGGAAGTCAATACGGTTCAGAAATGACCGACGCCGCAGCCAATAGCATGCCAGCCAGCCGCCAGCCAACACGCCCCCTCGCGCGATGCCTCGCGTAGCTCTGCCCTGCCGCCTGCCTGAGAGGGGACGTGTATAAATGCCAGCCAGCCAGCCAGCAGACCTCATTATTGCTTGAAAAATAAAAGGATAAACTACCACTCTGAGTGTTTCGTCTTTTATCTCGTTATACTCAGAAGTGGGATATCTGAAAAAGACTTCTACGACGTCTAAACCCACGTGCATCAGCTGCAAAATTACGAAAATTTCGGCCTACATGAAGCCCTGACCATCAAAGAAGACAAAATCACCACGCCACCTGCGAGACCCGCTTTTGAAGAATTGACGGAAGAAGCATCAAGACGAAAAAGCCACGCCGCAATTTTGAAGAAATATTCAGCAAGCGCAGAGCGGCCATCGAAAAATAAGCTACACGTGGTTAGCTGCGACAAATCATGAGACTAAAAAGCGATGCAAGTTCAAAATGAGCTACAAAGACTAGATTTCCATGGCATCGACGCGAAGCTACTATTTGAAGACGACTGCAATGGCGACATATTGAACAGCAAGAATAACAAATTCACCGTTCTTTAACAACCGCCAGCAAAACAAAGACATAGCAGCAGAAACCACGAACATTACGATATCAAATAGCAAGGAGAAACTATTGCCGGCCTGTGGTTCCCACAAACCACGTTTTGAACAACCACGCGATGAACAAAAGAAGAATCGACAACTACCCACGTGACGACGCTCCACGGTGTCCACTAAGCTGGTCTAATTGCCAGCCTGCCCACCTGCCTGCTGATCTGCGTGCCTGCCGACCTGCGTGCTTGCCTGTCTACCTGCCTGCCCGCCGGCATGCATGGCAGCCTATCCGTCAGCCTGCCTACCTGCTGGCCAGGCTGACCATCACCTCCAGCGGGCTCCTGATACGGGCCGCCACCAGGGAGCCTCGACAAGAAGCCTCAGCCAAATAGCCAGGTATGTACGTTTTTGCTTGCCATCGTTTTCCTGTGATTAGTTTCTTTACGAAATCAGTGCCACTATTTTTCTAAGGGATTGTAGAAAAAAAAGCTAAAACAAATTCATCTTAAATAATAATTTGGAGCGTAGCATTTGGGTTAATAGATTGATAGGCGGAATGATTCCATTTGGCGTAAAAAGTCTAAAGAAAAGAAAAATACCGCATCGTTACTTTTGTAAAACTGTTTGTCATCAGCCAATGAAAACGAAATACTAAGGCTTTTTCACATAGGTACCTAGTCACTTTAGTATGAAAACCATTGCATTTTTCAACTTAGTAGTCGTGCAAAAATAGCCACAGTGAGAAAGAACATACACACTTATGACACTCTTAAAACTAAACTAGCTCGTATCACCATTCTGTTCTGCAAGTATGCTGTAAAACTCATAATCATTTGCAAACATTTACATGAGTTACTGTCAACATCAGTACCTACATTTACTAGTCTGAGTTGGTTTGCTTTATATTGAAAATCCCCTGTATGTGGGTAGCTTTGAGCCAGTGTCTCATTCATGTGAATTTCAAATGTAGGTAGCTTTAAATATTTTAATTCGCCAAAGTTGTAGCGTTGATTGTTCGGGTAGTCAAGAAAGTAATCAAGGTTGCCGTTCTAGCTGCCTGATGACTAGATCTAGCGCATTTTCGACGGCCTTAGCCATATACAATATTTGGGTTGATCCACTAAAGTGAATCTAGCCACTTCTATCAGTTCTGTGATGATATGCGAGTGATTCTAGCTACTTCGTATCTGTGATCATTTTAAATAAATAACTATGGCAAAATCTTTAAAAAACACCTAGGCCTGCATTTCTTTAAATTATGTGCTACTTGTGGCAATAAGTGCCGAAAAGTATTTATTTAGCTGAAAACTTTCGCGAGCAGTCTATACCTTTTCGAGTAGTCACTAAGTAGTCACGTGTATTAAGGACGTTCCGCTAGTTAAAAAGTAAAATAAATATTTCTTTATAGCCATTCTTAGCCAAATTTCGAAAGTAAGTTATGTTCAAAATTAGCTACTTTTTCCTATTATGTAGTCGCAAAATAGATGGACCTAACGGCAACACTGAAAGTGACTGCGCTATTGAAATATGATTGGAACATTTTTATCGTCGCTTAACATTATTTTTGTATGTAGGTACTTATGATTGTGTGCATTACCGATAGCAAGACTCTTTTCTAGTAAGTAAGTTGAATTTTCTGTAAATCACTTTAATAGGTCATTATAGTTGTGCGCATTGAAACATTTGTAGTGCTGAATAACTTATAAGAAAGTACAAAGTGCTAGATCTTTTTTTGCTTATAAGTTTTGTGTGATACTAGTATAGCTGTATGTCTATTGCTATTCTCATAGAAGTGCGTCTATTTTTCTATATTCTTAGTACCCAGGTAATAATTATAGTGGTTTTTATATTGTGATGATTCACAGTTCGACTTGACATAATGAGCTAGTAATAGTCGTCATATCTATTGACACAAAAGTGAATTTGCTGTAGCGAAACAATATACATAGCTAGATAAAAGTAGACAATATTATTGGTGGCAACGCACCTAAGCAAATATTTCAAATCTGTAGCAACATCTGAGTGGGTACAAATCAGATTTATGAATTATTGTTCTTGAACAATAGACGGCGTATTAGATATTAAAGTAGGTATTCTTGGAATGATAAGTGCACTTCTTGCAATTGGAAGCTTTTACAATCTATTGATATATCATAACTGGAAGGAACTAAGTTTGTTATTTTATTAGAAAGTTTCGAACATTGGAACCATATTCATACTCCGATTTTCTACTTCAATGTTGGCTTAAGCTTATTATTTTTAACTTTTGAATAGCTGGCTAACTGATAATAATTGCTTTGCTGTAGTGCTTATTGCAATCACTATCACTATTGAAATATAATGAAGCTTCAGTAAAGGGACGTCTTAGTTAATGGTTTAGTTTTGTCATCTACCATGAGGTCATTTTACCAAGCAAGTAGGTATGTCTAGCCTATGACACCGTGTCTTAAGCTGTACCTATAGTCTATATCCATATTTATAACAGAGCCGTAGATACACTATATTCGGTTTGCTTTGTCAGATGAAGATTAGTGTTCTCAAGTTGATAAAAATTAGGTGCATTGATAGTTGTGTCAGATCAATTGTTTTTCGTTGGCCTTTAGACATAATTTGTGCTTATTATTATTAGCATTAAAATAAGAAAGTAATCTAGTCGGTAGACTGGACACTGCCGTTACTGAGGGTAAATGGCAAGAAGTCTGTTGAAAATATTTTATTGTAGGTTATTTTATTCATAGTAAACTATGTAGTGACATCAACACTTAGCAGCAGCGTTACAAAATAATATGTAGTGCCTACTTATCATAGCAATAGCAATGATATAGTTATGTTTTGTATCTGACTGTGATCTTAAAGGCATTTATTCTATTCGTTTGAGAGCATGACCGTAAAGTCGTGTTATTGATATTGCGTAAGTAGGTTTGATAACTAATAAACATTCTAGTCTACGATTTCTGTAGTGACAACAGTCTTTGTAGGTACACTGGTAGTTTCGATGGCGTGAGTTGACATAGATACAACTAGTAGGTAAAATAATATTCTTGATAGTGCCACAGCCCCAGAGATTCCAATGCTAATAGATTGCTGATGATGCCAATAGCCCTGATGGTACCTTTAGCCCTGATGATGCCTATAGCTCTGATGATGCCAATAGCCCTGATGATGCCTATAGCCCTGATGTTGCATATTAACCCTGATGATGCCCATAGCGCTGATGTTGCATATTAACCCTGATTTTCGTCGAGAGATAACTTGTAGCCGTAAATTATCCCTGAGAATGTAAGCAGCCATGAAAAACTTAGTAGCTCGGAGAATATTAGTAGCCACAATGATACCAGTAGTCTTTGTTGTGTATTGCCATTGGAAATGCTAAACTTTGTCATTTGTTCCCATCGCGGGAGCAATGGTGTTTCAGGACGGCCGATATTACGCGGCGGAAGTCAATACGGTTCAGAAATGACCGACGCCGCAGCCAATAGCATGCCAGCCAGCCGCCAGCCAACACGCCCCCTCGCGCGATGCCTCGCGTAGCTCTGCCCTGCCGCCTGCCTGAGAGGGGACGTGTATAAATGCCAGCCAGCCAGCCAGCAGACCTCATTATTGCTTGAAAAATAAAAGGATAAACTACCACTCTGAGTGTTTCGTCTTTTATCTCGTTATAATATGCTTAAATGTTCTAAGTTGAGAGATTTCATACGAATTAGACGTTCCAAATTCAAATCACTTTAACCACAAGGGAGTTTCATACAACATTATTGACCTGCCATAGCCCTCGAGATTGTGTTAAGATAATAATGATCGCTTTAATTTGAGATTCTATGACATATAATGGGTAATTTTCGAGCAGGTGGTATGAAAAAAACATTACTTTATTTCATTTACTACATAGAGACAAAGTACTAACAAAGTTTATACAAATTAGAGTCGTTTTTTCTATAGCGTCTGCCGATGCCGGCGGCGACTGCGCCGGCGCCGGCGTGCTTTACGCAATGCATATAAAAACCTTCGGCAACCAAACATTGCTATAGTTCGAACTGTAGCGTCTACGAGACCAGAGTTTTTCATTTTTTATTCAATAACTTTTACATTAATACAAAAATGTTAGTGCGTGTGTGTCTTCTTGCGGTTTTGTGTGTGGTGGGGGCGGCAGCTGGATCACTACGTAAGTAGATAAGATAGTTTTTTTCTGAAGTGGAAACTTCTTTAGCGTCTTTGTGCATTTTTACCCTTTTGGGGGTGGGTAATAAAATAAACTCGCGTCAGATCGTAACCTGGTCGAAAATTCGTAAGACGGATATACGTAATGTTCAAGTTTTCACTTCTGTCGGCATTCCCTGAGTGCAACCCGTTGTTTTTTATAACTCTGCATAGTCTAAGTTCTCGAAATATTCAGACTACTTATATCAGAAAATAATCATATTTTTCAATACTCAATTATTTATTCTAATATAATCATGTAGTAGTATTTATATGCGCTGATAATAAGAATAAATTCTGTATACTTAATCCTTACACAGTATAAAATAAAGTCGCTATTTTGGTCTGTTTGTTTGTCTGTATGCTTAAATCTTTAAAACTACGCAACGGACTTTGATGCGGTTTTTTTTAATGGATAGAGTGATTCAAGAGGAATGTTTATATGTATAATACACCTGTGCGAAGCCGGGGCGGGTCGTCTAGTTTGTTATAAATATGACGGTACCCTATAAGAGTGGATCGACAGTTATCTATCCCTAAATAAAACTCGATAATAATTATTGCAAAAAAATTGCATGCTATCACATAGGAACTGTTTTTTGGGAAAATCATAATTATTTATTTTATGAATACAATTTACACATAAGGTTTAGTAACAAAGTCAGAAATAAAATAAAAGGTAACTTAATGTCTCACTCTCCAACCTTCAAACTATCCATGCGAAAAATCAAGTTCTCAAGATGTGTTGCTTAGTTGCTGCGTGAAAGAGTAACAAACCAACAAATACACTTTCGGATCAATAATAATAGTGAAGATAAAGATAACAACATTTAATCAACAGCGAAAACGAAAAAAAAAGCTATTCCATACAGGAAGTTCATTGACTCCCGACAAAACGTTTGGAACTTTAATTTTAAGAAGCCAAAGCCGGGACGGGTAGCTAGTTGATGACGGATCTGAAATTTGATACTTATAGGCTGAATCAAACTTTATGGCGTCCATAAAGACAAGTCGAAACGTTTCACAGTAGCAAATTCAAGTCAGTGGCAGTGGTAAGGAAGGAGGATTTGTGCAGCTTGTAGCAAACTTCACATAGGCCACTAAGTAAGGTCGTATAGGACGAGTGGCTAGCCCTGGTGTCAGAGTTTTTAGGCCGCCTGAAGGCCTCTGACTTGGCTAAACGGTTAAAACAACCGGGACCTAAAATTTAACGTGTCATCCGAGCCACGGTAGCGCTCAGTTGGAAAATGCCACCCGCGGTCACCCATCCAAGTACTGACCGACTAAGTTTATTTCAGCCTATACGTAAAATCTGATTACCCTATATAGCGCTAAACTGTTCAAAAAGGTCTTGCAACAAGACACTCGTACTAGCAATTAACATATGACTAAAGTCCAGCATAAGAACAATACTAACTTAAACAATTGCACAGAACATTGTCCAAGACGTTTCGTTCTGGTCTTACATTTTCCTTTAAAAGCCTTCATACACGTTCAGATTTAGTTGGAACCCACTGAATCGGGGACATAAGCCATGGTCGTCTAGTGGTCTACACCCGTCTTACAATCGTGATGTCTTGGGTTCAAATCCCAGTCCCGTACCAATGAGTTCTTTGGAATTTATAAACGGAATTTCACACCCCTGGCGTTTCGGTGAAGGTAAACGTGAGGCAACATGCATAATCTCTTTTACAAAGTTCTGTGTAACTGCATAAATTTGTATTCTATGTATATACAGGGTTATTTTTAATCTATTAGCATACTTTTAGGGGCTTATTCTGGACATCAAAACTAACAAGTTTTGTTCTGCGACTTTCGTGGAAACTCAAAAAAAAAATCAGCTGTTCGAAACATTTTGTCGTAGGTGCACGATATTTTTCTATGACACAAACTTTTTTTTTAGTTTTGACAAAAGTCGCAGAACAAAAGTTGTTAGTTTTGATGTACAGAATAAGTCCCTAAAAGGATGCTAATTGATTAGAAATAACGCTGTACATTGCTCAGTGCAATAACAATAATGTTGGAACAAATAATTTACACACGACCCGATAAGTGATAGCAAAGCGGCTTTAAACAAATCGGTACGTATAGTAAAGCTTACGTTCACACGTGTGCTTGGTATTTAGATGGGAATTAGGCAACATATTGCGAAATCATAACTAATTCTGCCGCCGGATGCTCAGAAAGGCTAACTCATTAGGCAATTGCCGATTCATAATGCATCAGTGAGTTGACAGAGGTCGTATTATGTAAGTAAGGGCCCGAATACCGTGTCAATGTCAACAGTACAGTAGCCCTCTGTGCCTACCGGCCCTTACTTAACGATCAAGGTGAGGAAATGTTGAGATAATACAAGTAATGTATTTTTGACCGACGAACCAACAGGAGGTACTCAATTCGACGCAATTTTTTTTTTAAGTGTAACCACGCATAACTTTTTTCGTAGTAGTCCGATTTCAATAATTATTTTTTTATTGGAAAGAATATACTTCGAAAATGGTTCCATTAAAATTTTATTGAAATTGACTAAGCCATTTTGATAAATCAACAATAATGTGACATATGTACCATCGAACCGTGTGAAATATTCGCGAATTCTGTACACGGGTGAAGTCGGTCATGCTGTTTTTTGCGAAAAATAATTATGTAAGACCAAGTTCGGAGAGGCAAGTTGGAGTGGCAGGGGGCACGGCAAATTCCTAAGGTGTATCCGCGCGCCTCTTGTAGTAAAATAGTTAACTTAAAACTATGAGCACAGTCCAAGGACACCACTGCTGGGATTGCGTACGAATGCACTAGCGTACCCGTAGGTACTCCAGTGTTAGCGAGTACACGAGTACGAGGAGTAGGAAACATCTCATAGCCCCCGGGGGTTATAGTGGGTACACTCGTTTATCCCCGTGGCTCAACTGCTTGGCTCAACTAGTAGAGCGATGGGAAATTTTACTTTCCCGTGACACTACTAGTAGTGCTACGGGTAAAAATACATACACTAACCAGTCGGCGGATATTCCCACATAACCTCTTTTTTGTTTTTCTTAGTTTCCTCGCACATAATCTGAGGTTTTGAAAAGAAATGAATTGAAATAATTTATTGCTTACAACTGTGTACAGTAAGATCTTCACAATTTTTTCATACCAAGCACTTTAATACAGTTTTGTCTAATTTTACAGACATGCAATACTTATAGTGTTATTAGTAGGTACCTACTACAAACGTTACTAACACAGTTAAGTTACTATGGTTATAAAATAATTTGTTTAAGTACTTGAAAAGTTTTTTTTTTAACTTATAATATGATTTTACATATTTGTGATATAAGGTATATTAATTTTCGTCACAATTTCCCACATAACATTGCCTCCCTCGTGATTAAGGATTTTCCCTAAGAAAAACCTTTCTAAAAAAATCCTCATCCTAAAAAAAGGGAAGGCACGGCACAAGACCGTTTCTGCCTGAAGGCCACTGATACAGGCCTGGACAAAATAATCGAGAACCACAATTTAACGCAACATCCAAACCACAGCAGCGCTCACCCATCCAAAGACTGACCATACTAAATGTTGCTTAACTTCAGTGATCGCTAAAGAACGCCTAGTCAGACTACGCTATGAGTGCTACAGACTGTCAGGTAAAACTAGCAGCATCGAAGACATGTAATTGCATTACAAGTTCGAGGCATTGAATCCATTTGCGTTTTACATTCATTCTGCAGGAAACAAGTAAGCAACAGTTACAATGGGAAATGTTTCCTGTATTGCGACCGCTCGAAGGCTCCTGTCGCAATACGTGATTGCCTAGATCACTGAGGTTACAGAGGTAGACTATTGTTTGATCTAGGATATGCCTATAAACTTAACTATTTCTCTGAACAGTATCTGTTTAACTAAATCTTCCTTAGCGTATATCCAGACTAGCTCTAGACTGATTTCATACCTACTCGCAAATCTCCTTTGGATTTAGATAATAAACAAGCAATTCTAATAAAGTAAAGTAAATTTTTATTGCTTCAAACTGTGTCGGTACATAGGTGTAACAAATGGTTAGTCTCAACAGTTTGTCCTAGCGGACATGCAATAGTATAATTAAGTTATAGCACTACCCAAAGACTCAATTACAAAGGTAATGGTATAAAATGTACCATTTGCGTTTCCTACATCTATTAATAATAATATTATAATTAACTTTTCAAAGGTATTTACAAAATTAGAAATATTTACTTATATAAATTAAATATATGTTACACTATATTTTCGAGATCGTCTATTTAGGAAATCTATTATTTGAAAATTCCTACTTCTATACTCGACGACTAATATAATAATATTTGCAATTGGCAAGAGCCAAATATTATTAGAATTGGTTTATACAGGGTTATTCCTAATCAATTGGCGTCCTTTTACGGGCGTATTCTGCACATCAAAACTAACAACATTTGTCAAAACTCAAAAAAAAATCAGCTGTTCCATGCATTTTGTCGAGGGTGAACGATATTTTTCTATGGAACAACAAAAAAATTTTTTTTAGTTTTAACAAAAGTCGCAGAACAAAAGTTGTTAGTTTTGATGTACAGAATAAGCCCCTAAAAGGATGCCAATTGATTAGAAATAACCCTGTAAATAGCGCTACAACAAATTTATTCTCTTTTTGAGAGAGCATACGCCCAATGAAAAATCATCCTTTTTAGGGTTCCGTATCCAAAGGGTAAAAACGGGACCCTATTACTAAGACGTCGCTGTCCGTCTGTCTGTCACCAGGCTGTATCTCATGAACCCGTAATAGCTATAGAGTTGGAATTTCTACAGATGATGTATTTCGATTGCCGCTATAACAACAAATACTAAAAACAGAATAATATAAATATTTTAGGAGGGCTCCCACACAACAAAGGTGTTTTTTTGCCGTGGGGCTCTCATACGGTACGGAACCCTATATGCGCGATTCCAACTCGCACTGGGCCGATTTTTTTTAATTATGGAACCTATGTACAACGTTTCGTAGAGTTTCGTTGAAAAATGCGATCTGTAGAGCAAAATCGACTACCGGACAGAGGAAAGCAAAGTCGTTGAGTTAAAACGGAGACGTCTCCTCACTTCGTTCGCTTCGGTCAATATTATATTATATTGTTATATATGGGTGAATTACGTACAGCGAATTTATTAGCAAGATTCATCATGGATGTACTTGTGCTCGTCGCTATAATGACCAATTTTTCCTATTTTTAACTAACTTCCGAAAAGGAGGAGAAATAAACTCTGTATGTTTTTTTTTTTGTGTACCTACCTATGTTTATCGATAATTCCGCCAATTATGAACCGAATCGAAAAAATATTTTTTTAGTCCGAAAGGGTATATACTCCCGAGGTGGACCCATTTAAATTTTACAGAAATCGCCTGAGCCGTTTTTGAAAAATCAACAATAATGTAAAAAATTCGAGCGAAATATTCGAATTAGTATTAGTATCCTCGGGAGTATATGCTTTCGAACTAAAAAAGAATTTTTCGGTTCGGTTCACAATTGGCGAAATTATCGATAAACATACACAAAAAAACACACACACACACACGAACATAGAACCTCCTCCTTTTTGGAAGTCGGTTAAAAGTTCGGGATCGGCGACCTCACAATCACGTCAGTACAATGTATGGATGTATTACATTATTATTGTTTGGATAAAAAATCCTTGGTGCAATCATAGTGCAATAGATGTGTGATAGAGCCGTGCAGTGTAACGGCTACTCGATTGCGAAAATTCCCAGCTGCAAAGAATACTTACATCAATTTAATTCCAAGATATGTCGAAATTCCAAAAGCAGTTTAATTTTTGTATTTCAACAGTGTCTAGCGGTTGATCTTGATGGTGCTACTTTCTTAAACTTGTTCTTATTATGTGCAAATAATATTCGATCTTTGGATCACGGTCATGTTCACAAGAATCGGAAAACGAGTGTTCGATTCAATGTTTCATAAGTTATTTTTGATATGTTTTTTTACAATTTTACTTTATAATTTTTTTTCCGTGTAGGTTTGCGTTTGACTACATACTGTCTGATGTTAAGTAGATATGCGGTCTAGGGTGTAGCAACCTAGTAGTGTAGTGTTACCTAGAAGATACCTACCTATTTACTCGGGATTTGAAGACACCCACGTCGTACTTTAGCGAGAAGACAGACCCAGGCAAAGCGTTCCACATTCTGGATGTTCGTATGAGGATTCGAAACGCTTGATTTTAACGCGCGGAATGACTGAAAAAAAACACAAAATTCTATGCTAAAACTACATAGGCATGTTATATATGCATATTTATAAATTGTCCCTGATCATAATCAGTGAAGTTTTATACTAGGCCTATTAGTTTGATTATTTTGCTAAAGATATTAATTTCACTTATTACCTACTTCAATGCCTAAAAAATCTTAATACCTAGGTACTTAATCATTTTCCGTACCTACGAACCAGTGTAATGATAATAATATGTAAAAGCCCGGCTCCATATTTTATTGAAATGTGTGCTTTATAACAAAAAATAATCTCAAAGACCACAACAGAATTGGTTTAATCATTTAGGAGCTATGAAACCACAAACGCATCAATGTATACCTATAGAATGTAAGCAAGAATGTTGTTCATCCAAATTCAAACATAGAGTTACATCGTAACATACGTTAAACTTATAGGACCCCTCTTTTTAACCGACTTCCCAAAAGGAGGAGTTTCTATGTTCGTCTGTATGTTTTTGAAGTGAAACTTCTAATGCAACTTCCAACAAGGTTGCGTTAAACGTTTAACGCTACCATGGAGGGGGTATGAAAGCACTGTTGCGTCGAGGTTTCACTTATTCCGCGCGGAGGGACTCCACTTGCTTTTTTTTGTGTATGTTCTTCGATAACTTCGCCAATTGTGTACCGAATTCAAAAATTATTTTTATTTCGAAAGGTTGTACTCCCGAGATAGTCTCGTTTAAATTTTAAAGAATTCGGCTGAACCGTTTTTGAATAAGCAACAATAATATAACAATTCGAGCAAAATATTCGACTTTTGTACACCATGGAGGGCGGTTTTGCCATTTTTTGCGGAAAATTATTATTTTCGTCATAAGTTGCGCTAAAAACAAAACTAACCATGAGGTTCAATCACTAATCTATGGTTCAATCTACGATCTAACTGCAACTTTGATGTAACAACATAAAAGTTAGTCTATGTTATACAACATTATTTTCAGCGCTTGCAAAACAATTATATCATAATTGAATCAAATGTAGAGCTCACAGAAAGTGGAACTATCACGTAACTGTGCTTGCTGATCATTTGTATCAGCTCTATCAAATTTTCATCATCATCTGAGCTGTTGGATGTCCACTGCTGGGCAGTCCTCCGGTATAGACTACTTGAATATATAAAAATATGTCTTAATATTTTTTTTTCTAGGTAAACTAAACCGACCTTTGACTTATCGCTAACATGCTTAAATTGAAAAAAATAATGACAGCTCCAGACCTTAACGGTTTTTGAAAGGTAGGTAACTAATCAACAGCTCCGGATGCAAGCCGCTTTCAATCGGTCTGAAAAATTGAAAAGCTATGAGCTCTAGAGCTTTCTCAATAAGACCGATTAGAATCCTTTATAGTATAGAGAATGGCCCTAGCTGCTATGTCCAGCAGTGAATGTCAGTGCTATGTCTGAACTGATGATGAATTTAATAGCTTGATTAAGCAGTAGACAAAAAACTGCAGCGAAATCGATTCGTTTGGAAGCTCTGATGCCACTGACCTACACACAAAAAAATCCTATACCTACCTACCTATTTGTAACACACGTTAAATTTATAATACCCCTCTTTTTTGAGAATGGTTACAAAAATATGGGGCAATATACCTCATTGACTATTTCATTTAATCATTTTATGATACGGAACTGTCGAAAGGAGTTCGACAGAATAAATAAAACAAATAAGGAAATGACATAACAGTCTAGCATTCTGCAATGGATGCAAACTGTGTCGATTTTATACGTAACTTTGTACGAGATTGAGACTGTATTTGCCAGAAAAATTATCAATTCTAAGAATGACGTGATTATATTGGTAGACTAGCGACCCGCCCCGGCTTCGCACATGTGTATTATACATAATTATAAACCTTTCTCTTGAATCACTCTATCTATTAATAAAAACGCATCAAAATCCGTTGCGTAGTTTTAAAGATATAAGCATACATAGGGACAGACAGGGAAGAGGCTTTGTTTTATACTATGTAGTGATAAGGTCTACTTACAAAGGTCGTGCATACTTGACATAGGCCTACCCTATAGATTTACAATAAGACTAGTTGTTTCTACTTTTTAACACAGCGGGTCTGTGATCTTATAAAGATCATTCTTTATTAGGTCACCGATCCACCTTATCAGTGGATATACTACGCCGCGCTTGCTGGTATAATCCGCGCCACACAAGTCGGCGGATGGGAAGTTAGCCGCAGATGACACTTCACTGTGGATTCGCTAATTATTGCGCATGTGTGCACAATATCGACGCAAGTGGCGATGTGGTGAGCACGGGCGTAGGGAACGCGCGGGAGGCATGAGGTTGACGGGCGGGCGTGCCTTTGGCGTCTCTTTGGCTCCCGCGCATACCTATATTTTGCCTTTTGCGCATAACTTCCCATCCGCCGACTTATGTGGCGCGGACTATACGTGGTATCTATTCGAGAATTTTACAGTCCCATTGGTTACCCGTTCTAAAGGTGTATCCATTATAGCAGCCTCAGGCCAAGCAGCTTCAACTTGACGCAGACTGAGGCTGCATGTCATTGCTTTCTGGGCGAGGCGTGCCTGAGGCTGAGGATCGCGTCTCCAGTTGCACTCGCCATCCGCGGCTGCTTCTAGTGAAGCTTTATAACTTTATGCCCTGCCCACTGGCGCTTCAACTTGCTACCTACGTACTAATCCGCTAGAATAAGTCGAGTAACTTTGGTTCGTCTACAAATGTCTTCGCCGAATCCTAGGGATCAATACCTAAGTACATCATATATAATTATTTTTCGCAAAAAAATGGCATGACCGACTTCAAAGCGTAGAATTCTCAAATATTTCGCACGGATCGATGTAGCATTTTTTACATTATTGTTGATTTATCAAAAATGGCTGAGACGATTTTGATAAAATTCAAATGCAACCAACTTTGACGTATACTCTTTCTAATTAAAAAAGAATTATCAAAATCGGACCACTATTTAAAAAGTTATGCGTGGTTAAGTTTACACATAAAAAAACAAATATAGGTACGCGTCGAATTGAGTACCTATACCTCCTCCGTTTCGTCGGCCAAAAATCTATCAAAGTTATTGCATCTGCGAGTAGGTACCTACATGAATGGTCGCAGCACGTGTGTGGAGCCTTTCTACACGTGAGTGCGGTAACATTGACCCAGTCGAAAGTTACGAAAACTAGCCGACACCGACGATGAGGCTTAACGTATTATTTAAGTACAAGCCCCGCAAGTTGGTATTGCGATGGAACCTTGTCACAATAACAGCTGCGTGACGTCATCCGTCGCAAAAAAGTACTGAAAACATTTTTTACATAACAACCTGGTTTAAATACAAATATTCCATAACCCTAGCTTATTTACTTTTTAACCCCCGACGCAAAAGAGGGTTGTTATAAGTTTGACGTGTCTGTTTGTCTGTGTGTCTGTCTGTCTGTCTGTGGCATCATAGCGCCCGAACCACTGAACCGATTTCAGTTTAGTTTTTTTTTTTAATGAAAGGAGACGTTCTTAGCTATGTTTTACAAAAATCGATTGAGCCGTTTAAGAGTTATGGTGGGTTAAGTGGGGATGGAAGAACCAAAATTCTACAAATGTGCCCAAAATGGTTGTCAATTGAAAGTTTGTTGTCAAATATTTTTGTGTCGGGGGTTTTTTAAATTTTTAATTTATTATTTCATTTTTTGTTTTCTGTACTTTTTTGCGACGGATGACGTCACGCAGCTGTTATTGTGACAAGGTTCCATCGCAATATCAACTTGCGGGGCTTATACCTGGAGTTATTTAGGTAGCTGAACCTTCTTGACTAGAGATGCATTCTATTCCCGATGTTTTGTTTTGGTTAGATCAATGATAAGAAATTGAGTAGGTATTATAAAAATCAAGACTGAAAGTCGTGAACAGACAGAGGCCGGTTTTTTAACCGACTTCTAAAAAGGAGGAGGTTCTATGTTCGTCTGGATGTATCTTTTTTTTTTGCGTATTTTCATCGATAATTTCGCCAATTGTGAACAGAATCGAAAAAACATTTTTTAGTTCGAAGGGTATACTCATACTCCCGAGATGGTACCATTTGAATTTTACAGAAATCGGCTGAGCCGTTTTTGAAAAATCAAGAATAATATAAACAATTCTAGCGAAATGTTCGAATTTTGTACACTATGGAAGGCGGTTTGCCATTTTTTGCGTAAAATAATTATTACACATGTGGTAAGTGCGTCGGTGTTGCGCCGCCATAGTTCGACTGACAAACCAAGGCGTAACCGAAATGGTGTCTACCAAGTATCAAACACTTTTAGTTGTGCTAGCAATCAGAGCAGTGGGGTCAACGTAACAAAATTAGTAAAATGGCACACGGGCGACCTCACCTACGACACTTCTCTTTTTGCACAAACTCTACACAAAGTTACATAGGTACGTCGAGGACGTATATACTATTAGATAGGTATATTATAATCGAATATGTATCCATGGGTATATTTTCGCAAAGGCAACGTTTGCTTAGAACTAATAACTATGATTTCCTGTTTGTACATAATAAAATAAGTAAATAGGAAAAACAATATAATTAAAACAGTAGTTTGTTTTACAAATTCCTTGCCGCATATTTACGAATCAAGTTTCTGATTACTTACTTTGATTTAAGTGGTAGGCGGGTAGGTACCTAATACCTATTAAATCGTCAGCTGCTGGACATAGGTCGACCACGTAGATTTCCAATAAGACCGCTTGGAAGCTACTTGCATCCAGCACTTTACAGGTTTTTTAGCATTCTCCTAAATGTGCTCGTGTTATTTTGTAAGTACATATTCTGAATCACACACAGCTACAGTTTTGATAAATAATTCATGAATATATAAACATTCTCAATTCTTAATTTTTTCGCACTTATGTCCTTACCTATTTTTATAAGTATTACGTATTTTATATTATTAATTTTTAGATTATTTTAAGTTAGAGTTTTGTAATTTGGTGAATATGTAAATTTGTACCTAGTATATATTACGTTATCGGTTGTAAAAAGACGAATCTAAGCGCATTTCCATATGCCCAAAGAGTAAAGCAAATTTTGATTTTGACCCGACCACTTACCCACAATGTTTTTTTTTTGCAGCATCCTTCATCCACCCATGCTCACAATCAGATCCGAACCTGAACCAGTGCATAGAGAAGGTGATCACAGCAGCTGGCCCCCGCTTCGCCGACGGCATCCCAGAGCTGGGCATGGCACCCCTCGACCCCGTCCAGCTCGGCACCGTCGTCGTCGACAACCCCTCGCTGAAGATCATCTTCAATGACACTGTTGTCTCTGGCCTTAGGGGCTTCAGGGTCAACTCATACAAGTAAGTTCTTAAGGACTACCTTCGCATATGATGGTGTTGCCATCTGTCCCACTGTAAGCGAATTACGCGCCGAAGCCTGCATCGCGCAAACGAAATATAATGATCTCTACAATTATGCAAATATTTAGACTGTCGAGCATAACACCTAGTCCAGAAGTATCTACTCCTTTATACCTAAATGGAGCTTCATCCTCCGTGAATTGTTTGTAACTACAGTGGATTTCGGTCATAACGACGACCAAGGGACCACATCAATATCGTCGCTATATCCAAAGGTCGCTATATCCATACTTAGTAAAAAGTCTTGTATATTTTCGCGCTATTTCCACATTGTTGATTATGTATAACGAATGGAGTCCCAGAGCTGGGTATGGCACCACTCTACCCCGTCCATCTCCCTAAAGAACCCCTCGCTAAAGATCATCTTTACTGACACTGTTGTCTCTGGCCTTACGGACTTCAGGGTCAACTCTTACAAGTAAGTTTATAGCCACTACCTCGTACACAGCACCACCTGTCCCATCGTAAGCGCCGCGCTGAAGCCTGCATCACGCAATCTTTAGACTCTACTATTGTACATGTAGGTACAAGTTTTAACTTTGTCGAGCATAACACCTAGTCAAGAAGGAGTAGGTTCTCCTTTATTAATAGACGATCCTACCAGTGGATGTCACTCTGCAATCCTCATGTAGGTATCTAATCCTGAAAAGATAATTATTTTTCGCAAAAAATGGCAAAACCGACTTCCTTCGTGTACCTACAAAATTCGAATATTTCGCTCGAATTGCTTATATTATTGTTGGTTTTTTCAAAAACGGCTCAGCGGATTTCTGCAAAATTTCCACCTCTGGAGTATACCCTCTCGAACTAAAAAATAATTTTTCGATTCGCTTCACAATTGGCGCAATTATCGATAAACATACACAAAAAAAATACAAACAGACGAACATAGAACCTCCTCTTTTTTGGAAGTCGGTTAAAAGGGAGACCAGCAAAGGCAGCAAGTCAAGTACCTAGTAATTTTAGGTAGGCATCTTCTAAGACTGCGTGCTTCATCTTCGAACACAACATCACTTACCATCAATCAGGCGAGTTGAGCTCAAGCGCGGACTTTTTCGCGATTTAAAAACAGAGTCAACCAAAGCGTTAGAAGCTAAACCAGCGCCATGATTGTTTCAGGATAAACCCAGACAAGGGGCGAGCCACGCTGGACTTCACGGCGAACGTGACGCTGAAGGCGCAGTACGAGATGAACGGCCAAGTGCTCATCCTGCCCATCAAGGGGAAGGGACCTGCCAAGATCAAAATTAGTAAGTACATCAGACCCATTTGTTGATGGAATTAGTAAAGAAACAAAGCACAAAAGCGAGGAGGCTTATTAGCAACAGTATGTCTATTTGTAACGTATGTAGATATATGTACTTATTGTATTATAACGTATATATGTAGGTATATTAATAGTTAAGATTTAAATAAGTATGTTTAGTTTATTTATTTTTTACGCAAATAAGTCCGCGTTTGACCACCAACTCGCCTGATGGTAAGCGACGTTGTGGAAGATGAAGTACGCAGACCTAGAAGATACCTATTCACTCTGACCTTGAAAAGCTTTAGATTATATATCTTAGAAAACAGGAAAGCAGGAAGACTGTTCCATTCCCTGGCGGTACGAATCAGAAATGTTGATATTATTTTTAGTTTATCAGTATAGAACAAGCAGTATTTTTTAACTAGGTGTTTTCTATGTTAATAATGTATCTAGTTTAGGCCACTATTTCTTATTCTCGTCAGTTCAAATTCGTGCATGGTTGCGTGGAAGAAATCGCCATGGGTGATAAGGCCGCCAGTTTATAATCATTTTTATTCTTAAATGTATACATAGTGTTTAATTTTTGCTTTTTGGTTATAAATAAAGAGTTTTGTCTGTCTGTCTGTCTGAGATGCAGGCCGGTGATAATGATGAGCGAGCTCGAGCGAGTATTACCACAGTCCGTTCACAATTATTTTACCTCTGACATTTGTTGCTGTTTCTGTCAAAACTGTGATGGTGTGAACTGACTAGACAGAGACAGCGAAAAGAGAGCTAGAAAAGTCTGAGGTAAAATAACTGTGAAAAGACTGTAAGTAGAGTGATCACGGGGGCAATTTGACCCTTGTCGTTATTATACGTTAAATTGCAGGTTCCGGTAAAAGTTACTGTTAGCCGGTAGGTCATAATTACCTAAGGATCTATAAATTAAAAGCATCGCGACTTACGCGTTCTAACAATTGATGGGCAAAATGAACCTAAACGAAAATAAAAGTGTAGATATTCAACTTAACAAAGTACCTACTTACAAGACGGTATTGAGAAATAAAGGTAGTTAGTACCCATGTTGCAGACGGAACGGATATTGCAGCCTAATATCTAGATACCACAATAGTCTGCGGTCGTAGGCATGCTATTATATCGGTAAGTATCCAGATTTTATTAGGTATCAGTGTTCACTGGCCAAGGATTTTAGACTAGGTGAACACTGAACACTAACTCCATGTTACTAAGTAGGTAGGTACTGCGATTAGAGCAGCGAGAAATAATCTTCATAATTATGTACAAGACGTTCACTGTTTGATATAGGCACCCGCAATAGATTCCAGACTTTTAGAGGTAGAGCAGCTTATTGTTTTTATATGACCAAGTTGGCACTTCACAATTGCCTTAACATGTTGTTTTTGTCTGTAGCTAATCTGAACATCGTGATCAAGTACGACTTCGACACTCGCGACGGGCACTGGGTGGTGACCAGCTACAAGGACCACTACAAGATGGACCGCGCACAGTTCAAATTCACCAACCTTTTCAACGGAAACAAGCAACTCGGTAAGAAAAAGAAACATTTTGAAGGTAGCTGTAGAATAATTGTAGAATCCGTTTCGTGAAAGAAGTCCAATAGAGGCGTCACCACAATCGCATCTGTTATAATTATTTTTCGCAAAAAAAATGGCATAACCGATTTCAAATGTGGACAGAATTCGAATAGTTCGCACGGATTGATGTAGTAATTTACAAGTAGCGGCACGTAAGCCTAGCGCTGAGGGTACTGTGGAGGGGATGGCTGCGCATGTCGACCGCCATACTAAACTCATTCGCAGCCACCCCCTCCACACTTCGCTCAGCGCTAATAGACTTATATGCCGCGACCTGTACATACTGTTGTTGATTTATCGAAAATGGCTCAACCGATTTCGATAAAATTTAAACGTGACCATCTCTAAAGTATGATCTACCAAACAAAAAAATAATTATCGAAATCAGACTGCTCTGAAAAATGTTATGCGCTGCACATAAATAAATATACCTACGCGTCAACTTGAGAAACTTCTCTGATTTTCCGTTGATTAAAAATTACCTAGTTTCACGTATTGATGCGGAACCTCTTTCATTAAACAGGATCTTACTTTCTTGCAATGCATGTATGATGTGAGGTGTGCACAGAATTTTCCTTATTTTTGAAGGTGTTTTCAGATTAAAAGTTACGAAATGTAAATGTAGTAGGTATTTGTAAAAATAAATAACTACAAATAGCATGAGAGCATGACGATGTGCTGGCCAATAGTAAAGAATTTTCTTCAGAGCCCTTAGTCCAGGTTTTACGTTGTTTAGGTATCTACTTAAACTTTCGCGTTCGCGTGTGGCTCCATATATTTTGGTTAGTTCGATCTTCCTCATTTCCGCCAGGAGCGCTGTACAAAAATGTATACTTAGAGCCATACGGAAATAGCTATAGTTTCAATTTACGTGAAAACCTGAACTAACCCCTCTGACGATTTATTGAATAATATTTCTTACAAATACTTTGAGTAAAAACATTGGGCCAAGGCTTCCACACGCATGTGAACATAGGTATTTTGAATAATAAATCAATTTAAACTTTCGCAACCAATTTGATAGCTGCATGGTATAATGTCCCAGATGAAATGTCACACCCTTCACCAACCGACAATGACCTTTAACTGACCTTGACGTGCCCTTGCACACCTTTCCACCTAGGGTTGCCATACGTCCGGTTTTCCCCGGATTTGTCCTAGTTTAGAGTGCGTCCGGAGAGCGTCCGGGCGGGGTTTCACTTGTTGTCCGGGGTTTATTTAGTCCGGGTTCCGGCTCACAAAATTCACCGTACACCACCGCACCCCGGCAATTTCCACGGTTTAAAAATGAAAATCTGTTAATCTGTAGATATTATTTGTCCGGGTTCTGGACTCTACAATCCGGGGTTTTCACGCGGCTTGTCCTGGTTGGCAAATTGTACAGATGGTAACCTTATTTCCACCTGACCTTGCACCAGCACGGCACCTGATATAAATATTCCATTCCAGCGCAAACGACAGAGAGTTTCACCAACCAGAACTGGCAGATAATCATGTCGGAGATAGCTCCGGGAGCCATCAAGCAAATTATCCAGAAATGCGTGGATCAAGTGAACCTGTTCTTCAAAGCTGTCCCGGTAGCCGTGCTGCTACCGCAGTCGTGAATGGTTGGATTTTCGCAACGTTTTGCCATCATCTCTACTGCTTTACTACCTAGCTAACTTGTTTCGCTTGAATTTTACATACCTACTTGTACCGGGAGCTTCTCTAGAGTCTAGACGAAAGACATACCTACTGATAGCAGTGTACGTGTGTGACGTGTTTTTTAATCGCTCCGTTCAACTTATATTATGGGGGCCAAAATCAAAATAACGCGAAAGAAAATCAGCTGTCATACGTTCATGAGCTTTTTATATGAAATAGCTGATTTCTTTTCGCAATTTAGGGGTTGGTCCCATAGTAAAAATTGGTCGTGAATATACCTAACTCTACTATATTTTCTTTGCCTAAGTATAATGATATGCTAGAATATGTCCGTCGTCTACAGGTAGATCTTCATCTCTCTCCCTATCATTGATTAGGTACTTGATTATAATTATAGGTACCTAGCCTTTATATTTTCATTGCTTCCTACTAACTATACCTATGTTAGATAGAGTAAATAACTCTACTCTTTACTCGTGTATCCTCTACTTTTAGTGACTATTGGCTAAGGTACATACGCTAAAATATTAATTTTGTTGTTATGATGATATAATTCATGCCCATAATTATGGCAACAGTCGTATTTTGTATTTTGTTGTTGTATTTTGGGTTAGTTATGAAACAGTCGCTGATAAAAACGGAACCAACTCATTCCGTTATCATATCGTTTCGAACATAACAATTGCATCACACTAAAACACAGTATTACGATCTCTTTCCATTTCATTACTTTTCTGTTCTGAATAAATACCTGCTTACATAATATTTTATCTCTAAAAAATAACTATGGTACTCGTATGTACCACCGGTTTAGAGTACCGAACATTTGCAACTGAACGCTACCATGGCTCGGAATATAACACATTAAGTTATAGCCTCGGATATTTAAACTATATTAGAGGCTTTCAAGAGGCTGTTACATAACCCCTGACACCAGGCTACCTACCCGACCTATAAAAAACTTAGTCTAGTAATGTGTAGAAATTACCACAGTAGAGCATTTAAAAATTTGCAGGTAGGTACGACATTATAGCCTAAACTATTTATAAACAAAATATACTAAGCGCCACACAAGTCGGCGGATGGGAAGTTATGTGCAAAAAGCTGCGCAAAAACCGAAATATAGGTATGCGCGGGAGCTAGAGAGACGAGACTCCGCGCGCCGGGGCACACCCGCCCGCCAACGTCATTCCTCCCGCGCGCTCCCTACGCCCGTGCTCAACACTACGCCACGCGGCGTCGGCATTGTGCACTCATTCGCAATAATTAGCAAATCACGGCGAAGTGTCATCTGCGGCTAACTTCTCATCCGCCGACTTGTATGGCACTTAGTATACCATAACACAACAAAACACTAACACACTAAACCCTCAGTTTTTCACCCTTTAACCTACAGCCCAGTTAAAATTCTAACAAAGAACACCATTATCTCCCTCAGTTATTAACCTCCTCTTAGGTACCAACAGCTAGTCAAAATTCTAACAAAGGACATACATGTTCCAGGAGATACCATCCACACGGTGATCAACACGCACTGGGAGCCCGTGATCCGGGACATCGCGCCCGTAGCCTTCGAACAGACCATCAAAGCCTGCGTCGACGAAGCCAAGAAACTCTTCGCTGCCGTCCCAGCTGATCACCCAAGTAACAAAATTTGGTACTATAAAAGACCTGAGAACGTTTTGGAGCGTGCTAATTAGTGTTCATGATTGGCACTATAATAGTCTTGTAAACGTTTACAGAACCCCGAATAGGCCCTAGTATTATCACTGATTTATTCTATAATCATTACATAAAGGCTGTCACGGTGATAAATCAGCTCTGTAGTTGAGATGTAAAAGTGATAAGAAACGCTTTTTAGTACTAAAATAGCTCTACTTGCAACGTTTTTGCCTTAAATTTGCTCTATAAAAGTAACCAAAAACCTATTTAAAGTGTTATTGTGCACCGAAAACGATTCCAATGATCTTTTTTGTTACAATTGCTTGCTATTTGTGAGTTTTCTTCATGAAAACAAAAATCGGTAAGTTTATGTTTTATGTCACTACAGCCATTGTTGATAAACGTTACACGTAATTAAAAGGACATAACTACAATACATGGACTATAAATCTGCGGTAACTTGCACTTGCGAAAATAATTGTGTCGCTAAAGTCATTACACTGATTTCATATTTGAAAATGCGCCCTCATAATTTTCATGTTTTAATTATTTTTTAATTATTAAAATAAGAACTTCTTCCGACTATGGCTGCTATAGTGCTTATTGGCTCCAGCCGTGCTCTTAATGAGCTACCATGACAAAAAACGTCAGCCATTTTTTTCACCCAACACAAATTATAGCCCGGGAGGTAAGCGGAAAAAATGCAACTACTTCCTAAAAGCTGAATTTTTGGTATGACGCTATCAAGGTGGTGTACTAAAATACCACGGAGTCAGTCAGCTGGGACGTTTAGCGGTTGGAGGGAAAAACTGTATGAATTAACAAAAAAAAAACATGTAACTGAGCCTGTCAGTTAGGCTTTATTTAAAGCGGCGCTGCTTTAAGTCCTGACTGACAGAGATTGTAAGTAACAAGGTCTGTCAAGTCAAGCAGGCTTTAAAAGTTTCAGGTAATTTTTGGTAATTAAACTTTTTTAAACTATTTTTCTACCCGTACACCAATTTTCAGCTATTAGAAGTAGTTGCAAGATACTTTTTTTTTTAAATAATTCTAACGGGTATCCTCATCAAACGCAAAGTATTCTAGCTGACTGACTCTCGGGTATTCTTGTACACCATCATACTCGTAACACACCGAAAATTCAGCTTTTAGAAAGTACCTAGTTATATTTATTGCACTTACCTCCCGGGCTATTAGTTTTGTTATTTAAATAAAATCCAGCAAAGTGAAGTACTTGTCATATAAAAGATACTGAAAAGCTAGTATAGATCTAATTAGTCCATTAATTGTAGATTTTAGTACATTTATAGTATGCTTTAGTTGTGTAGCAGTAACACAAACTCACTTATAGAACAATTTAAAATATAAGTTATTTAAAAGATGCGCCAGGAGTCCTTTTGGTACTATTTAGTACTATAGAAAAATGTTCATGGCTTTTACAGAACTAGCATCATAGACATATTTAGGGAGCTTTTAAAACGCTAAAACGTTACGAAATTGTTGTACAAGGTACTTTTACAGTGCAAATTTGTCTTGTAATAGAGTTTTTGACACTTCTACAGTACTAGTACTATAAAAGTACCTTTGACGCATTATTAGTGCCAAATAGATACATAAAAGTGTCCTTCAGGTTGTCTATAGTATTAAATAGTACTATAATCGCATATTTTACACCCATTATAGAGCAACACTTTAAGTATTCTTTTGTATGGTCCTGTAGACGTTTTAAGAGCTAATTTATAGAACTTAAATGCTCTTTTATCTTATAGAACCAAACCGCTCTGTTGAAAACCTTTACAGTACAAGCAGTGATAACGGTTACCACTATAGGTCTACTATATTACTGTTTGGTGATAAAAAGCCCTGGTTATAGAAGCTTATGTTACTTGGGCAGCTACTTCCCAAATAGCATTCGTCGAACAGGACAAAATAGATCTCCCAAAGATACCATTTACAAAATCAATAGGCATCCATCTTCGAGCAAATATATATAGTCACAATCGTGCAAAAAAAGTGTCCGAGACAAAACCTTCCCCAAGCTACGTAGTGGGCAGGCTTTTTAGTTAGTCGTAACCGTAAGGTGATTGCAAGCCGACAAAAACGCCGCGCGTTGTCAAAATTCTCGTTTAAAAGCACTAATTGGGTGACATAACGTCGAGATTCGAGAAAACGGGTTATTGTGAATTATGTAATGTTAATATCTAAGTCAGTATGTATATCGGCGCTCGGACATTTTTTACTACTTTCACTTAGGGACTGTGGCTCTGTAGATATTTGCTCGGAGAGATCCATCGATAAATTACGCCAGACGAAAATCCGTCTCCTTCCACCGTCACAACTGTCACAAGTGGTCACCAATAGCGTAGCTAGTAACTTCTCTAGAAGAGAAAAAGACTTTTGCCCTAAAGAATATAATTGAGCATGCATTGAAAGTCAAGTTTTCTAGCTACGCCTATGGTGGTCACATTTGTGACTCTCCCTCCCTAATGTTAATGTTACATTTAAATGTGACGCTACGAACCTTAGGACCCTCATCCCTCATCCACACTTTCCCAATTTCTGCTCTCCATGCCTGATGCCACTCTTCCCCCTCAACTTCGTTTACCTTTTTGGGGTTTCGTACCCAAAGGTTAAAAATGGGACCCTATTACTAAGACTCCGATGTATGTCTGTCACTGGGCTGTATCTCATGAACCGTGATAGCTAGATAGCTGAAATTTTCACAGATGATGTATTTGTAACGTGTTGCCGCTATAACAACAAATACTAAAAACAGAATAAAATAAATGTTTGCCCATACAACAAATGTAATTTTTAGAAGTTTTTTGCTCTCTGTTAATAACGACAAGAGAAATGGGACTAAGGGGGCTCCAACACGCTACGGAACCCTTTGTGCGCGAGTCTAACTCGCAATTGGCCGATTATCACTTTACGCCACCCATAAATCCCCCCTCTTCCACACACCACAGTCACAAGTGATCACATTTATTTTGTGAGCCTCCCCCTTTCTAGTGTTACATTTTGAAGTGTGACGTTACGAACCTTAAGAACCCCCTTTCCACTATTTCCCAACTTTCCATGCCACTCTCCGTCTCCCCTTCCCGACCTCCTTTAAGTGAACCTTTTTCTTCACGTCATAGGAAAATCCCTCCACTTCCACCTATTAGTCACTGGTTGTCACATTTGTGGACCTATCCCTCCCAAGCGTGTTACATTTTGAAATGTGACATTACGAACCTTAGGACCCCTCCCCCTTCCACACTTTCCCAACTTTCTCCCCTACCACACCTTATCCCCTACCGATGTCCTTTACGTGTAGCTTAATTTATGGATGGATATAAAGCCTTAAGTAGAAAGATCGAAATAATCGAAAGAAGAATGACGATAAGTGCTTTTCGTCATTCTTCTTTCGATTGTTTCTTTTTTGGGTATTTGGGTTTTTGGATATTGTCTCTATTGGGATGCTGCTGTTCCACCTGTTTTAATAAACCGTTGGTCACATCTACGTAATAACGTTTGCGTACTAATTAACGCGTTAAGATCCAGGTGGATGGAGTAGTAGCATCACGCTACATCAGCAAAATAGACATTCCTTATTAAAACTCTTGAGAGGTCTTTCTCAACTATTTTAAAGCATCCTTTGTATTTCTCGGATTCCAGTGTTCTCCAGCGTCACCGTGAAATTAAAATTACAAAGAACTCATTTGTATTAAGTGTGTGTAAAAATGTAGGTATGTAACTAAGCGCCACACAAATCGGTAGACGAGAAGTTAGCCGCAGATAAAGATAACACTTCGCCGATTGCGCATGTGTGCACAATGCGTAAGGAGCGCGCGGGAGGCATGAGGTTGGCGGGCGGGTGTTCCCCGGCGTCTCGTCTCTCTGGCTCCCGCGCATACCTATATGTCGGCTTTTGCGCAGCGTTCTGCGCATAACTTCCCATCCGCCGATTTTGGTGGCGCTCAGTATACCTATGTAAGAGATTATGTGACGTGTGCCTGAAGTGATCTTGAATGTTTGATCGATTTTGGATGACAAGACAACACTCCGTAATCCAAAATCGATAGATTAGATTCAAAGTAGTTTTATTTTGGTTTCTGTGATTGGAAAGACTATATTTTGTGCTCAAGTTTTCCTTTAGATGTGTCTATTTATTTTAAAAATTTAATAAAGTCTGATCAAAGTCGGCTCATCAGGTCAGAGCCAGGTAAACTTTTTGGCAGCTCATTTACTGGAAAAGTTACTGCCACATATGGCTCTTACGGTGCGGAATGTTGAGCGTTCAGCTTCATAAAGGTATAGGCTGAATCAATCTTCTGGGCGGCTGTGATGTTAGCTACAAGCTGTGGATAACCCAATGACCCCTGACTAAAGCTGATCAGCTGCGCGAGGATCGAGTTCCACGCAACTTGTGGCTAATCTCACAACCGCCAAGATATCTAATTCGGCCTATACAAGGGCCAGAGACAGGAACCATTAGCGCTTACCACCACGCGATCCTGATGACCTGCAACCTTGATAATGCAACATTTAACATCTTGGCCAATGTGTTATTAAAGCCGTTATTTGAGCGTGACGACGTTCAATTAATTACGAAAACGTAACCGGTTTGGTTGCGCTTTATCTTCCTTTTACAACTGCATACAAAGTAAATTAATGGTAGATATTGAAGTTCCCTTACCATCAATGTGGAATGTTAAATGAAATGTAAAGTTTCATGTGTGGCGTTTACATTCAGTGATTGCCACTTGCCCTAAATATTACTGCACAACACCACAGACTGTGCCCACAACGCACAATAGAAACTAGGTACTATTATCATCCCAGAAAACTTGACAATAAGCCCGATTACAGAAGCGCCAGCGTAAATTAAATAGCAACGTAAAAAGCGTTCTCTCTATCGAATGCCTAAAGTGAAAAAGAAACAGAACTATGCTATTTAGCTAATATAATTACGCTGGCGCCTCTGTAATCGGGCTTTATAAAGCTGGAAACAAACTATCCGATGCGGCTGACGGACGCGTACGGACGGCGCAGCTTAACAGTCAATAATACATTCCATTTGTGGTGGGCAATTATCTCTTGTTGTTAAGAATTTTGTAAACAAATTGAAGCAAACTGATATAAATATGTATGTGACACATGTTTTTGTACAGACTACTAGTAAATCGAGAATTGTATATAGATTGAAAATTTGATAAGGTGGTGATTCTTTCCATGTAACACATTTTTGAGACTATTGCTGAAGTGGGCTGAGAACCAGTGTTGTAACTTTTTCTTTATTGCAAATCCCACCACTATATTTTTTCTGTTATCTTTTTACAACAAATTGAAATTTGTTTATAGGCATTAGACTTATTAGAATAATTTAGATTTATAATAATTGTGATAATCAAATAAGTAGATGTAGAGTGTTGATACTAAATGTAAGTTATTTAAATAAACAACTTTTTAATATAAACAATTTTTATTACAAAGAATATTTACAAAAACTTATATGTATGCATAATTTTACATGCATAGATTAAATGCAGAATAACTTTTTTATCAAAAATTTTTACTGTGATATCCTTAAACTTGATTTAAGAAATTCAAAAGGCACTTTGACTTAGAAATAATATTATAATAGTATGCCCCACACTTTAGAATGTTAGACCACTCAGAATTATGATGATGAGCCCTGTTTTTCTCTTGCCCATGAGTGTAATACTGCCTTTCTTATGATCAAAAGCGTAAGTGCATCTTGAAGTAATTTGAAAATGCAATCCAATGACTCCAGTCTTTAGGTTGCGTTTTCAAATCATGTCGCAATGCACATAATATGCAACAGCAGATAAACATATCATAAGGACAGAATATGGCACTATTTTTTGTTCTGTGCCAAGTATGCACAGAGTAACTTCTGAGTGATGTAACTTTTAGTGGTAGCATACAAATGGTAACATTAACGAGGGCACATAGCATGGCGGCCGCCGTCAACTGGCAGGCTCACACCAGTGATATTGCTGGCCAAGTCACTGGCAAGGAAGGCAATGGAAGCAGCCACCTCATCAGGCTTTCCTGGGCGTCCCAGAGCATGCGTCTCCTTAGACCTCTCTAAGAAGGCCTTATACTGCTCCTCATTCAAACCTCCACGCCTCTGCAGCTCTGTTAATATAACTCCTGGGTTGACGCAGTTCACCCTGACACCTTTAGGAGCAAGTTCGAGAGCAACACACCTTGTGAACTGGTCTACGGCTGCTTTTGACACATTGTAAGCTAGTACTCCAGGGAACGACCTAATGCCATTGACGCTGGATACGTTGACAACATTCCCTTTGCTTTTGATGAGGTGTGGGGTAGCTAAAATAGTCAGATAGTAGATTGAACGCACATTGGTGTTCATTAAACGGTCATATTGAGCGAGAGAAGTGTTTTCGATGGTACCTGTCTCGATAATGCCGGCGTTGTTGACGAGGACGTCTAGTTGGCCGTAGTGGTCGACGGTATTCTTCACGATTTTCTCAATATCAGCTTCTTTAGTCAAATCCGCGGGCACAAGCAAAGTAGCTGTAGATTTCTCGCAGTCTTTGCTGACCTTCTGCAAGTTCTCGACGTTTCTACCGATTAACGACAGTTTTGCGCCCAATCTAGATAAAAATACAGCTGTAGCGGCTCCGATTCCCGAGCTGGCGCCGGTAACAATCACGACTTTTCCTGCGAAGTTCATATTTGTCTGCTTGGATTAAATGGAGCTTTGAACACGCCGGCCACTAGTGAACAAATCACGCCTCAATATCTGTTATCTCCGCAGTAATTATATAATATTTAAATTGTTATCAAAATAATTACCAATGCAAAGTTGCAAACTTGTTTTGTTCAAAACTAGTACGCCAGAACGGTGTTGCGGTCCAAATTACATCAATATTTCTAATGACTATTCGGCCAGTTCAAGGTACATAAATGCGCTTCTTGCTACAATTTAAGTTATAATATACCTGACAAAACACAAAAAAAATACCACTATTGCTACGCGTTTTCGTCAGAAAACTAAAAAAGACTAACGAGTGTAACGAGTGAAGTTGTTGCCGTCGTCGTCATCCTACTTTAATGCATTAACAATTAATGAAAAATATAATTTATTGGTTGAATTCGGACTACATTCCAATACAACTGTCATTAGTCAACATTGTCAAATTGACACGAAAATAGGTTGACCTCTTGACCTTGAGAATAGTGATGCAACATTGTCATTTAAAACCGATAATCGAAAAATAAATACAAAAAGTTCTTCAGCGTAACCTCATAGATTTCGCAAAGTATTATGACATGTGAATGTAAGTAAATTTTAGTAGCAAGTAATTTTACAACAATGTGAAAATAAACCAAAATTCATAACAAAATCCAAATTCTCTAGTGTTTTGTAAATGGGCGTAGTGAGTTTGAATTATACGCAATCTAAGGATTCGAATTATTATGTGGCACAAAAGTGAATGCTCGTTTCTTTTTCAGAAAGAAGTTATTCATATCCACATAGGGCAAGCTGGAGTACAAGTAGCAAACGCCTGTTGGGAATTATATTGTTTAGAGCATGGCGTTAGAGCAGACGGTATATTGGCGTTTTCGCCGGAAGACTCAGGTTGTGGGCCTTTCTTTAACGAAACTGGTGGAGGCAAAGTCGTGCCAAGAGTTGTCATGATTGATTTGGAACCCACACCCATTGGTTTGTAACGCACTATAAAGATTATTTTTTGTTATATATGTATAAAATGTATGTTAATTTTATTTATTGTTTAACAAAGTTTGCAATTTGCATAGTCAGCTATGTGATTCGATATCCAATTCTTGGGCCATCTACCATGCCCCATGATATGGGATAACATGGCTATTAAGTTATTTTCTTTAAACATTTTATTAATTAATTTGCTCTTTCAGACGAGATAAGAACAGGCGCATATCGCCAGCTTTTCCATCCAAATAGTTTACTAACTGGAAAAGAAGATGCCGCAAGCAATTTTGCTCGAGGCTATTTTGGAGTTGGTCGAGAAATGATAGATTTGGCTCTCAATCGAATAAGACTGGCTGCAGAAGATTGCAGTTGCCTTCAGGGTTTTATCATTGTTCGATCTTTCGGCGGAGGGACTGGTTCCGGATTCACTGCTCTTTTACTAGAGGGATTAACAAAAGATTATGGAAAGCTTTCAAAAATAGAATATGCAATATATCCCTCCCCAAAAATATCACCTATCATTGTTGAGCCGTACAATGCAGTGCTAACTTCTCACGCATGTATGAATACTGAAGATGTTTGTTTTATTTTCGATAACCAAGCACTGTATGACATCTTAGCGAGGTCACTGGAGGTACCTCGACCAACTTACACAAATTTAAATAGGCTCATTGCTCAAGTAAGCCCTGTTAGAATTTAATTCGTTTTATCAGAAGGATCATCGAATCTATATTACAGGCTTTCTACATTTATTCTAAATATTTTCAGGTCGTTTCATGTATGACAGCCTCAATGCGATTTGAAGGATCTTTGAACGTAGAACTAGTTGAATTCCGAACAAATCTAATTCCTTATCCCAGAATTCACTACCCTTTGGTAACGTTTGCTCCGTTTGTTCCTGCTACTCGAGCCAACCATGAGACAAATACTACACAGCAGCTGATGATGTCATGTTTTGAACCAGCTAATCAAATGGTGAAATGTGATCCTAGGGATGGATATTACATGGCCTGCTGCTTATTGTTTAGAGGAGATGTTAATCCCAATGATATTAATTATGCAATTAATGCAATAAAAAGTCAGAGAACCATAAAATTTGTTTCCTGGTCTCCTACTGGCTTCAAGGTAAATATTCAAAATTAGGAAGTGAAAAAATAGATTTTAAACAGCTTAGCAATTATGGAGTATAGGTACGGTACGTAGGTATTGGAAGACAAAAATTAAGACTTTCCTGTACCTAACTCCATTATTATACTGTAGTGTTGTACTCAGTTACTCAGATTAAGACATCTAGGAAATAGTTTGCGTACGTAACACAGCATTATTTTGCTATGTCAGATTGGACTCAATTATCAGCCACCAACGACTGTGCCAGGTGGTGATCTAGCAGCCTTACAAAGAGCAGTGGTGATGGTGTCAAATAGCTCTTCAGTGCGCATTGCTTGGGAACGTATCTGTAAGAAGTTCTCTCTCATGTATGCTAAACGAGCATTTGTACATCATTATGTCGGAGAAGGTCTCGAAGAAGGAGAATTTAAAAATGCCCTAACAAACATTAAATCTCTGTCTAATGATTACCTAGAAATGGAAAGTTGAAATCAAAGTCGTTATTTTTGTGTAGTAACTTTTTAAATCATGTTAAAATATTCAGATTACCCTTGTTACCTACTATATAATTATTTCGTAATTTGTACTTTATTTACGAGTATAAATAAAAGTCTGATCACACAATTGTCTTTTGGAAAAACAAATTTTTGAACATTTCATTGGTAATTCTTATTATAAAGCTATGTTATAAATGGTTATACTAAGCGCCACACAAATTGGCAGATGAGAAGTGAGCCGCAGTTGACACTTCGCCGTGATTCGCTAATTATTGCGCATGAGTGCACAATTCCGACGCCGCGTGTCGTAGACTCGTAGTGTTGAGCACGGGCGTAGGGAGCGCACGGGAGGCATGAAGTTGGCGGGCGGGAGTGCCTCGACGTATCGTCTCTCTGGCTCCCGCGCATACCTATATTTCGGCTTTTGCGCAGCGTTCTGCGCATAACTTCACATCTGCCGATTTGTGTGGTGCTTAGTATACTGAACTGCTTAGAAATTGAAGGACCAACATTTTTGAAAGTGAGTTTAGAGATAGCCAAGCACTAATAATTGTAGGCTGAGATATAATATCATTTGAGCTAGGAGAGCGTCTCTTACATGATTGAGTTTGATCTCTGAGTTTAGAAAGAGAATTTAATAAATATAATTAACAGAACTAACATTAAAGACAAAGGCTGAAGTTCATCAAATGCAACATAACCGATGGTTACGCAAACGCTCGGTTAAAAATTAACGATTGGTGAAACAAGCTTTGCTCTTTTGGTGTTCATCATTTGCAGATAACCGGGGGTAAGATAGTCAAATGATGTAAAATCATCTATCCATCCATCTATTAGCCATGAGACTTCCACTGCTGGACATAGGCCTTCCCTATGGATCTCCAATAAGACCGGTTAGTAGCAGCTTGCACCCAGTGCGAAACACTAATAATGAAATCTGAATGAACGATATTGAAGTAACACCTACTTACATTTTATGCAGCAGAACCTACTTTTTAACAACGTCCCAAATTATCGGTTATTGGATTCTAATTCTGCACATCCCTAATAATGACAACCTGCTGGTTGTCATTTTTAGCATAATGTCACTGTCACTCTGTAATCAATGAAATCAATCAGCTGTTCTCTAGAAGATTTGAAGAGTTATGATTTTATTCAGTCGGATTTTAATGTATTAATTGCATCAATTGATTAATTAAAAGACCTACCTAAGATCTTACTCATATATTACTATTTCTGCAACATCACTGGGTGCGATACTAATGTAATATAAAACTGTCTAAGGATAACCAATCCACAAATAACCTACAATTTAATCAGGTAATTTGAGTGGTTTTTGTTTACTGATCCATTTATTTATCTAAGTTAAGCGCTTGTTATCAACAGATAATTGTCCATTTAAGTGCAAATACTTATCTGAAGTGGGGCCTATAGGGCCACTTCACTCACATTCAAAAATATCATTAACACAAGTTTGGTTATGAAACAGGTATAAAAGCTCCATTATTTATTTTCGTTCGGTTCTTGTGCATTATACTAACAAGAAAACATTAAAACATTGAGTGAGTATTCTTAAACCTGTAGTTACAGCCATTCGCTAGATTGATACATTGCATAAACCATATTCAAGTCACTACTCTCTTCCTGATTTTACTAGGGTAGATGCACCGGTTGTCGCCATTTGAGTGATATTTGTGGCCACTTTGAATTTTAATGATGTTGATTAATGTTAAGATAATATCATTCAAGATATCAATTTCAAACTTTGAGATTGACTGATACAAACAATATTTATGGGGTTATATTGTTTAAAATTTTCATTCATGGAATAATTTTGACACTAAATGGCCACTACCGGGTCGGTGGCCACAACCGGCACACCTACTATATAGGTACATTAGCAACTAGCATACTATAAATATTTTCCAGCGATGTGGAGTGTAGCGCACCTGTGTCGTTGCACATCATCACTGCGAGCTGTGAGAAGCAAGCTTTTAGTTCCAGTCACCAGGAATGGCTTCAGCATCAGTAATGCTGTCTCCAGAGAGCTCGCCACAGCTGCTAAGTATAACAACACACACAAAGGAATTAAGGTATGTTGTCATACTAATATTTTTTTTTATTAACTACAACAAAACTACACTTCTACTACATAAAAAGCATTGGATCATCCACAGACCTTTGAAGGTCTAAAGATAATCCAAATGCTCAAGCCCACTGCCAGTTGGCAGCATGCCCAGCATGCTGGCTGCATTGCCACGCTGAATGGCAATGCTTACGCGTTGATCCAAATAAATACCAGCATTTTGGTCACGCGTCGCGTCCACCAGACGCTCAGAAAGACTTTTGAAAATGATGTGAGCTCCCGGCCCCCACGGACCCAATGTAAAATAATAAATTGAACCTGTTATGTAAGCTGTAGTGGTTTAGTGGTAATGACACCCTCCTTACAATCGTGAGGTCATGGCTTCAAATCCCGGTCCCGTACCAATTAATTCCTTGAAATTTATCTATGGAATTTTACACCACTGGCTTTTCGGTGAAGGAAAATATCATGAAGCAACCTGCATAAATTAATAAATAGTAGGGGACATCTTTCATCATTAGGGGACAGAATAAATGAATTATGAATTATCTTACACACAGTCTCTGACCCCAAACTAAGCAAGGCTTGTGATATGGCTGCCAGAGACTGATATACTACATAAACATATTTTAAATACATACTTATATAGATACTACCTAAATAACACCCAGACACAGAGCAAACACCTATGTTCATCACACAAATGTTTTGCCCTGGGTGGGGATCGATCCCACGCCTCTTTGACTCAGAAGTCAGGGTCACTAACCACTGAACCACCGAGGCAGTCAACATATACCTACAACACAATGAATGCTGATATATTGAAAATAATGATATCTAGAATGAGTTTGCTAATTCATATTCATATTATTTTATTGATATCAACATACAAGATACAAGTCAATACAAATCAATAAATATTGTTATTATAATAATAAAATTGTTCCTTAAAATGTCAGCTTTGCTAAAGCAAATTACAATTATCTTAAAATTTAAAGAGAGAATAATTGCTTAGTCAAATAAACTATCAAATATTAAATTGTGCAAACAAAATAATAATCATTCAATACACCACTCCTTTTTATGAAGATCTAAAAAAAAAATGTAGGTATCAGTACACGATGTAAAACATATGTGTACAGTTAAAATTTAAAAAAGATCTTAGGTAGCCTATTTATTTAGGTTTTATTTTATCCGAAAATTAGACTAAAATTATGCACATAATGTCAATTTCATTCATGTATCGCTATTGCATTCATTATTAAGTACCTACGGTCTTGTTTACGCAAAACAGCTGTAGTTGGAGTCTAATGGATTAGAATAACCAATTATTTCAATTTTTAAGGGATAATTTTAGGATATTGATTTATTAACTTTTTATTGCATATATATGTTTAGTATCGTGCACTGATACCCCCAAATTTTTTTTAGATGTTCATAAAAAGTAGTGGTGTATATATAAGTCAAATTTACAAAATAATTAAAATAAATAAATAAATAAATAGTTTCAATTTTTCAACGTTAATAATATGTAAGTATGTCATTAATTTCAAATATTGCATTTCAAATTTTTCACAAATCTTCCATTAAACTGTATATATCGGGTGGTTAGCCCTGGTTACAGAGTTTTTAAGCCACCTGAAGGCCTCTGAGATGGCTAAATGGCTAAACGGTTGAAACAACCGGCGCCTTCAATTTAATGTGTCGTCCGAGCCACGGTAGTGCTTAGTTGTAAGTGCCACCCGCAGTCACCCACACGAAGACTGACCGTGCTGAATGTTGCTTAACTTGATCATTGATAACAAACACCTAGTCAAACTACGCTATGAATGCTACAATAGTACATTGTTCACCGAGAGGAGAAAGTGACCGATTACCGTCGAGGGTGTCGTTTGAAGCCCGAGCCGTAGGCGAGGGCTTTAAAACACCCGAGATCGGGAATCGCATTTTCTCTCGAGTGATACATAGTGCTTTATACTACACCTACGAGGAAAATAAAAAACTAAATCTTTACTAATTGAAATTTATATTGAAATTGTTGCAGTTAGTGAAGCTTAATGTAACACTTGAAAATGGCGCCAATGGCGTCTGCAATTTTCACATGTTCTTTTTTCAAATTGTTTGACACCATCCAACACACAGCTAGTGGCCAGTGTCATTTTGCGAACTTGGAGATAAAACCTCACTGTAAAAACTTTTTGGCTTTTGATATTTAGGTTACCAGCGCATAGTCTTACCCAAAATTAAAAAAGAAAAACCACGTAAGAAATGGATTTTCATACACTTTTCTCTCCCGCTCAGATGCGTTTTCTCCCCGCATATTTATTTTGTTCGATATGCAATGACGTACTTCCTACCGTAAATTTGATAAAGTATCAAGGTACTTTCCGAGCAGGTGTAGTATAAAAATAATTATTGGTATAAACTTTGCTTTGTCCTGAGTTTGCAAATTTGATTACCTATTGTAAATTTCATTGGCGCAGGAAAGCCAGAGATTGGGAGCTCTGGCAAATTCTAGAGGAGGCCTATGTCCAGGGTGGACAACCTACTATTTAAAAAATAGAAATAAGATTAATGTTTTATAAGGTTGTATATTAGTGAATAAAGGCTATTTTTATTATATTTATTTTTTATTGCACATTTCACATGCCAAAGAATGGCAAAATAGATTGGACATTTTGTGGAGTAAATATTATTTCATTTCAGCTCCACAACTTCTTCAAATCTAATAGCATCCTGGTGCGGTTCTGCTCATCATCTCCAAAGCCCAAGAACACCAAGCTGGTGGGGTACTGGCTGCTCGGCTGCAGCGGCATGGTCTTCACCGCCGTGGTGCTAGGTATGGTCGCTGGGTACTTGGTGCTCATATACTGTGTCTACTACGTCGTTAATATGGTGGTTAGGACCAATGATGGCAGCAAATAGGCATAATTCTGATCTTCTTTTACTCTTTATGTTCCAATACACCGTCATTTATAGGCCGAATCATACAAGACGGCGGATGTGAAGTTAGCTACAAGCTGCAGAATATCCAATCCTGACTGAAAGCTGTATAAAGCTGCGCGTTGATTGGTTTTCGTGCAGGTTGCAGCTAACTTTACATCCGCCGACTTGTATGATTTAGCCTATACTAAGCTTTATACAGGGTTATTTCTAATCAATTAGCATCCTTTTAGGAGCTTATTCTGTACACCAAAACTAACAACTTTTGTTCTGCGACTTTTGTCAGGATTTTGTCGCGGGTGAACGACATTTTTCCATGGAACAACAAAATGTTTTTTTGAGTTTTGAAAAAAGTCGCAGAACAGAAGTTGTTAGTTTTGATGTACAGAATAAGCCTCTAAAAGGATGCTAATTGATTAAGAATAACCCTGTATATATCATGTAGTGTAGTATCCGTTTTACTTCAAAACAAATTCTGTTCCATTCAAAATGTTCTCTCTTGTGAATGTCTGAATCTTTAGTGATTTGCAGTTGAACTCACAGTAAATGTTTTTCATAATCATGAATATATTTATGCCTTTGGGGTTCCTACATGTTCCTACATGTCGCGTAGATAGGGGTTTAAGTTATGTTTCCAAATTGGTATTACATTCCATAATAATTATAGTATTGGATGCAAAAAACTACTTAGGTACATTTTTTAGTTTTGGGTAGTGTTCAAAATTTGTTTGAGAATAATTAAAAAATTGGTATCAGACAATATGTTCTCAAAACAAATGTATCGCTAAAAATGTAACCTATACAGATTTTTAAATAAGTATTGTATTTGTTATGTCTAATGTTAGAATGTATAAGTAACTGACTTTATTTTTAATTCCATAATCGATCAAAGTAGGCTATTAAATCTGGATAGGCTATTTATTTGAATTGGATAGACTCTGTATTCTGTGATAATGTGGGTGTCAATAAATATTGTTAACATGACTTCTTTGGTTTTATTTATAATCCTCAGAACGTTTATATAAAACCAGACAGGTCTGTTACTATTACATAATCACTACATAGTATAAAACAAAGTCGTTACCGCTGTCTGTCCCCATGTATGCTTATATCTTTAAAACTACGTAACGGATTTTGATGCGGTTTTTTTAAATAGATAGAGTGATTCAAGAGGAAGGATTATATGTATAATACACCTGTGCGAAGCCGGGGCGGGTCGCTAATAGGTACTATTTTATTGACAATTGGTCATTTATGTGGTAAAATTTTATTAAATTTGTATGTTGCAGTATATTTTTCATCTAAAAATTCACTAAATCAGATATAGATCTAAATAAAGCAAGAGCAAGCATTGGAAATCTATGCTAGTATAAACGGGATAGCAAAATAAGCGAACAAACGTCAATCAAACGGAAATTCATATACCGATAATATAAGACTCACATTGCAAACCCAAAATGGGTAATCTGTTTATTACTAAGATAACTATTTATCGCAAAAAAATGGCAAAACCGCCTTCCATCGTGTTCAAAATTCGAATTGTTTACATTATTGTTGATTTATCAAAAACGGTTCAGCCGATTTCTGTAAAATTTCAATGGACCTTTCAAACTAAAAATATTTTTTTTGATTCGGTTCACAATTGGCGAAATTATCGATGTTCATCGTGTACAAAATTCGGATATTTGCTCGAATTGCCTACATTATTGTTATTTTTTCAAAAATGGCTTTACCCTTTCTAACTAAAAAAGAATGTTTCGATTCGGTTCACAATTGGCGAAATTATCGATGAACATACACAAAAAAAAATACACACGAACATAGACCTCTTCCTTTTGGAAGTCGGTTAAAAATAAAAAATAACATCTGCAATAGGGTTACCATCCGTCCGGGTTTACCCGGATTTGTTCTAATTAAGAGGGAGTCCGGGGAGCGTCCGGGCGAGGTTTCTATAGTAGTCCAGGTTTCGACTCGCCGAATTCACCAATCTAGTTACCACGGTTTAAAAAAATCATGACTCATAGACATGTCCGGGTTCCGGGCTCTAAAATCCGGGGTTTTCACGCGACTTGTCTTAGGTGCCAAATTGTAGAGATGGCAACCCTATGCAATACACAGTTTCAGCAATGCTTCACGCAGGCGACGTGACCCGTGTCACAGAGTCACTGGCAAGCAGTGGCGGACGCTTCATAAAGACAGAAAGACACTGCCTACCCTAGTTCTGATAATAGATCTAATAATATTTTATCAAAACAAAATAACATAAAAAACTTAAATCATAAATCAGCTCCACCTATCGAGTGCCGGTGGTATCAACAAGTAATTTCCCGATTCGCGCTGCACAAGCGCCACCCGCCCTTGCCACGGCAAAGACACAAACTATGGATCTCTTAATGTTTTGTATGTGTGCTCTCGTGGTAAGTCGTGGTCATGCGGATTTAATGTGTGTGCGTTCCTATAGCTACGTGGGCTTTGCTGACACACAATGACAAAAATCACGCACACAACTGCATGAAAAGACAGTGTCTTTTTGCTTAGCTAACACGAACAATTACGACTCGTACCGAACATTTCCGAAAGAAAGTTTGCTATGCAATGCAAATATTTTAGGAGTTTCATTGAATTTTATACATTTAGATGGCCATCATTTTTTTGTGGTATTATATTTCCCTTTTTTACTACTAATTTCAATAGTCAATAGTCGCCATATTGTTTGATGTGCATTGTGTTTGTGACTACGCTATCAGATATTTAGGATTTTAACGTTGTTAATAGAGTGAAAAATGGATAATATTGTCTGTGAATGTTGTTGATGGTGTGTGTGTTGAGAAAATAAAATATGATGCGTTTTCAAAACTATCTTTCGGTGAAAAAAAATAAGTTATCGAGATAGGTCGTGCACCAGATTTGCACCTTCCCAACTTTTACGATTCCATATTGCAGACATTCTTACAGAAAGATAGGCGTGTTGATTTAATGTACAAATAAAACAATCCTATATAGTATATCTACTCACACCACCATCTTTTCACTGCTTTCATTTAAATTTTGCAAATCACACAAACATTACAAAACATCAAACAAACGCGCCGAAAGGCCACTTCGAATATCCGTAAATTGATATGTCTATAAAAGCAGTAAATCTATGAATATTTGAGCTGGCATTTGGCAATTACATTATCAATCGAAAAGACGACGAACCAAAACCAACGTGTTTTTGGTGACTAAAATTTTCTGCCTACCCTGTCTTAAAACTGTGTGCACGCCACTGCTGGCAAGGAATCAACACCTTATTTACTTAGAATTCCACAGGGTTATTCCTAGTCAATTAGCATCCTTTTAGGGGTTTATTCTTTACATCAAAAACAACTATTGTTCTACGACTTTTATTAATTTAAAAAAAAAAATGTTGTTGTTCCATAGAAAAATATCTTTCACCCTCGACAAAATGTACGGAACAGCTGATTTATTTTTTTAGTTTTGACAAAAGTCACAGAACAAAAGTTGTTAGTTTTGATGTACAGAATAAGCTCCTAAAAGGATGCTAATTAATTGATTAGAAATAACCCTGTATAGTACCCTGCATAGAACCCTACTACCTAATAGAAAACTGTAAAGTATTTTCTAAGGCTAGCCGGCTAGCAACAGAATTTCCGCCCAGTGTGGCTCTGCCCAAAGGTTAGTTATAGGTTTGCTGCGGATATCCCAATCCTCGCACATCTGTTAAGTAAGCTTCAGTAGGTATATCTTTAGTCTGAGAGGTGAAAGCCACGGCCCTCGCGCCCTAGGGGGCCTCGCACCTCGAAGGCAAGGGAGAGCCCCCAGTGGAGCCTGTGTTTTTTGGAAGGTTGGCTCGCCAAAATCTCAATCCTAGGGAACTCGAACAAAAGTAAGTTCGTATAGGCCGGGTGGCTAGCCTGTGTCAGAGTTTTTAGGCCGCCTGAAGGCCTCTGACATGGCTAAACGGTTAAAACAACTGGAACCTACAATTTAATGGAATTACAATTTAACTAAGGGAACTCGAACTGAATAGCATAGACTTTGTTGGTACGGGCTACGCAGGGAAATAAAATAGACCCTCGCAAAATGTAAATTGCACACAGGAAATTTTGGTCTTGCTCCACCATCCATCCATCAGCCATAGGACATTTACTGCTGCACATAGAATCCCCATGGATTTCCTATAAGGCCGGTTGGAAGCGGCCTGCATTCAGCATTCACCTAGTCGGTGGACGTCCTACGCTGCGCTTGCTGGTCTGTGGTCTGCATTTGTAAACTTTACAGCTCCATCGGCCATTGTTCGAACTATTTGCCCTGCTCACTGCCAATTTAATTTGCTAATCCGCTGGGCTATGTTGGTAACTTTTGATTTTCTGCGGATCTCCTCATGTCTGATTCGATCTCGCAGAGGGACTTCGAGTATGGCCCTCTCCATAGCACTCTTTGCTCCGCCACTGACTAGAGATAAACGTAGCCGTTTCAAGGAGATGTAAAACTGAAATGTAAATTTATTATATACATTTGGTCACGTAGACATATGGTTACAGCGCTTCGGTTGAGGACTGGCCACATGGCTCTAAAGAAATTTGCGTACCTAATGGGTAAAGCAGACTCAATGGCGATACATGTGGTAGAAGATGTATACCACCTACTGGTAAAACGTATACGTATACAGAATGATAGGCGGGCACTTGAGGTAACTTATCACTACAACAGGCTCGACGTTGGACTGTATAATAGATTACTTGCTGAACCTAGCTCTGACGCAGCCGTGAAGTGATCCGAAATATGTAGTAGTAAGCTAGAATATACAATGGGATTGACATGTATTTTATATAAAAGTCCCAAAAAATAAATTAGAATTTAAAAAAAATATACAAATGTTTCCAGGCGGCGTGACCCGGCTGACGGAGTCGGGGCTGTCGATGGTGACGTGGAAGCTGCTCGGGGAGAAGCTGCCCTCCACTGAAGCGGAGTGGGAGCGTGAGTTCGCCGAGTACCAGCAGTACCCCGAGTTTAAATAGTGAGTATAGTGGGTGTACCGGTTTTGGCCACTGTACCGGTTGTGGCTATTTGGTGTCAAAATAATTTGTCAAAAAGCACCCTGACTATTTTAACAAAGCGTCTGATAAATCGCTCAAAATTAGATCACAATACAGACATAAACTCGTGGGATCAAAGTCCATCTTAGCAATGCATTAGCAAATTTCAGGACTGCGAATTAGCTCAGTTGGGAGAGCGTCGGGCTAGTGATCTGAAGACTCAAGGTCCGAGTCCTGCGTTTGCGACGAATTTTTGAAATGTTTATCACAAAAATAAGTCTGAGTATATTTAAAATTGCTGTTTATCTGTTACATCAAACCTTATCGTATTGTATGCGTTACTCGGCAGCAAGAACCAGCACATCACGCTGTCGGAGTTCAAATGGATCTGGTACATGGAGTTCGCGCACCGCACCTGGGGGCGCTGCATCGGCGCCGCGGTCTTCTTACCAGCCGCGTTCTTCTGGGCCAGGGGGTACCTGGACAAGGGGATGAAAGTACGAGTGGGAGTCTACAGCGCGCTAGTGGCCGCGCAGGTGAGGATATAACGAGCGGCCTCAGGTGGGGGCGCTGCATTGGCGCCGCGGTCTTCTTACCAGCCGCGTTCTTCTGGGCCAGGGGGTACCTGGACAAGGGGAAGAAAGTACGAGTGGGAGTCTACAGCGCGCTAGTGGCCGCGCAGGTGAGGACATAACGAGTGGCCTCAGGTGGGGGCGCTGCATCGGCGCCGCGGTCTTCTTACCAGCCGCGTTCTTCTGGGCCAGGGGGTACCTGGACAAGGGGAAGAAAGTACGAGTGGGAGTCTACAGCGCGCTAGTGGCCGCGCAGGTGAGGACATAACGAGTGGCCTCAGGTGGGGGCGCTGCATCGGCGCCGCGGTCTTCTTACCAGCCGCGTTCTTCTGGGCCAGGGGGTACCTGGACAAGGGGATGAAAGTACGAGTGGGAGTCTACAGCGCGCTAGTGGCCGCGCAGGTGAGGATATAACGAGTGGCCTCAGGTGGGGGCGCTGCATCGGCGCCGCGGTCTTCTTACCAGCCGTGTTCTTCTGGGCCAGGGGGTACCTGGACAAGGGGAAGAAAGTACGAGTGGGAGTCTACAGCGCGCTAGTGGCCGCGCAGGTGAGGACATAACGAGTGGCCTCAGGTGGGGGCGCTGCATCGGCGCCGCGGTCTTCTTACCAGCCGCGTTCTTCTGGGCCAGGGGGTACCTGGACAAGGGGAAGAAAGTACGAGTGGGAGTCTACAGCGCGCTAGTGGCCGCGCAGGTGAGGACATAACGAGTGGCCTCAGGTGGGGGCGCTGCATCGGCGCCGCGGTCTTCTTACCAGCCGCGTTCTTCTGGGCCAGGGGGTACCTGGACAAGGGGATGAAAGTACGAGTGGGAGTCTACAGCGCGCTAGTGGCCGCGCAGGTGAGGATATAACGAGCGGCCTCAGGTGGGGGCGCTGCATTGGCGCCGCGGTCTTCTTACCAGCCGCGTTCTTCTGGGCCAGGGGGTACCTGGACAAGGGGAAGAAAGTACGAGTGGGAGTCTACAGCGCGCTAGTGGCCGCGCAGGTGAGGACATAACGAGTGGCCTCAGGTGGGGGCGCTGCATCGGCGCCGCGGTCTTCTTACCAGCCGCGTTCTTCTGGGCCAGGGGGTACCTGGACAAGGGGAAGAAAGTACGAGTGGGAGTCTACAGCGCGCTAGTGGCCGCGCAGGTGAGGACATAACGAGTGGCCTCAGGTGGGGGCGCTGCATCGGCGCCGCGGTCTTCTTACCAGCCGCGTTCTTCTGGGCCAGGGGGTACCTGGACAAGGGGATGAAAGTACGAGTGGGAGTCTACAGCGCGCTAGTGGCCGCGCAGGTGAGGATATAACGAGTGGCCTCAGGTGGGGGCGCTGCATCGGCGCCGCGGTCTTCTTACCAGCCGTGTTCTTCTGGGCCAGGGGGTACCTGGACAAGGGGAAGAAAGTACGAGTGGGAGTCTACAGCGCGCTAGTGGCCGCGCAGGTGAGGACATAACGAGTGGCCTCAGGTGGGGGCGCTGCATCGGCGCCGCGGTCTTCTTACCAGCCGCGTTCTTCTGGGCCAGGGGGTACCTGGACAAGGGGATGAAAGTACGAGTGGGAGTCTACAGCGCGCTAGTGGCCGCGCAGGTGAGGATATAACGAGTGGCCTCAGGTGGGGGCGCTGCATCGGCGCCGCGGTCTTCTTACCAGCCGTGTTCTTCTGGGCCAGGGGGTACCTGGACAAGGGGAAGAAAGTACGAGTGGGAGTCTACAGCGCGCTAGTGGCCGCGCAGGTGAGGACATAACGAGTGGCCTCAGGTGGGGGCGCTGCATCGGCGCCGCGGTCTTCTTACCAGCCGCGTTCTTCTGGGCCAGGGGGTACCTGGACAAGGGGATGAAAGTACGAGTGGGAGTCTACAGCGCGCTAGTGGCCGCGCAGGTGAGGATATAACGAGCGGCCTCAGGTGGGGGCGCTGCATTGGCGCCGCGGTCTTCTTACCAGCCGCGTTCTTCTGGGCCAGGGGGTACCTGGACAAGGGGAAGAAAGTACGAGTGGGAGTCTACAGCGCGCTAGTGGCCGCGCAGGTGAGGACATAACGAGTGGCCTCAGGTGGGGGCGCTGCATCGGCGCCGCGGTCTTCTTACCAGCCGCGTTCTTCTGGGCCAGGGGGTACCTGGACAAGGGGAAGAAAGTACGAGTGGGAGTCTACAGCGCGCTAGTGGCCGCGCAGGTGAGGACATAACGAGTGGCCTCAGGTGGGGGCGCTGCATCGGCGCCGCGGTCTTCTTACCAGCCGCGTTCTTCTGGGCCAGGGGGTACCTGGACAAGGGGATGAAAGTACGAGTGGGAGTCTACAGCGCGCTAGTGGCCGCGCAGGTGAGGATATAACGAGTGGCCTCAGGTGGGGGCGCTGCATCGGCGCCGCGGTCTTCTTACCAGCCGTGTTCTTCTGGGCCAGGGGGTACCTGGACAAGGGGAAGAAAGTACGAGTGGGAGTCTACAGCGCGCTAGTGGCCGCGCAGGTGAGGACATAACGAGTGGCCTCAGGTGGGGGCGCTGCATCGGCGCCGCGGTCTTCTTACCAGCCGTGTTCTTCTGGGCCAGGGGGTACCTGGACAAGGGGATGAAGGTGCGGGTGGGGGTGTACAGCGCGCTCGTGGCCGCGCAGGTGAGACAATCGGTCTCTCTCCATACATCAGCCACAGGCATGCGCGGATACAGAAGGGTGGAAGAGCGAAGAATACCACTACTTTTTCTTTACTTAAAAAAAGAATCTTTGAATAAAAATATATCGAAAAATTTCACATTTCTAGTATTAAGTTCAAATATTATGCTCTTTTTTGGAATGACATAAATAAATCGAAGTACCTAATAAAAATTAAGTAATTACTTTCATCAAATCTGTTTTCAAATTCATAAAAAACAAACTTCACACTAACTACATATGTGCAAAATAAGTTCTACATTGTTTATTTTCAGATTCTTTATTAACCTTATAACAAAGTTGCGTTATATTAGGCAAGTCAGTTACAATTATTCATAGTGCTTTTAAGAAATATGCAATCAACTTAATATTCTAAAGCCATTAAAATCATAATAATAATAAAATGTTAAAAAATTAATTAGTTATTCTTATTTTCAAATTTTCTGAATATATCCGAAAAATTTTGTGCTTGCGTATAATAACCATAAGGTTCGTTTGCTCATACCTGTCTTGAAATTACCGAAAAACCAAAAAACGTTCACGCTCGCTACGCTCGCGCATAATACCAGTAGTTAAGTCTCCTCTGCTAATACTTCTTATGATATAACTGAAAAAATTTTTTTCGCGATCGCTACGCTCGCCCTTATTAACTGAGGAGTCTTCTGCTTTAGTCATATCCATTTTGAAGTTTAGCAGGGTGTACATCACTGTAAATCATAAATGTTTTAAAATTACTGACAAAAACAAAAAATTTGGCGCTCGCTGCGCTCGCGCATGATAGCAGTGTAGTGGTTTTCTTTCCTTTAGCCTCTATTGAAATTTCTGAAAAGACCCTATAAATTTTAACGCTCGCTTCGCTCGCGCTTTCTCGATTTAGTTTGGTTTCTTTTATTTACCATCTCGAATCAAAGTTATTTATTGAAAAAACGTAAAATGAGGTTCGTGTAATTCTACTGCAAGTTGATGATAGAGATAGAGCCCATAGCCCATAGAGCTGGAGATGTTTCGACATGAAATCCGATAACAATTGACAGTGCACGCTATTTGAGCTTGATAACATTTTACATGATAATTTTTCTGTTCTAAATTTCGTGACTAAGCTTTTTTTCCGTAATGTAAAATATATGCGGCTTATTTTCCAGGGTCTAATGGGCTGGTACATGGTAAAGTCAGGTCTGGAAGACCGCTTCCAAGGCCCCTCAGACGTCCCTAGAGTGTCCCAGTACCGTCTCGCAGCCCACCTGTCCCTGGCCTTCGTGCTATACACGGGTATGCTGGGCGGAGCCCTCAGGGTGCTTCGCCCCTTCCCTGCCGGGGGCGCGTTAAAGAAGATTGGGGAGCTGAAGAGCATTACTGCGCTGGCGCATTCTGTGAAGGCCATGGCTTTCTTCACGGCTGTTTCTGGTGAGTCATACCCAAAGGCCTTGTACAAAATCTTTTGTTCAGCCAAAATATTATGAGATCTAATTGAATAACTTTAAGGTAGCTATTTCCTTAACAAGTTGTAGTAAGGCGAAACCGGTCGGAGCATGAGGGTCCGTTGGTGGTTGTGTCCTTGTCTGACGTCTTAAATACGTCTAACGTTGAAAGAGACACCGCTACTCCGGAACCCACTGACTTACTCGTAGATCATTTTTACTGTCATTCGTGCGCAGTCTAGTTGTAAGTACAAGGTCTTTTGTCATACCATAATACAATTATTTTATTTTTTCAAGCATGCTTGGAAATGTGAGCATTTCTTTGACAACCTTCTTAGAGATAAATCGAAATTGCTGTACTGACCAAATACATGCGAGCAGCGGCCGGCAAAAGTTATATGAAAATCCATTACTGTTGTATTTTAGCAGCCAGGTAAATTACTGTTAATAACTCATATAGCTGTCGTGTTATAATGTATTAATTATTTTTCGCAAAAAATAGCATGACCGACTTCACCCGTGTACAGAATTCGCGAATATTTCGCACGGATCGGTGTGACATTTTTCACATTATTGTTGATTTATCAAAAATGGCTCAGCCGATTTCAATAAAATTTTAATGGGACCAATTTCAAAGTATACCCTGTCCAAAAGAAAAGAATTATTGAAATCGGACTACTACGAGAAAAGTTATGCGTGGTTATACATAAAAAAGCAAAAAAAATATACGCGTCGAATTGAGTACCTCCTCCGGTTTGGCTCGTCGGTCAAAAATGGAACGATTTTTAGTCCAACAACAACCGACTTCAATCGCGTACAGAATTCGAATAGTTCGCTGGAATTGGTGCATACTTTATTATGGAATATTGTTGGTTTATCAAAAACGGCTCAGCCGATTTCGATATATTTTTAATGTTACCACCTTTGAAGTATGACCAATCAAAGAAAAAAGTTAAAAATCAAATCATATTCAAAATACTTAAAATTTAAAAAATAAAAGAAGAAATGCAAGACAAAAGTACCAGGCGCCCAGAACAAAACAGAGTTTACCTACCATTTCAATAGTGTAAGCTATGTTCTCATCGATAGGTCCTGAGTTTTCTCAATGAAGATAATTTCCTCGCATAATTTGAGAAAGTACTAAACAAGCCTTGGCAACAACTGGGCTTTGATGGGCTGTACGTATGTGTGTGTAATAAGTATAAGTGTGTATGTGTGTAATACACGCGCGTCCATCAATGCCTCTGTTGCTGGCCGCTGCAGACCGCTGACGCTGGAGTATAGTATTATTTTTAACTTTGCGACCTATATCTCACAAATTATACATCAAACAAAAAATTTTTTTTTGAAACATTGCATTCATTTTAAAAACCTCTGTTTAACGATAGTCCACACGGGGTAGTGAGGATAAAAAAAAATATCCTTTCTTTACATACACGAGATACACAGTTTGATCTTTTTAAGTATTTAAAATTGAGATCTATACTAAATCTAACTTAATGTAAAATTTCATACAATTTGGTTCATAATCGGACACAACGATGTTAATTATAAGGTTCGAATTACAATTATTATTCAGTTGTATAATCCGCGCCACACAAGTCGGCGGATGGGAAGTTTGCCGCAGATGACACTTCGCTGTGATTTGATAATTATTGCGCATGCGACGCAAGTGGCGAGGTGGTTAGCACGGGCGTACGGAGCGCGCGGGAGGCATGAGGTTTGCCGGTCGGGTGTGTCCCGGTGTCTCGTCTCTCTGGCTCCCGCATACCTATATTTGCTTTTTGCGCAACGTTCTGCGCATAACTTCCCATCCGCCGACTTGTGTCGCGCGGATTATACTACGGAACTCTAACAATGATTTTTATAATTTTCAGGCGCATTCGTAGCAGGTTTAGACGCAGGGCTGGTGTACAACTCCTTCCCTAAGATGGGCGACCACTGGGTGCCGGACGACATCCTGGCCTTCTCGCCTAAACTCAAGAACTTTACAGAAAACCCCACCACCGTGCAGTTCGATCACAGGTAAAGTCGCTAATTTTATAGTAGTTCATGCAACTGTCATATAATGAAGGGTATTAAAACACGAGTGTGAGTTTATGAAACGAGCGCAGCGAGTTTCATAATAGTAACGAGTGTTTTAATACCCGTGTTATATGCAGTTGCATACACTACTTTATCTTCACTAGTAAAAATAAACAAATTGCGAAACATTACATTCAAGCGTACGTGTATTGTCACAGTGAACTTGGCGCCATTAAAATCTAACCAATGAGAGCGCAGCTGCGCGCGCAGGGCCAATCAGGAGCGAGCGCGCGATGTTATAATGAGATTTTACGATATCGATGTGGATATTATAACATCATGTGAAATTGCTTAAATTGAGTGTTTTGTTGTCTGCGCTATAACAGTAGTCATTATAAGTCAAGTATTGGAAACATAAGTAGAATGTTACAACATTAGTGTAGATAAAATACGTTTATTGCTTCGAACTGTGTACATAGAGGTGGTACAATAAAAATTTTGTCACAACAGTTTGTCCTAACAGACATGCAATTTGTTAATTAGAGACTTGACTAATTTCAAAAATTTTGAAAAGCTATAACATTTTAGGACACACTAATTAGGCTAATATTTATACAGTTTTATACATATACATAGTGATAGTGTCGACACAATTTTTTAATAACATGAATGTACATATGGAACCACTGAACATATTTTTTACCCAAGTTTAGATACACTTATGTTTTAAAAATAAAGTTTTTTTTTACATTCAGTCACTATGCAGGTACTTTAGTAAAATAAACATCTTCAACTCGACATTAACATATCTTTTATATAATCATAACTAAGTATGACACAAAGATAGATGATACATGAGATCATAATTATCAGTCTATTTCCTATAAGAATTTGTACATTCATAAAATTCTTTCATGCTATAAAAGGTATTTTCAGCCAGCCATTTTTTTAAGCCATGTTTAAATTTGTTTCCATCCAAAGATTTTATATGAATTCAATTTAATCAATTCAATTTATTTACTAATAATCGGCCAAGTACGAGTAGGACTCGCGCACGAAGGGTTCCGGACATCGAAGTCTTAGTAATAGGGTCCCGTTTTACCCTTTGGGTACGGAACCCTAAAAACCAGCTGTTACATACGTTAGGTAGAGTGAACGATATTTTTCTATGGAATAACAACTTTTTTTGAGAATTAACAAAAGTCGTAGAACAAAAGTTGTCAGTTTTGATGTACAGAATAAGCCTCTAAAAGGATGCTAATTGTTTAGGAATAACCCTGTATATATGTTGTTGTAATATTTCCAGAGTGCTGGGCACGACGACTCTCGCGCTGGCGACAGCTCTTTGGGTGCTGGCGCGGAAGAAACCACTCTCTCCTGTTGCGAGACGCGTGCTCAATGGCGTCGGGGCCATGGCCTGGCTGCAGGTAACGTACATTCCATCCATCCATCCATCTGCCATAAGAAGTCCGCTGCTGGACATAGGCCTCCCCTATGGATCTCCAATAAGACCGGTTGGAAGCGGCTTGCATCCAGCGCGATCCTGCGGTCTTAATGAGGTCATCCATCCACCTTGTGGGTGGACGTCCGACGCTGCGTTTGCCGGTGCGTGGTCTCCACTCGAGAACTTATCGATCCCATCAGGCATCAGTCCTCCGCGCTATGTGCCCTGCCCAATGCCATTTCAACTTGCCAATCTCCTCATTTCTGATTTGATCTCGCAGAGAGACTCCGAGCATAGCCCTCTCCATAGCTCGTTGGGCTACTTGGAGCTTATTTATTTATTTAGCTATGGAGAGGGCTATGCTCGAGTATCTCTGCGACACAAAATCAGGAATGAGGAGATCCGCAGACGATCCAAAGTTACCGACGTAGCCCAGCGGATTAGTAAGTCGAAACAGTACTAGGCAGGGCACATGGTTCGGAAAACTGATAGCCGATGGAGCAGTAAAGTTCTCGAATGGAGACCGCGTACCACCGGCAAGCGCAGTGTAGGACGTCCACCGACCCGGTGGACCGACGATATTATTAAGACCGCAGGAACGCGCTGGATGCAGGCATGATGATGATGATGATCCCTAGAGCGTTGGTTACGACACTAGCGCTGGCGACGGTGCTGTGGGTGTTGACGCGGGGCCATGGCCAATATCAAAATTAACATAGTTGGGGGCCCTAATAAAGGGTAAAGATTTCTCACAAAATAAACAAAAATGCTTATAGTAAATTAAACTAAATATTGCACGGATGACAGTTTTTTTGAATGATTTTATTCCGGAAAGCATGATCGAGACATTGAGGATAACAATTTTTTAATTTTTGCTTACACACGTTAGCCCGGCGAAGGGTCCGTATCATTGACACGGCTGATACAGCGGTAACCACGCCCCCGAGTGATATAATACTCAGGAACTCTAATCTTGTACTCAAATTCCTTTATACAGCAGTAGACTGCACCGTCTGGAAGGAAGGAAAGGAAGTCTTTGCCCATCAGTGGGACAATGCAGGCTAAAATAAATAATATTTTTTTCATCCCCCCATCTCGGAAAGAGTGTATTTTTGCTCTTCGAAATCTGACTGCAAAAGCCGTTTTTATCCGCTAGAGGATGAAAAAAAATGAATTTAGAACATCGTGTGCACTATGTTTGTGAATTCATTTACTTCTACCTCCATGGTGCCTAATTCATCATACAACCCTTTTTTATTTGTTAAAAACTCCGACTCAGAACCTTCTTGGTGTACTTTGTTTAATTTGTTTTACGCGCGACATTTTCGTTTCACGTTATATTATTAAACCCTATGTTAAAAACAAGAGAAAAACATAAAATGAGTTATTTTAGCGACAAGGAAGTTTATTTGACGCCAACACAATTGACTGAAACTGTTAATACGAGTTATGGAGTCGGAAGATTGCCATAGGATCTATTTTACTAAACAAGATAGACCCGCCGTGTTTGGGCTCGTTTTACTTGTCTTGGTTAGGTTACACTCTGCTGCTACATGATAGACAGACAGCTTTAGACCTTATTTCATTGAACAAAACATACTAGCACTCCCAAGCCTATATATACTAAAAGCGGCGACATTTGTAAAGAAACATCCAGAAATATTTACATATAACACAAACCCTCGTAGAAAAAACCAACTCATAGCCCCGGAGCCAAAATTAGAATTAGTTAGACGAGGACCGGAGTATATGATGATAAGAATATACAACCACCTACCTAAAGACCTACAAGAAGAAACTAATCACAAAATATTCCAAAATAAATTCAAATTTAACAAAAAAATGCTACTACACTATTGATGACTACCTAAACGAAAAAGTGTCAAGCTCACAAAATACTATAAAACAACGCTTTAATTAAGATACATACGTTATACTTAGTATATTATATTATTTGCGACACCCTAACGACAGGGTAATGTGCACTGTGTTACTATTATGTATATGTAATTGTAACTAGACATATTATAAGGCAATAGTATACCCAAATAAATAAATATCCAGGATCTCATAAGCTTATATTTAAAAAGTTTTATTTTTAAAATAATTTATTTGAATGGTAATTTGCCCTTTCTCCCGCAGGTGTCGCTAGGCATATTAACCCTGCTCCACTACGTGCCGACCCCACTGGCCGCGAGCCACCAGTCCGGGTCACTCGTCCTACTCACTCTCGCTATCTGGCTCACGCACGAGATCAAACTACTCAAGTACATACCCAAGTGAAGACACCTTTCATTTATTATTACTGAAACATAATGCATTTGGCGAGGTTATAAAGCTGTGTAAACTAAGCGCCACACAAATCGGCGGATGGGAAGTTATGCGCAGAACCTGCGCAAAAGCCGAAATATAGGTAGGAGCCAGAGAGACTCGCGCCGGGTGCACACCCGCCCGCCAACCTCATGCCTCACGCACGCTCCCTACGCCCGTGCTCTCCACTACGCCACGCGGCGTCGGCATTGTGCACACACGCGCAATAATTACCGAATCACGGCGAAGTGTCATCTGCGGCTAACTTCTCATCCGCCGACTTGTGTGGCGCTTAGTATAACTTTTATCTTAGAAAAGTTATTTCTCTGTCATGCGGATTTTCCCCACGTGTGTAGATGTTGATGGCTGTCCATCCTTACTAATATTTTAAAATCCGAAAGTGTGTTTGTTGGTTTATTGGTTTTTACCTCTTTCAACGCAACGGATTGACTTGTTTTTTGGTATGGGCATAGTTTAAAAGACGGACAGTGACATAGGCTACTTTAATCCCGAAAAATAAAAAGGTTCCTATGGGATAGCACAAAAATCAAATTATCCCGCGGGCGAAGTCACGGGCAAAAACTGGTATAATTACATTAGTGAAAATCCGCATGACAAGAAAAACTGCTGTGTCACCACGACATCGTATTACTTTTATTATATCTCTGGGACAAACAAATCCAGATTTTCCTGCAACAATTATAACAAACATTGTCTGCCATTTTGTTTTGTAAAATAGCCTTGATTTTGTCGCATTTCATAATTGTTTATTGTTAAAATCCAAAGTTACCTCGGTTAGATATAGCATTAACGTTAAGTACTTACTTTTAAGACTGCAGTATTTTAGATAAAATAAATATAAACAGCACATCAAAGTTTTGGCGCAGTAATTTTAAAATATTAATTCAACAAACATCACGCTATTGATTGTTTAAACTAAAACCTCTATTACACAGACCTCTACTACAAGATTTACAAGACTCTGTTGGAAGATTACTTTTTAGGGTTCCGTACCCAAAGGGAAAAACGGGACCCTATTACTAAGACTTCGATGTCCGTCTGTCTGTCACCGGGCTGTATCTCATGAACCATGATAGCTAGGCAGCTGAAATCTTCACAGATGATGTATTTCTGTTGCCGCTATAACAACAAATACTAAAAAGAAAATAAAATAAATATTTAAGGGGGGCTCCCATACAACAAACCTGAATTTTTAGACGTTTTTTTGCGTATTTTTACGATTAGGACAATGTAATGTGTGACTCAGAACTCTCATCAACTGCTAAGAAAGCAGAAATTTCCCTGCGTATCACACAAGTTGGCAGATGTTAAGTTAGCTACAAGCTGAGCGAAATCCTATTAACACAACTTTATGTGAGCTTCAGTCAGGATTGGATATTGCGCAGCTTGTAGCTAACTTCACATCCGCCGACTTGTATGATTCAGCCTATAATAGGTACTATCCGTTTAATTTATTGATGAAAATATTTGTGCCGTCTACACTATACCTTGCAATATTGTCAATGTATTACATAAATAGTTAAGCAAATCTATAGTTTGGCCGTTCAGAGAATGCGTTCCTGACACGTCATCTTGAAAAAATGTTTTTGGCCGATATCTCGGAAACTATGTACTTACGGGCAAAAAACATTAAGATCATTATAGTAGAAAATAAAGTTTCGCATCTTATGTTGCCAGTAAACTTTTTTGTCAAACTTACCGTTTACGATTTATGGTCCATTTAATGAAATTCATTAAATTGACCTTAAAACATTAAATGGCCCATAAATCGTAAACGGCAAGTTTTACAAAAAAGTATAATGGAAACAAAAGATGCGAAATTTTATTTTCTACAATAATGATCTTAATGTTTTTTGCCCTTAAGTACATAGTTTCCGAGATATCGGCCAAAAACATTTTTTCAAAATGACTTGTCAGGAACGCATTCTCTGAACGGCCGAACTATAGTAAAAACTGTATTTGTAAATAATGTACCTTTAGATTACTGTTGTGTTTAGCGAATAAATGGATTAATATTATTGTAATTAGCTGTTTTAATCCAAAAACCATATTTATCACCATACTAATCTGACATATCTAATCGCAGATATAAAGACAAAGGTTGTAAATCAAAACGCGGTTCGTTTTCACATTTTATTATATTATTTTACATTTATTGAATTACCCGGCGACTTATAAGTAATGATTTCATATAATGTGTGTTATTTTTTTTACATTTCATTTGTTAAACACTACTTGTAAACAATAGAGTGAATTTTGGTAATTATATGTAAACAGCAAAATAAAATAGGAAGGGTAAATAAGTGGTCCTTTTCCTATGATGCGGATTTTTGTAAGCGTGCGGATTTTCCATCCTCATTTAGCCACCTGTACTGGTACACTGGCATTTTCAAATACTAAGCGCCACACAAGTCGGCGGATGAGAAGTTAGCCGCAGATGACTCTTCGCCGTGATTCGCTAACTATTGCGCATGTGTGCACAATTCCGACGCCGCGTGTCGTAGTGGTGAGCACGGGCGTAGGGAGCGCGCGGGAGGCATGAGGTTGGCGGGCGGGTGTGCCCCGGCGTCTCGTTTCTCTGGCTCTCACGCATGCCTAAATTTAGGCTTTTGCGCAGCGTTCTGCGCATAACTTCCCATCCGCCGATTTGTGTGGCGCTTAGTATCCATGTGTTTCCTATAAGATAGCCGCACACAACTACAAGAGTACTATCACATGCGGAAAAAAAACACCCGCACGTGGACAAAAATCTGCACGACTGAAAAAAGGCTCTTATTGCCTTTATTACTATTTGCAAAAAAGAACACGAGATTACTAAATAAATTTTGCAGAAATACAAAATCTACACAAGCTATATATGCCATGTGTGCTTAGCATACAAGACCACGACAAGATTTTATCGACGTGAGCAAAGGTGACAGATATATGCTTCATCATAACTCTGTCACGTTCTGACACGTCGATAGTATAATTTTATGGTCCTTATGCTAAGCCCGATGGTATGCTATGGTAGAATGGCCAGGTTACGCAAGCCGTGCGGTTTATCAAATTACAGTATTTCGGTGATGATCTCCGTGCATATGATTAACATTGCTAAACACACGCAGGCGTGCAAGTCGCGTGTAAAATCTTTCCACGGTTCACCCAGGTGGTCTCAAGAGGTGGACGGTAGGAAAGAACTGGCGTGTGATAGTAGCGGCGTATCCTACTCGTAACATGTAAAAGGCCTGAACTACACCGCAGGTGACAAAAAAGTAGTAAGTTCGTATAGAATCTATAGACTACCTGCTAGCTTAGCATACGACTATGAAAAAAGTTTTGTCGACGTGCGAAAAAGCATCAGATATATACCTCACCATAACTGTGTCTCATTCTGACACGTCGATAGAATTATTTCGAGGTCCGTGTGCTAGCCCGGCTGAGCCGAAATTGTAGGCTGTTGTTAACTCCTGAGTTTTTGACACCGGCTTTGCGAAAGCTTAAAAAGGGAAGTATTTTTAAAGAATAATATACCTAATTAAAAAACCCCCGACACAAAAATATTTGACAACAAACTTTCAATTGACAACCATTTTGGGCACATTTGTAGAATTTTGGTTCTTCCATCCCCACTTTAACCCACCATAACTCTTAAACGGCTCAATCGATTTTTATAAAACATAGCTAAGAACACTCTCGATTAAGTCTCCTTTCATCCAAAAAAAAACTAAACTGAAATCGGTTCAGTGGTTCGGGCGCTATGATGCCACAGACAGACAGACACACAGACAAACAGACACGTCAAACTTATAACACCCCTCTTTTTCGTCGGGGGTTAAAAAAGGTAGTATTCCTCAGTTTACTGAGGTGAGGTCAGCGTCTACAGGCTAGTGTTCGACAAATCACAGAGATCGAAAGGGGTAAATCAAGATTGTGTTTGAGAGCTGAGGAACACTTCAATGAAAACAGGCGTCCCTTGTATATGGGTGTTTCGGGTTAGTGGTAACAGCCTAGGCGTCCCTTTTATATAGCCGTGGCTTCAGTAGCTACCGCGGTAACGCCTAGCAGTCTTCCAGAATCCACACTTCTAAAAACTAAAAGCAATATTTAAAAGCGCCGCCAACGCTATAAGTTGGTTAAAATTCACAAAATACACTTCACAAAATTCGTCGCGAGTCAGTATAGCGGGTTAGCTCAGTGGTCCAGAGCGTCGGGCTAGTGATCCGAAGACGCAAGGTTCGAATCCTGCATCCGCGACGAATTTTTGAAATGTTTATCATAAAAAGTAACTCTTTGAATATTTAAAAGGTTTTGAATCAATATCGGTTTAGTAACGCAACCACGAATGGGCGCGTTTTGTGGCTCCCTGATATCTACTGATGCGTCATTGTACTGTACCAGCCTTTTTAATAGTCCACTGCAGGACGTAGGCCTACCCACGAAAGGTGATTGGGCCATATCCACCACGCTGGCCCAGTGCGGATTGGTGGATTCACATACGCCATCGGATTTCTTCTACGAACATATGCAGGTTGCCTCACGATGTTTTCCTTTATTGAAAAGCCAGTGGTCTAAAATTCTGTACGTAAATTCCGAATTCGGTACGGGACCGGGATTTGAACCCACGACCTCAAGATAGTAAGGTCAGTGTCATTACCACTAGACCACCACAGCTATTTTCATGTGTCATGGGTGACTAAATAATGACTACGTTTCGACATGGTCAAAATTGTTTTTCAAGAAGTTTTGTAAAAAGAAAATTCTGGCTTGATGGACTAATGCCACTACTTACTTACTATGATTCCTTAGGTCAGTCGGTCAGACACTAATCGTCCTGATAATTGAAGCTATTAACTATTCATTTGCGTGAACTAGCTGATCGTCTGACGTTTTTAGGCCATCTGAAGGCCAAAAGGCACGTAATCTCATTCTTTAACGAAGTACCGAGTACTTTGATAAAGGTGAAAAAACCTGTAGGTTAAAAGAGCTTATTGTTTTTCAGGCTTTAGATGGATTTAACATTTCAACTAACATTTCAATTATTTTTTATCTAATATTATATAAATAGGTATATCTAAAAATAACTTGCCTGCGGTGTAGTGCAGGCCAAAAAAAACACATTGACGGACCTATATGATATATTACAATCACAGCGATCTATGAATACATTGTGAATAGCGTTCAAATCCAAACATTCACATATCTCTTGTAAAATAACATGTTTTATGAAATGCTTAACATATCACTTTATTTGTATTATTACAGAGTAAAAAAATCTACAGAGGAACAACTACTAAGCGCAGCAGCAAGGGAAGCATGGCAAAGGGACTAATAGTCTTTCCACCATTATATCCCCTCGAAGTGGAAATAAAGTATGAATTGACAATGACATCTGACATTAAGAGTGGATAAAATGGTTTTCTCCCCTTGCCGTGCTGCCCGGGCAGAAGCACCTTTTAACAGCTGTTTCTCTGTTGTTGTTCTACTCTGTTTGTATATCGTTCGAGCCTCTATAAATAACGCATAAATACTAAAATATTTTAACCTAACGAGTTAGTATTACAATTTAAATACACTAATAATATAATTTGAAAAATAATCTAATCTAGACCATGTCGTATGAACGTGTAAATATCACTGTTATGGGTTTCAAAACTAAATTAAAATAACATAGGCCTGCTAGTCACACCGACAAAATATATACATGTTTATACAGAAAGGTTGTACTAAGCCTAATAGAGCGATAAGCGATTCAGATCGACCATCATTATGATCAATTTGTATTATGAGACCAACCCGGAAATCAGCTGTATCCTTCGAGCAAATGTCTATAGAGTCACAATCGTGCAAAAAAAGTGTCCGAGGCGAAACTCTGCCCAAGCTATGTAGTGGGCAGGCTTTTAGTTAGTCGTAAGGCGATTGCAAGCCGATTACAACGCCGCGCGATGCCAAAGCTCGGTTACAAGCACTAATTAGGTGACATAACGTCGAAAATTCGAATAAATGGGTCATTGTGAATTAATACAAATATCTAAGTCGGTATGTACGACGGCGCTAGGACATTTTTTTACTACTTTAGAGACTGTGGCTCTGTAGATATTTGCTCGAAGGCACAAATTACAACTCGAAATTTAACAATTAATATATGAAACAGCTGATTTTTTTTCTCGAAATATGGGGGGCGATTTTCACAACACCCCTTAGATAGACGATTCACCCCTTTTCAGTATAGTACACTCTTTCTAAATAAACCTGTAGAACAATAAAAAAAAACATTAAAACGTAATAAAATCATAGTTAAGTATAAAAAAACGCGAATAGGCCTTATTTACATATTATAACTGCAATAAAAATATTATTACACAAAATGTTGTTTTGCAAAATGCAGGGCGTTTGAGAGGCGTACACTTATACAGGGTCACTTGTAAAACACCATTATTCTCGCAGGACTGGATACAACGTTTATTCGACACTTTTTATAATGTAATTGGTTAGATTATACTTTCAATATTAATTTAATGTTTCGCTTGAAGGTGACACCTGTGCTGTAAACATAGACCATTAGTAATAATTCATCTTTTGAATTATATTTTTTCAGATATTTCTTGTGAAATGTAAAGATACAAATCTAGACAAATCTAAAAGTATTTGTAATTATAAGGAAAAATAAAAATAGTTATGTATGGAAACTTATACAAGATATTTCATTTATCACAAAAAAAATCACAACATCATTTATAACATCATAAATGATATTAGTTATAACATCATAAATGATATTAGCTAGTCTTGCGAGGTTAGTGTTTTACGAGTAACCTTGTATACACGTCAGAAAGTCCCCGCACTTTGCAAAACAAAACCCTGTATGCATATATATCCTTTGTTAATAATGTTGAGTATTAACTATTATGGCTATTACTATCATGAGACTATATACAAATGAATTTTGTGGTCTAGGAATGGTCGATTAAGTATATATTTTTCGATATTAACGATAAAAAATAACTAATTTAACATACTCGAATATTTCAATCTCCTTAACAGAATTTTGCGCAAACACTGGTGCGGGTTTAAAGTTATTTATTAGTAACATTAAGCTATTTTGTCGTACATACTTGTAGCAACAAAATCAATTTAATAATTCGTGATAAACGCAGTATGTATGTTGGAAACGCGTAAATTTATCATAGCATACCTATATATTTTTTCTTTTGACGTGACAACGTCTTATAAATTGGTTTGCCGGGTGACACTTCAAGAAACTGCGTTACGCTCCGCTCACGTTATGCGCTCACAATGAGAGCGAGTGAGAGGCACGCGTCCCTTCCACTCGGCCACTCAAAGTCGTTGTCACGTAAAACTTTCGCCCGTATACCGACTTTACAGGCAACCAATTTTTTATAATAAATATTTTGTCGCGATTCCAACATACGATCACGAGCAAACTGAACATCTAGCGTTCCACATATAAAATAAAATTTATATTCTCCGATATAATACAACTGTTTGTAAATAGTAAAGCTTGTTTCACATCACAATATAAATTATAATAATATATATCTGTCAGTGTTTAACTAGACAACAGCGAACACTCGAACTTCGAAATTAAAAAAAGAGTGACATTTGAAATTCGGTTGATAATAATAATAATAATAGCTTGGGCCCTGCCCCGCTGCCGGCGGCACTCTAGGTTTAGGTTTTTTTATAGTATTTTGTTCTTTTATATAAATATTGTAAAAAAACTTAAATTTAAGAAAATAAATGAATATGTGTATAATAATAATAATAATAAGCCCCCCAAAATCCAACCTTACGCCCGAGTCGAACACCTGACTCAAGTGGGGGGCGGGCAACGTGTACAGCAAATAGTCATCTACACGGCTAACAAGGCAATGGTAACCCATCAATATGGAGACTAGAAAAAGTAAGAAACGTATAGGGCCGCTGCCCGAGGTCCGTCGGGGCACGTCTGTTGCTGGTGTCGGGCGTGACAGCATGCTAGCCAGTGACTCCCGGCTGGTCGGCTGGGCGGGAGTCGGGGACGCGGGGGGTAGGAGACCGTCCTCAAGGACTACAGCCGCGAGTAGGAGCAGTAGAAGAGGAAGTAGTAGGAGTAGTGAAAGCAGTAGTAGTTGTAGCAGAACAACTACGCCGGCGGAGGATGTTTCGCAGAAGGCACTCGCCACTCGACCTGCGACCACCAAAGCCGGAAAACCCAGAGTGCGCATGAAATGGAGTGACGAAATTAACCTATTTATCATGCGCACATACTATTACATCACCAAATTAGAGAAAGATAGGACCATGTACTGCAAGAAACTTCACGAAGAATTCAGCATTAAGTATCCAGACCTCAAAGTTTCTGCACAAAGAGTTGCTGACCAAAGACGGGTAATAGTTAGAAACAAATTACTATCTGACAAGACTATTGACGACCTAAAACAGGAAGTATCAATACAACTTACGAACGAAGAAAAAGACAACACTAATTCCCTTTCACCATGCCCAAGTCCAGCCCCACCCATACCGAGTAATCAACCAACGGTAGATCAGCTAACATTAAGTATTAATAGTTCCTTAACTCAGAGATTAGCACACACTTTCCCACAAAATGAACCACTGACACAAACTGCCACATGGCAACATGCATCTACCCAAACCAGTGAGTTACCTAATATTACGTCAACTGCACAACAATCTGAACAAAACACAAACTCTGAACTTCATGATACTAGCGCACCTCCCCAAGAACTCATAGATCAACTTAAAACTGCTCTAACTAAATATACAGGTATGGATCCTACAGCTCGACCTAAATTACCGAGGCTGAAGGAAAACAATAAACTTTACGAGCTGTTAGGAGTGTTTAACAAACACATATTAAGCAATTTCTTCACCATTGATGATGATATAATCACCTTACATACGCTTATATACTGTAGCGCTCTAGTTATTTCAGAAACTTTAGGGTACAAAATAGGAACAGGAAATGCAAGCGCACAGCACAAAACCAACAAACCAGCATGGCAGATTAGGATAGAGACAGACATACAAAAGTTAAGAAAAGACATAGGCAGGTTAACACAATACATAAATAAGAACAGATCTCCAAGAGTAGTTAAAGAAGTAGAGAAAATTTTTAAAAACACAAGAATACATACTATACATGAAGAAGCAAATACCAGACCTGAAGAATTCCTAGATACCCTAAAACAAAAGTTGACGCTGAAGTCTAATAGGCTCGCTAGGTATAAAAAAGCACAACAACGAAAACAACATAACCGTCAGTTCGACACAAACGAGAAGGGCTTTTATCGAACACTGAAAAGTAATAGCAGAATTACAGAAACAAATAACGATTTGCCTGACGCAGATGAGCTTAAGAACTATTGGTCTAATTTGTGGAAAAAGGAGAAGGAACATAATGATGAAGCTGAATGGTTAAGCAACGAAGCAAGTAGGATGGGTAATATAGAAGCTATGGAATTCGCAGAAGTAACCAGAGATGACATAGAGATAATTACAAGAAATATGAAAAACTGGAAAGCTGCAGGTATAGATAATGTACACAATTTCTGGCTTAAAAAACTGTTTATTTTACACGATGTTTTGGCAAAAAATATTACAGATTTGATTAAAGGCAACCAAGAACTTCCCAAATTCATTACAAAAGGATTAACATACATGTTACCCAAAAGTAATGATACTGCAAATCCATCTCAGTACCGTCCCATCACATGTCTCCCCACAATATACAAGCTCATTACATCGTGCATTACACGTAACATCAACAGACATTTACTAGCCAACAATATACTATCTGAAGAGCAAAAAGGATGCAGGCAGAATCATATGGGCTGTAAAGAACAACTAATAATAGACTCGACCGTTCTCAAACATGCTAACACTCATAAAAGAAATTTACATATTGCCTACATAGATTATAAAAAAGCTTTTGATAGTGTACCACACTCCTGGCTAATCAGAGTCCTTAAGATATATAAAGTTAACGCCCATATTATCAACTTCTTGAAAAATGCCATGTCAGATTGGAGAACCACACTGTGCCTATCCAACGGATCTGACACCATCAAAACAGATGAAATCCGTATCGAGAATGGCATTTTTCAAGGAGATTCATTTAGCCCAGTATGGTTCTGTCTGGCCCTTAACCCACTATCACACCTCCTCAAAAACACTGAAAGTGGATACAAATTAAACCAAGACACCTCCATTACACATCTGATGTACATGGATGACATTAAAATTTTCGGAAAAACTGATAAAGATCTCAAAAACTTAATAGACATCACCGCACAATTTAGTAAAGACATAAACATGACTTTTGGACTTGATAAATGTAAAACTCTTCACATACACAGAGGTAAATTTGCTAACAGTATCATCGACGATGTCACAAACGTAGAGCCCTCTACTTTTGATCACATGGAACCAACAGAGACTTACAAATATCTTGGAATCAAACAGTCAAATATCATCAATCACACCCAAATAAAGAAAGATATTTCTTCAGAATACTCGAGGCGTTTAAACTTAATATGCAAAAAACAACTTTATTCTAAAAACCTTTTTAAAGCCATCAACACCTTTGCAGTACCCGTTCTGACCTATAGTTTTGGAATAATAAAATGGACACGTACCGATATGAACCGATTAGAAATTCACACGAGAACAACATTGACCAAACATAACTACTTACACCCTAAATCTGCCATAGAACGAATCTCTCTCAAAAGACAAGAAGGAGGTAGAGGGCTAATAGACCTAACAATATTGTGGGAAGGACAGGTTCGCAATTTAAGACAATTCTTCTACTCCAAACTAGAAACAAGCAGCATTCACTCAGCAATTGCTGACCTGGACAACAATTACACGCCACTAAATTTAGTTAATAAAGATCTACAGTTTAAGAACCCCCAGATTCACAAACAAGAGAAAATAGACAGATGGCGCACAAAAGAACTACATGGCCGTCATCTGCATGACTTGGAACAAGTTCACGTAGACGCAGAGTCATCAAACAAATGGCTGAAATTAGGTTCTTTGTTCCCTGAAACGGAAGGTTTCATGATTGCAATTCAAGATCAGGTGATAAATACTAAAAATTACAAAAAGTTTATTATAAAAGACAACAACATTCAAAACGATAAATGTAGAAAATGTCACCGTGCATCTGAAACCATCCAACATATTACAAGCGCATGTCCTTCCTTAGCCCAAACTGATTACACCCACAGACATAACCAAATAGCTCACATTGTTCATCAAAAACTTGCAATTAAACACAAACTTATACAGTCCAAAGAAGTTCCATATTACCAATATAACCCGAAACCAGTGCTGGAGAGCCAGAGTCATAAGATTTACTTTGACAGAGCAATCTTAACCGACAGAACAGTCCACAATAATAGACCTGACATAACGGTAATAGATAAATCCAATAAATTGACATATCTAATAGACATAGCTGTTCCTAATACACACAATCTGCAAAAGACCATAACTGAAAAAATTCACAAATACACAGAACTGAAAGAAGAGATCATCAGACTTTGGAACATGAGCAGAGTATATATTGTGCCTCTGGTACTCTCTAGTACTGGAGTCATACCCAAGAACCTAAACCATTACTTACAGCAGATTGGCTTAAATACTAATATTTACATGACGATGCAAAAGGCAGCTATACTCAACACATGCCGAATTGTTCGTAGGTTTCTGCAGGACGAGTTAGAATCCGAAAATACCCTTCACCATGAATCCCACTTGGCCTAGGCCCGTGGTTTTCATTGTATACCGAAACTCTTATAGTTTCGAGAAAGAGTTTCTCTTAAACAAATAATAATAATAATAATAAAGCCTTTTATTTCCATGCTATTTACAAAAAAAATGTTTATAAAATAATATTTTTAATATTGATTTTAATTAGGCATGGCCCCGCTCTGGGTATAGGCCTCCTCCAGCCGTTTCCATTTCTTTCTGTCTTGTGCCGTCTGCATCCAAGCTCTACCGGCTATTTTTTGTATTTCATCTATCCATCGATCCTTAGGTCTTCCTTTGCTTCTTTTCCCGCTTGGACCTGTCCATTCCGTGACACGCTTTGTCCATCGCTTGTCTGTTGTCCGGGCAATATGACCTGCCCATCTCCACTTAAGTTTCTGTGCATGCTGTCCTGCGTCTATTAATTTTGTCTTTTTTCGGATGTCTTCGCTCTTCTGTCTATATTTTAGCTTTATACCTAAAATGCTCCGTTCCATAGCTCTCTGGCACGTCCGTATTTTGTTTTTTGTTTTTTCTTGAAAAATCCATGTTTGTGCCCCATATGTTAAACAAGGCAACAAACAAGAATCTATTACTTTTTTCTTGAGCATTAATGGAAGTTTTGCTTTCAGGATTTCTTTGAAGCTCCAGTACTTCTTCCACGTAATGTTTATACGGCGCTCTAGCTCATCTTCGTGCCTAGTTTTCTTGAATGACATTTGTTTACCAAGATATACATAGCTGTCTACATACTCTATTGTCGTTCCGTTAACCACTATAGGATTTTGTTTGCTATTGGTTGCAACTTTAGTTTTTGAAGCGTTCAATTTTAAGCCTATTTTTTCACTGGCAGTGCTTAGTTCTTCTATCATTATTTCCAACTGTTTCGATGTTTTTGCGAATAAGACGATGTCGTCTGCAAAGCGTAGGTTGCTTAGAAATTCTGTATCTATCTTTATTCCTTTTTTGTTCCAGTCTAGGTCTTTCATGATATCCTGTAGCACAGCTAGAAAAATTTTACTTGAAAGGGGGTCTCCCTGTCTTACCCCGGATCTGATGTAGATTTTTGGTCCAAGTCTGTCAAGTTTCACTCTGCTTATACTGTTCATATATATATCTTTGATTATATTTATGTAGATATTCGGTACCCCTTGGTGTGAAAGTGCTCGCCATATGCTATCGTGTGAAATTGAGTCAAACGCTTTCGCATAGTCAATATATGCTAGGTAGAGCGGCTGGTTGAACTCTTGATACTTCTCAACTATTTGGTCTAATGTATGTATGTGGTCAATAGTACAGTAACCAGGGCGGAAACCAGCTTGCTCTACTGGTTGACTTGACTCCACATTTAATGCTATTCTTTTTTCTAGACACATGGCAAATAGTTTGTATAGAGTTGGTAGCAAACTGATAGGTCGATAATTATTGATATCTGAGGGATCTCCTTTTTTATATAGCAATATTATTCGTGATTCGCCCCACTTCTTTGGGATTTCTTGTATTTCTAATATTTTATTGAATAATATTGTGATGGGAGCTAATAATATTTTTTTCCCGATTTTCAGAGCTTCATTGGGAATATTGTCATGGCCGGGACTTTTTTCTTTTTTTAATTTTTCAATGTTTTTCAGTACTTCTCTACAGTCGAAAGGCATGACAGAGGTATTTTGTTGTATTTCATGTTTTATGTAAGCATCTTCTTCGCTGTAAACATTCTGGTAGAGGTTCCGGTAGAAATCCGAAGCAATATTTACCAAGTCTTGCCTAGTCTGAAATTTCCTTGTTGTATTTTTTTCTTTTAATGAAGGTATCCATTTCTTCTCAACACTCAGCTGTTTGTAGGCTCTCTTCTGACTTCCACTAGTGATTAAATTATTTTCGATTATTTTCATTCTGTAGTTTTCATAGTCATTTTTTAACATTTTATTTGTACTTTTATAGAGAGCTGTGAGTTCTTTTTTCTCTTCTTTATTTTTAGGTGTTTTTGCTTGCAGTATCACACGTTTTCTTAGTTGTTGTTTTGTTTCATTAGCTAATATACCTTTTTTCTCTTTATTTGCTGTAATAGTGTTTATACTTTGCTTTATGGTGGTTTCTAACTTTAGATAGAAAGACTCTATATTGTCGCTTTTTTCCCATTGCATTTGTTTGATTTTTTGTTCTAGAGCCTCCAAGTATGTTGTTTGATTTTGCTCGTTCGTTAGGTCAGCTCGTTTATCACTAAATGTTGCTCTACTTTTTCTAGTTTTCTTTAATTGTACTGTTCCTCTCAACAATCTATGATCGCTTGGAAATACGCTATTTTTCAAAATTTCAATATTTGTAAAGAGTTTAGGATAACTGCTCAATATATAATCAATTTGGTTTCTATGCTTTTTGTCTGGTGTTGTCCAGGTCCATAGGTTTTTATTATTTTTCTTGAATATTGTGTTGATTATTGTAATTTTGTTGCTTAGTGCATACTGTAGAAGTTTTTCTCCTCTGTGATTTCTTTTTCCATAACAGTATGGTCCCATTATTGTGCGTTCCGACGGTTTCCTTTGACCTATTTTTGCATTGAAGTCACCCATTAGAATAATTCTTCCTTGTGCTAGTTTTTGGGCTTCTTCTATTTGGTCGTAGAAAATATCACTTTCTTCTTCAGGAGCTTCGGAGGTAGGTGCATATACTTGTATGATTGATATTGTTTCAGCTTCAAATTTCATGTTCAAGAGGCAAACTCTATCAGATATGCCTATGTAGTTCTCTATGTTGTTTTTAAATTTCTTTTTTATCAAAAAACCTACACCGTAAAGTCCTGCAGTCTCTCCCGTATAACAAAAAATGTGGTTTTCATCTTCAATAATTTCATTTCCTTTTCTTCGTATTTCTGACAGTCCTATTATATCATATTTAATGTTTGATAATGAATATTTCAGCAGTACCATTCGTTGTGGTGATATCAGTGATTTAACATTATATGTGCAGATGTAGAGTTCTTGATGGGCTGGAGGGTTGTAGTCGATCTCTCCCGCGGTGACTGGCCGTGTTGGGAGATGTGAAGCGGCCATTTTTGATTGCTACTGTCCATTTTTTGAGTTTTGAGATTGTACAGTGTTTTTCTTAGATAGATGCTGCAAAATTGGTTTTTTTAATAAATAATTATTGATGTCGTTGGTTTTAAATTTAAATGCGGAATTCCACAGGGTAGTGTGGTTGGGCCGTTGCAATTTGTATCGCTGATAAATGACCTGCCTGACATAACAAACCATAGATGTACATTATTTGCTGATGACGTTTGCGTTTTACTGACAAATGACAAAAATAATACTAACTTTGACATGGAAATTAATAATACTATTGAATTAATTATTGACTGGATGGATAAGAATAATCTTAATGTTAATTTGACTAAGACAAATTATATAGAATTTCTGACGTACGGATCAAAATCCTCCACAAGACAACTGCGATATAAAAATACTGCACTGAATAAAGCTAGTAATGTAGTTTTTTTGGGTATTACTTTAGACCAATATATAAACTGGAAAGACCATGTAAAAAATGTATGCACTAGGGTAAATAGGTTTGTACATGTTCTGAATAATCTCCAGAAAACGTCATCACGAGAGACAGTTTTATTAGCATACCATGGCTATGTAAGCTCCGTTTTGCGGTATGGTCTACTTCTTTGGGGTAATTCCACCCACATACAAAAAGTTTTTCTAGCTCAAAAAAAATGTATACGTGCTATTGTAGGGATTCGACCATACGAGTCTTGTAGACCTATTTTTAAAAATCTTGGCATATTAACACTGACATGCATGTATATTTTTGAAATAGCTATATTTGTTCGTAAACACCCAAAATTATTCCGTACAGCTAATGACAAATACCCAAGAAGTACAAAATATGGAAAAAGACTAGTTTTTGAACGCCCTCCTAGACTGACATTGTACCAAAAGAACAGTTATGCTATGTGTATCACCGTGTATAACCAGTTACCAATAGTAATAAAAGAATTGCCATATGGTAAGTTTCGTAAAAAACTTAAGTTGTGGTTAGCAGAAAAGTGTTTTTACAGCTTAACAGAATTTTTTGTAAAACGTAAATAACGATTAATATAATATTAGATCGAGATACTCGTAATTGTACGAATATAATTCTATATTAGTGTAACTTAACATTCTATAATGGAATATTATGACATTATTGACAAATTTTGATTTATAAATTTGAATATTGTGACATTATTGAACATTATTTTTTTTGCATATGTTTTCTTTTTTTTTATTATTTTAGTTTATTGGACACTTGATTTGTATATTTCATTATTAAGACATTATTGTATAAACAAATTTCAATTCAACAATATTTCACATGCCAAGGAATGGCAAAATAGATTGGACAAATACTACAAATAACACCTTGATTGTACTCTATTTTTTGTGAAATAAATATCATTTCATTTCATTTCATTTCATTTTATTTATCTTCGAGGGCTGTTTTTCATTTTTCTTTTCATGATTGGATGCTGATGCTTCTGGTGACTCTGTCAGAGCTCTTTTCTTCTTATCAGATCCCTGGATGTCTGGTTGATTTCTGTTTGTTAGGATAACAATTTTATCATATTTAATAATCGCCAATCTTCCTTGTTCCCTTTCTTTGTTAACTGTCACTTGAAGCTCTTTACGTTTGGCCAGGACTTCGGGGGGAAAATCTTCTTTGACATAGTAAGGTGTTGACTCAAACTTTCTTTTGTTTTTCAGGATATTTATTTTTAGCCCCACAGTAGCAAATGTTATAATTATGGGTCTAGTTTTTTCTCCTTTTCGTCCAAGTCTTCTTACACACTCAATACTGTTTTTATCACATTTTATGCTGATTATATTATTTAATATATCCATAACGTTTTTTTCCAGATCCCAGTAACTTTTTTCTTGTTCTTGAACACCGAAAATTAACAGATTTTTTCTTCGCATAATTCTCTCAAAATTATTTATTTGCATTGCCTGTATTTCCAATTTCTGTTCCAAAACCTCATTTTTAGATTCTAATTTTTGAAACTTTTCATTTATATTGCTGTTAATCGTATTTTTAATATCCTCCTTTATTTCCTGCATCTCATTTTTTTGTTGTCTTATTTCTTCTTGCATTGCTATCAACATACTTTTTATTTCTTCCATTTTGCTTATTCGTCGATTTAAAGCTTGTTGAGGAAGCAGAGATGCTAATTTATATTTACGCCTCGCCGTTCGATGTCACTTTTCGCTAATTACGGTTATGTAGGTGACGATCAACTTTTTTGATATACCTACGTAACCTAAAAACTTTGTATATTTTGGCACTTTTTCTTTATATTTCACTCGATTTTCACCATAATACTCGTCTCTTGGCTGTAATAATTCACTGTTTTCGCGATTGTTAATTGTTTTTGACAGCCTTTACTGAGAAAACAATGCTAACGGTATTCAAGAGTTCCGTGGTTAATTGCACGTTTTTCAGTTTATTTTTTCACTTTCACTCGAAAACTTCACTTTGTCCAGGTATTTTCCGACACTTTTCTTCGTTCGGGATGTTTTTTTAACAAATTTTCACTATTATTTACTATTTATTTTAACAGAGATTCAATTTAGACTTGTGTTCTGGAAAAGTGTTGCCACTTTGCTCTAAATTCGGTTGATACAACCCTATATAAAATCAGTATTGCAAAGGGTTGTTGTGATGTGAATCAAGCTTTAGTGGCATCACAATGATAATGGCAGTCATTTTAGTTTTCAATGGCAGATTTTATCGTGCGTTTAATTTTATAGACATGATCAATATTGATCAGTACGAAATTGAAAGATCAAGTCTTAAGTTTTGTAAATGATCTGTGATTTCATATTTCATTGAGGTGCTGACATGATTATTTTTTACTGTGAAAAGTATTTAAGTAAACATACATGGCTGACTGGCCACTAATGACAGACTCATTTGGTGACATCGAGAGCTATCATTGGTTAAATAATAGGTACATCTTTTTATTTACACAATTTGACTCGAGAAAACGTTGTGTAATAGTTTACAATGAAAACTTTTTTAATTTCTTGTTTTGTAGTTTTCTGCGATCAGAATATTCCAAAAGTTATTATAGGACAACTTATGTTTGAATAATATAATTAATAATAGATAACATTATAATTGTGAGTAGAAAAGCTAACTAAATCAGTTTAATTTCATCTATACTAATAGTTATAGTCTGATATAGCTCACGTTTAAGGGTGGCGCACACTACGAGCGAAGCGCGGTGACACAAATTCACATAGCAAGTACAATAAGTGCAAACACTATAGCCATTTATAGTTTAGACAAAAAATACAGCAATTTTGCGATGAGACGTGATTCACTTTCAATGTGCGCTCGCCTTTATACAGGGTGTAAACCTAGACAGCGGAGATATCCTAAAATATCATTATGTTCTGTCGTTTAGATTTAAACCCTGTATATTTCAGTGCCAAAAACAATTTTAAAATCACCAATAACTCCTAAAACATCGCGAAAGACAACCGTTTGAATTTGATACTTTATCACTACTTGGGGCATCTGTTTTATCTACGTATATTACAAGTCTTGATATTTCAAAGTTTTTGCTACAGCCAAAGGCTTGCATTCACACAAGCGATTTTTTTTTCGATAATATTTTGTCTGTTTAATACAAATGTTGAAAAATGTTAAAAATAATATGAAGAAAAAACAAAAATGATGCTGTGAACCATCACACATTGCCAAGAACTTTATGCCGACTTCTATAATGCACCTTATCTCAACAGTTAGGTTCAAATTAACTTTTACGAATAACAGTGAGACAATCTATTCGAATTCGTAAGTTAATATCTGAGCACAGTCCTTATCTGGCATTCGCAGTAACAGTCTAATAACTGGTAAAAATGCTAATACGTCGTCAGAAGATATCTCTATTAAACATTTATTATGGCTCTGAACAAAACCTCTCAACCGATCGCCATGCATATCGTATTTATGCACAGATATAAATGTTATACCTGATGAATTGATGATTAAATAAATAGAGACCGATATCTAGATGGGAAATTGATATTCCAGCATATATCGCAAGTCCTTGTCTACGGGCAACTCACTTTTCAGGTAGGCCGAGTGTTAAGCCATAAAGTTGAAATTAATGTTGAAAATTTTAATAACGTGCATTTATCATTAACCTATCTACGAAAAGATTCCACAGCACTCGTGTTAACATCGAGGTTTACTTTAAAACTCACAAATCGTGCTCAAAATTATTGCAACATTTTTTTGCACTTTGAAGTCGTGATCCATTTTACAAAAAAATTAATATTTAATTTCGTAAAACATTTTATTATTTTTATATCAAGATATGCTTGTGATGACTGACTTGAAATATTTTATGGTCAAAGCATTTTTCAACTTTGGTAAAAAATATTTTTTTTCTTTTATTGTTTCGTTGAAGATTTTAATACAAACAATTCAGCACATAGACATTTGTAAAAAAAAAATGATAACGTATTCTGTGGAGTTCGAGAGTAGTTCAACGAGACTTAGTTTAAAGAAATTTTCAATTAGACCAATAGCAAAATGATAATCTCGAACACATAAAAATAACCCTCCAAACACAAAATAATAAAAATTAAATAATCTATTCGCATAATAAAAACTCTGCTACAAACTTTTATACATATAGCACTGTTAAAATTGGTTATTATACCTAATATTTTATCATCTATGTTTAAAAGTAGGTACATAAAGTAATTTAATTTCTGACATGTATTTGAGAATATATCCGTTTTTACGAAGTTGTTATGAAATATGGTTTTTGTTTACAAACACGCTGTTCGGTTTACAACTGACGGGCCTGGCTTTCTTTTCTATGCTTACAATGAATTTGAAATTACAGAGAAATTGAGGAAAAATACGGACAACAGGCATGATGACTAAAAATTATAATAAGTCCGTCAGATAGATTATCAAAAAATAATAGACACGTATTTTTTCGTTTGTCAATTAAACAAAAATTGAAGAAGATATAGCCCGTTAAAGTTCCGCGTGACGTCACGATTCTCATACAAATGTATAGACTTTGATTAGAGAAGTGACGTAAAGCACCACTCCCGAACTTTGACAAGGTTTATCTTTGTCATTTATTGTTTGATTGACAAAAGAAAAAATACGTGTCCTATATTTTTTGATGATGTAACTCACGGACTAATTTTAATAATGATTTTTTTACCCAGTAATCATGCCTATTAACGTCTTATGGACTAAATGTGTAATAGAGACCAGTGAGGGGTCGGCAGGATTTTAAATGAAGACTACTTCCAGGCTTTCTATCGACCCTACTTTTTGATTATTCCAGTCTGTCCCCCGGGTTACAGAACGGATGAAAAAAAATTCCCCCAGTCCAGTCCCATAGTAATTCTCAGTTGCCCAGGTCCTCTGTCATTTCTGTTTCTCTCTCTTTAGTCCCCAGAGGTTTTACCGGCTAAACAGGGTGACGTTGATCTTCGGGTTCCATCTTGATCGCTCCTGCGGCGCGGGGACATTGGCGAAAGCAGGATAAAACGTAAAGTTTTCGAAAGGATAGTGTTTGTTGTGTTTAAACTTTCGCGATTTGAACACATTATTATTATGTACTATGGGACTAATCGCGCACTAAAATTACGAGATAAATAAATACCTCATCATCCCGACGTTTCGACCGAGTTGTATCGATCGTCTACCCGTGATGCAACTCGGTAGACAGTCTACCCGTGACCACGATCGAAGCAACTCGGTCGAAACGTCGGGGTGATGAGGTATTTATTTATCTCGTAATTTTAGTGCGCGATTAGTCCCATAGTACATAATAATAATACTACGTGTTTACAAGCAACACGTCAAAACCTGCAGACGACTTGATTATGATCTTCAACTTCCTTTTCCATAATGATATTCCAACTTACTTTTTCATAATGATATCGAGATTTTCCATGTAGCAAAGTAAACTATAAAGTTAATCTAAATGTGCACTGGTCTTGAAAATCAATAGCAAAGGTCTCTGGCCAGCAGTAAACGTAATTGAACTAAGGTAAGTTCGGGTGGCAAGCCCTGGTGTCAGAGTTTTTATGCCGGCTGTAAGTCTCTGACATGGCTAAACGGTTAAAACGACCGAGGCCTACAGTTGTCATCCGAGCCACGGTAGCGCTCAGTTGTAAATGCCACCCGCGGTCACCCATACGAAGACAACTGAATACGATGATAATGAAGATAAAATGCGAAGTTCAACGCCACTACATAACGATAAAATCCCAAGTGTTGTACCATTCCTAATAGTCCCCTAGCTTGTTCCCCCTAATCCCGTCCCGTTCCGGCCCGGTCCCGTCCCGGTCACTACCTGGGCGGCTCGGGCTCGGTGCTGACGATGACCTGGACCACGTAGCCCGGAGTAACCCTGGCTTCTTCAACCGTGAGCCGGTCGCCGAGCAGTTTCCCGCCGTAGTACCACCGCTGCCGCCATGGTTCTATGTTTTCCTGAGCCTGCAATACGAAACGAGACAATTTAGTACAAACGACAGCACACGACATGGGCTGCTAATTTTTAGGGTTCCGTACCCAGAGGGTAAAAACGGGACCCTATTACTAAGACTCCGCTGTCCGTCTGTCTGTCTGTCTCCAGGCTGTATCTCATGAACCGCTATAGCTAGAAAGCTGAAATTTTCACAGATGATGTATTTCTGTTGCCGCTATAACAACAAATACTAAAAATAGAATAAAAATAATATTTAGCTCTCATACAACAAATCTAAATTTTAAGCCGTTTTGCGCTCGATATCAATAATGGTAACAGGTAGATGCTTGAAATATTCACAAAATATTTAACTGCATGCTTACTTTAGTAATAAATAATTAAATAAAATAAATATTTACGGGGGGCTCCCATACAGTATGGAACCCATCGTGCGCGAGTCCGACTCGTACTTGGCAGATTATTTGACGTGATAACATCTTATAAATCGACGAACGCCGGTTGCACGCACGAAATAGTGTCACGTTCCGCCTGAGCCGTGCGTGCAAACGAGAGCGCGCAACAAGCGATAAAGACATAAATAAGCCATACTTTTAAACACTGGACAAACAATGTCAGCAAAACTCACAAATGTTGGAGAACGCAAATCTCCCAGACATATTAGTTTTTTCACTATATTTCCCTTTTGAAACAATACCTTGGGATTCGAACCCAGGGAATTAAGATGAGAAATCAGGTGATCTTCGAGCTACAGCGTCTGCTCAACTCATAATTATGGTGCTAGCATTACTGCAAGCGTATCGTAAACAATGTAACCACAGTATTGCAAATGGAATCCTCACGGAAAACTACCATCAATGCAACAGCCACAATAAGTATCCATTAAGTTGGCAAACAAAGTATTTAAATAACTAAGCAACGTCATTTCTTGTTTGCCGTAAGGTGACGCGTGACGAGACCGCCATTCATGGGGCGTGCCAAAATACATAAGAATTACTCGAGAAGGGTTTATGATGACACTACATTAAGCCCGATTACAGAGGCGCCAGCGTAAATTAAATAGCAATGTAAAAAGCGTTCTCTCTATCGAATGCCGAAAGTGCAAAAGAAACAGAACTATGCTATTTAGCTAATATAATTACGCTGGCGCCTCTGTAATCGGGCTTATTATATCTGTGCCTATCTACTTGTAACGCTATTTCTGAATTGTGATATTTTTAATTATTTTAAATGGTTATTTTTGACGATGCTATTGCAGATATTTTAAAGTATTATGCTACTTTTCACATGTAACTGTTTTAGTTATTTTAAACTGTTACTTTCGACGATGCTATTGCATACATTACAGTATTTCTGACATCTTAATTTTTTAATATTGTATTTTTAATTTTATAAAGTGTACCACGTTTTAATTAATTTTGTAATATTATGCCTAATAATTCAGTTGAGTACATAATGAATAATTGTTATTTTGACAATTCGTAAGGTGTTGCTCATAGTGTATTTTTGTATACTAATGTATGTAATTATCCTTACTGAAAATAAATGACTATCTATTTATCTATAGAACGTTATTTCCTACAGGAGAATGTACAAATATTTAGATAGAATTCCGCGAAAATGCCGCAATATATTCCTCTCGTATCCATCTGAGTAGACTCTTAATACATTAATATTCTTATTACATAGTAATTTATGAGCAAACATCATGAATGGTTGTTTTACACGCATTAAACGGGCAGTTAAGTACTTAGTTAAATTGCTAAACCGTAGCCATGCATCTAGGTAAATATTCAATTTTGTGGTAGACTGGCTTTACGTCGAACGATAAAACAGCGGAAAGTCGCCTACCTCGGTCACGTACTGCGACATGATCGGTATTCCCTCCTGCAGACCATTATGATGGGCAAAATTGGCAAGAGTGGAAGGCGGAAGATGTCATGGCTTCGGAACATCCGGGAATGGACAGGCATTAAGACTGTCGAACAACTGTTTAGGCTTGCCCTAGACAAGGAAAATTTTAAAAAGCTGACTGCCAACCTTCATTAATGGAGAGGCACTAGAAGAGAAGGCTTTACGTCATCAGCATTAAGGAGTCTATTACACAGAAGCCCCTACCAGGACATATCTATACCAGCAGATTATCAGTCAACTTTTTGGCTCTTCTTGTTCGCTACGCTCTTGATAAAGCGGTCGTGGTCATCCTCTATTATTTCTGGTAGAGGCAGATGTAATTCGTATGACATAAAGCCCGATTACTGAGGCGCCATCATACTTATATTAGCTAAATGGCATAGTTCTGTTTCTTTTTAATTTTAGGCATTCGATAGAGAGAACACTTTTTACGTTGCTATTAAATTTACGCAGGCGCCTCTGTAATCGGGCTTAATGTATCGCCATTTCTTTCTATTAGAACAGTCCAGACCGATGATCCTGAGACAATGTCGGTAACTGTGTGGCGGTTTCGGTGTGTGCGGTTATTCAGTACAAGTATTACATTAAAAAAAAACTATTTTTTTTAAAACCAAGCTTTAACTGAACAAGTACTCGCCAAGGCGAATCAAGCGAGCCGAAACTCGATAAGGTTGCGTCGTTTCATTACAAAGTTCCTGTGACCACCTTCCAGCTTCATCATCAGACCCTGGTTGTCATTGAAAGACAAACTACTCGCCAAGACTATTCAAATGAACCCAAACTCGACGAGGTTGTGTCGTTTCATTGCTAAGTTCCTTTGGCCACCTTCCAGCTCCATCATCAGATCAGCACCATGTCATCATCATATTGCATTGTCACGCGATTTACACATGTCTGCAAAATTTCAGCTCAATCGGTAACCGGGAAGTGGATCAAATTTAACTTGCGAGATTTGATTACAGAACGACAGACAACGGGACAGGTGAAACTAAATAAAAGCTTGTAAAAAGACGGCCAAATCAAACACAATACTATCACGTGCAGTTTATTCTTGTACTGCGCCACCATGTTTGTAGTAGAATGCAGCCAAATCTACAGCATTGCACGTGCTATATTGACCCCCACGCTCCCTCAGTCATAACAGCCCTGCACCGTCTAACTCACATGTAGTTTATTGAAGTGAAACTTTTAATGCGACTTCATACAAGGTTGCGTTAAGCGTTTAACGCTACCATTGTCCTTAGCATACAAGACCACGACAAGAGTTTATCGATGTGTGCAAAGGTGACAGATATATGCTTCATCATAACTCTGTCACGTTCTGACACGTCGATAGTATAATTTTATGGTCCGTATGCTAAGCCCGCATGTAGGGGGTATGAAAGCACTGTTGCGTCGAAGTTTCACTTCTTCCGCGCGGAGGGACTCTACTTCAATTTTTTCTTACGTGCGCCACCATGTGTTATATATATAGTGTATAAATAGAGAAATCAGCTAACTAATAATAATAATAAATCCTGGGTGGAGATCGAACCCACGCCTCTTTGATCCAGAAGTCAGGGTCACTTTGACTCTGACTCTCACTTTGACTTTGACTGCCTCGGTGACTCAGTGGTTAGTGACCCTGACTTCTGGGTCAAAGAGGCGTGGGTTCGATCCTCACCCAGGGCAAACATTTGTGTGATGAACATAGGTGTTTGCTCTGTGTCTGGGTGTTATTTAGGTAGTATCTATTTAAGTATGTATTTAAAATATGTATATGTAGCATACCAGTCTCTGGCAGCCATAACACAAGCTTTGCTTAGTTTGGGGTCAGAGACCGGGTGTAAGATGTACCTAAATATTACATTATATTACTATACTAACCACTGAGCCACCGAGGCAGTCTACTCCACATACTAACAGGTGCTGAAAACCCGTAATCGCAGCGTGACCTCCATAAAACCATCCTTAAAACCATCACAGCACCAAGCCAGTTTACTCACATGTAGTTTGTTCTTGCACTGCGCGACAGTATGCTTGGAGTATGCAGCCAGCTCCACATCCTTGCAGGTGCTGGACAGCCGCAGCCGGAGCGTGAGCTCGGCGCCGCCCTCGACGGGCTCAGACCACTCCGCCGGGCTGTCACGCCCGCTCGCCTCCTTCACCATATTGATGGGGGGCGACAGGCAGTATATTGGAACCTGGGGAGGTGCAAACATAGTAACAACTATAGTATTATCTAAGTAGAAGACAATAGCTACCACGGGTTTTCGACACCCTGTTTCGTAGCTAGAGCCACCAAAAACTACAGTCTGACCGTTTAACTGAGTCCTGAGACAGGTGCGAGCGGCGGGGACCCGCCGCTCGCACCTGTCTCAGTCCCCTTTGTCGTCTACCCCCGCGCCTCTGTACCGCGCAGGCGAGGACTCAGTTAAACGGTCAGACTATAGTCGTACTTTTTCCTGAATAAATGATTCTGTATTGTATTTTTGTTAAAGTGCGGACTGACCAGCTTTGCAGAGTGTAATGTAACATTTTCAAGGTTGCTAGGGTTTCGTACCCAAAGGGTAAAAACGGGACCCTATTACCACAGCCCGGACACTCCGCGATTTTTCATACAAAATCTGCTGTCTTACGCACACCTACACAGTACTTACTCACAGACAACACACATACGCACGGTCGCTACACGTGCATTTGTGTGCGGAACGTCTATGGCTGTCAGCGATCACTACAACGTGACGACATGCCGCGTGAGTGAGACAGTTGCGTACTTAATTTGCGAAAATGAATATTAATCTAGTGCTTAAAAAAGTATAACAATTACTTAATTTGGAAGCATTTTAACAAAAAGTAACCGATCTACTTCTTTTGTAAGATAATATCAAGAGGAAGTTACCAAATAATGTAAAATGAGTTCCTATTATTTATCCTTAGGGAAACATTAAAATTTCTTGTTTTGTTACGTATCATTGATATTCAACCATACACAGTACAAGTGTTCCCTATTGTCACAGTCTAGGTAGTTTTTATTAGAAAATCCACCGGCCAGTGCAGCCCGCGCGCAGAGTACACGATGCGGTACGTAGCGCGGGGTGGAAGTGAGGAAGACTCAAACGGGTGGGGGGTAACGAGTGGCCGTTCTATACGTAGTATTATTATATATTCTTTGCTATTACTAAGACTCCGCTGTCCGTCTGCCTGTCTGTCCGTCTCCAGGCTGGATCTCGTGAACCGTTATAACTAGAATACTAAAATTTTCACAGGTGATGTATTTCTGTTGCCGCTATAACAACAAATACTAAAAACAGAATAAAATTAATAATTAAGGGGGGCTCCCATACAACAAACCTGATTTAATAGCCGTTTTTCGCTCTATATTAATAATGGTAACAGGTAGCGATGCTTGAAATATTCACAAAATATTTAGTTGTGTATTCACTTTTATAATAAAATTAAAATAAAATAAGATTTAAGGGGGGCTCCTATACAGTACGGAACCCACCCTCCGAGCGCGAGTCGGACTCGTACTGGGCCGATTATTTTAATTCATAATAGGGCTACATTTGGCCACCAACTCGCCTCATGGAAAGCGAAGTTGTTGCCGAAGATGGAGTATGTAGACCTAGAAGATACCTATTCACTCTTACCTTAGAGATATCCAGATCGTATTTATCTGGGAATAATGACGGGGGTAAGGCATTCCAATCCCTAGAGGTCCGCATTATGAAAGAAGAAGCGAACCGCTTAATATGAGCAGGTTGTAATGCACTTAGTACGCGGAAACCAGGTGCTTGCAACGACATAGTTTTTAGGACACGGCGTAACATGTCATACTCGACACGAACCATTACGGCCTGCTGTCATTAGTCAGTATTTGTAGCCCATTTACATAGCGCTCATAGCGTAGTTTGACTAAGAATTTTTCAGCAATCACTTATTAGATGTGCAGCAATTCTCAATATGACAGATAGATAGTGTAACATCCTAAATTAGTAAAGTTTCGTTTCTGAGAACTTAGTGCATAAACGTAGATAAAAAATGTACAGCAAGAGGAAATTGTTCAATCCAAATTATGTCAGACACTATAATATGTATTCAGGGCCGGATTTAGAGAAGTGGAGGACCCTTGGTGACAAATAGAGGGATAAGTGCTCCTTCAAGATGAGTAGTAAATTATAAGTACATATAAGCATATCAGGACGATTCGAAATTATGATATTTTATTTGTCTGATTAAAGTGAACAAATACGTTACGATTATTAGCCTTTGCCAATAATTTAAAAAAAAATATATAAATTTATTATTTTAAGTAAACATCTAGGTAAAAGTAACCAGTGGAAAAATAAAAAGAAAAGTGGTGTGTTAATATTTAATCATTGGAATTAAAAAATATTTATTTTTCAACATATTCTGTGCCCCGGTTGCCCTCCCCTAAATCCGGCCCTGTATGGATTACAAAAAAGAACAACAACCTAATCCAACAATATCCTTTGAACTTTTATTTTCCATAGATATGAACCAAAGAAATTAAATTGAGTGTTATAAAAAATCACCACAGAAACAATCGCCAAAGTTTAACTAAGACAATAGACAATGTCGCTCGTCATCCTCTAAAATGAGCTCAGTGGGCTGTAATGTGATAGGCCCACACAGTTACATTATTTCCAAATACTACCGTTCGCTGAAACAATTGCAGCCCAATTCACATGTCATGACTCATTCCTCACCAAGATTAAAGCAGGAAAATGACTACTGATTTAAAAACATTTCAATTTGCCAACTAATGTTACTCAACATGCTGGCAAATTATTTAAATTATTCTGTTCATGACAAGGACTACAGGGTTATCTGCTAACCCTATACTGAGCCGCATGGGAGTGATTATAAGACCATAATTACGAACAAATGTTACTATGGGGCCAACCAAAATTTTGAGAAAATAAATTATACAAAATTGCAACTTGGTAATTGCAAAATATATGAAACAGGTTTTTTTTTTTCGGATTTCGAGTTGGCCCCATAGTACATATAACTTGTTCAATGATGATCTAAATCACCTTCTTTCAGCTTAGTACACTAGTTCTGGATAGCTCTGTATACAGGGGTGTTTCATTGAATTTCTAGTTATTTTTTTATATTTATGTTCTAGGTATTTTTTATATTTTTGTTCAAGTTATTTTTATAGTTTTGTTCTAGATATTTTTTATATTCTTGTTCTTGTTACTTTTTAGACAGTGTCCACTATCTAGAAAAATACTCTATATCTATAAGTATACATATCTATGTCCATGTTTTAGAATATCACTGTACTCATTATTATGACTATATTTTACTATGAGTCCAATCCTGAAATTGTGGAAAAAAATTACTATTTCATAAGTAAAACCAGTAAACAGAACACCAAAATAAAAACTCAATAAAATATATGGAACAGCTGATTTCTTTGATGCCCTCAGACAGAAAAGAAGAGTGCAATGTGTATTTAAGTGTGACTGTGGCATCACACCTCTGAAACAAATGGACCAATTTTGATGCATCTTTTCTAAGCTTAATTTGACTCATAAATTTCCACCTTTTTTCCACACTGTAATGTACTGTACCAGCCTTTTTAATAGTCCACTGCAGGATGTAGGCCTACCAACAAAGGGTGATTGGGCCATATCTACAATGCTGACCCAGTGTGGGTTGGTGGATTCACGAACGCCATCGAATTTCTTCTACGGACGTATGCAGGTTGCCTCACAATGTTTTCCTTCACCGAAAAGCCAGTGGTGTGATATTCCATACATAAATTCCGTAGAACTCATTGGTACGGGACCGGGATTTGAACCCATGACCTCACGATTGTGAGGCCGGTGTCATTACCTCTAGACCACCACAGCCATTCCTTTTTTCCATAGATGGTTTATTATTAACTAGCGGCCCGCCCCGGCTTCGCACAGGTGTATTATACATATAAACCTTCCTCTTGAATCACTCTATCCACTAAAATCCAAAAAAACCGCATCAAAATCCGTTGCGTAGTTTTAAAGATTTAAGCATACAGACAAAAAAACAGACAAAAATAGCAACTTTATTTTATACTATGTAGTGATTACGTAAACCATAGGTAAACTGGCTGCAGAAGCTTTACCATTGTTTGATAAACATTTGCTTTTTTTTTAATGTGTGACCAATCTGGTCTCTTTTTAGGGTTCTGTACCCAAAGGGTAAAAACGGGACCCTATTACTAACACTTCGATGTCCGTCAATCTGTCTGTCACCAAGCTGTATCTCATGAACCATGATAGCTAGGCAGCTAAAATTTTCACAGATGATGAATTTCTGTTGCCACTATAGCAACAAATAAAAAAAACAGAATAAAATAAATATTTAAGGGGGGCATACAACAAACGTGATTTTTAGGAGTTTTTTGCTCGCTAATAATGGCAAAAGGAATGGGGCTCCCATACCGTACGGAACCCTTCATGCGCGAGTCTGACTAGCACTTGGCCGATTTTATTTATCAACTCCAAATGTCCACTGACATGATAGGAATAATAAGCGTATGTTTTTACAATTCATCTCATCACACATGCCGAAAAAGGCCAACCCCGAATATGGCAACTCATCAGTAAATATTGGATGAACATTGTTCATAACACTGTTACTAACCACTGTAGTTTTTAGGGTTCTGTACCCAAAGGGAAAAACGGGACCCTATTACTAAGACTTCAATGTCCGTCTGTCCGTCTGTCTGTCTGTCCATCTGTCATCGGGCTGTATCTCATGAACCATGATAGCTAGGCAGCTGAAATTTTCACTGATGATGTATTTTGGTTGCCGCTATAACAACAAATACTAAGAACAAAATAAAATAAATATTTAAGGGGGGCTCCCATACAACAAACCTGAATTTTTAGACATTTTTCGCTCTATATTAATAATGGTACCAGGTAGATGCTTGAAAATTTTCACAGAATATTTAGTTTTATATTCTCTTCAATAATAAAAATAAAATAACATAAATATTTAAGGGGAGCTCCCATACAGTACGGAACCCTCCGTGCGCGAGCCCGACTCGTACTTGGCCGATTTTTTAGCTATCAGCAAGTGCCTTTTATAACTAAAATAAAGTATTATACAACTACTTAAACTTTACTAGATAAAGAACAGCTGTATCATAAATAATCCAGATGATAAAGGCCTCTGCCAGTTGACAATGTGCCCAGCATGCTAGCAGCATTGCCAAAATGCCTCTGGCTACTTAAATCCTTACTAATAATATAAACTAGCGACCCACCCCAGCTTCGCACAGGTGTATTATACATATGAACCTTCCTCTTGAATCACTCTTATCTATTTAAAAAAAACGCATCAAAATCCGTTGTGTGGTTTTAAAGATAGAAGCATACATGGGGACAGCGGAAGCGACTTTGTTTTAAGTATACTGTGTAGTGATCTGAAATTGTGTTTGTTGGTTTAATCCTCTTTCAAACACATATAATAATTTGATTTTACCATGGATAGCTTAAAGGTTGGAGAGTGACATAGGACACTTTTTATCCCAGAAAAATAAAAGGTATTGCACAAAAATCATAATATCATGCAAGCAAAGCTGTAGGCAAAAGCTAGTTTTCAATATATTTTTGTTCAAGTATAAATATTTTTTTCCTGTGGACATCAAATGTTATTTGTGAAGTTTTTAGGTAGATATGTCACATAACATTTAGAAAACAGAGGCTGTAAAGGCTACAAAAATACTGGGTTTCACACTCTTATCACGTATTTGTATTTTTCCTGCTCCCTTTTTAAGTTTTTAATTAACACAGCAAAACACTTAAATGTGTCCATTGTATGTCATTGTTACTTATTATTGCAGGCACATTTTTTGAAATAAAGTATTAAATATGACATGTTCACACAAATGGCACAAACGTAATAAATAGGTATATTGGATTGAGACACTGATTTGTTTGAATCAACAAATTGGTTATAAAAATTCTCATTTTTATTCTGCAAACAATTGCCACAGGCAGACCCATAATTTCTATGAATTACTTGAACGGATGACACATTATTTATTTAACAAACCTGATTCAAGCGGTTCATTTCAAAGGTCAAGGTGGGATGTCCAATTTTAAACCTATAATGGTACCAATATTTTAGAACTTTGCATTTTGCAGGCAGCTGGGGTTGTTAGACAAATAAATACCTGATATCTAGTTCCCCATTCATCGTAGCATTCAGTGAGGTAGCCATTGGGAACGGAAACACTGGCTCCGTCGAGTATTGCTTGTGCCAGCTGGAAGTCCATGGCCTCAGCCGCGACGGCTGCCGCCCGCAGCGCATCCCAGATCTCCTTGCGACCTTCGAAAGCTGGCGCCGTGTCCCAGAACTCATCCCTCTTACTTCTCAGCTGACCTTCCGTCAAAGGCACGTCAGATTTCCACCGGATAGTCTCATGGCACAGCGACTGGTTCTTCCTCAGGCCACCTGCAAGTCACAACACGAGGGTCAGTCGCAGGCCTCGCCTCGCTCGCACGACTCACGTACACAGAGATGCGATGACCCACGTACCGGAATTAGGACGCGACACTGTCCCTGAAGATTCTTCTATGGGCCCGCTTCCACTCCTAGTTATTCCAATGCAACCTCCCATTGTGTTCACATTCTACAATTGCTCATTTTTAACAAATATTTACAAAAAAATAGTAACAAATAACATTTCGTCTTTTTGTACGCCTGCTGTCAAAAAAAGATTAACAGAACGTTTCGTTGTTTCTTTCGTTCTTCGTCCGTGAAGAAAAAATTAAAACAAAATAAATATTACTTTCTGCACCAATAGAAAAGTAACAGATAAATATTTTCACCGATTTTTGCAGTCAAATAATTACAATCGTGTGATTTCATTGATTAATTTGTCGCAATCACGTCTGAATATCAACATAAATAACATAATGTTTAACGATACTGACATTGGTTTGACCGTTTTTTGTTTGTTTGAGTCCATTTCTGCCTTATTATTATTTGTGACATTTTATTGAAATTATTTTGACATTTATTTAATTTTTTTGACATGTATAATATAGAAAATTGTAAACCTATGACTCGTCATGCGCCTTGGTGTTGCTGACACTGTAAGTTTGATGAGGAAATGAAATAAATGAAATGAAATAATTTAAGATAATTCAAGTAGCAAAAACAAAACGCCAAACGTATTCGTATTCGTAAACGAAACGTCAATTTCAAACGTCAGTTCATGTTTTTTTCGCAATCAATTTATGTTGGCATCACATTCGCATGCAATTTCCAAGAATGTCATTTAAACAAATCTTCAAAGCACTGAAGTCAGGGACGTCTCTCTGGACTAGAAACGCACTACGATACGCATTCACTACATTCTCTCAGCTTTACGTGAGGCGCGGGGGAGGAGGTGTTCACTGAAGTTTCTACCTAATACCAAAGAATATAAAATAATACTACCTAATAAATTACTTCTCAGACTACAAATACAACGAATCTGGCGTCCCTCAGGGCAGTGTTTTAGGACCTCTACTATTTTTACTGTATATCAATGACCTCCCAAATATTATTCCTCATAAATCCGTTCTATTTGCCGATGACATATGCATTATAATTCCAAAACAAAAGAACATCAATTTCGAGGACAACATTAATGACACGATTAAAACTGTAGTAGAATGGTTAAACAGAAATAACTTAAAAGTTAATATAGACAAAACCAAGTTTATGCAATTCTACAACATAAAGACAAAGCCACAAAACCTAAAAATTGTATATCAGGGCAACCAAATAAAAGAAACAAATACAGCCACATTTCTTGGTATTAATATTGATAGCCACTGTAATTGGAAAGCACATGTAGAAAAAGTTTGCTCATAACTTAGCAGCTTCGCATTTGCTCTTCGCAGATTGTCCTTAGTAGTTTCCAAAAAAACCGCCCTTATGGCTTACCATGGTTATGTATCGTCAATTCTGAGATATGGTCTGATAATTTGGGGCAACTCAGTTGAGCAAGAGAGAACTTTCATTGCTCAAAAACGGTGCATACGAGCAATCTGTTGTGCTGGACCCTTAGATTCGTGCAAGCCATTATTCAAGGAATTAAAAGTGCTTCCACTGCCATCAATGTACATCTTTGAAATCTGTATGTTCGTCAAAAAACATCCTGAACTCTTTGATAAGTTATCAGTTAATCGTAAATATAACACAAGGTATCCTAACAAGCTCGTGTTTCCACAATGTAATAATGAACTCTACCGACGTAACTGTTACATAATGGCGCTAAGAGTGTACAACAAACTTCCAGAGTCACTTCGTTTACTTCCTTATTCTAAATTACGACTCAAGCTTTTCAAATGGTTAGCTGAACGCAACTTCTACAAAATCAAAGATTTTCTTGAATATAATGACATCAGATACAGTCCATCATTAAGATAGAATAACCATCACCATATATGGTAAGAAGTATCACCTGTATAATTATATTTATATCATAATTTTAAATTATTTTGTATTATCTGTTAGCGTTATATCTTTATAAATTGTATATCCTTGTAAATTGTATAGTATTTATTTAGCCTTTGTAAATTCTTAAGTACCTAATACTTAATTCATCGTAGTCTATCGAAAAAGAAAAAACAATTTTTTTATATATTATATAGGTTGGAATATCTTAGTAGGTACTTAACCTTTGTAATCTTTGCTAGAATACACTATCTTTAAAATGGAATTGATTTCAATTCAATTTTCGTATGCCACATTGGCTAATTGTGTTGTACTGTATATTTATAAAATAAGACCTTTGTAACCACAATTTACACGAATAAATACTTTTGACTTTGACTTTGACTTTTGACTAATACATAAGACTATAAGTCGAAATGTTAACGGGTGACGGGTTTATGCAGCAGAGCGAGCGAGAACAATGCAGCCCAGTTGCTGATAATCCATTTTCTAAAATTGTGTAATGAAATGTCTGGGTGTATCGTTCACATGCAGGTAATACTATATAATTACCACATAATTTAATTAGTGGTAATTATAGAGGTCAGTGCGCCTAGGAGATAATGACGACATGGATCTTTTTAAAATATTTAATATATGTTCTGGGTTGGTTTTTATTAGAGTTATTTAAATCCTATTTTCAAACTCTGTTGTAATTCGAAACGTCTACAGACATGTTTCTGTTGTTGTTGTTTGCTACGTAAGACACGTAGGTGGTATGGCCTTAAAGGCTTTAGCCAGCCCAAAAATGGGCGAATATTTGATTTAAAAAAATGTTGTTGTTTGACATTTGTTGACTTGACAGTGACAGAAGTAGGAAACTTCATTCATATTGTTTGTTGATATTTGATTTGTTTTCATCAGAGATTTTTAATATTTTGTAACATTTTACAACAAAATGCATAAAAAAGTTGGAGATTTTGGACACATCGAACACTACAAAGTGCTGGCGGTGAGTTATTCGTATTTTGTTTAACGATTTCGCAGCAATATCGTAACGTCATACCTCAAGAACGTTCTCACAGCTGGATTTTATCATTACAGGCCGAACCCACCGCTTATTACGTATCGGAATTCATATCAGAAAACGAAGAAAAGCTAATCTTATCAAATATCTACGCAGCTCCTAAGCCGAAGTGGACACAGCTGTCGAATAGACGATTACAAAACTGGGGCGGCATTCCTCACACTAAAGGCATGATCGCTGAGAGAATACCTCCTTGGCTAGACAGTTATCTAGAAAGAATACACGAACTGAACCTAATGGGTGCTAACAGACCGAACCATGTCTTAGTGAATGAGTATTTAGCAGGACAAGGCATCATGCCACATTTAGATGGCTCCTTATTTTATCCAACAATTACCACTATATCATTAGGTTCACACACAGTTTTAAAATTCTTCCAACCTTCTTCGGATGGCACCAGCATGAATATGCCAGTATTTTCTTTTTTATTGGAACCAAGGAGTTTACTTGTTTTACAAGATAAGTTATTCCATCACTACTTACATTCCATTGAAGAGCTTACAGAAGATGTTATAGATAATTCTATAGTGAATTTAAATATGTGTTCTAATAAATATGTGAAAGAGTCTAAAGTAAGAAGAGATACAAGGATATCGATGACTATTAGGCATGTGCCAAAAACAACTTCTTTTAAAATTAATATTGGTAATAAAAGATAGAATTTACAAGTTAATTCTCTGTCTTTGATTTCAATGTTTATTTATTCAAGGTAAGTGTGTGTGTATTCCTTATAATAGGTAGCTTTTATGGTTTTCCCAAGAATCAAAAATTAATCACTACATAGTATAAAACTAAAGTCGCTTGCCGCTGTCTGTCCCCATGGATGCTTATATCTTTAAAACTACGCGATGGATTTTGACGCGGTTTTTTAAAATAGATAGAGTGATTCAAGAGGAAGATTTATATGTATAATAGGTATACCTGTGCGTAGCTGGGGCGGGTCGCTAGTTTTAAATAAAATGTAAACAATGTGGATTAGAAATCTGTTATAGGCTCTTAAATAGCTTCTAGGTCTATATTGTTACACCTTCTAGGTATAATGTGAAAAGTTGTTAAGCTTGCTTATTATACATTACCTGTTTTCATGCTTCATCATCATCATCATCTACATCCAACTGCTGGGCCTCTCTCTTATAGTGCCATCTGCCTCAGTCCTTGCCGTGTGTATATATAATAGCCGTGGTGGTCTAGAGGTAGTGACACCCGCCTTAAAATCGCGAGGTCGTGGGTTCAAACCCGGTCCCGTACCAATGAGTTCTTCGGAATTTATGTACGGAATTAAACACCACTGGCTTTTCGGTGAAGGAAAACATCGTGAGGCAACCTGCATACGTCAGTAGAAGAAATTCGATGGCGGATGTGAATCCACCAACACACACTGGGCCAGCGTGGTGGATATGGCCCAATCACCCTTCGTGGGTAGGCCTACGTCCTGCAGTGGACTATTAAAAAGGCTGATACAGTACAGTACAAAGGTAATCAAATATTGATTACCTCAAAAATAAAGTAAAACTTTTTACACTCAATTCTACATTCAAATAAATCAGTCTCAATCCACTAACCACATCAAATCTAGTTGGCTATATTTTCTTAATTTTTTGGTGAAAATGTATTTGTTTATTTGATTTTTTATATCATGGGTTTTATAAAATTGCTAGCGAGTGTGAGACACGTACCAAGTAGAGTGAGTTGCAGCAAGCTGGTCTGCAGATCATGCTGCAACCTCACACCGGAGAAAGCTGAAGACTGTGCTGGAGCTGATGGCAAGCCTGATGGAAACAAGGTATGAAGATCTTCCAACTTATTTAGAATATCATACAAATTTCATCAAAGAGGTGTGGGTTCCCACCCAGAGCAAACATTTGTGTGATGAACATAGGTGTTTGCTTTGTGTCTTGGTGTTATTTAGGTACTATCTATATAAGTATGTATTTAAAATATGTATATGTAGTAAAGTCAGTCTCTAGCAGCCATATCACAAGTTTTGCTTAGTTTGGGGTCAGAGACCCTGTGTAAGATGTCCGCTAATATTTATTTATTTATCTTCTGAGTTGTGTATCAAAACCGTTATGTTGAACTTGGTTATATATTGCTTTTTTAAAACATCTGTATATGATCTAGATGTAATCAGACAAGTGCTATGTAAAAACACACTATTTTAGGTGTATAAAGTAGGTAATAATGAGGTGATGGTATGATTTTGTGTACAGATCTTTGGCTAAGATTAAAGCAATGCAAGCTACTGCCAACCGGTCATATTGGAGATCTACAGGGGAGGCCTATGTCTAGCAAGGGATGTCTGTACACTGAAACAAATGAACAACTGAATCTATGTTTAATTAATGTCTTTCTCTCTCTTTTTGTAAAAAAAGAAAGAGATGCCTTTGCCGTGTGATGGGACTACAGCTAGAAACAAATTAAAAAAAATAGGATTTATTAATTTTAGCTCTCATAGCTATAGGTTAGGATTAGGTGTTTGTTAGTGATCATCGAAGTTAAGCAACGTTCAGCACGGTCAGTCTTAGGATGGGTGACCGCGGGTGGCGTATACAACTGAACGCTACCGTGACGCAGATGACATGTTAAATTGTAGATTGTTTTAACCGTTTAGCCATGTCAGAGGCCTTCAGGTGGCTTAAAAACATTCACCAGGGCTAGCCATATATATACAAACTTACTTATTAATTAATTGTTAGTTTGTTTCTTTAGTTTGTAAATATAATCTTGCTATTAAATATATTCCACAGAAAGGTCTAGTCCTGACGGTGTATGAGACAAGTAAGAAGAAGTATGAGCTGAGCCCAGCGGCCGAGGAGATCAATCAGAAGTCCGATGGCAAACTCTTGAAGCAGTTGAATGAGTGAGTGTCATTGCTGTTTGAGTTGTTTGTTTGTGTCACTAAACTTTGGTAGTTAGTATTGACCCCCAAAACACCCCTTGAGTCAGATCTACCATGTGGCTTTTTGGGCTTCAGCCCAGGGCCCCATGGATTCCAGGAGGCCCCCAGCAAAGTCAAAAATAGACGATAATGCGAAAAAATCTATCCTACTTCCTACTAATATTATAAACGTGTAAGTTTGTATGTATGGATGGATGGATGTTTGTTTGTTACTCTTTCACGAACAAACGGCTGAACCGATTTGGATGAAATTCGGTATGAAGGTAGCTTAGACCTTGGATTAACACATAGGCTACTTTGAGGCCAGAAATTTTTGATCTAAATAAGATTTGATGAAGTTTTTATTTGGGGACTTTGAACGCTTGCGGTTATGCCAGTCCTACAGGGAACATAAACATCATTTTATAAACTTACAAAGGATAAAAAAAAAACAAAATTATAAAATGCTCTGGCAACAGCCGATGTAGGCGCTGCAAGAACACTTTGAATAGTTTGCATACAACCAACATCTAACCTATTAAGGGCATAAGTATCAAAAAGTTTGTCTCTATAGTAGTATAGTTAATGGCAGGGTTTTGATTTTTTTTGGGTTCCGTACCCAAAGGGAAAAACGGGACCCTATTACTAAGACTTCGATGTCCGTCTGTCTGTCTGTCACCGGGCTGTATCTCATGAACCATGATAGGCAGCTGAAATTTTCACAGATGATGTATTTCTGTTGCCGCTATAACAACAAATACTGAAAAGAAAATAAAATAAATATTTAAGGGGGGCTCCCATACAACAAATCTGAATTTTTAGACGTTTTTCGCTCTATATTAATAATGGTAACAGGCAGATGCTTGAAATTTTCACAGAATATTTAGTTTTATATTCACATCAATAATAAATAATAAAATTGAAATAAAATAAATATTTAAGGGGGGCTCCCATACGGTACGGAAGCCTCCGTGCGCGAGTCCGACTCGTACTTGGCCGATTATTTAATAATAGTTGTAAACCCTCGTGTTCCAGTGTATCATGTCAGATGAAACTGGGGCAAGCATTTGTTATGACTGGGCTGACTCCTGAGCATGATACGGTGGCATTAGCGTGCATCGGGCCCAAGGAACCAGGGTACGATGAACTTGAGGCAATGGACCTTACCAAGGTAAGCATAATAAAAAGCATAAGCATAACGCCGTCCTGGTGATGATTGCTGCCAGATGGTACTGTCCTTTCCTTCGGCATTGCTCCAACAGACATGTTGCAGTACCAGTGCCGAAGAGAATGTACTTATAATTATGAATGACTTATTCACTTGTGAATTTGTTTATTTTTTATTGAGATTGATATTGATTTCTTATTATTGTTATTTTTTATTTATTGACCTGTGGAATTTATTTGTACTTTTGCTAATATGGGCCATATGTGCCTGAAATAAATTAATTTTATTCTATTTATTATTTTATAATTCTGCGTGATTCATTTTCGATTACAATATTGCTTACCGTCAAGCGCAGACTATTCGCTGTAAAAAAGTTTCCGATTACGAATAACTTCCTTCTAACACCTCTGTTTGCAGGAGAATATCAGATGGGGCGTGGGCGCGGGAGTGCGGGCACTAAGCGCGCGGTGCTGCGGCCTGGTGGAGGTGGACGCGGCCGGAGCGCCCGCGGCCGCCGCCGAGGCCGCGGAACTAGCCGCTTGGCGGTACAATATAAACTATGAATTTTATTCTATTTCAATCGCAAACAGAATTGATCAGACGCCACAAATATGCTACGCCTGAGCAATTCGGTTACTGAATTTTCTATTTTTCTTATACACTCTTTGAAATGATTTTAATTTTATAGTGCATCCCGCACTAGGTTTATCTCAAAGAGTTATTTTTATGATAAACATTTCAAAAATTCGTCGCGGATGCAGGACTCGAACTTTGCGTCTTCGGATCACTAGCCCGACGCTCTGACCACTGAGCTAACCCGCTGTACTGACTCCGCGCCGAATTTTGTGAAGTGTTTATCATTTTAACCAACTTATAGCGTTGGCGGCGCCACCAAAGGTTTACAAGACTGTAAAAATGTGCTACATTCAAACCGACGTTATTGAAGCTTTACAGGCGGGGCTTGTGTCCACGGCTGCCATGGTGTTAATGATGATATTCCTTCCGTGCAGGTTCCAAGAGTTCAAGACCACGGATCGTATGCCAGAAACCCGCGTGTCGCAGCTTGGCGGGGACTCCCCCGAGTGGCAGGCTGGCTCTATCCGCGGCCAGGCGCAGAACTGGGCGCGGTTCCTCTCCGACATGCCCGCTAATATGATGACTCCCGTCGACTTGGCTCAGGCAAGTTACTCTGTCGTATGCCGGTGACGCGTGTCCCAACTTGGCGGGGACTCCCCCGAGTGGCAGGCGGGTTCCGTCCGCGGCCAGGCGCAGAACTGGGCGCGCTTCCTTTCCGACATGCCCGCCAATATGATGACTCCCGTCGACTTGGCTCAGGCAAGTTACTCTGTCGTATGCCGGTGACGCGTGTCCCAACTTGGCGGGGACTCCCCCGAGTGGCAGGCGGGTTCCGTCCGCGGCCAGGCGCAGAACTGGGCGCGCTTCCTTTCCGACATGCCCGCCAATATGATGACTCCCGTCGACTTGGCTCAGGCAAGTATCGACTGCTCATAGTTATAGATATACAGGAGAATCCGGAAATAACAACCAAGGGACCAGCACAACTTTGTTGTATCGACATATAATAGTATATTATAAGAATTATTAGACACACAAAATGGTCACCTCTCCTACCAAATCAGTGTACAATTACAGTGTACGATTACCGGAAAGATTCCTAATGTTTGTCACTAAAAAGAAACCTTAACAATACCTGACAGTTATTGCAAAAAGTCTGAAATCACTAATGCGCTTTTATTAAAAAAAGTATAATTATTCAGTCAGATAATTTCAAAAAAATTTTAGACACGTATTTTTTTTAATGTTCATTAAACAAAAGGTGATCGAGATATAGCCCGTTAAAGATCCGCGTGACGTCACGCCACTCCCAAACTTTGACAAGGTTTATCTCTGTCATTTATTTTTTGATTGATAGAAGAAAAAATACGTGTCTAATATTTTTTTATAATTTAAGTAACGGTCATCATGTCCATTGTGAGGCGCCAACTTGTCCATACAAAATCAATAAGCTATTATTTACCTCTAAATATTATGTGATTTGAGTTTTTTTCAATGTAATCAGCACTTCAATCGCTAGGATTATACGTCTTAGTTTTTACAGTTTTTTAAATGACCTTAAAGTTATAAGCCTCTTAAAGTCATATTTTAACGCAAAACTTTGGCTGAAAAGTAAAAGATAAACTAAAATCTTCTCTGAAAAAAAAAGACGTGTGGCACTCGGGGACTGCCGCGGTAAAGCTATTGCATAATTTTACAATACGTCTAATCGCACACAACGCCGTGTCGAAGACTGCCGAACTGAAACGACGTTAGACGATGCACGGCCTTCAAGCCACACCTCCTTGCCCGTCGGAGTGGGGAGCGTGAGGTTTTTTCGTTACGGAATTTCTGGATTCGGTCCCCGCGCTCAAGGCCCACGATAGAAGCTATGCAATAGCTTAAAAAATAAGACGTGCGAACGTGCAATATTTCTTACTCAAGCGATTGACACCAAAAACATAACATTTTGTTACAATTTAAGGGGTGAAAAGTGTTTACTCCTGGAACGTAAATTTTATCAAAAACATAATTATAGCGTATTTTCTCGATTTTCAACAGAAAATGCGAAAACACTAAGTAGATTCAGAATCATCTTAATATGTAACGGTTCGCGCTGCGTGCGAAATTATACCCATTCAAATATCATCTGTATCCGTTATTAGGATCATCGTCTAATAATCGGCCAAGTACGAGTCGGACTCGCGCATGGAGGGTTCCGTACTGTATGGGAGCCCCCCTTAAATATTTTTTTATTTATTATAGAAGGGAATATAAAATTAAATATTCTGTGAAAATTTCAAGCATCTACCTGGTACCATTAATAATATAGAGCGAAAAACGTTTAAAAATTTAGGTTTGTTGTATGGGAGCCCCCCTTAAATATTTATTTTATTTTGTTTTTAGTATTTGTTGTTCTAGCGGCAACCGAAATACATCATATGTGAAAATTTCAGCTGCCTAGCTATCATGGTTCATGAGATACAGCCCGGTGACAGACGGACAGACAGACAGACGGACATCGAAGTCTTAGTAATAGGGTCCCGTTTTTCCCTTTGGGTACGGAACCCTAAAAACGGATGACGGAATTCTTACCTAGTGCGTAAACTACCATACAAATAGTTCTACAACTACTCCCTGGGCCGAACTTTCAACAAACGTACCAAACGTTGAAATGTTTTTTTCTATTTTAGGCCTTTGTGTGGTTTGTTGTGACTAGATGAATCTAACTCCAAATTGTGAATTAGGTAACTTAGGGTAGTTTTAAGTAGAAGGGTGACCTAAATTGGGATCGCATGTTCTGTAAATAATCGGCCAAGTACGAGTGGGACTCGCGCACGCAGGGTTCCGTTCTGTATGGGAGCCCACCTTAAATATTTATTTTATTTTTATTTATTTATTATTGAGTTGTGTATACAACTAAACATTCTGTGAATATTTCAAGCATCTACCTGTTACGGTTATATCGAGCGAAAAACGTTTAAAAATTCAGGTTTGTTGTATGGGAGCCCCCATGAAATTAATTTTATTCTGTTTTTAGTATTTGTTGTTATAGCGGCAACATAAATACATCATCTGTGAAAATTTCAGCTTTCTAGCTATAACCGTTCATGAGATACAGCCTGGTGACAGACAGACGGACAGCGGAGTCTTAGTAATAGGGTCCCGTTTTTACCCTTGGGGTACGGAACCCTAAAAACAGTTGGTAGTTCAAGTACGTGCGCTGTATTTGCGCTCTGCCCAAAGACTGGCTGAGCGGTACGAAAGATGAATTGTATTACATTTCTTATGACTAAACATGATGCATTGACAGTGGTAGGGATGTAGGCGGTCACAGCCCTACACTATTGATAGTAGATATCTAATTTTAAATGATGCCTATTTCAGCACGCATTAGATGTGCTCTGTCCACTGGGCGTGATAGTAGAAGCTCGCGACCGCGACTGGATTGAAACTCAGAACATGCAGGTATACATTATATTATTTTACTTGTCGAATCAGCGATTCGATAACGTTCAAAATGGAACTGGTATTGACTATAGGCCAACCGCTTAAAGGCTTGCATACGTAACGAGATAATACCTCGGACGGGCGTGAACGGGAACGGGACGTGACTGCCCCGTTCGAGACGGGAACGTGTTTTTAATGCATACGTACTGTAACAGTGATTCGGATCTAACTGTTGTGAAGAAGGAAAGGTGGATTTTTAATTTCGAAAATTGGCTTTAATTGCTATTGTTCTAGATGACGAAGTAGTTAAAAACGTCCAACTCTACTTTTCTCTCCGGAACGAACGGAGTGACTGTGCATACGTAGCGGAAACATGGACGGGACGGGGCACGTGCCGGACGGGACGTGCTAAACATCGTTGGCGACGATATTTTTCCCGCCCCGTCAGTGCCACGTTCCCGTCCGTGTCTCCGTGACATATGCGCTTCCATATACATTTTGTATGAAACGATATTTCTAAAATTTCCCGTTCCGTCCCGTCCGTGAAAAAACCCGTCACGTATGCAGCGGCCTTAACTCTCGTATCGCTTACGCGGTACCGTGTTATACAAGCGGTTATAAGCGGTCGGGCTATAGTAAGAAGCTACATATATTGCAGTAGTGTTATTCTCACATAAATCTACGTGTGCACAAAAGTGCATCAATTAACAATTATTTTTCGCAAAAAAACGCAACACCGACTTCCACCGTGTACAGAATTCGAATAGTTTGCACGAATCGATGTGACAATATTGTTGAGTTATCAAAAACAGCTCAGCCGATTTCGATAAAATATAAATGGGACCACCATTTCAAACTTTAAAATATTTTTTTAAATCGGTTCGCATTTGGCGATAACATCGATGAACATATACAAAAAAAAAATACATACAGACGAAAGTCGGTAAAAACTAAAATTAAATTCACTGAAATAAAGAGCACGGACCCAAGTATCTGTGGAGTACAACAAAACAATCAAAAAACTAAATCAGTTAAACTTTATTAAATAATGGACTAACCACTATTTTGGGTATTAGGTGTATGTAGGTTACGAGTACCTTGTTAACAGTTAACACTACCTATTCATGGAAGAAAGAATTGAATTTCGCGCGCTGACCGATAGATTAACCCAGTGCCGTAAATAGGGCGGTGCCACCGGTGCCCAGGCACAGGGCGCAGACTCTGGGGGCGCAAGAATGGCCAGACCATGCAGGACTAATATTTTTTCGGTTTGCCTCTGATAACTTCCCACTGCGCCCCTTAAGGGCGGTCTAGGGGGGTCATGAATCTCCGCAATTTTTCGCGCTCGATTCGCTCGCGCTTTTTAAATATTCGATTTTCTTTGCTCACATCTGATGCCACTATCAATTCTCAAAATGTTCACTGACTACATCGAAAAAATTTCAAGCTCGTTGCTCTAGTGCTCAAAAGGCGAGGACCCAAGGGGTTGGTCATGGTGCCATGTCAGTCTTTCGTCATATTGTTTGGTTTGTTATATCAACTTCATTATTCATTTTTCTTCTATTCATTTTTTTTTAATTATTCAAATGCAAGTTTGATTTTTTTAGTAATTTCAAAATAGACACGTGGAAAAGAGAGCACTCTGCTGCTATTATGCGCGAGTGCACCGAGCGCTAACTTTTCAAGTGCAATAGTAGCAAGTGCGAATTTTCGCGCTTACTACTCTTGCATTTGAAAAATCAAAATGTCGTACGTTGACCCAAGCAAAATCACCTTCTGACAAATAACCAGCATGGTCACATAGTTAACTAGTAAACCTTACATAACCATGACCCTCCGTTGGATCCTCGCCTTTTGGCTCTAGTGCTCAAAAGGCGAGGTCATGGTTATGTAAGGTTTACAAGTCCAAGGGAAGAATGTGACTGTGGCGCCACTCAGCAGACCATGGAGCATCTACTACAATGCCCACAGTGTCCTAACACCTGCACACAAGAAGATCTCTACGAGGCCAACACCGCCGCAGTATCCGTGGCCTCCTACTGGTCGAACAGCATATAGCCAAATATAATTTTTTTGATCGAACCGCTGACTCGAAAAGAAGAAGAGCACTAGAGCAGTGAGCTCAAAATAATTTTGATGTTTGATGTAAAAGTTAGACTTGAAAGTGACATCAGACTTGAATAAAGAAAACAGAACTAGCGCAAGCGAAGCGAGCGCGAAATCTCTCACAAGGCGCAGAAAACACTATTTACGGCACTGACTTAACCCTATTTACACGCGTTGTGTTTGTAACCTTCCCCTTGTATTCGAAGTCAATTAATGGACAACCAGATTGGCCATTGCTCGTTGTGCCCTAGAGAAGCTTTTCCAATAAAGGGGGATAGTGAAATGAGTTGTGTGGGACGGATCCGAGACTAGCCGTGCCGAAAGCTGCTTAACTTCGGTGATTGCTAAGTAATACTACGGGTTATAATATACAGGGTTATCCAGAACTTGTGAACTCCGCCGCAAGGAGGTGATACAGATCATTATTCTAAACAACTTTAACTTTGCGTCAACCAAGAGTTCGAGAAAAAAAGTAAATGCTACGTGAAAAACATAAGCCTCTAATTAAATTAAAAAATTAAAAAACCCCCGACACAAAAACCTACCTAAAAAAAGTACGAAACATTTTGGGCACATTTGTAGAATTTTGGTTCTTCCATCCCCACTTTAACCCACCATAACTCTTAAACGGCTCAATCGATTTTTATAAAACATAGCTAAGAACACTCTCGATTAAGTCTCCTTTCATCAAAAAAAACTAAACTGAAATCGGTTCAGTGGTTCGGGCGCTATGATGCCACAGACAGACACACAGACAAACAGAGACGTCAAACTTATAACACCCCTCTTTTGCGTCGGGGGTTAAAAAACAGCTGTTTCATTCATTTTGTCGATTCCGAGTAGCAAGTCTGGGTCGATCTCATAGTAAAAGTTGTTCATAATGATGGTCTTATCACCCCCTTTTATCTCAGTATAGAGTAAACAGATAATGAAATGTTGCAGGCATTTCTGGCGGTGGCGCGTGGATCGTGCACTGAACCGATGTTCGTGGAGTGCACGTACCGCGGCGGTGGGCAGGCACCACCTGTCCTGCTCGCTGCTAAAGGAGTCACTTTTGACAGGTCACTACACAATTATATTCTTGAAAACGAATAATTCTTGTACAAAAGAGATAAAGCAAAGATATCGGAATTATTGAAAAAAAAAACTGTTAAATTTTCGCGCTCTGTCCATACACGCATTATAGTAGTAGTAGTAGAGTGCTTTCCTTTGCTCTACTCCACTTTGAAGTTACTGAAAAAACAAACCGATTTTTTTTGCGCTCTTTTTACTGAATTGCTATTAGACCAATAGTGCCCTATCACAATTGGTCTAATAGCAATTCAGTGCACATAGTATAGTAGACTGCTTTTTTCACACTATTTTTAAAATTACTGAAAAAAAAAATTTGTCACTGTTTCAGCTTTCGCATATCTTTTTATCTTTGCACATATCTGTTTTAAAGTTGCTGAAAACAGCCGAAAATGTATTATGTATACGCTCAAGTTTCTGAAAAAAACTAACTTTTTGCGCTCGCTCCGCTCGCGCTTTCTTTAAATTATTTTTTCTTTACCTTTAAAATTTCTGACTAAAACGATTTATTGAAAAAAGTTCGCTAAGATCGCGTAATTTCCGTCAACCAATCAGTCAACGGCTGGATCCGCCCTTGTGCGGCAGACACACCCAGCCCATACTAAAGCAAATTATTTTTTACTAGCTTTTGCCTGCGGCTTCGCCCGCATGATATTTCGAGGCCCTACCTTACCACCCTTAATAATACAAAAATTCGATTTGACATTAATTTTGTTCGATTCGACATTTCTTGGAGCGCACGCTAGAATAGCTCGCAGATGGCAGAATTTTTCCTACTTACTTAACACTTATTGTTATAATATGGAAAATTTACGCAATATCATTATAATTTATAGCCTATGTGTTATTCTGATGTATAAGCTATATAATTGCAAAGTTTCATCTCAATCCGTTCAGTAGTTTTTGCGTGAAAGAGTAACAAACATCCATCCATCCTTACAAACTTTCACGTTTATAATATTAGTAGGAAGTAGGATGCATAAACTGTGTAAAATGGTAATAATACTAATAGGTTCTACCATCGGTAGCTTGGGCCCTGCCCCGCTGCCGGCGGCACTCTAGTTTTAGGTTTTATTTATAGTATTTTTTATATATAAATATTGTAAAACAACGGAAATTTAAGAAAATATGTGAATAATATGTTAATATTAACAAGTAAATATGATTCCAGCGGTGGACTGTGCCTGAAGCCTTGTAAAGGAATGCGGGAGAACCGCGGTTCTATGGCGGGCGCCGCCGTCGTGCTGGGGGCTATCAAGTCCATCGCCGAAATGAAGGTATATAGACTTCCTGCCGAAGCCGAAGTCAAGGAAGCCGCGGTAGTCTTGCGGTAATGACACCCGCTTTACAATCGTGAGGTCGTGGGTTCAAATCCCGGTCCCGTACCAATGAATTCCTTGGAATTTATGTACGGAATATCACACCATTGGCTTTTCGGTGAAGGAAAACATCGTGAGGCAACCTGCATACGTCTGTAGAAGAAATTCGATGGCGTAAGTGAATCCACCAACCCGCACTGGGCCAGCGTGGTGGATATGGCCCAATCACTTTTCTTGGGCAGGCCTACGTCCTGCAGTGGACTATTAAAAAGGGTGGTACAGTACAGACTTCCTGCTGAATGCGCGATTCCCTTCACACAGTTGTTTGCCTTCACAGCCATTAGACGCGGAGCTGCCGGAGATAAATCGCCTTAAGAGGATCGTGAATCGACCACTGTTTTCGTGTTTTCTGAACATTTTCGATCGAAAAAACTTTCAGTACATTTTTGATAAAAGAAGGATGTCGACAGCTCATACATACGAATACCTGTTGTGTACGAATACACTCAGTTTCTCCCAAGCTCATTTATAAAAATGTTATCTTCGCAGCTGAGGCTCGGTAGCACGTGCTGCCGGAGCCGCAATCGGAATCTTTTTTGCAGAAATTCATACTACTACATAGATAACCAGAGCCCTTACTCGTAGTCCAGGCTTTGCGAAGTTTACTCAAACTTTCGCGTTCGCGTGTGGCTCCATAGATTTTGGTTAGTTCTTCCTCGTTTCTGCTAGGGGCGCTGTACAAAAATGTATAGGGCCATACCGAAACAGCTGTAGTTTCAATTTACGTGTAAACCTGGATTAACCCCTCAGTTGTGCAGCTACAGCCGGCTTCGTGCAGCTGCTGCAAGTGCTGTTTGTAGCTGTAGCCTGCTGCCGAGATTAGAATAGCACCTTTAAGGATTATTACGAGTAATATCAAAATAATCAGGAATATCTCGGATAATTTCAACTGCAGCTTTTTGTTAGTAGTAAAGTGAGTGAAACCTAAAAATATAAGTATTCTTTCTTTTTGATAATCTTTTATTATACAAAAATGTATGTTTCTATAAAATATGTAAAAAGACACCTCAGTTCGTAAAATTACTAGTTGCAACACTTAAAACGAGTTAAGGAAGGAGCATGTACCAACTGATGAAAAAGAAAATAATTATATCAACCCCTCCAAAAAATTGCTAAGTCGGAATACCGAAAACGAAATCTGGCAATACTGAATACATCATCTGATCGACTGAATTTGACATTTCCTTTTTTTTTGACAGCAACAGTAATAAAATAGTGATTTTTTTAAATAATGTGCCCATTTTTGGACAGGCTAAAGCCTTTGAGGTCATACCGCCACTTCTTATGTATGTAATCTATAATGTTAAAACAATAAAAAATCATTGTAATTTTTCTGGTGGTCTAATATTAATTTTAATTAGTGATATGAAAACAGCAAAAAATCACTAAATTTTTGAAGCACATATCATTATTATAAATGATGTTTTGTTTTCTACCTACTTGCAAAAAAAAAAAAACGACAGGTCCATTCGCTGCATCCTTCTTTACGTTTCGGGAGAAAACTCTTTTCACTCCTTGAATTGTAACAAAATGTTGATTTTTGACCGACGAACCGAACCGGAGGAGGTACTCAATTCGACGCGTATATTTTTTTTTATATGTATAACTACGCATAACGTTTTTTATAGTAGTCCGATTTCAATAATTATTTTTTTATTTTAAAGAGAATATTTAATACTTCGAAATTGGTCCCGTTAAAATTTTATTCTGGTTAAAGAATTTATTTCTCAACAAGAAATTTACAATTTCACTTATGTGAGAACTTAATTACTATTGTACATACAATGCTTCAACAGTCGTAAATAAAGTAAATATGAATTATATATCACGTTAAACAGTTTTAGTACGTAAAAGAAAATTAACAATATTTTTATAAATAAAATTTTCACAAATACAAGTAATAGTGCCTACCCGCTACTTAGACAAAACAAATCAACAGCAAAAAAACAAAGCATGATTTATGTAGTTTAGTGTAAAGTATATAAAAATAAAGCATCTATAATGAGACAGGTGCGAGCGGCGGGGACCCGCCGCTCGCACCTGTCTCAGTCCCCTTTGTCGTCTACCCCCGCGCCTCTGTACCGCGCAGGCGAGGACTCAGTTAAACGGTCAGACTATAATTGTATAATTCCACATTTTTCTTAACATAGTTATCTACCATAAACCAAAACAATGATTTTTTATTTACATGCACTGTCCTACCGTATCGCGTATCAATACCGGTTGCAGTCAAACAAAAGAACCAAGCGCTGCTGTGTGCGTAAATGCGCCACAGTTCAAAATGTGAGCAGTTAGACTAGTTATTTACATAGAAGTGTCACATCGTTCAATATGTGGGTTTTTAATTTGGTTTTGAAAATATTAAAGGAATTTGCATTTTTTACCTCTTTTGGGATTTTATTGTAGATTTGTACTCCCGCGTGACTTACGCATCGCTCCCCGTGTACAGTGCGAACTCAGCATATTGAAATCAGCTGAGCCATTTTTGATAAATCAACAATAATGTGAAAAATGCTACATCGATCCGTGCGAAACATTCGCGAATTCTGTACACGGGTGAAGTCGGTCATGCTGTTTTTTGCAAAAAATAATTATGGTGTCATCGTTTGAGTAAGAAATATAGCACGCTCTTACGTCTTTTTTTCAGAATACTTTTTAGTTTATGTATACTTTCAGCCAAAGTTTTGCGTTCAAAAATTACTTTTTAGAGGCTTATATTATAATTTTAAGGTCGTTTAAAAAACTGTAAAATTAAAGACGTATAATCCTAGCAATTAAAGTGCTGATTAAATGAAAAAAAAAAACACTTTAATACTCGAATAATATTCAGAGGTAGATAACAGCTTATTGTTTTTGTATGGACAAGTTTAGCAGACAAGTATCTAAACTATTTTTATACGATATACAGGGTTATTTCTAAACAATTAGCATCCTTTTAGGGGCTTATTCTGTACATCAAAACTAACAACTTTTGTTCTGCGACTTTTGTCAGAACTCAAAAAAAAAATCAGCTGTTCTATACATTTTGTCGCGGGAGAACGATATTTTTCTATGGAACAACAATATTTTTTTTTGAGTTTTGACAAAATTCGCAGAACAAAAGTTGTTAGTTTTGATGTACAGAATAAGCCCCTAAAAGGATGCTAATTGATTAGAAATAACCCTGTATAACGGGACTCACTCACGTGTACGGATAGTCATAACCACGACTATAGTTTCTGTCGCGTTCGGCGACCTTTCTCAAGTTGGCGAGTGCTAGCACGAGTCCCGTTAAATATCGTATAAAATGTGTGAAAACCACGTTAATTTCCATAGTAAACTATTTTTGTCGTAAAAGTGGCACTCGAACCACCTACTGATCAAATGTTACATTGGCCTCTCAAGAATATGGCGGACAAACGCTGAAGCTGTCGTAGGAGGAGTTTATAATTTCAAACTGATTGCAATAGTAATAATCGGCCAAGTACGAGTCGGACTCGCGCACGGAGGGTTCCGTACTGTATGGGAGCCCCATTTAAATATTTATTTTATTTTAATTATTTATTATTGAAGTGAATATACAACTAAATATTCTGTGAAAATTTCAGGCATCTACATGTTACCATTATTAATATTGAGCGAAAAACGGCAAAAAATCAGGTTTGTTGTATGGAAGCCCCCCTTAATTATTAACTTTATTCTTTTTTTTAGTATTTGTTATTCTAGCGGCAATGCGTGTCCGACTCGGAGTGGTTCGTACAACTAGTAGTTTATATTGGGAAATGTTTCAGATTCCTATAAACATCCACGCCGTGATCCCAATCTGCGAGAACATGGTGTCGGGACAGTGCATGAAAGTCGGAGACATGGTGCGCGCGCTCAACGGACTCTCCATACAGGTAACCTTATACTTAAACAGACATATTATTATTATAAGCTTCGTAATGTATCTAAATAATCCTGTTGCCTAACAGTGTCACCACTGCGACAAGTCTCGTATGCTTTATGCATCGTCTCAAAAGATGGCTTGTCGAGCAGACGTTTTACAGTCATAAAGAATTTCTTAACTGTAAAGTTGAGAATCAGTACACAGTTGGTACATAATGTATTTGTTATTGTATTAAGTTAATCTAATTTTATTGACATTTTTTAACTAAGAATTCAATTTATTTTTAGTAACATTGACATTTTACTACTTGAAATTATTAAATAATGTATTTGTTACATTGAATTTTTTTGAACTTACATTGATAATGTACCACAGATAACAATTATGACATGTAATGGACAATTATGAAATAAATGAATATGATTATGATTGATTATGATTATAATCGGCCAAGTACGAGTAGGACTCGCGCACGCAGGGTTCCGTACTGTATGGGAGCCCCCCTTAAATATTTATCTTATTTTTATTTAATTATTTATTATTGAATTGTATATACGAGTACAACTAAACATTCTGTGAATATTTCAACCATCTACCTGTTACCCTTATTATTGACATAATTTATCTCAAATTAATCGTTTTTCATGTTTGACATTTAACTTGTAATTTTGTGAATTTACAAATTATTTCTTATATTCAATAGCGAGAATGGCTAGGCCCCAAGACACGGGTGCTTTATTGTACCCAGTTTGGGGAATAGTGACTCTGTAACCATTGCATAATTTGTATCCTGTGACAATAAATAATTTTTGAATTATTAATATCGAGCGAAAAATGTTTAAAAATTGAGGTTTGTTGTATGGTAGCCCCCCTTAAAAATTAATTTTATTCTGTTTTTAGTACTTGTTGTTATAACGGCAACAGAAATACATCTGTGAAAATTTCAGCTTTCTAGCTACAACTATTTATGAGATACAGCCTGGTGACAGACGGACAGACGGACAGCGGAGTCTTAGTAATAGGGTCCCGTTTTTACCCTTTGAGTACGGAACACTAAAAACAAGTGAATTCAATGTTTTGTCCAAAAATAATCAAACTTTTTAGGGTTCCGTACCCAAAGGGAAAAACGGGACCCTATTATTAAGACTTCGATGTCCGTCTGTCTGTCACCGGGCTGTATCTCATGAACCGTTATAGCTAGGCAGCTGAAATTTTCACAGATGATGTATTTCTGTTGCCGCTATAACAACAAATATTAAAAACAAAATAAAATAAATATTTAAGGCGGGCACCCAGTATACAACAAACCTGAATTTTTAGATGTTTTTCGCTCTATATTAATAATGGTAATAGGTAGATGCTTGAAATATTCACAGAATATTTAGTTGTATATTCACTTTAATAACAAATAATAAAATTAAAATAAAACAAATATATAAGGGAGGCTCCTATAAATACAGTACGGAACCCTCCGTGCGCGAGTCGGATTCGTACTGGACCGATTATATTATAAAAATATGCAACATATTTCAAGAAACGAACTAAAGAAACTAGTTGATATACACTGTAAATGAAGAGTCCACTAAATTTAAACTATTACACTATGATATCTAACAAACATACATTAAAAACATACAAACAAACATTGGCCGCTTGCATTGTCGTTCGATGAGCTTGTCGAATGTGTGGCCATTAGCACTCGCCTTGTACTTATTTGCCGACGCTTGCGTTGGGCAACGCTCGGCCAACATGTTTAGGGGGCTTCAGATGCACACTGGGCGCACTCAACAAGCAATGACATGACATCCTCAATGGACATGCATCGCAGTTTGGATCCTCACTAGATTCTTACTTTTTTTTATCGCGAATAAGTCTGCGCTTGACCACCAACTCGCCTGATGGTAAGGACGTTCTAATCGAAGATGAAACACGCAGACCTAGAAGATATCAAATAAAAAAAAAAAAAAACAAAAATCATTTATTTCGACCAATCACCGAGTCATATGTTACCTATTCACTCTGACCTTGAAAAGCTTTAGATTATATCTCTTAGGAAACAGGGAAGCAGGAAGACTGTTCCATTCCCTGGCGGTACGAATCAAAAAAGTTGAGTCATACCGCTTCGTACATAACGAAGGAAAATCGACAGTGTAGGGGTGGTAATGTGGCGTCTTTCTACTTGTCCTGTAGTAAAAAGGGGATGGTAGGATAAGGTCGTGCAGCTCAGATGCGCACTCTCCGAAATGAATCCAAAAAAAATGGACAGACTCGCAACCCTACGGCGATGCTCCAGGCTGTGAAGTTTTTTTGCAACAAACTTTTCATCGTCTATAAGCCGAACAGCACGCCGGTCCACCGATTCCAAGACCTCGAGCTGATAGGTACTTACTGAATAAAATGTCGTTGTCGTCAGATCGAGCACACAGACATGGAAGGTCGTTTGATGCTAGCGGACGCGCTGGTGTACGGGCAGGCGGCACACAAGCCTGCACTCGTCATCGATGTGGCTACGCTCACCCGTTAGTACTGCACATTATGACGACGTCGTCAGATCGACGTACAGACGCGCTGGTGTACGGGCAGGCGGCACACAAGCCCGCGCTCGTCGTCGATGTGGCTACGCTCACCCGTTAGTACTGCACATTATGACGACGTCGTCAGATCGACGTACGGACGCGCTGGTGTACGGGCAGGCGGCACACAAGCCCGCGCTCGTTGTCGATATGGCTACGCTCACCCGTTAGTACTGCACATTATGACGACGTCGTCAGATCGACGTACGGACGCGCTGGTGTACGGGCAGGCGGCACACAAGCCCGCGCTCGTCGTCGATGTGGCTACGCTCACCCGTTAGTACTGCACATTATGACGACGTCGTCAGATCGACGTACGGACGCGCTGGTGTACGGGCAGGCGGCACACAAGCCCGCGCTCGTTGTCGATATGGCTACGCTCACCCGTTAGTACTGCACATTATGACGACGTCGTCAGATCGACGTACGGACGCGCTGGTGTACGGGCAGGCGGCACACAAGCCCGCGCTCGTTGTCGATATGGCTACGCTCACCCGTTAGTACTGCACATTATGACGACGTCGTCAGATCGACGTACGGACGCGCTGGTGTACGGGCAGGCGGCACACAAGCCCGCGCTCGTCGTCGATGTGGCTACGCTCACCCGTTAGTACTGCACATTATGACGACGTCGTCAGATCGACGTACGGACGCGCTGGTGTACGGGCAGGCGGCACACAAGCCCGCGCTCGTCGTCGATGTGGCTACGCTCACCCGTTAGTACTGCACATTATGACGACGTCGTCAGATCGACGTACGGACGCGCTGGTGTACGGGCAGGCGGCACACAAGCCCGCGCTCGTTGTCGATATGGCTACGCTCACCCGTTAGTACTGCACATTATGACGACGTCGTCAGATCGACGTACGGACGCGCTGGTGTACGGGCAGGCGGCACACAAGCCCGCGCTCGTTGTCGATATGGCTACGCTCACCCGTTAGTACTGCACATTATGACGACGTCGTCATCGCTTTATTTGATTTTATTGATCGCTGTGCCTGTCTGAGCCTCCTATATATCTTTATTGACCTATATGCGGATAAGACACTCACTCTTATTTGTGCGAGATTTACTGAATAAGGATGTTTCCTGGGTATAAAAATCATTATTATTATTAGTCCGTCAGTTAGATTATTAAAAAAATATTGGACACGTATTTTTTCTTTTGTCAATCAAACAATTAGTGACAAAGATAAACCTTGCTAAAGTTTGAGAGTGGGGGCTCGTGACGGCACTAGCAGGTACATTTGATAGCGGTTAGTGACGTCACGCGGAACTTTAACGGGCCATTTCTTCATCAATTTTTGTTAAATTGACAAAAGAAAAAATACGTGTCTAATATTTTTTGACAATCTATTTGATGTACTAATTATATTTTTTTAGTTAACAAGCCTATTTTGTAATACTTTTAACGAATATTATTTGATGATTTCAGACGGTGTGAAGCAAGCTACAGGCGGCGGCGCCTTCGGTTGCTTCACCAACTCGGAAACAGCGTGGGGAGCCGCGCGCGCCGCCGGGGCCATGTCGGGGGACCGGCCCTGGCGGTTCCCGCTCTGGAAGTATTATCACAAACAGATCGTCAGTACGTATCACATACTACACGAGTATACTAGACAGAGACCGGGGCCATGTCGGGGGACCGGCCCTGGCGGTTCCCGCTCTGGAAGTATTATCACAAACAGATCGTCAGTACGTATCACATACTACACGAGTATACTAGACAGAGACCGGGGCCATGTTCGGGGGACCGGCCCTGGCGGTTCCCGCTCTGGAAGTACTATCACAAACAGATCGTCAGTACGTATCACATACTACACGAGTATACTAGACAGAGACCGGGGCCATGTCGGGGGACCGGCCCTGGCGGTTCCCGCTCTGGAAGTATTATCACAAACAGATCGTCAGTACGTATCACATACTACACGAGTATACTAGACAGAGACCGGGGCCATGTCGGGGGACCGGCCCTGGCGGTTCCCGCTCTGGAAGTATTATCACAAACAGATCGTCAGTACGTATCACATACTACACGAGTATACTAGACAGAGACCGGGGCCATGTCGGGGGACCGGCCCTGGCGGTTCCCGCTCTGGAAGTATTATCACAAACAGATCGTCAGTACGTATCACATACTACACGAGTATACTAGACAGAGACCGGGGCCATGTCGGGGGACCGGCCCTGGCGGTTCCCGCTCTGGAAGTATTATCACAAACAGATCGTCAGTACGTATCACATACTACACGAGTATACTAGACAGAGACCGGGGCCATGTCGGGGGACCGGCCCTGGCGGTTCCCGCTCTGGAAGTATTATCACAAACAGATCGTCAGTACGTATCACATACTACACGAGTATACTAGACAGAGACCGGGGCCATGTCGGGGGACCGGCCCTGGCGGTTCCCGCTCTGGAAGTATTATCACAAACAGATCGTCAGTACGTATCACATACTACACGAGTATACTAGACAGAGACCGGGGCCTGAAATTTTAAATCGTTATCATTGAGTAATGGGTACCATTATATGTTTGGTGACATTTTTTTTTTTAGTTTATTATTCGTTGACATTGTTGTTAGTATTTTGTGAGCAATACTTAATTAATATGAATACATTGTAGACATATTTTTTTGTGTTTAATTAATTATAGAATTGTAATTCCATCATATTAACGTAGTTGTAATGAATTGAATTGATTATCTTATTAAATGAATTGTCTTTTTACAAGGTAAAAAGAACGAATGATATTTGTAGAATATTCAAGACGCGATGTTTTTAACTGAATATAAATGACTTGTAACAGAATGTTATGAATAAAGTGATTATGATTATTATTATAACTCGCGCAGCTGTTACATGAGCTTCAGTCAGGATTGGGTTATCCGCAGCTTGTAGCTAACATCACAACCGCCAAAAAGTTTTATTCAGCCTATAAATGTTGTATGTCAATAACAGTTAGTGTGTCTAATTTCAGACGACCCTTCAGTGGACTTGAGGAATAAAGGCAGCGGGAAGGCGACGCCTTGTCTGGGGGCGGCATTTCTAAAGGTAATCGAAATAGGTACCTGCCCAGGATAGGACCGGCTCTGGCCATCTTTCAATTTCAATCATTTGCAGATAATTTTAATAAATAAATTTTCGAACAACATTTGTGTTACATTGTCTGTAATCTATTTATGCAATAATTTTAAAATCTAATGGCAAAAGTCCCCACAGTGGCCAAAACCGGTACACCTATTATAGGTAGGTACTATTTAATTTAACCACTCGGCTTATACACTTTGTTTAAACTCGCTAGTTACTAACGTAATTTATTGTGCTACCTATACTGAGTACCACACAAGTCGGCGGATGAGAAGTTAGCCGCAGATGACACTTCGCCGTGATTCGCTAATTATTGCGCATGTGTGCACAATGCCGACGCCGCGTGGCGTAGTGGTGAGCGCGCGGGAGTCATGAGGTTAACGAGCGGGTGTGCTCCGGCGCGAGTCTCTCTGGCTCCCGCCGCGCATACCTATATTTCGGCTTTGGCGCAGCGTTCTGCGCATAACTTCACATCCGCCTATTTGTGTGGCTCTTAGTATACTCAGCTGCTGAACGTATAAAATAAACAAAATAAACTTCATTTATACTTTTAACCCATTCAAAGCCTTTCTGAAAAGTAACGATATTACCCAGATGCCGCCATACTATTGCAGTTTAAAATCAAACCGCCCATGGGTGGTCTCGGCGTGAAAGTTAAAAAAATTGGCCGCCGATGGGCGGGCTCGGCGCTGAACGGGCTCAGTCTGCCGTTATGAGTAAATGGTCTGTATTGTTCCAGCACTTCGTGTGCGTGGACTGGATCCACTGGGACATCACGGGGGTGGGGAAGGTGGCGCACGACGCGCCGCCCTACCTCCACCCGCGCCGCATGACGGGCCGCCCCACCAGGACTCTCGCTACCTTGCTGGAGAACATCGCGCAGAACTGCTCCCTCGAACACGAGAGGAGGAAGCCGGCACCTCCGACGAAATGACATCGTTTAAATATAAAATACCCCTTGTTGCCCCCCTCCGTCGCAGTGATTATCATTTAAATAAAATAGTAAAAAAACTTTGTGTTGTTTTTTATAAGAAAATAAACAGTCCTAAACTATGATGATTAGTTCTATCTTCACCCGAGGCATGTTATGTTGGGGCCCGGTCTACTAGGACCCTGGACACCATGCTGGGGAATATCGCGCAGAACTGCTCCCTCGAACACGAGAGGAGGAAGCCGGCACCTCCGTCGAAGTGGTATCATTATAAAAAAAATTACCCTCGTTTTGTATACGAAAAAAATAAACGATTCTAAACAATACCACTAGACTCGCTATACCTACCATGCTGGAAAATATCCAAAACTGTACTGTTGAACATAAGAGGAGGAAACCGGCGACCCCTCCATCAGTGATAATACGAATATCGTATAGACAATTTGAGTTGAGTCACCGTGTTTTATACCAGCCCACGCGAACCTTGGCCATTATGCTTGGAAACATCACACATTTGTACTATTGACCATGAACCTAGAATAGCAGTTTCTGTGATTTAGTAGAAAACAAGTGCTGAAAAAATTTAACCGTCCTGCACCGGTAGCACGGCAAAGGGAGAAAGCTATTTTATCCATTTTAAATGTCAGTTGTCAATCCATACTTTTTTCCTCTTTGAGGGGATATAATAGTAGAAAGACAATTTGTCCCTTTGCTATGCTACCCGTGCTGTGGCCTTATTGTGTAAGCGCTCTGACGTTCGGCTTCGCTTTTTCTCCTGCTCGCGCCAGTTACTCACGCCACGAGCGGAAGGAAAAACAAAGCCGAATGTCAGAGCGCTTACACAATAAGACCACAGTGGTAGTTTGAACAGCAATCGCAATGTTACTATCACACCACACCTCAACCAACGACTAGTGACACACGCAAACATAGGCTAAACAAATCCAATCCAAAATGATCCCTAGAGAGCAGTGATTCACGCCCATAACATGTATTTATTCAACATGCGAGGTGCGAGGCCTTACGGAACTACACTGTGCAATGTAGTTCCGTAAGGCTATACAGAAAAATAAAAGCTATAGAACCACAAAGGACGATTTTTATATTTGTACAGACCGCGCCCAATTTTGCTGATGGGAAGTTAGCTACAATAGGCAATTAACGTGCGGCTTCAGTCAGGATTGGGCAGCTTGTAGCTAACTTCACATCCGCCAACTTGTGTGGCGCGGCCTATCTAGTGCGTATAGGTACCTAATAAATACTACCGCTCCAACGCCACAGCATCCCTGGCGGTGTGGTCTCGAAGCTCGGGTCTCTTTATGCAGCTCAGAAGGTCTCAAACGTTGTATAGGCCAGATCAAACTTCTTGACGGTTGTGAAGTTAGCAACAAGCTTCGCATACCCAATCCTCCCACAGATGTTATGTGAGCTTCAGTCAGGATTGGGTTCTGCGCAGCTTGTAGCTAACTCCACTGCCAAAAGGAAGATTGAAACCATAATATTCTTATTCTTACCAACAGGGAGATAAAACCCAAATCAGATTTATACAAACACTAGCTGCCCATCCCGTCTTCGCCCTGAAGCGTCTGATCGACGTAAGTTTTAAAGACTGGTTGGCTCGTCAGCGGTTTTAAATCGTTTAAATTATAGCTACGAGTATTAACCATCCGGATTTTTTTTTCTAAACGATAGTGAAAACTGCATCGAAATTGTTGTGTAGTTTGGAAGATACAAGCGGATACACAGACAGACACACAGAAATAACGGTTTTGCTTTACTCTATGTAGTGATGATTGTTTGATTCTATGAATAAAAACCGAACAAAATGTTAACTATAGCTTGATGTGACTACTAAGAAAAAAATTCAAGTGGAGTCCCTCCGCGCGTAAGTGAAACTTCGACGCAACAGTGCTTTCATATACCCCCTCCAGTGTCGTTAAACGTTTAACGAAACCTTGTTTGAAGTCGCATTAGAAGTTTCACTTCAAAAATGAGTTCAGGCCTGTCTTGATGGTTTAGAATTGTTTGCATTCAGCGGTTTTAATTCATTGAATCAACCTGTCATGTTTGTATAAATCGGATTTGAGTTTTATCTCTTAATTTTCTCTCAAGTTATAGGCGTGGAATTATTACATCTCAGAATTATCTTGCAATGGTAAAATCATGTCCATCTATGAATGAGAAATAGGAATGACTATTTTAGAGCTGTCGAGTTTACTAGATAAAATAGTAACTGCTTAGTTATATTTCATCTTCTACATCTACACTATAAAAAACGATTTAGACTTGAGTAACTTTCCTATCGAAGTTTTTAATAGCTCTAAACTTAAACGCTTGTCTTTTTTATTAAAATTTGTTAGACAGACCGTCTTACCAAAAAGTTTTACGCACACATACAATGTTTAACAGTAGGTACAAATTGCACGGTTACACAGTGTTTAAAGCGTGTTTAAATCTTTTTTGGTAAGGCGGAGTGTATAAAAAAGTATTTTAAAATTAAATTTAGAGCAATCAAGACAGTACCTAATAATAAAATCATACGAGTGCAATGCAGTTTAAAGAAATCTTTCAGAAGATAAATAATACATACTTTGTTGTTACCGTTGAACTAACCCTATGACTTGCTTGGACATAGAATCTATACAGTAAGAGCGATCTACACACGCTCTCACGTGCGTTAGTCACATATACGAGTTCCTATACTTTCATCTTAATGTGAACGCGGGACATCTCAACAATCATAGTATACTAAGCGCCGCTCAAGTCGGCGGATGGGAGGTTATGCGCAGAACACTGCGCAAAAGCCGAAATATAGGTAGGAGCCAGAGAGACGAGACGCCGGAGCACATCCGCCCGCCAACCTCATGCCTCCCGCGCGCTCCCTACGCCCGTGCTCAACACTACGCCACGCGGCGTCGGCATTGTGCACACATGCGCATTAATTAGCGAATCACGGCGAAGTGTCATCTACAGCAAACTTCTTCTCATCCACCGACTTGTGTGGCGCTTAGTACACGCGTGCAGTACGCGCTAAGTCATGCGTACTACGCGCACTAACGCGTGTACATCGCCCTTTCTGGATACGCTCATAGGTGGTCCGTGAACGAAGAAAGCAGCAAAGCGACGCGATGACAATACTAGGTACAATAAGTTATTTTTTAAAGTTGATAATTGATTAATTATTTATGAGATGGTAATTTAAAACAAATAGAATTGCGTCGTAAGATGTCGCTCTTTCGTTCGCGTAGCGTAAGGTCAAGTCCTCCCCAAATACTCGTACACCCGGTGTCAGTCAAATATTCCCATAATGAATAAGTGTAAGGGCTTTGCATTTTGCGTTCCATCCCGCTCACTTGTTGTGTGGCGCAAGCAGGATAAAAACTCAAGACCAACGCCATTACACTTAGCCGATAAGGACCAAGCTTTGATTGTATTGAAGCTGCTTTTCTTTCTCTGTCACCCAGTTTGCGAAAAAGGGAGGACAAATTTGAAATAGAAACTAGTTGTTTCTGTTTGGGACGAAATAAATAATCTATCGATTTGTGAAAATAATCTAGATGTATTGTTGGTGTAATTGCTACAATTAGAAATCTAAGTAGATTATAAACTATATATATCCAAGATCGAGAAATTGTAGTCACTTAAGATACGATAGTAAAAAAATAAATATGTTATGTAAAGCATCCTGTTTAAATTTTTTGGCTCGTCTGTAATGTACCTACTTAAAAATGAAATAAAACCTACAATATCCTACTTAGTTTCGTTTTGTTTCCTTGCACTATCTTTATAATATAGCGTAATCCAAGGTGTCAACTAACTACCATATCATTTATAAACCGATTATTTTCTCGACTAATTTATTTAAAGCTCCAAAAGCAGTGCAAATCATGAAAATTAACACTATTCCGAATAGTTCAAACTTCACGAATATTCTAGATATTTTTACAATGAAACAGTTAATAAAATAGACAATGAAGCCCGTCCGGCGTACAGTACAACATGCAATGAAGTCGATACCACATGGAAATGAATCAAGAAATGTACATATAGTTTCACAATCCGCCTCACATCGCGGATTGTTCTCTTTTATTACAAGTTAAAAATAATTTATAATACAGCAACGTTGTCTTGTCACAAATTATAATTACCATTATAGTACATAATAAAATAAAAGTAACAACTAAATCACTCGGTAAAGGGGAGCTAGCTAACCTGAGGGGCGCGCGTGCGGCGCGTCCGCGGCGTCTCCATACTGTCGGTCTCCGTACATCTACCGATATCGTGGAACATCTACCGATATCGTGAACCATCTACCGTCTCCGGCGCTGTGTTACGGGCCGTTTACCGCAACTACGCAGTGAGTCGATCTGTACAGTCGAATACATCGAGAGAAAAATATAGACAAGACGATAAAAGGAAATTCGGTAGCAGTTATTAAACGGACAAGGAAGAACCGTTTGGATAAAGAAATGAGAAAAATGTAAAAGAAACCGTCGAGTAAGGAGTTTGGATGAACCGCGTTGAACTCGTCTTTGGAGCGATTTTAGTTCGGATCGAGGCGGGAACAACCGAGAGATGGAGACACGAGCGGACACCGGGCCAGGACCAACACAACTCATAACCAACACAACGGGGCGAAATGAAACACCGATGCTTATTGACCTAAAAATGAAGAAACATTTATTTTCAGTATGTCTTTTGTAAAATTGAATAACAGAATGAATCAAACGTGGTAAGAGAACGTTAGCCGGGCGCGCGGGCGCGGGCGCGGTGCTACCGGCGAGACGCGCCTAGCTCTACGGCACACTAACTATACGATACGATTTTTTTGGATTTTTTAAAATTTTATTCCTCACGTACTTTATTATATAAATATCTCATACTTGAAAAAAATTTACATTAAAATGTATCGGATGGCGTGCACGCACACACGTACAGCGCGACACAGAGCACGCACACACACACGCGCGCCGCCGCAATACACACAATATAAATATGAGCCGAGGCGGGCGACACTTGTACCATCTCATTGCGACGCACACCTTCCTTCCCTTCCCCTTGTACCGCTACACTTGAACATTTCTTACATAGTTAAATTAACGGAATACTTTAAATCTAAATAAAAAGAAGAGGGCGGCGCCGCGACCGCCACCGCCGCCGCCGCGCCGCCCGCGATACAATTACACCATTAAACTGAATCGATGACAATATTTAATTTATCGCAAACACTAGAGAAATGCAGGTCCAATACGATGGTAATATTGTGTGTCATTAAATAAAATGTATATTTAAATTCTCTGCTTTTTACACACACACTAGCCGGCGGCTCACTTCGACGTCATCATGGTGACGAATTCTGAAACAGAAAGGAAACGGGTCAGTGGCGCCGCGGCACGAGCGCGGGGCTTGCAGGAACCCGCGCGGTTGTAGAGCGAAATGTTAACACAACAGTGACACAACGAAAGTACCGACAGATAACAGATGCACTAATATAGACGTGACCGCTATTAGAGAGATAAACGGCTAGATGTATCGAAACAGCAAACATGTGGAGCGCGCGCGAGCACACGCCTCGGCCGAGCCGTGTGCTCGCGCGACGACACGAACCGAACGGATTATTCCATCTCATGCCACTACAAGGGATTATGTGAAATACCACCCTCCGGATACAGATATAAAAGCGGACGGAGATCGGTCGGACGGTCCGTTACCGGGTGTCGGATAGAGCCGGGCGCGAGCCTACCACGAGGTCAAACGTTTGCTGCTCGTGTCGCGGGCGGCCGCAGGTGGTATTTCGAGAAGAGACGCTATACAGATATTAGAGTCATGCACCAGTGGAGGCGCCGCCAGCAGTGAGCGAGCACAGAGACGGTCGAGTCCAGTGTGAGATCCCAACGAGAAGTGAGGGCGTGGCGGGAGGGAGCGGGGAGGGCGGCTAACATACCCAAGGAGGAACAGTTAATAACGAGCAGCAAACCATTCAGATGAACACTGGGATGTACCTATGTGGTATCGCAGCGCGCCGCGGGCCATCGCACGTCTACACACTACCGGGGGAAATCGTTTCGAGATCACAGCGCTATCGTGGAGTGTTTTCTTATGGTTAGTTACGGTACTAATATCACAAGGGTGCCGGCGGACCGGGCGCTAACGGCCGCCGTCGCCGCGACCGAATATGATTTGGGCGAGTGCATGGAAGTCTGCAAGAGAGAGAACTCGGTCGGTGATGCTGTCGAGCCCCGCGTACCGTCGGCGCGCCGTTCCGCGCTCGCCGCTATTATAAGCCCGTTTACATCGACACCGAAACCGAACGACGCCGATACCATCACCATAACATACTTATTTACAATCGCTCGCTGCCAATATTGCAGTTTAGTTGCATGCGGTGGTGTCTGTGCGAGTGCAGAACGTCACGAGGGTCGCGGCGGTATGCGGGACACGCGGCCGGAGCGGGAACCATCGGCGAGGCTGGGACGGGGCGCGTCACGGACGTGACCCGGGACGCGACGCGGGACTCATGCAAACCACCGAGCGTGACACGTTACATCATCGATAACTCCCTTACACGGCACGCCCGTCCGCGTCGGCCGCACCGCCGACACGCGCCAAACATCCACTAATCGTTATCAAATCAAACTACCTCCAAATTTCTCTACTCCGAATTAAACTAATAAATTAATCAACGTTTTCCTTTGATAAAACACATAAAACGCGGTATTCGTAAATCAAGATTAACATAAACATACGAGTGAATTTTACGAGGGAATACTTTCTATGCGAGTCGGTTATAAATAAAACAGACCTCGGGGCGGGCAAACCCGAGTGTTAGTGAGAACACGGACCAGTGTACATGCTCGAGTCTTGGATCATCGCAATACTGGATTATTGGCACTCGAGAGGGTGGTATTGTACGTGTTGTGAATTACGATCGCTCTAACAACGAGTACGGCAAGGCATGGGGAATGGAGGCCGAGGCGTCGTCGTGACTGACTTATCGTGTGACACTTCTTTGTGCATACAGTTTCGCTTTCAAAAGTACCCCGGTTAGTAGGTTGCAGTGACGCTTTCCAATTCGCCATTGTTTAACGGGTCGTTTGTAAACCGGAGGCACAATGAAGATCATAAATAATTACATTCCAAGGACACGCGTCATCCGTCGGTGGCGATCAATAAATCGTCCGAGTAAACAAATCGAGAACAATGTGTCCCTGCTATGTAAATTAAAAAGTGAAATAGACGGCACATGTGAGAAATTTGAATGTTTTGAATACCAAACCCAGTATAAACGACACGCGACAAAAACAACTACAGTGAAATAAAAAAATATTTAGTAAAAATATTTTAATATTTCGACCTCTATTTGCAAGAATGCTTCCGTGAGATCCAACGCGGCGTTTAATTTATCAAAGTAATCAAACCACCGAAATCAAATTTCACGGCGGTTACAAAATTAGCTATAAGCTGCTCAAAATCCAATCTTTGCGCAGCTGTTATGCGAGCTTATCAGAATTGGGTTTTGCGCAGCTTGTAGCTAACTTCACAACCGCCAAGAAGTTTAGATTCGGCTTAAACCATAGGTTGTTTCACGAGACAAACGAAGAGCAGAAAGAGCGACTGAGTTTGGCAGGCGATACTCGTAGTAGAGGCGGGCAGTGCGCACTCACCTTCGTAATTGACCTGTCCGTCGCCGTCGATGTCGGCCTCGCGGATCATCTCGTCGACCTCCTCGTCGGTGAGCTTCTCGCCGAGGTTGGTCATCACGTGGCGCAACTCCGCGGCCGATATGAACCCGTTGCCGTCCTTGTCGAACACGCGGAACGCTTCGCGGATCTCCTCCTCGCTGTCCGTGTCTTTCATTTTGCGCGCCATCATGGTCAGGAACTCGGGGAAGTCTATCGTGCCGTTGCCTGGAATTCACAACAATTTCGATATTAGTACTGGTGATACCAATCCTTACTATTCTTATCTTATACTAATATTTTAAATCCGAAAGTGTTTGTTGGTTTGTTACTCTTTCACGCAGCAATAGAGCAACGTAAAGACTTGATTTTTGGCATATACATAGTTCAAAGGTAGAAGAGTGACATAGGCGGAAAAATAAAAGATTCAAAGTCAAAGGTTCCTATGGAATAGCACAAAAATCAGAATATAACATGGACGAAGCTGCGGGCAAACGCTAGTTTAATATAATAACAGCAAAAATAATATAAATCCATTTTTGCTGTTATTATGTAATTTGATTTAAATAATTAAAATTATGATACTATTTTAGGCAAAAGGGATTGTTTGTTTAGTTTGCAAGTCACTCCTTAAAACTTTGGCTATGTTATGGCGTCGTATTTATTTTGGCACACGTCCTTATAGTACAGTCATAATTACAAAGAATTTCGGAAATAGTTTATTCATATTGCGGGAATATGAATCAGTTAACAATGAGAAAATGTCTGCAAGGTAACGTAGAAACTCAATCAAGTCTCGGTTGAATAAATACAATAACTCAATTGATTTATTAAAAAGCCCAAAGGCTTCAATCAGCCAGATGTGCTCAATAAAATACAATAAATCGACGAAAGGCGAGGGGAAATTTCGGCGCTGTCACGTCAAGGGTCAATGTTTACAGCTTGTCTAACATCATAATTAACGAAACATTACATTATTAATTAATGTGTTCGCTTTTTTAGTACATGTATAAGTGTTTATTTGAAACTGCATAAAGAGACGATCGAAATCATAAAAATCATCATTAACTACCGTTCTCAAAGTTTGTTACTATTAAATGACATTGAACCACTTTACCTAAGAGGCCGTAATTTTTAAGTACATAATTACTAAGAAACATGTCAAGATATTAAAATAATAAATTCATTTTTTGTGAGTAGGTGTGTCAGGCCATGTAGAGTGATTGTACGCCAAACAGCGCAAAGGCCACGTGATCACCCCGAGATAAAAATGTCACGTTATCAACATAGCAAACATTGAACCCAAATACTCCGGTGGAATAATACGCATGTACGTACAGAACTACAGGATGCTGTTTAATTTTACAATTACAAGATAATTTTGGCACATTTGTGTCAACGTAAGAAATGATTAATAAATATTTTTTTCCCAGCTCATTTGCCGGTCAACGATCAAACATTCGTGTAGATTGTTTGATCACCATTCGTCACGCGGTGAGCGAGTAAAAGTTTAAAGAATCAATCAGATGTACAAACAATGTTAATTAAAAGTTTCCACATGAGTAACGTCGTAAACGAGAGCTATAGCGAATGTAATAAACCGGGTTTCGATAACGGCCACTGATAAGAGAACGCTTTGTGCCATGATCGTGGTATTAGCACAAACATTATGAAAATGAAAACGTTATTTCAAAAATGTTTCTTACTAGTTACTATAGTGAAAAGAGCAAATGGTATCGCACACTCAAACTTTCGCGTAATCAACCTTGAGAGGTGATCAGTCGCGTTCGAATACAATACAAACGACTTCCCGATCCAAATTCCTTTAGCAAAGGGGGTTAGTGTTCCATTCCCGCAGCTGTCGCCGGGGGTGAGCGAACCGTTGCAAAAATAAGTGAGAGTTAAGTTTGGCCGTCTAATTCTGGGTTTAACCTTTCAGAGGCGATTCGCGCGCTATTTTTACCCGGTGAGCTTTCGGGAATGCACGACGCGCTGGCTCACTTGTTGTTCTTACTGGCTTCTGCACAGCACCTGGGAGTCTACAATCAATTTGCGGGTAGTCAATTTGTCCTGCTTTAGCTGAATGCTCCGCTGTCGGCACCTTCAATACTAGCAGCTCTAGCAAGGGCCAAAGGCCCGTATAGCAAAAAGAGTTATAGAATAATAGCCTTAACAGTTTGTTTGTGTCATTTTCAATGAAACAATGATTTATTGGTCTGTGAAACTAGGTATATATGTAGATACATAGATGTCCGAATAAATTATTTGTAAAGCTCTTTAGCCTCCGCCATCAATGGCATACAGACAATTGGTTGTTTGAAGCTATATAAACATAATTAGTTAAAAATTGCATCAATTAAACAGTAGGTCAATCAGATTTCAGTCAATAAGTCTTGTAAATGAATTCTTTTTCAATGAAATATGCATGAGAACAGTTTGTTGGTGTCAATTTCCGTCAATAAGTCTTGTAAATCAATTCTTTTTCATTACCTATCTACATTGGGGTTTGCACGCGTTTCAATTTTGTGCGGTATAGTAAACAGCTGGATAAAATATGCATGAGTGGCCTAGTGGTCTGCATCTGTACACAAATGCGCCATGTGGGAACAACACAATGGGCCGCTGTTGCCTTGGACCGACGCGACTGATGCTCTGGTTGCCGGATCCGGCGCCGCACCGTTCTATTTGTTGTTTTTACATCGATTCGCACCACATTCCGCGAACACTCAATGGGAATCCACAGTATTATTGTCCTAATTTTTCATCCAATAATGTAAACAGCCCGTCGCCGCCAGATTCCTTATAATTGCGAATCCTTAGAACACAAGCAGACGATTCTTCACACGTTTAGAGTACCTACAATAAGTTGTTTCCGCGTTCGTAGTTCTGTTCCGAGCATGATAATTGATGGCCGTTTGAGTCATGGATATGAGTCAATCCGTATCAACTTATCAGGTAATCACCATTTTAGTCTCTTGGTTACAAATCATTTTAATAGCTTACTTACTCTACCGCCTACTCATATAGTCTTAAGACACGCCTTACTTAATTGCGAAATAGTATAGAGCGCTTTTTTAAAATTTGCAAGCTTGAATCTTTTTTTTAATAGGTGTTAAAGTGAAATACTTGAATTCCTAGAGTTACCTAGTTTAACTCAATAGAAATACAACAGTTTCCCATTTCTGGTCTTTTTTCCCTGGCTCGCTCAATCACCTCTCCAACCTTATAAATCTCCAGCGGGTCTCAATCCTTGCACTACATAAAATGTATTTATACACATACAGCAGTGTAGTGGTTGAAAGTTACGTAGAACACCGCTCGGCCTACTTGGGGAGAGTTCGTGCGATCGATACCCTCGACCAACTCCTCCACCAAGTTTGTTTTATATACTTATTTCCGGGTATAAAATATACAGAACAGTCATTATAAACGAACAGTTACATTATAGCTGGGAGCGGCGGTGTTTGAATGAAGTTCGATTGGTTCTCATAAGCGTGATTAGCGGGTATCCCGATGGAACTGCGATGTAATGGCCCGCAGCGATCCAGGGGTATGTAAACACGGTTGCGGGGAAAGTTCGATTAAGCCATTGTCGATCGAGCTGTGGTAATGGTAAACACATCACGCCCACGCTCTCGACCGTCGGCTGGACTATCATGGCTATAACTGGAGATGAGCTCACGAGTGCGATGCCTACATTGCCTACTGGAGAAGCGTGGAGGAAAATGCAATATTTAACGTATTGTAGTAAAATAATTCGAAGCCGTGGTCTTGTGGTAATGACACCCGCCTTACAATCGTGAGGTCGTGGGTTCAAACCCCGGTCCCGTACCAATGAATTCCTTGGAATTTATGTACGGAATATCACACCACTGGCTTTTCGGTGAAGGAAAACAACGTGAGGCAACCTGCATACGTCATAAATTAAATGGCGTATGTGAATCCACCAACCCGCACTGTGCTAGCGTGGTGGATATGGCCCAATCACCCTTCTTGGGTAGGCCTACGTCCTGCAGTGGACAATTAAAAAGGCTGGTACAGTACAGTACAATACAATAATTCGTAGTTTAATTACTAATACGGTAATGAAGATAATTTAATTTTCGCGCTGCTGCTCCTGATTTTTTATATGCACGTGACATCACGCGCCAGTTCCACCGGAAGACCAGCCCAGGTCGGTTCGCAACCAGAGGTGGGGCCGAGACACAGACTAAATAAAACAGCTTACGACAAATTCATAGTACCTATTTAAGATTGGTTGTAAATTGTCTGACTAATGGATTTTTATTATTTAATATTATAGAATAGAAAACATTTTATTGTACACAAAAAATAAAACGAACAGTAATACAAAAAATACTTAAGCTAGAGTAACAGAAGGCGGTGTTATCGCTGGAAGCGATCTCTTCCAGGCAACCCATGCACGGAACGGAATATAAATAAAATATTTTACGGGAGTACAATAGTGTAATCCTCAAATTTTTTTATGAAATTTATCAATTTTTGCTAACAAAAATATAATGTACACAGAGGTTAAAACGTGAAATGGCGTAAACAACTTATTTCCATTAAAGTACTTCTGCACGTCATGTTCAAGTTCACAAATATTGAAATTGAGTCTAATCAAAAATGATCGTGAATATTTCGCAATCGAGGAGGATTTAGATTAGTCGCGTTACGTGTCGAATGTACTCACAACGATAACGTTATCTGTTTAATCCTAGGCTGGGCAGGAATAATAATATTTCTGAAGTACTGACTTGGCGACAGTATTCCAATTTGTTGATATATCGATTCTACCGTAGCATTTACGGGTAGCTTTACCGAAATTATGTTCTCGTTAAGTTAATAAAAAAGTGCAAGTGGAGTCCTTCCGCGCGGAAGAAGCGTAACTTCGACGCAACAGTGCTTTCATACCCCCTCCATGGTAGCGTTAAACGTTTAACGCAACCTTGTTTGAAGTCGCAGTACAAGTTTCACTTTAATTTTTTGCCAATGTCAGAGGTCTTTAGGGGTAACGGCGGGTTAAACACTGACGACACCAAGGCTAGCCACCCGGCCTTAACTTCACTAATATTGTTCTTACTTACTAATATTTTTTTGTCAGGTTAGAATAGGTTCTACTAATGTACTGAATGGATAATCTACCCTTCGATACGATAATCTACCCTTCATGCGTGGGTCAGACTCGCACTTGGCCGATTTTTCAGGCATGTAGCGACTGAAGCGAGCAAACATACCGACGGCGAAGCCTCACAAGCCTCTGGCAAGGACACGTGACTCGGCGCGGCGTCACCGCTGGCCTCTACTCTCTGAGCCACATGCCACTTCCTTATAACAATACATAAGCACCATACTTCATTACAGCGCTGTTCTAAAGTTGATTGAATCTGGTGTCACTAAAGGTTTATTCAAAACGAAAGATTTGACGCCGATTTTCTATTGAAAAAGATCGCACAGTTTCTCTAATCGGTAGCAATTGATATTCCCGATGGTTGAGCATTCAAAAAGGACACGAAACTATAAATTGGGCTTTGATTATATAAGAAGAGATGAGTTGATAAGAAAGTATAATCTAAGTTGTATTGTACCTGTCCCAGATGGAGCCGAAATATGTGAACTGGTAGAGCAGAATAGCAGAGAAATATTAGACCTGGCTTTATATTACTAGGAATGCATAAGCGCTATGTATTTCCAGATGAAAATTTTATGAGAGGGGTGAGTATGCGCCGTCGTATGCGGAAGAGCTGCAATATTGTGGCAATAGCCGACTCGAGCGCGGCGGCGGGCTGCGGGTGAGTGCTCGCTGCTCGCGTTACGAGCATATTTATGAAATTCGGAGTCGGCGCGCCGGCACCGGCCGTTTGTCTCGCGCCGTTATTTGCAAAACTGACCAAACAGAAACATTTAGCAACGCTACAAGTGTCACAATTTGCCTCAAGCGCCGGGGAAAGGAGCCGGGTACGGACTACGAGGCGATGTTTATGCGCGGGGAGCCGCGCCGCTTCCTGGCTGCCGGCCAGTTAAATATGCAAATTCATTTGCAGTCCGCTGCGACTCCAGACGTCGGCGACGTAACGTGCCGTGTCAACACTGTTTATCGCTCGAGTATCTCCACAACTACAACCTCGCTTTATAAGATACCGCGGGGGTGTAACGACAGATTATATTGAGAGATCCGTGTTTCGCAACATTGTATACTGAACCTTATTAGATTGGTATAATTAGTTTAATTGGATGTGGGGCTAAATGAGAGCGTGATTCAGAATCGGAAAGGGCATGCGGTAATGAGGGCGACAAAGGCGAGCGGAGCAAAACTCGATAGATCGATAGGTTGGCGCGGGACCAGCGCGCCACTCGACACTACTCTACTAGTCTGTAGCGCGATACTTTCGTATTTACATCGTGTCGCTTTCCACAAAGTCGATTATGATTATGTCGGTATCGTTTTACTGACTGTGCTGTAACTGAGTCACGAACTTATCAGCCGGTCTCGATGTTGTCATCCCGTGTGGTTAAAATGCCTTGATAACGTCGGTATGACGGTTCATGAAAATATCTGAAGCTGTGGATATTAGCGACATCCGGTCATATAGGCCGAATCATACAAGTCGGCGGATGTGAAGTTAACTACAAGCTGCGCAATATACAAACAATCCTGACTGAAGCTCACATAAAGCAACGCGTTGATTGGGTTTCCCGCAGCTTGTAGCTAACTTCACATCCGCCGACTTGTATGATTCGGCCTATACTTTGCATAAACTAACATTCTGCGCTTTCACCGTGTAACAGATTCTACAGAGTAACGACAACCGAGTAAAAGCCTCGACGAGTACCTACTTTGGCCTCCATGAATATAGAAAGTCAATAACAGTATCCTGTTCCATTACGCAGCAGTATTTTACTGCAGACGTACGACCACTCGACACAAAACTGGGAACACTTGCTTAAAAGCGCACATTAAACCCGCTGACCATAAAACCGAGTGGCCGAGGTATGAGAGGGAAAACAAATCGAGGATAAATTACAGCTCGCGCTGCGCTAATTACCCAGCGCTGAAAAATGTCGAAATGGGAAGGAGACAAATGATGATCAGGCGCGAGCCGCCGCAGCCAGGGCAATAAATGGCGGCTCGCAGGCGCCAACTACATAATAATGGAGCGAGAAAGGTCAGCCGGTGACGTATTGCCTTCATAAATTACCGAGCCACTTTCCTCCCTTTTGTGGCTTTATATTGGCCAGTCGTAGGCATCACTCGGGCTTACTTCCTAAGAATTCCATATGGAGCTCGTTAGCCGGCCGGTAATGAATGGCCGACCGAAATAACGGGCCATTGTGAGGCTTCTCGCGGTGACATCACCGCCGATGACGAGCGACGAGCCCTGCCCGATGCAGCCATTAATTTTGATCAGCAATGATTTCAGAAGCCTGAAGGTTAAGCGCACAAACGGTAATAGACAAAAGCAACGAAGCGGATTATTAAACAATACTAAAATAGATTTAGTTGGCTTCGGCAGACGGGTTCAAGAGTAGGCAAAAAAAATGCGCCATTGAAGTAATCCGAGAAAGCACCGTACGACGTACAACAAAGCGGAGTCGGTCGCGATCGATGGCAGAGTTGCATGACCGGCACCTAACCTATTTTTATTGTGATCCCGGATTAGATGAGTAAACAGGCGCATGCGCGGCGCTCACCCCGCGTCCTACGGCATTATAAATCAAACTATACGGTGTGCGTACTGCGGGTGTCGTGTATTGTCGCTGGTGCTGCAAGTCTAGCGATTAGCGTTTAACGCGAACGAACCTTACAACCGGTTTGATTGATTGGAAGCTTGCCTTACTCGGACGTATATTACAAATAAGTAGCAAGCGCAACTCATTACTATACTGACCGTCATTTTTTATACAAAGTATACATGTGTGTTAAACTGTTAAACAATCCATACTAGAGTAAGCTACTTTTAATCTATTTTATTGAATCCGTGCTGCTGTTAGAGTTAAAATGCTGCCCCTTTCCTACGTTCCAGTTTCTAACGTCTACTACAGAGGTCCTCCGTTGTACTTCCTGAGTATCAATCAATGCGAGCACGAAGATTCAATAAAAGCATTAAAGAAGTTGTGCGGCGGCGGCGGCGGGTCGGAGGGGGTCAATCGAAGCGGGAGGCGCACAATCGAGCTAATTGCCCGCTCGCCTCCACGCTAATGGCTTGTCTATGGGTTATTCATGTGGGCCGAGCCCACCTACGAGGCGCCTTTGCGTTACACGAGTCAATATTAAAATCCTAGTGCCTATAAGGAGCTTTAAAATTCTGCTTAGCTGGATTTGCGAACGTAGCTGGCGAGGATAATCCCTTGCATCTGATTCGGCGCAAACATCCGTCTCGGCTTGGAAGAATAATTTCAAGAGGCAGGCGGGTCGGTGGCGAGGCTCACCCTTCCAGGCCTGTCGTATCGATCGCTCGCCGTCAGCTGACGAGCACAGCCCTCGCCGAAAACCCGCGTTTTATATGACCCTCGGGTGAAATGGTTAGAGAATCGGGGCCGCGACTCGGCTCGCTATCACCTCATTAAACGTTATCGACTTGGAAAACCAGCCTCGTTAGTGGAGATATCTCCGCCGAGGACTACCACCTTTTCGTGATTTCTTTATCGTGCAGGAATAAGACGAGTGTTTCTAAACAGTGGTATCGATTAATCAGTTGATGTCGTGTTTATTGAGAGCGGCACGTGGGCCGGGAGCGGCACCTTCGGCCGCGGTCAGCTGTCGGCGTATCGTCAAGCAGCAGGGTTTAACGCTCGGCAGCATTGTTCCAGAAATAGTTGGGGCGCGAGAAGCGTCCGGCGGCGGCTGTCTCCCTCCGGCGAGTGAAGTGAACGACTCCTTATCGCAGCGTCCGTGACATCACGCGCAAAATCGATGCCAACTAGAGAACTGTAACGTTGATTTACAGACTTCGTATACTATTAATAATACTATATCGCGCCGTACACCAACATTACTGTCTGCAATGCAGCTACACATTGAATACATTGATTTATAGGTCGCCATTTGAAAATCGAGGGAGCGCAATATGTAGTTATTTACTGCTTTGACTCTTCTCGATTCTAACTTTATTATTATCATCTATAGCGCTATCCTCGGGAGAGGTCAATGTATCGCGATGGCTGCACGCTTTGGCTTTGCGAATTCGGTCACTAGAGTCACCGCCGCCGCCCACTCCCGTCGTCCATGGTGCAAAAAAAATACACTGAGCACGAGTTTCAGCGCGCACGCCAACGTACGACAAATGAAAATAAATAAATACGCGTCGTATTTTATTGTTTTGTTGGTGGCCACCGCGACCGGCTAGATTGTTAAATGACCTCACGATGAGGCGAGCGATGGATATGATCCGCTTGACATTGATCTTCACGAAGCGATACTAACCGCCTCGATCTTCCTACGCCATTATTGTCATTATCATAAAAACGTTCATTATCAAGGTCGTTCTCGGATAAAAGATTAAGTATGACGGAACTGGCTAAGAATGTATTTTTAGTTTACGTGTTTGAGATTCTGAATTGCGATTTGAATATTTCCATTCAAAATAACAACATTTCAGTATTCGCAACAGGTTATCAACGCGTCTTTATTTAGATCAATGAAATCCGCGAAGTGTGCGATCACAGACCGGCTCAAAATTCACTCAGCCCGAGTCCATCTAGGATTTAGATGGGGCAAGTAAATGCGGTCGCGCTGTAAACAATCCAACCAGTAATGGAGCAGCATTAAAATAATGATTACACGCGAACAGACGACGGTCATTACGGATGGAAGCGTGCCCAAAATAATATTTATTGGTCGAGATCACATGCGATTCGCTACTTCAACAATTAATAAGAAACGATAAAAGCCACGACGTACACGCGCAGTATCGTGATACGATTTCCTCAATTTTCTTTCTAATATCAAAGGAATTGTTCTAATTTTGAATTTAAATGACTTTTCGATGATACCAATGCGTTCTCACTGTTTATTAAAGATCAATAAACAAATTCCAATATTCCGGTTATACATTTTACGGGAAACTACGCTAATTACGATTTCTCAAAAGTCGTAAAGGGGAACGTGGAATTGTTCTGCAAGTTTGATATTTCTCAGTTATAGATGCGATTGCCGAGCCGTTGCCTGCTGAAATTAGAACTAGTCTAGCTTCAGTCGCAACTGGTATAAGTTTCAAGCCAGAACTAGTAGTGTCTTTCTAGGTATTTCGCGGACGCGCTTAATCTGGATGTACGATGTCGTCTCATGTTCCGCAGTCTAATAACCTGGCTTCTGTCATTTGTCTGTAATACGGTTACGTTACACCGGATTTCGTTTCCAAATTTTGAAGACTGAAGTATATTATCTAGTATATTATATGACATTCTCAATGATAAGTATTAACAGAAGATGAATGCTGAAGATTAACTACGCCGCAAGTTTAATTGTACGCTCTTAAATTTCATGAGGCATGACAATTTTACTACCTAAATTCTAAAGGCAAGGCAAATGGCACAAGTTAATAAATGTCAGTGTTATTTACAGGAAAATGTATATCTATTTATCGCAATGTTTTCCGCTTGTCGGCGCGTTGTGAATTCATTAGCGAGGGAGGACGATAATCAACAGGATGCGACAATATAGTATTGTTGTAACTTTATATGGCCTGCAATAGCCGTTAGGACTGGTAAGTAATTCCAGACAAAATGGGGCATGCTTCTGTCTTAATTACGCACATTTCCTTATTTTTGTGCAGAGTCGAATATATGCCTTTATGGTCATTAAGCTTTGACTGCATTTTGGAGACCCTTTATCCGAGTTCGTCGACACACTTGACACAACTTTGAATACAACAAAACGGATTGCGATAGTTAATTTTCTGTTACTAAGGACAGACCAGTGTAACGCCATAATATGGAGTCCAGCGGGCTTAGCATACGGACCAAAAATAATACTATCGACGTGTCAGAACGTGACAGAGTTATGATGAAGCATATATCTGTCACCTTTGCACACGTCGATAAACTCTTGTCGTGGTCTTGTATGCTAAGCTACTCGTAGCTGATGATCATTACAACCTTTTCTTGTGCAAAGCCTACACATAATTAGATATGTTAAGAAAAAATCTCGCGCAAACAAGAGACTAAACAGGAAATGTGATCAGAGCAATTGTAAACACTAGAAACAACTAAGGACAGCAAATGCCTGACTGTAAAGGGTCTTGCGAGAGCAACTTGCGAAACCGGTAGCTATACAACACGTCAGACCAGCTTCACAACCAGTTCGAGAAATCACACACGACGTGAAATCATCATATTGTAGCCATGAAAATTCGCCGGCTACGATTACAATTTAGATAATATCTTAAAACGAAATTAAGATAAGAACGGTTTAACTATATCGCCGTCAACGATTATGTTCGGGGAAATTGGACAGTTGTGTTACGAGTGCGTTGTTATATCATAAGATGTTATCGACCTAATTCGTTACCGCGTAAAATGAGGCATATCTTATCGTCACCTTTGATTAGTTTTATTTTAAGTCTCTAACGTAGTAGGTACACGATTTTGCACCGTATATTTATAACAATAATCGATTATTTACAGATAAAATCTGCTTTATACACGTAATAGTTTACTTAAAAATGCGAAAACTCAGGTGTTTCAGCCGGCAATTCAGAGTTTAACGGTAAATGCAAAAAAGCGATAACACGACTGCATTGTTATTTAGAAACTAACGGCAACATCGGACTGTGAAGGATTGTTTTCAAAAGTTTGCAAGATTGTGAAATTGTTCACTTTTAACAGTTACGTGTTTCTAAACTACTATTAAACTGAAGTTAAGCAATGGCCGGACCGCTTAGTATTTGGATAGGTGACAGCGGGTAGTATTTACAACTGAGAAGACACGTTATATAGGATCTGGTTGTTTGATCTGACACTAGGGCTAGCCACCCAGTTTCTTACTTTATTACAAGCGGATGCGAAATGCCAAAAACCGTGTAAACTGGCGTATATTCAGTCTCATGTACCAGGAGATAATACATGCACCGGAGATGGCCAATTGCGGGTAATGGTCGAGAAGCAAGCGAGTCGCCGGCATTGTGTTACAGAGTAATTGCCGTGCTAATTGCCGGACGACACTCACGCCCTCTGTCGAAAGGCATTGTAAAACACACGAGATAACTGTATACCGTCTCTTCATATGCGATGAAGCCAGTATGTTTAAAGTATGTACAGTGTTGAAATGCGTTCCTGTTAGCTAAATACCAGCGAGACAGGTTTGACGTTTGCAAGCGTCGCTTTGAAGATACCGCGTTAAAATTTAAACAGTTACAAAACGGACTCCGATTAAGCCATTTTAAATGCGATAAAAACAGTATTATTATGGTTAGCCAATGAGTATGTATTGGAGCATTCCGTGCGCGCTCGTTGGGTCGCAGCGCCGGATCAATCAGGCGAGATTTATGCGCATGCGTTACAAATCGACATAGATCTCGAGGTGGGGTCTAGTGGCCGGTATCTTGTATGACTTAGGCCCGAACTCCACCGAAGCGGAGTGAAGCAGAGCTTCGGCAAGCCTTAGCGAACCTAGTTATGATATGTTTAGTGTTCACTTAGCGAGAACAAAACTGCGGGTGATATCTTGTATTGCAAATTGAATTATACTATTTAGGCCTAACTTCAGAAAAGCATAGCTGGGCAGAGCGCTGTTATCTGTAAATCCGTTATAAAATTCCACATTTATTTGCTTGGCGAGAATAAGCAAAACAAATATAGCACTTTGGCAATGGGCTTACGGGCTATGATGCTCGAGCATGCAGCTAGAAATGTGTGGAGCTGGACATAACATTGTAGTAAATAAACCGAATGCAGAAGTGTCATATTTGCTTCGCTACACAAAACAGCTATATAGTTTCGATCTGCTTCCGATTGACTTTTGTTATAAGCACTCCGTTTACAGTTAACACTGTTCAGCGTAAGACATCTCTCCTCTTCTCTTTGGTGGAGTTTTAGCCTTAGGATGTGGTTTTCACGAGATAAACCAACTGCAAAGAGAGCAGGGCGCGCTGATCACATTTTATGATATCACGTCGGCGCGGCGGTAACGATCACTGAATCATTTTAAATTGAGGTTTAAACTAACTGACTTATTGGCAGTTTAGTTTGACATCGCTCCATTCGTTACGGGCATTTTATCTTGTTTACTACTGGCACGCGAGTGCATTTATGGGCAAAATTGAAATCATAGTAGATTGTTTATACTTTATAGTCACTAAAGTCACAACCGTATAGTAAAATTTAAAATTGTCGCTAACTTTCTGCTTTGCTGGATGGATGGATGGAATCATTAGGCATAAATTGGATGCAAGGAACAGCGGGAAAATTCTGTTAACCAATCTCGTTGCTGAAACGCTGACGCGTTCTTGAGCTACTCTCGTTTTTTTGACAGTTTTGAGCTATCAAAACTGTCAGAAAAGCGAGAGGGGTTCGGGAGCGTATCACTTCGGTGACGAGATCGGTAAACAGAATTGCCCCGCCGAGGTGAATGGAATAAACAAAGGGAGGCCTATTCTCAACAGTTGGGCCGATGATAAATTAAATAAATTTTTTGGGGACATCTTACACACGGTCTCTGACCCCGAACTAAGCAAAGCTTGCGATATTGCTGCCAGAGACTGATACACTACATATACATATTTTTAAATACATACTTATATATAGTAACTAAATAACACCCAGACACAGCGCAAACACCTATGTTCATCACGTAAATAGTTGCCCTGGGTGGGGATTGAACCCGCGCCTCTTTGACCCAGAAGTTAGGGTAACTAACCACTGAGCCATCGAGGCAGTCAGATGATGATAAGATGACCTGATGTTTTAAGATACATTTTTAAGTCTGACTACTTCATTTAGCCTAACCCTCCTACTCATAATTATAAAAGGACTGTGTTCATCAGTGGGTCATATAATTTATTACAAAGCCGAAATCGAATAATAAAACTTACGAATCGAAGGCACTAATGCAAAAGTACATACATAAAGATGCGACTTTATTGATAAGAATCGCCATCGTTCTCTAGATCTAGAGTCACAACTTGTAACGACTTATTCGTCAAAACGTCAAAAACAAAAATTTGGAAGGTGCCAAATCGTCCACGTGAGCAAGATCCCCTCGGACTTTTCAACGAATAAATCCTTGTAACAACTGTACATTGTGTACACATTTCGCGCGACCAATGTTAGTGATTGCTTTATCGCCGTGTGCATCATTTATGTTTCAGCATTTAGTGTGTGTCCTACTAATATTATAACGTGACAGTTTGTAAGGATGGATGGGTAGATGTTTGTTACTCTTTCACGCAAAAACTACTGAACGGATTGAGATGAAACTGCAATTATATAGCTTACATATCAGAATAACACATAGGCTATAATAATGATGTTGCGTAAATTTTATATAATATAACGATAAGTGTTTAGTAAGTAGGAAAAAATCTGCTATCTGCAAGCTATTCTAGAGTGCGCTTCAAGAAATGTCAAAAAGATAAACAACTGTCGAATCGAACAACATGAAAACGTTTTCAATTTTTCACCTCCTTTATTAAGGGTGGTAAAGTAGAGCCTCGGGTTTGAAAGACGGAAAGACAACGGTAGACGGAAGACATAGGTAGTCTACTTTTTATCCCGGATAATAAAATAATTTTCTATAATATAACGATAAGTGTGAAGTAAGTAGGAAAAAAATCTGCCATCTGTGAGCTATTCTAGCGTGCGCTCCAAGAAGTCAAATAGAAAAACAACTGTCGAATCGAACAACGTTACATCGTTTTCAATTTTTCACCTCCTTTATTAAGTAAGGGTGGTAAAGTAGAGCCTCGGGTTTGAAAGACGGAAAGTGACACATTCTACTTTTTATCCCGGATAAATGAAGGGTTCTCATGGGATAGCACAAAAATCAAAATATCATGCGGGCGAAGCCGCGGGTAAAAACTAGTGTGTATGTAATATTTGAGCACGACAGTGTATGTGTAATGTCAGGGTCATGTGTCCCGTAGTCCGCGGTGTAAACAGCAGCCTACACCGCCGCCCACGGCTACTCCGATACAAGCGGCTAATGAGCTTCGGATAGAACCCATTTATCAAGCTTTTGTTCGGAACAGGCGGAATTTAAAGAAATCGCTGGACAATGTACGCGCGATTCGCGGTGGAAGTATCTCGAATAGTCTGCGAATTCTCTGGCAATTTATTTCATTTGAATAAGTAGGTTTCTTGAAAGCGCTGAGTTTTTTCGATTCAATCGTTACAAGTTACTTCAAAAGTACTGTACTTTATTTAACTTGAGTAAAGAAATCTTTAAATAGCACAGTGAGCTTTTTCAAACTTTTAAAAGGTTTCGTACGTCAAAAACATGGATGACTTCGAGTACAAGTTCTACTTGTAGTTGGCCTGTTTTATCTTTTTAATTTACATTGCTTTATTTATATACCGAAGAAACGGAGGTAAATTTTTTTATGTATAACCACGCATAACTTTTTAGATAGTAGTCCGATTTCGATAATTCTTTTTTATTTGAAAGACTTCGTAGTTGGTCCCATTTAAATTTAATCGAAATCGGCTAAGCATTTATCAAATCAACAATAATGTGAAAAATGCTACATCAATCCGTGCGAAATATTCGCGAATTCTACGCAGTAGGTTGAAGTCGGTCATGCCAAATTTTGCAAAAAAAAATTTTTTAGTCGTATATTTCGTTATTTATGGAACTTTACAGAGTAAGCGTAGCGTAGGACGTCTACTGACAAAGTAGATAAGCAATAGCAGAAACGCGATGTTAGCATGCGTCTCCCAACCAGTCCTGTAGGACATCTATTTGGAACTTTTATCTCCAACAGTGGACGTCCTATCCCATGGCATATATGATTCAGATTCAGATTCTTTATTGACCTTATAACAACGTTGCGTTATATTAGGTAAGTCAGGTACATGTTGCTTAAAAATTAAATATAAAATTCCAGCTTAATAATCTAAATACATTAAACTCAAAATAATAATTAAATCCATAATCAAACAATTCAGTAAAGTAAAAAAGTAAATAAAATAATGTCAAAATTTAAATTGATACAATAAATATAATAATAAACAAAAAATACTAAAATTGAAACGAAGATTCAGTCAGTCTAATTTTCATAAAGTCATCTAGCTTGTAAAATGCGTTATTTATAAAAAACGTTTTAAGTTTTATTTTAAAGTCACGAAAACATAAATTCCTGATGGCAACTGTACAACCCGGTCACAATATCTGAGCACTTGACTTCGTGACGTCATATCGAATTATCGGGACGTATATACATTACCGGACGTAAATTATTATCGGGACGTGTATCGGCAACGAAGATGCTAACCGTACTGTCTGCACCGGGGAGTGCGCGGAGAGGTGACAGGGGAAGCGGGAGAGGCGCCGCATTTCAGCGAGGTGCACAGATATTCTGACCGGATTGTATGTCATCATAATACACGGTAAAAAGAGCACAGATATCCTTGTCTCCACAAATTACGGGGTACAAAAATCACTGCCGACCTCGTGATTTTCGTTTGCACATTAAGAAAACAGTGACATTTCAGTACATGATTTCAACATGTGCTAATATTGTTCGACACAATATCAAAACAAACAGTTATCACAGCCAAACAGAGTTATCAACAGTACGTTTAGAAGGCAGATTTGCTAAGAAAATACACCTTGTGTTCGCTTACGTTACCTTTATGCGGTGTTTAATGCGTGTATTTGCTAATATCCTTCATTATGACCGAGCAATAAACATTGGAATGGAGTTTTTTTCATTTAGATCATGTTTGTTAGTCATACTAGGCGAGTAAGCCAGCATGCGGTCATCAATTAGAATTCAAAGGTAATGCCATGGCGTGCCTTCGAATCACGTCTCAGTGAACACTATAAAAGAATCCTACTAATATTATAAACGCGAAAGTTTGTAAGGATGGATGGATGTTTGTTACTCTTTCACGCAAAAACTACTGAACGGATTGAGATGAAACTTTGCAATAATATAGCTTATACATCAGAATAACACATAGGCTATAAATTATAATGATATTGCGTAAATTTTCCATAATATAACGTAAAGTGTTAAGTAGGAAATATTCTATCTGCGAGCTATATACGAGTAGAGTGCGCTTCAAGAAATGTCAAACAAAAACTGAAGAATCGAACAACCGTCAAATCTTTTTTTTTATTTTCCACCTCCTTTATCAAGGGTGGTAAGGTAGGGCCTCGGGTTTGAAAGACGGAAAGTGACAGTCTTCTTTTTATCCCGGATAAATAAAGGGTTTCCATCGGATACCACAAAAATCTAATCTATCATGCGGACGAAGCCGCGGCTAAAAACTAGTTACTCATAATATAAACGATTTATTTGGACTTTTTGCAGATTTGCAACACGCCAAAATAAACAGACACAGACGGCCGCGATAATCCCGTGCGTGTTTTATGAAACCTTATTTTGATACTGGTATCAAAACATCAAAATTTATTGTTATTCGCAACACACATTTCGTGGTACTTTACGTAGGTATATGTACCTATAGTTTAGGTCGTGATAAGGTTCCTTACCATAAAGCAAGCGTGGTTATCAACGTACGCATATTTAACGAGGGATTTGTCTAGTTGGTCACGTCTAGGTATAGAAAAGTGCTGTGCAAACATGGCTCTTATTATATATAAGTCATATGGCGAATGACGTAAGCAAGGCTTACGTGATAATATCTTTACAGGCGCGGGCTCAGTTTGTTCCAGCAGCGAATTGCAATTTTTCAATCTGTAGTCAAACAAACATCTAATGCCAAACATTTGCGCCGTGATAAATTACTGATGTTTACTTTCGGATGGTTTTATGCGATTTTCTATATCGGTGCGAAGTTCGAGGTCCGAATATAATCTGGTATTTGTATAACGAGAGATAGCTTTTCTTACAAGCTTTTTAGACTGCTGATGGAGATGGTGGGCCGTAGGAACTTTGCAATGAACAATATAATAATGACATGTTAAGGGTTATGTTTAAAAATACTTATACATTGTCATAGGTATTAAATGCAAAACCTTGGGCGTTCTAGTACATCTAGACAAACCACTTTTGTTCTAGGAATTTTGGAAAATCACGAAGAAAAAAATCTGCTTTTTCATACAAAAAGTTCGTTAACGCGCGGCAAAATGTATGGAGAAGCGAATTTTTTTTTGCGAATTTTTCAAGTCTTAGTACAAAAGTTGTTTGTCTAGATGTACTAGACCCGCCCTTAATTTTTTTTGCGTTTAATACCTATGACCTTGTATATTGTTATATCTTGACTTGTATGTGATTTCCAAGAATAGTGATTAAGTATGCTAAGGATAATGTATGCTAATACTATTTTCCTTTTCTTCGAGGTAAACCAGTCTGAAATGGGCATTTCCTGTCCAAAGAGATTGCAAACAATATTGAGGAGTTCTAACAACGAAATAGCAGGACATACATCAAACAACTCAAATGGAACAAAACTTGACTACTGTATAGTACACGCTTCTGAATACAATAAGAAAGGCGCGTTACAGGAAAATTCAGAACATGAGATCCCGAGAGAGGCACTCTTTTTGCCGAATTTAAAAAATATTGAAAAGGGTCTGTTTATGATATGGATCGCCACTTACAACCTAGTTATGTCCTATATTACAGTATGTTCTATGTTCGACTGTATCATTTGTTTTGTTTCCATAAGTTTACAAATATTATGCAGGGTGTGGTTTCAATTTCAAATCCACAATAAAATAATTATTCTCCGCAAAAAATAGTATAAAAACCGCCTTCCATCGTGTACAAAATTCGAATATTTCGCTCGGATTATTTACATTATTGTTGATTTTTCAAAAACGGCTCAGCCAATTTCTGTAATATTTAAATGGCCACCTCGGGAGTTATACCCTTTCGAACTAAAAAAATATATTTTCGTTCCGGTTCACAATTGGAGAAATGGTCGATGTACATATACAAAAAAAAATACAGACGAACATATAACCTCCTCCTTTTTGGTAGTCGGCTAAAAATCCGGTTGACATTAAATTGCAAATTAAATTAATCGCTGTCTAGCTGATAAGCATCGTATCGTACCAATAGTATAGATAACATTCCTATTTCGATGGCCACGTGTAAAATCCGATCCCCTTCGTTGATTACTCGTAATTGCTCTTTTTCTTACAGATTGTAACTGATAGCTCTATCTTAAGGTACGACTTGTATGGTAAAATAGGCGACGCAATTTCGCGTATGTCGATGATATTTTTTGTAAGGTAATTCCGTCACAAGAATGTCGTACCAAACGGTACCATGATTTCGGTTAAGTGTGGTAAAACGCAATGAGACAGTAAAGGCCTGCGCACAGCATGGACTAGAATGTCTCTTGATTCTACGGCTACACTATTTCACCATAACGGGAATACTTATTAGGTCAACTGAGATGCCATCATAATTTCAGCTAAAAGACATCCACTGCTGGACATAAGCCCCCATAGGTCTCCGTTTGCATCCAGTGCGATCCTGTAGCCCTTAACGAGGTCTTCAGTCTACCTAGTTAATGAACGAGCTACGCTACGTTTGCCAGCACGAAGTTCCACCATAACATTGTATCATATGTAGCCAAATTATGACGAAACTAGCTGCGCCCCGTGGTGTTACCCGCGTTAGCCCAAAATAAAAAGTAGCCTATGTGTTAAATCCAAGATCTAAGCTACCATTATACCGAATTTCATCCAAATGGAACAGTCTTCCTGCTTTCCTGTTTCCTAAGAGATATAATCTAAAGCTTTTCAAGGTCAGAGTGAATAGGTATCTTCTGGGTCTGCGTGCTTCATCTTCGACCACAACGTCGCTTACCATCAGGCGAGTTGGTAGTCAAACGCGGAATTAATTGCGTTAAAAAAATCGGTTCGTTTGTTTGTGCGTGAAAGAGTAACAAACATCCATACATACTCACAAACTTTCGCGTTTATAATATTAGTAGGATATTTTCAAGAAGAATCTTACGATGATACTTATGAATGGTTATCGTAAAGTTGCGATGTGCAAGGCCCTAGGATAAAGAGGAAAGTCTAACCTAGTCTGTCGTCGGCGCAAGCAACAAGCGAAGCCCCAGAATGCGGAACTCAATGACCCGTACCGTGAGCCGATGTCTAGTCCGAAAAGGATTTAAATAAGGCTTCCGTGGCTTCCTTGAACGATGACTCAAGGTTCAACATCGCTCAAGTGGCCTGAATCATGCATTTTAGTCATTACAGTCAGGTAGAGATAGGCTGAAATCTGCATGCCTCGCCGTTTTTATCTTTTATTCTATTCTTATTCGATTTTATTTAAATATAAGCCCACTACGTTGCCTTTGGAGAAAATTCTTTGAAAGAATCGAGTAGGTCGACAATTAATTGGACGTAGACTTCACAACAGTATACTTAACCGAATCTTCCACCATATTTGTCGATAGTAGAACGCGACTAATCTAAGATGGAGCCAAGTCTTATTTTCAAACATCGTTTTTGGCATGTTTTTTTCGCAATGATTCCAAGCACGTTTCTCTCTTTGTCAAAAAGACTGAATAATAAATATTCGACACTGCTTGATATAGGCACATCAGTATACACTACATAACATTGTAATTGTCTGGAGGAGTGAGCTTATTTTTCCACAATTTGAGACGGGCTTCGGGCTGGTACACTCCAGGACTTATCCGACGTGTCCCCTAGCGGAGTGGCAGTGGCAAGGCACTGGGAAGATGCCGTATAAATAATATACACCTATTTATTTTTGGTTCATCGACACAAAGAAGAAGTACACTGCTATAGCCAAATAAATAATAACTTGTACCATTTTAGTTCTGCTATCGTCATTTGCAACATAATCAGAGAGGCGTAGGTAGTATGGTACTCACCGTCTGCGTCAACTTCGTTGATCATATCTTGAAGCTCTGCTTCTGTGGGGTTCTGTCCTAAGGAGCGCATCACGGTGCCCAGCTCTTTGGTCGTGATGGTGCCATCGCCGTCTTTGTCGAACAGTGAGAACGCCTCCTTGAATTCGGCGATTTGCTCCTCCGTTAGTTGATCCGCCTACAACACAAAAACGCTCCCATAAACACTCTATTTATACGCGATCAAAGAGAATCATTTACGGCTCGTTGGGCTCTATTTCTGACGCGGCAAGGTGTATTGTCTGTTTTTAATTGCTAAACAGGACACTTGAAATAATGTTTTATGAAGGTAGTTGGTGATTTTCTTTGCAAGCTATTTCCATCGCGGATTCTACCTATATCCATTGCGAATTAACACTTGAGAGGGTAGTTAGCGATTTAAGCGAGGACGCGTCGATTTATTTTTATGAGGGTAGTTTATTAGGGGCCACGTACAGCGGTGACGACCATCTTTGTAGAGCTGTGGCGACAGAAGACTGGCAAGGCGGAGCACCCGGTACCAGGGACCTGGTATCTGGTTATCAGATAAGATATGCTTCGTGTAATTACGACGGCCTTCCGACACGTCACACTGCGGTCCTAACTCCGCTGATATAAATGCTGCAGTACACTTATCGGTTATCAATAATGACTCGTAATCTTTATGATATTGTGGCGAATGGTACCGAGTATTTATTAGATTTTATTGAGTCGCCTTCGTAAAACCTATTCATAGATAATTCTCCCATTTTGTTTGATTTGTGCGGTCAAGTTATTGGCTACAATAAAAACCATACAATCTAATATTTTCGCATGATTCCTCGAAATACAAACTGTCACAAACACGGAAATTTTTTTGTAGTTTGTATGCTTTGTGGGTGCTTTATAAAAAACTGAAATCAGCTTGAAACAATGACCTTACCTACTTAGGTACCAATAAGATCACAATGTAAATTGTTTTATCTACTTTGCGAGTAATAAATAAATGAAATGAATTCAAAACCTTTTATAGGTCTTCAACATTTTTCCTGATTGTTATGGGCAATAAAGTCAACAACATTTTTCCTGATTGTTATGGGCAAAATAGTCAAAATATTTTGTCATAACATTTAATATTAGGTACATGTTACCTAGATTCTAATCACTTGCCAAACTGTTATCAAGCAGTTATTACAATCGTGGCATTAAGTTTCTGAAAAATGTGGCAATAACTTTCGACAAGGCAAATGATGGGTACTAAGTACTAACTAATGGCTATTAATAATGGTAACTTTTAATATGGGGTCGACTTCACCACAATAAGGGTTGTTTCGAGATATTAGATCGATATTATATGGGAAATAAGGCTTATGTATTACAGAGGACATTCTGTGGCTAACATATTCATGATGAGAAACTATTAACCAGTAAAAAAAAGTAAGTTGGTATAGGCTGGGTGGCTCGCCCTGATGTCAGGGTAACCAGTAATAGAATTAAGTACTTGCTCTATCTTCAGGCTGCTTGTCTATTATCATCAATCATAATGTAGGATATCGAATTGACATTATTGATTGGATTGCTGCTTTTACTTTTTCTTGAATCGCTGGTAATTAAAATTACTAGGTTTTTTAAATTTTCACTTAAGAGCTGAATATAATAACATATTTTAGCCAAATATTGCATGAGAAAATAAGGAATTAAGAAAATAAAGAGTTTGACTACATCTACCCCTTGTCAAGCAGAGGTACAGTCTAAGATGTAGCACACATACCTGGGTCATTTGGATTTCCAGTATAGGAAATGTCATGGAAATACAATTCAATAAAAATACATATCTTACCTACCAAATAATTCATCAAATTATAACTTCATACTTAGAAAGCAAACATTCTACCAGATAATCTAGAGAAGGTTGTCATCCTTACTAATATTTTAAATCTGAAAGTGTATTTGTTGGTTTGTTTGTTACTTTGGTATACAGCAACAAAGTGAGGGAAAGACTTGTTTTTTAGATTGTTATTGTTTAAAGGTCAGAGTGTGTGATACTACTCACATACCTACTACTTCTTTTTCTTGGAACAAAAGAAATATTCCTATAGAATAGCATAAAAGCCAAAATATCAAACAGGAGAAGCTTTGTGCAAAAGCTAGAATTGAATAAGTCCTGCTAAATTAATCTGGAGGCATTTAATAGTCGCAATATATTTATCAATATTATATTAGGATGACTTGATATGCCAGAAGCTTTAATATTAATGCTACACATTCATGCATGTACAATTTTAATTCTACTGGCGACTAATTTACCTCATACAACATCATTATTTCATGAATATTTTACCTATTAAATAAGGACAAACTTAAAATGATATTTTCAGTGCTATTTGTGAAGTAAAAATTATAAATAGGTATTAGGTATATCAGTTATAATTTACAAATACAATGGCTATTGGTATTTCTATTTTAGTTTATAATTTTAAATATAAAATCCATTTTTAAATTGATTAACCTCAATTTATAAAATATTTTCAGAATCGGTAAAGGATGCTATGTATAGGATTATTTTAACATCTTTTATATGAAACAAAGGTATGGATTTCCCTATGATAGCATGCTAGGTATCTGAGTAAGTGTTACTTTATTACCAGTTTTCCTGAGGATGCTTTTAGAAGTTAAAACTTAGGCTTTTAGACTTTGTACTGCAGCTACTGAATCAGGCTGTTTAATAGTCCACTGCTGAATATAGGCCTACCTATGAAGGGCGATTAGGTTTTTAGTCTTTGTAAACGGCAAAAAATATGGAATATAAGTGTGTACCTATATTTTTTTATTTTATAGCTTTACCTATACTGTGTTATTGTACTACTATAAGGACGCTTTATATAATAGCAATAATAAGTACTACAGGCAGGCTTGGGCGGAGCAACAGTTATCATTTAATTTTAAATTGTGTTTTTATATAATTTATTTGATTACTTTTTGTAAATATTTACTTTCATAAGTGTACACTGCTGTAAAGTGTTGGGAATTAAATGAATTTAACTGTCTTGAGCCAAGGCAGCACTGCTGGAGACAATACTAAAACCGAGGCACATCTTGCCCTGAGCACAAAGAGGAAGAAAAGTTGTCTGTCTGCCTCAAGTGGAAGCTGCTTGGGCAGAGGCTGCTCGAATGGATACAAACCTTAATCCATAGTAATAGCGAAGAGATATTTCAAGCTAGTAATCATCACACATCTTACCTAGCAAATATGCAACAGAATATGAGGATCGGCTCTCAATAGTTGTAATGTATCAAAATATGTAAACTGAAAAATTATAATACAGCTTTGGCTTGAGAGATCTCTTCATAGGTAATTTACTCTCTAACTAGAAAGTAGCTTACATAAAAGGTAAAATAAATATGTTGATGTGCATTGGAAGGATCGTAATGCTAATTATTGCCTAGTTTATATGTAAACTAGTAATTATCCTGGCTTTTATTACTTAGAGCAACTGAATCTTGAGCTAGTCAGGAAGGACCTCATGTATGGTTGATGGATGGATTATTACAAATCCATGGATGGTTACAAATTCAACACCTTGAAAATCCAGTATTTTGTAGCTTTGACGAAGAGAGTAGCTCCATTATTATGTAAAGCGTTGTTTGTAAGTTTAAATTTTCAAATCTAACCTTCCAGTTCCAAAACGTTCCTTATCACAAGCTCGATGACCAACATGATTGGTGATGCAAATTATGTTATCACCAATTAATTACATACTCTATGGTCACAGCTATTTAGCCTCTATACTGTTAATGGCTAAAAATACACCATGACACAAGAGCAAAAACATGTCATGTGTTATCACAGGATGTAGCAATTACGTTCATGTGCATTTAAATATGGAATGTTAACTTCGCTTTTGCTTTGTTTCAATGGACAATAGAATTGTGCAAATTGTGGCTTTAGAGGATGATTTCAGAGAATCATGATGATACCACAATCAAGTTATTGTTCTTACAATGATTAAATTTAGAAGCACAGGCAATAGAAATCAAAAGTAACACTAATTATTGACTAGAACCTCTTTTTGAGCATGAAATGATGCAGATTTTAATCACATTCCACATCTTTTCTCGTCAAGATTACAAAAGAAAACTATACAGATAAACTGTTTGACATTTCATGGTTTTGAAGCCAACATTATAGCTGAATTTACATTGTTTATGATCAGATAAAAGACTAATCTTTCATGTTCTCATAAGTTTGAATTGTTTGTTATTCCAATGGAAGGTTAGACAGATAACTCCTTATGATTTGTGCGAGGTTTTGGACGTTTTGAGACTAAACCTGAGATAGTGAGGTTGTCAGCTTGCGCCAGAGCGCGTAATGAGCCATGTATCGTCGCAGCGATACATCAGCGCCAGAAATTCTCCTGACTCACAAACATCCAAATAAGAATCGGGTCCAAACCGCGGAACCGGCTCACCTTGAATGAACTAACGATATGTAGGTAGGTACTACGAGCAATTATTATTAGGAGATTCGATCGCGAGGGGAAGACGGATCGGAGTCAGCTGCGCTGATGCACGGCGTATTTACATCCCGGCGACAACACGGCGGTGGCGAGCCGGCGCCGGCCTCGGCATTGTCCCGGCCGCCGGGGCCCGCGGTCCAACCTATCGCGAAATGATGCCGATGACTCAACGGCAGTTTGACAGCGAGCCGGCCGATCGATCCGACACCGGGGCGCGACTCGGCCCCGCACCGTCCTCGCTCTGCACCGCTACACTTGTTTTCGGTGTACTCGATTCGAGCGCCATTTTACGGCGTCATCGACCGACCGGCTTCGGCTAAACCAACGTCATTTCACCGGCACCACCTACGATGCTATGGCGACGACGTTTCTCGTCTTCGGCCAGCTTTCACGACCGTTGCTCGCAGTTGACAGCCGTTGGACTCCAACTAATCGCATCTGCGGTCTTCCCGACTTTTTCTTGGCTTGTTTTCCGGTAATAGACTACGCTGTCGATCCGCATTGCGGTAAAAAAACGGCCGTCACAATAATATAAATGGAGGCCGTCATCACTATAAACACCGATGCACCACATCCCCGAAATATACCCGGGGGACGATCGGGGATGATCCTTCGAATGCACTTCCAACACCGTTCAGCAGAAATATCACTCACCATTGTAGATTAACTTGGATTATCCGGAGCTACACTAAAAAAATCACAGTCTATGGCGCAAAAGCGACCGCACGATTCGACGTTTGACACGATACTGCCGCCCCCACTCGCGCGAACGGCCGCGCCGAGAAACTCTCGACCGCGATTCGCTTCGAGTCCGACGCGAATCGTTCCGAGTCGACTATTCGATTAGTAGTGTTTTCATATCCGTTCCTCGATTCGTGAAATATATTTATGCACTATGCTGGATGGTCAGTTCACACGCGAAATTTTCGAACGTCCAAGTCCATGTCTCGGGGACGCACGACACAGGATTAAATTTGATCCGCAAAGGATAGTCGGTTATATATCGGGCGGGTGCGGCGGCGTGAACTGCCGTTCGGCGCGCGCCGATTGGCCGTCGCGCACCTGCAATGCGTCACTGCGGGGCGCTAGCGGCGGCCGCGAGCAAGTGGCAGGCTACGAGCGGGCCGGCGCGCGTCGCTGGCGGCGTCGCCAGCTCTCGGTGGCGGCGCAGCGCGCTCGGTTGCTCCCGAACACCCGATGCCCTAGTTGTATGGTGGAGGCAAGGGCGCGCCGCAGTGACCGCCCGCAGACGTCGGCCGCACTAACGATATAAAGTGGTCGGCACGATCCGGCGGGCGGCAACGATGCTGTCGCCACTGCCATGCCACCCACCGGCGGCATCCAAACGGCTTCCCGGCGCGACACCTCCTCCCTCCGTGACACTGCAACAACCTTGCTTCCTACCCGTGCATTTTTCTGATCATTGATGATAATTAATATATTTATATCATTCGTTCAACATCTGAACAAACTAAACTTATAGGTAGTCGAAATTCTAAGTAGATAAATAATTATTTAGTACTTCTTTATCTACTTAGAATCTCGAGTCGAATTTCGACTACTTACCTATTACTCGATTACACTCGGGTTACTCCGATATCATATTGCAAATTGTACCTAAGCTTTAAGTTAGGATCTAAGCATAATACCTATTGTTTATCTAAAGCATAATATTAAAGCGATATAAGACTGCCAACAACATGATTATTTCTGGTGAAGTCAAGTCACCGTTACTTGTTACAGTTTAAGTATTATCTTCATCAAAGTCACCTTGATGACTCACAGCTGAGCATAGGCCTCCCTTTGTTTATGCAATAAAGTAAAGTTTATGCTATATGTACATAGTAAGGATTTTCTTATATTTGCTCGAGGAACTTCGCCTTTCCCTGGGTTACTCACGTAACATTCAAGCTAATTAATAGCGAAGATTATCTCATTTTTAAAACTAGCGGCTATCGTGAATACATTCAACCAGAATAAAAGTTTATTTCGTCCATCACTCGTTTTCTATCAGCCGAAGAACAATTTCGTTATAAACAATAATATACAAAACTAACAACTTCAAAAAAATGTTTTTAGGCTCCGATGCTATGCGCAATCGCTATGTTGATGAATATTTATTTTATTATTGTACATTGTTTTTTTTAATCAGAATATACACTGGCACTATTTAAAAAAAATTGAATGTATACTTTGTATAGGACGTATTCTCAAGCTTATCAGTGTAATCACAGAAGAGAGAATATAGTTCTGCTGTTCTGTGAGTGTAATAGTATCGAGTTTTACTTTGAAAATCGATTCAATAACAATTTTCATCACATCATCCCTAATATTTTAATTTTGACAGTTGTTTGACAGTAAAATAATTTCGTCAGCTGTTTCGTTTGACAGCGATTCGACAGTTTTCAAGTTTGGAGATACACTTAGCTCCACCTAGTGGTTTATGTTTGAACCATGATATCAAAGTCAATACGAGTCAAGAGATGTCATAACAGGCAGATTCAAAAAAATATTCAGAGAATGAGGAGAAGTACCTACCTATTTTTTAAATTATACGTTCAAAAAGTTATAAAAGCGCTACAAAAGAGAAGGCGCATCTATTTTCTACAAACTAATTCTCCTTGTAATTTGTCTTTTTCCTACATCACTAACACTCACTACATACCTAGTATTAAAACAAAGTCGCTTCCCGCTGTCTGTCCCCATGTAAGCTAATATCCTTATATCTTTAAAACTACGAAACGGATTTTGATGCGGGGTTTTTTTTAATAGATAGAGCGATTCAAGAGGAAAGTTTATAAGTATAGGTAATATACCTGTGCGAAGCCGGGCGGGTCGCTATAGTCAAACCGCTAAACTCAGACATCGCCTGCGCGGTAGCGTGTATTATTATATATTCTTTGGCGGTAGTCCCCTGTGTCGTCTCCCCCGGCGCCCCTGTACCGCGCAGGCGATGTCTGAGTTTAGCGGTTTGACTATAGTAGGTAATTTATTTAAAGTTTAGCTACTCAAGTATGGCGTTCATTGTGTCTTATAGTATGAATACGTGTTCAAATTAGACCCCTGGGGGACGAATTTTTCAATTTCGCACGGTTTGGTCGTATACGACCTGCGAAGTTGAAGAACCGATCCCCTGGCTCACATATATTGGAATTCCTTCGTGTAGTGTACATGCGATGTCCAAGTATTGAATACATTCCGATGTGTTGACTTTGTTTTAGATAATAACATATGATATTTTGATTTTTCCCATAGGAAATTTTTGTTTTTCGGGATAAAAGTAGCCTATAAAAAGTAGTCTTTTAAGCTATGGCCATGCCAAAAATCAAGTCAATCCGTTGCTCTACTTGCTCTGTTGTTGAAAGAGGAACAAAACAACAAATCAAAAAACAAGAAATACATTTTCGGATTTATAATATTACTTTTCCAACTGAGCGCTACCGTGGCTCGGATGACACGTTAAATTGTAGGTCCCGGTTGTTTTAACCGTTTAGCCATGTCAGAGGCCTTCGGGCGGCTTAAAAACTTTGACACCAGGGTTAGCTACCCAACCTATCCCTAAAACGAACTTAGGTACTTATCTACTCTTATTGTAGGTATGCCAGCCATTCCGGTCCACTGCCAATCTTGTTCTGGAACATGAACGAATAATTAAAATTACTATATCAATGATACTTCGATTCGTGCGGACTATTCGAATTCCGTACACGGCTGAAGTTCTTGTGCCAGTTTTGGCAAAAATATACTTAAAATTAAATGTACCTACCTATTCGTTTTTAGAGTTCCGTACCCAAAGGGTAAAAACGGGACCCTATTACTAAGACTCCGCTGTCCGTCTGTCTGTCCGCCTGTCTCCAGGCTGTATCTCATGAACCGTTATAGCTAGAATGTTGAAATTTTCACAGGATGATGTTTTTCTGTTGCCACTAAAACAAAAAATACTAAAAACAGAATAGATACAACAAACCTGATTTTTAGCCGTTTTTCGCTCTATATCAATAATGGTAACAGGTTGATGCTTGAAATTTTTACAGAATATTTAGTTGTATATTCACTTCAATAATAAATAATAAACTTAAAATAAAATAAATATTTAAGGGGGGCTCCCATACAGTACGGAACCCTCCGTGCGCGAGTCCGACTCGTACTTGGCCGATTTTTTTGATTTCTTAATTTGACGGAATATATTGAAACCATTTAAAATAATATTTTTATCGATGGCTTCTATAGACAAAAGTCTAATAATCGTACTGTTTACCAGCTAGGTTACGTATTTTCTTTGTTAGTAGGTAATATCTCCATAATTTAGGTTTCTTGTTCTCGTCAGTTCATATCCTTGCATTGTTGCCTGGAAGAAATCGCCATGGGTGATAAGGCCGCCATTTTCTAATCATGTTTTGTCATAACATTGTGTTCATTTTTGCTTTGTGGTTATAAATAAAGAGTTTTGTGTGTCTGTCTGTCTTATATCTACTTCAACTAATCACAATACGTACGTAGGTACATGCCTGCGATGCTTATGCCATATAATATCAAATTCACAAAAAGGGAGATATTAAACTAGAAACGGCACGATTCAGTAACCCCACTCCATGCTTTTAGCGGTTTTTCGCAGGGAATACCAAATAGCTGCCGGAGCCGCGTAATGTTGCGCCAAATATTAAAATGGGTTATCTTTTACAAAATATTGCCAAAATAATCCGAGCCTTTTGCGAAGGGCTTTAAATTTCAAACACAAAAAAACAGGACTTTTTTGCACTTGAAAATTGAAGCCAAAAAAGTACTCTAGAATAGAGCGGCTTGTAACGTCCCTCTATCTATTAAAACGAAAAAACTTGTCGGTATCAATTTTGGATACAGTGCACTTCATTAAAATGTAGGCCGTGGTTTTGCAAAGTCCTAGAACTTTAAGAGGGGTTGGTCCAAGTTTACACGTAAATTGAAACTACAGCTGTTTCCGTATGCCTCTATACATTTTTGTACAGTGCCCCTGGAGGAAACGAGGAAGAACTAACCAAAATGTATGGAGCCACACGCGAACGCGAAAGTTTCAGTAAACTACGCAAAACTTGGACTAAGGGCTCAGAGATGTATGAGTAAGTTTTACTATCCTTATCCTTACATAGTATAAAATAAAGTCGCAATTTTCGTTTGTTTGTTTGTTTGTCTGTATGCTTAAATCTTTAAAACTACGCAACGGATTTTGATGCGGTTTTCTTAATGGATAGAGTGATTCAAGAGGAAGGTTTATATGTATAAAAATTCCCGAAATTCCCACGGGAACGGGCACAACACGGGTAAAACCGCGGGGCGCTGCTAGTACATAGTATAAAATAAAGTCGCTATTTTTGTCTGTTTGTTTGTCTGTATGCTTAAATCTTTAAAACTACGCAACTGATTTTGATGCGGTTTTTTTTTAATGGATAGAGTGATTCAAGAGGAAGGTTTATATGTATAATACACCTGTGCGAAGCCGGGGCGGGTCGTCTAGTGGGAAATAATCCGCAAAAGTAACTCTCGACAAAATGTATGCAGCAGCTGATGCTTTATCGCGTGTTTGCTGTCGGTCCCATAATAAAAGTTGTCATGTTGGTATATAGGGCGAATCAAGTTTATTGGCGTCTGTGAACACGATATAACGATACGAGGGTGTACCACCATTAAAATAATATTCATTACTAAATTGTTTTATTTTCATAACATAAGCATAATTATTTTTAGGCTTAAGTTATAGTCAGGTTACCTATATACTTTAGCACTATTCGATAGGAACCTAGAACAATATGTACCTAATCCCAATATTCAAAATAACAATTCAATTAATTAGATTAAAATATAATTCGTACATAATATTGTTGCAATTGACTGTACCGACGCGGGCCGCCATGGTGCAACTTCAGATCGGATTAAGTACCTATATGTTTTGCGATTACAGTACCTATATTCATATGTTAGCGGCGCAAGAGGGGATATGCGCAGCTTGTAGCTAACTTTATAGCAGCCAAGAAGTTGATTGGACCTATACTCATACTTATTTATTGATACATTTTAGTACACGTCATATAATTACATCAAATAATAATTTAATAATTTTTAATACAAAATAAATTCGATTATGTTCATTCAAAATAAAAACAAAAATAAATAAATTAAATTATACAAATTATTCTAATTACAACAATACATAAATAGAGTCTATACCTATATCTATATATACATATAGAGTCCTTCTGGCTCCTTCCAGCTTCAATGATATTTGTTTTAAATTCTCAAAGTGACGTAGAGAAGGGTCCGAATTTTTCATTTGAAATTATTGTTCTTTTCTTTCCATTTTCGTTGGAGTTTCATAAAAATAATAAAGAATTTTGGTCGCGGCTTAAAATTTTTTGTTTGTATATTTAAGTGGTTGCTCGGAAATTTTAATTTAATGCTTTTTAAAACGTTTTCTTGTGAAGAACATATTTTTATTTATGTTAAACAAGTAAGTCACGTAATATTTCCTTCTAAGATTTCGGATATTTTTGTTGTATAGGCAAAGAATATATAATAAATAGGTAAGAATCCTACTACGTAGGTAACTACTTTTGCTTTATACAGGGTTATTCCTAATCAATTAGCAACTATTGTTCAACGACTTTTGTCAAATCTAAAAAAAAAAGTTGTTGTTCCATAGAAAAATATCGATCACCTACGACAAAATGTTCCATACATGTTGGAACAGCTACAGCTGATTTTTTTTTGCGTTTTGACAAAAGTAGCAGAACAAAAGTTGTTAGTTTTGATGTACAGAATAAGAGCCTAAATGGATGCTAATTGATTAGGAATAACCATGTATACTAAGTATTATTATATCACGATATTAAGCTCGATTACAGAGGCGCCATCGTAATTATATTAGCTAAATAGCATAGTTCTGTTTCTTTTTCACTTTAGGCATTCGATAGAGAGAACGCTTTTTACGTTGCTATTAAATTTACGCTGGCGCCTCTGTAATAGGGCTTATATTCAATGTAATGTAGGTGCAAATAATGTTGACGTAACACGTAATTTCATGTTTTAAATGCATTGATATACTTACATAAATAATAATGAATTGTACTTATTTTATAACTTCATAATAATTTAGCGATTTTAACCACCGATGAGAAAAGAGGGGTGTTAGAAGTGTATAGCGATAATCTCTGTCTACAGTTTCTTTGTGGTGTGGTTTTTGTGTGAAATCGTGTAGTTTTTAGCTATGATAATTATTTTTCGCAAAAAATAGCATGACCGACTTCACCCGTGTACAGAATTCGCGAATATTTCGCACGGATCGATGTTAAATTTTTCACATTATTGTTGATTTATCAAAAATGGCTCAGCCGATTTCAATAAAATTTTAATGGGACCAATTTCGAAGTATATTCTTCCCAATAAAAAGAATTATTGAAATCGGACTAGTACGAAAAAGTTATGCGAGGTTATACATAAAAAAAAATATACGCGTCGAATTGAGTACCTCCTCCGGTTTGGTTCGTCGGTCAAAAATATTTTACTAACATCTTGCAGATGATCAGTCGTGAGTTTCTCAAAATGTTTAATTTACATATTTCGATGAGACAACTATTACCATGCATATAAATTACGTTAAAAAAAAGTAAGTTCGTATAGGCCGGGTGGCCTATACGAACCTGGAGCCCGTGGAGCCCTGGTGTCAGAGTTTTTAGGCCGCCTGAAGGCCTCTGATATAATGATTATGTTAATAAACATAAATATATAATTATGATGAGTAGAAAAAGAAAGAAAGCACCAACTAAAAAGCCCACTGAAAAAACTAATTTAAACTTGTATCGCGTCAGTTGCCGTCACAGTTATCTTTTTAATGAAAACGCGTTCGCCATTAATATTCTGAGCTGTTCCGAGCCCACCTAACACTGGTTCTGGTTTATAACCAAAAGGGACCAACGTAAGTTGACCTCGCGAACTATGATGTAGTAGTGATGATAAAGAATAAAGTAATGGAGCAATTTGGGTAATTAAAGAGTATTTCATTAGGTTCGTTCGTTGTTTTGGCTGTAAATTAGATTAATCTAGGCGGTTGATCAGTTAGTTGGTTATTATTTATTATCTTGTACTGAATACTTACTGAATAGGTACGGTGTGTTAGGTACGTGTAGTATCTATGTACTTATGTAGCCCTCGTAGCATAGTTTGACTAGGTGTTCGTAAGTGGTCATCGAAGTTAAGCACCGTACAGCACGGTCAGTCTGCGGATGGGTGACCGCGGGTGGCATTTACAACTGAGCGCTACCGTGGCTCGTATGACACGTTAAATTGTAGGCCCCGGTTGTTTCAACCGTTTAGCCATATCAATTCCTTAGCCACTCGCCCGGCCTATACTAACTTACTTTTAACAATATCTTCGTAGGCTTCATATTGTTTTGTATTTTTAGAGGAATTCTTTACTGCAATTAATGTAATAAATTAAACAAATTTTAGGAGACAAATTAATAAGTTCGTATGTTACAAAGATTAGTACTTCGTGTGCTAGTTACTCAGCTCTAGCACAAAAGGCGAAGCACGTGATGTACTCCAGCCTTACATAAACAGAAAAAATGCCAAGTCGATGACTCCAGTGATTACGCGGACTGTAGTATAATTACAAAAATTATCCTCCAGTCCGCACTTTATGCTAATGCTTCTGCAATGCGTCTCTGAATGCACTACTACAAAATTCCAACTAGGAATCGACAAAATGTATGAAACAGCTGATTGTTTTCTCGACTTCCGGGTTGGCCCCATAGTAAAAGTTGTTCATAATAAAAAAAAAACCATTCAGCTTAGTCTCTGTAATGTAAAATCTGTACCTACTGTACTAAAGCATATACGCCTGTATAAAGTTGTTCATTGGCTTTTGGCGAAATCTTTGCAACAGCATATTTTTTGGCTACTAGTTTAGTTTCAAAGCAAAAGTTGATCATTTTGATGTCGGTATTTAGTAAAAATTCGCTCTGTCCAAATGACCATGGCGTCTGTGATGTAGTTATATATAAAGAGAAAACAAGTTTAAACAAAAAACAGTAACAAGTAACTACAAGTATGTAGGTACCTACTCGCCGAGACGAATCAAACGAGCCGCAACTCGATAGGGTTGCGTCGTTTCATTACAGAGTTCCTATGGCCACCTTCCAGCTCCATCATCAGACCCTGGTTACCATTGAAAGACAAACTACTCGCCAAGACCATTCAAATGAACCCAAATTCGTTGTTCATTGGTTGTGTTGTTTCATTGCTAATTTCCTTTGGCCACCTTCCAGCTCCATCATCAGATCAGCACCATGTCATCATAATATTGCATTGTCACGCGATTTACACATGTACGCAAAATTTCAGCTCAATCGATAAAGGTTGTGTCGTTTCATTGCTAAGTTCCTTTGGCCACTTTCCAGCTCCATCATCAGATCAGCACCATGTCATCACATAATATTATATTGTCACGCGATTTACACATGTATGCAAAATTTCAGCTCAATCAATAAACGGGAAGTGGATCAAATCTTAACTTGCAAGATTTGATTACAGACCGACAGACAGACAATGGGACAGGTGAAATTAAATAAAAGCTTGTAATAACATTTTGTTTTATTTAAATTTTAATGCGACATACTCGTAGTTGTCCTTCTGTAGTTGTCCTAGAATATTTTTGCCAAATAATGCTCCTGCAATGCGTCTCCGACTACACTACTACTATAATAGAATAAACACATCAGCCCGAGCAGAAGTAGGTAGGTACTATATCACGCTTGTGAGAATAAGACAGGGTTGTGTGCTGACTAATATTAGTAAACAGGCATGGCGACTAAAAAAATATAAAAAGTCCGTCTGATAAATTTATACATACCTAATGCATACCTACATATAAATCAAATTAGAGTGTCTGTTTGTAATATTGAAATAACCGTTTTTTACTACATATATTTACGGTACATACACCAAAACAACATCTTTTACAATTTTTGACTATCTTTCTGTCTGTTTGTTCCCGCTAATCTCTGAAAAGGCTGGACCGATTTTGACGGGACTTTAAATTGGCAGGTAGCTGATGTAATAAGGAGTAACTTAGGCTACGTTTTTTTAGAAAAAAATATTTTTATCTCGGGCTAACGCGGGTAACACCGCGGGGCGCAGCTAGTTTAAAATAATATTAGACACGTATAATTCTTTTGTCAATTAAATAAATCCATCCATCTATCCATCAACCATAGGACGTCCACTGTTGGACATAGTCCTCCCCTATGGATCTCCAATAAGACCGGTTGGTAGCGGCTTGCACGCGGCAAGGTCATGGCCGAGAGGTAAACACGTGCATCAGTGCATTGCGAGACGGCTCCGCGTGCTAGCACTCGCCAACTTGAGAAAGGTCGCCGAACGCGACCGAAACTATGTGTTATGACTATACGAACACGTGAGTGAGTCCCGTTTTATATCGTTTAAAAATGTAAACACGTGTTTACAGCGTGACGCTCTTGTAAAAATTCTAAAACTGCGCTCCGAAATTTCCAAATTAAGCACCTAATTTCTTTATCAAATGCAATTTCAAGCAAGATCCTTAGTGTTCCTTATCTTCCAGTACATTTGAATAAAGCGTTGAATATGCATCGTACTAGCAGCCCTGCTAAACTTTGCCAGTATTTTTCCCGCTTTAAATGCATTCCGCTTTAAAATCTCATTTATTATGCAAATGCTTTAAAGCAATCACGGAAGGGAACCCCGCCTTTCCCGCGATGACGTCATGCAAATTTGAATACCTTGAGCTTTTATAAGAAAAGTATAATCAGGGGACGAGGTACAAGCTTTAATGTTCTTAAGTTAAGGGTCAAATCCTCTGAAAAGAGAGTGTATCCCATCTGGCCCGGTGACTTGGCCCGGCGCCGGGCCACATGGGAAAGAAAAGTTTTATCTGGCCCGGTGATATATTTACCGGGCCAGATGACACAAATCAAGTGCCATCTGGCCCGGTAAGGGGAGGAAAGAGAATACGCCTTGTAATTTGTGAAATACTAACTACATGCATCGATGAAAGGGATTGAACTTATAAATCAATATACTCACAAAACCGAAAATGTACTCACAATACGAAGCCTTAGACTACGCCAAGCTAACTACAATCTACAACGCCCTAGTTAAACCACATCTTCTATACCCTATCGAGATTTGGGGATGCGCTGCTTAAACGAGAATGTGTAAATTACAAAGATGGCAGAACAAAATCATTAAAACCATTTTTAAAATGTAACGAATGTGTAAAATTTATTCAGCAACTAAAATAATGAACATAAAACAACTATACAAATATAACACATGTATCTTTATTCGAAAGACTTTAACTAAAACTATTCACACTAACAATGTTTACAAAACAAAAAAATTTTGTTAACCGCCGAACTCGCCGAGCGAGCTATATCGTCATTCCAAGACATCGAACAAATTACGACAATGCTCACAACTGAAGGTGCCAGACTTTATAACTCACTACTCTCACAAATAAAAAAATGTTAACTCCCTTCATGCCTTTAAAAAAACCTTAGCCGAATAAATCATAGAACATGTATCGTTACTGTTATAACTAAAAGAAAAGAAGTGTGAAGTAAGTCTGTATTATGTTATTATATGTTCAATTAGTTAATTTATTTTGATTATAATAGGTACGACTAAAATATTTTTTAATTATGTTATCATGTAAGTGACAAACTGTTTGTCTTTATGATAATAAATATCTTTAAACCTAAACCTAAATCAAACTGCTTAGTACACAATAACTAGTTTTTATTGTGAATGACGCGATCAATTTCTTTGGACGCGATATCAACTTCTGTCATATAACTCAACCTGAAATAGACTTCTTATAAATACCTATATCTTTTTGAATTTGAACATACTAACAATATTTTTGTTATAATAATAATCAACGAAGCCAAAATGCTATTAATCAAACAAAATTATTAATAAGTATTAAATACCTAATGTAACATCCACACAGTGTACAATATGGTTTTTTTTATAAACAATCAACAGTGTTCATTTAAAATCAAACAAAATTATTAACTAGTAGTCCGCCCCGGATTTAGACCTCGCGCAATTATATATTTTCTTTTTCTTTCAATGTGTACTGGTATCCAGCATGAAGAAGGACAGTGCCGCCTCCTCTTTTAATATATTTTAAAGACGACATGTCATTTGAACAACTTTCGTCCACCGTAGCTCCTGAAATCGTTACGTGTTATTTAATCAGTAGTAGCACTACATCAATGAATATTTTTAACAACTCATCATTTTGATAAAATAAAATGTTAAACAAATCAAATATCACTTCACTTACTTAGTTGCAGACGTTGCAGTTCATAAATACCACGTACACATTACTTACACTTACCTTGCCTTGACAGTTACCTTGACTGATAGTTAAATTCAGTAAATTTTTAAAGCATTTCTTTTTTTTCCTGCCATTTCGTATTTTTCCAGTGTTCCGCAAGTTTGTAATGATTTAACTTCAAAAAGTATTTAAAGTGGTGTCGAATGTTTTGCTCACAAGAATATTTATTTTATTAAGCCACAAATAAAATTAAAATAACGTTAATAGACTTCATGATTAATAAATAATTCAATTAAATGCAAACCGGGACAAATGGTAAAGTGTGAAAAGTCATATTTCTACTAACCGCTACTTTCAAACTAGTAGTAAAATTCAAGGCAATCATACCAATATTTTGCTTACAAATCGTCTAGAAAAGAACTAAATGAGTCTTTTTGTTATTAATTATACATTTGACGCATTTTAAATTATTTTAAACGTGTTCCATAAAAAGTACCAAAAACTGATTACCCATTTTAATGTTAAAAAAATCAATTTTGATATTTTCTATATCACAAGGAAATTCAGCAGGAGTCACCTAATGTTGCTATTTTGTTTATGCCTTAGTTGCTTTTTTCACTGCGATCGTTTTAGAACGGCGTTTGAGTTTGGAAGAGCATCCCATACCTGTTTTGTGACCGAATCTAGGAAAGTTGAGTTACAAGGCGCATCCTTTTTCTCCCCTTACCGGGCCAGATGGCACTTGACTTGTGTCATCTGGCCCGGTAAATACATCACCGGGCCAGATAAAACTTTTCTTTCCCATGTGGCCCGGCGCCGGGCCAAGTCACCGGGCCAGATGGGATACACTCTGAAAAGAGTGCTTTTCTGCGGTCAAATTTCAAGATTTATAAATTATTCTTTATTTGTTTTCGATCAATGTTATTTTTGAGTAAGGCTGCAATAGAATGGTGGCCCAGGCAAGATAAGCGGAGCGACAGGACCAAGGCAGGAAGCACAGTAAAAGAGACCTATACCCAGCAGTAAAATAAGCAAGTCTGTGAATTATAATGATGAGGATGATTTTAAGGAATTTTATTTTCAATTTTTTGTTTTCTAACCAATATTTTAACATGTATAAGCAGAAATAGATCTTAATTTTTTGAGACTGTTTTCTTGTAACTGTGTTGACATTGGGGTTCTTTTACTTAATTATCATTATAGGTAGGAAAACTAAGCTTAAGAGCTTTTGGATGGATTAAGATCCATCCAAATTTTTGAAAACAAGAAAATCTCTCAGCGTGGTCATATAGGCTTCCTTTTGTTGTTCAAATTCAGCGACATAATATTATTACACACTTAACCTGTAAATGACAAAATTGTATCGGGTTTCAAATTGGGTTTCAAATCCCAAACTCACACTCGACTAACGTAATACAACAATGCCCTAATTTAAATATTATAAATAAATATTAGATGTCCCCTAATATTTATTTAGTAATTTATTTATGCGACTAACCTAAAATGTTATTCTCATATTGCGTAGTCCGAATTCTACCCCACGTAGCATCTTCGTAGCGCTACGAGCGTCTACGAATGTCCCTCCTACGCCGTAGCGATATGGAAACGTAGCAATTACGTAAATAGCTAGGCATCTCCGGAGCATATTGTGGAATACCCGGCCTCGTCGCGGGCAAATATTTCATATGCCCGGGTAGGTATTGTCTTCTATTTGTTTCCTCGTGTCGTATATGCTATGATTATATTCCGAACACATGTGTTATTAGGTAAATGACGTGTCACGTATCGGACTGTTTTTTTCATTAGATACATGAGAGGTAGATGAGGTGTGAGGATAAGGAGTCACTAGTGATCTCCAGTGAGATGTGAGGGAATGAGTAAAAAAATATAATTATGATTTTACTTGTTTGTCTACCAACTAGCGTTAATGTAGGATGTCATCTCTGTTTATTATTATGTCGCATCAGATCCGTCTGGTAGCAGTAGCGTCTAGTAGCTTCACGAAGCGATCATAGTTGATTATTAAAGTTTAAAAGACGAAAAAGCCTTCAAGTAACCTGAAAAATATGACACAGGCCAAATAACCTACACAAACTTACATACGAGTACTTCATATTATTGTTTTAAAATGGTTTTGTGAAGCAGCTGATATTCAAAAATGGTATTTATAAAACAGCTCGTGTTCAAACCATCGACTCGGCCTTTTTTCCTATTTTTGACCGACGAACCAAACCGGAGGAGGTCCTCAATTCGACGCGTATATATATTTTTTACTATGTGTAACCACGCATACCTTTTTTCGTAGTAGCTCGATTTCAATAGAAGACTATACTTAGAAATTGGTCCCACTAAAATTTTATTGAAATCGGCTGAGCCATTTTTGATAAATCAACAATAATGTGAAAACTGTAACATCGATCCGTGCGAATTATTCGCGAATTCTGTACACGGGTGAAGTCGGTCATGCTATTTTTTGCGAATAATAATATATAGATGATTCAAACATACTAAGACAGTCTACAGACATGGTATCTGTAGGGTTGGCACGCTGCAGTTGGTTTCACGTCCGACAGGGCTGCTATTTGCCAACGTCACATTTCGCATAGGAGCGCTGGCACGTGGCTGGCACCATCGACTTGTCATTTTTTCAGATTTTATATTGATGGCTGGCACGCACCGCTAAGAGCAGAGAACAGCAGAAGCTAAGAACTTTTGATACAGATCAAAATATGTATGACAGAGCTTAGTTATAAATGCCATCCGTGGTCAACTATATAAAATAAAATCGGTCAGTCTTTGAATATATTGATAGGTACTGACCATTGCTGTCTTATAGACAGATACCTAAAATAATAAATATTTGTTCACAATGAAATAACTCTGGCATATAATATTATGTACCTACTTAGTTCTTTGTCTGTAAAAGTAGTACTCCCTCAAAATAATAATAAAGCTTTTGTTCTGACAGCAGTCTTAATGCATCAATATGATATAGAACAGAAAAAATGCCTAGTTGATTCCTAATGAGATCAAATTAATTAATGTAATCGAGACAAGAAATTTAGCTGCGAAACTTTAAAAACGTATTTTAAAGCAAAATCAGTTCATATTAGAAACTACAATATTATAACTGTTAATACTCATGGCATCATCTCTAGGATTGGCACGCTGCAGTTGGCAGCGCGTCCCGCAGAGCTGCCAACGTCACATTTGGCAGGAGAGAGCTGGCACGCGCCGCAGCGGAGCTCTGATGAGCTCGATGCCTTTACTTGTGAGTTTCTCTTAACCAAAGATTTTGAACTTACGAGCTGTGCTAGCTCCGAGCCAGGGAGCTGGCTTCCTGGAGCGCGAGAGAATGTTTTTAAAAACTAGAAATAAAACTAAGGTATTGCCGATGAAAAAACACTATAATTAATGAATCATATACAAGCTAACTTAGGCATCTAGGTGGTCTTATCCGCAGACGCATAGTCAGCTCTATTGATAAGACCTGTCCCCAGGTCGCTACTGCGAACAGTATCAAGTTACGTGAGAACATACATCGAATTACATCGCTTAGTGTACTAGAGGTGGTTCTGTTCGATGAGAGAACATAACTGCCTACATACGAAGATAGCGGAAAAAGCGTTTCGAATCCTCATTCCTCATACGAACAGCCAGAATGTGGAACGCTTTGCCTGGGTCTGTCTTCCCGCTAATGTACAATGTGGGCGTCTTCAAATCCCGAGTAAATAGGTATCTTCTAGGTAAGCGTGCTACAACCTAGACCGCATATCTGCTTAACAACAGGCAGTATGTGGTCAAACGCAAACCTATTCAGAATAATAAAAAAAAAAAAAAAGCGTTCACTCTACTATCAGTTTTCTTTCTAACAAACAACTAGCGACTCATTTTTTAAATGTAACCAAACTGCCAGTCCCGTTAATAAATGACACAACCTTCTCATTAAACAGCTATTCCATACAAAAAGTTCGTCTTGGACAGAATGTATAAAACACTTGATATTTTCTCGATTTCGGCATTGAGCCCATAGTAAAAGATGATCATAGCGACGAGCCTAACCACATAATATATTCTTACTGTAATGAATTTGAAAATCCGTGGTGGTCTAGTGGCAATGACACCCGCCTTACAATCTTGAAGTCGTGGGTTCAAATCCCAAATGAATTCCTTGGAATTTATGTACGGAATTTCACACCACTGGCTTTTCGGTGAAGGAAAACATCGTGAGGAAACCTGCATGCGTCCGTAGAAGAAATTCGATGGCGTATGTGAATCCACCAACCCGCACTGGGCCAGCGTGGTGGATATGGCCCAATCACCCTTCGTGGGTAGGCCTACGTCCTGCAGTGGACTATTAAAAAGGCTGATACAGTACAGTAATGAATTTGCACTCACTCCGTACCTACATCTTCGCACTTAAATAGGCGATAGAAGGAAGTAATAGCAAAGATAAGATTCTGAATAAGGTCATTTAAATATAAACCCATCGCCCTATAACATAAAAAGATTATTCCTACTTGAGGTAATTACTTAATGGCATTGAATATTGGCGAAGAACTCGATTGTCCAGTTAAGCCGGCAGAAGTAATACGGCTTATCCACCCGGAATAACCAGCCGACTTTCCGCCGTACGGATTAGATTATAAAGGTCAAGGTAAGGACGTACTAGTAGTGATAGCGCGAGTGAGGGGTCGCCCATTCATTATGTTTTTATTAATCCTAACAGGTTTGCGTTTGACTGCATACTGCCTGACGTTAAGGAGATATGAGGTCTAGGGTGTAGCACGTTTACCTAGAAGATACCTATTTACTCGGGATTTGAAGACACCCACGTTGTACTTTAGCGGGAAGACAGACCCAGGCAAAGCGTTTCACATTCTGGCTATTCGTTTGAGGAATGAGGATTCGAAACGCTTGGTTATAACGCGCGGAATGTCCACCATAAAAGGGTGGAACTTTGGTCGCGTCTGTCTAGCCGTACAATAGAAGAAGGGGGCAGGAGGGACCAGATTGTGCAACTCTTGGGCGCACTCTCCGTACTGTATCCCATAAAAGGCTGATAAACACGCTTAGGTATGTGAGAAAAAATTGACAATATTTCGACACTACTTTCTCTCTTGGTGAAAAACTGAGAGATTTAGCTCAACCGAAGGAAGGGAGATGTCTTCACACGTGAGAATTAAACATGCTAAGTTTTAGAGTAACTATGTTATACGTCGAATCAAGCTTCTTGGCGTCTGTGAAGTTGGCTACAAGCTGCGTATACCCCCACCTCTCGCGTAGCTGGACAAATTTGCTATTAGATGATTCGCCTCGTGTTCACATAAGCCAATAAGTATGATTCAACCTCTAATCAGGTGCTAAATGCTTAGTTTAACCTAATTCTCCTGTTATTTTACAGTTTCCAGCAAAAAAATAACTATGCTTGCCAAGACATTTCCTCTTTGCCGCGGGAAATTAAGTGAGATTCTGACTATGTTTATTGTAGCTTTACTTACGCGTAAGCTGTTAGTAATGGACGGCCCTTACAGTGGGGGTAAGTACATGAATAATCGATGCAAAAGCCATCAGCTGATGAGCGTGCTCGGCGCGCCCTGCCGATTACCCCCAGTAATTAATTCGGTAATCGGGCACGCGACCCCCCGGGGGATCGGTAGGTCGGGGGTCGGGGGGTCGGGGGGTTAACCGATGTTTTCATCACTCACCACCTGAAATGGTCAATTATTTCAATATCGATCAAACTACGTGTGAATGTCTTTGTTTTGTGTCGATTACTGTGTACAATACCCTAGTTTCAAGGCTTCGAAGGCTTACAACGGAGCAAGTTCCGAATTCCAATACCTCGGTGGCTCAGTGGCTCAGTGGTTAGTGAACCTGTCTTCTGGATCAAAGAGGCGTGGGTTCAATCCCCGCCCAGGGCAAGCATTTATGTGATTGCATTGCGTCTGGGTGTTATTTAGGTACTATGCATATAAGCATGTATTTAAAAAATATGTATACATATGTAGTATATCAGTCTCTGGCAGCCATATCACAAGCTTAGCTTAGTTTGGGGTTAGAAGTCATGTGTAAGATGTCCCGTAATATTTATTTATTTTTATACTTAAGAACCTCATCCGTTTTTTCGTCGAATAAAAAGTTGTATTTTTATGATTTTCTTTTACGACGTTACTCATAAGTAATCAATAATGACTGAATGTCAGCCTAAAAACCACTGAATATATTGCAAGCATTTGACCTAGAGCATAAAATATAAGTAAACGAAATCTTAAAATCGGCCAAGTGCGAGTCATACTAGCGCGCGAAGGGTTCCGTACCGCATGGGAGCCTCATTCCTCTTGTCGTTATTAATAGCGAACAAAAACTCCTGAAAATCACGTTTATTGTATGGGAGCCCCTTAAATATTTGTTTTATTCTATTTTTTGTATTTGTTGTTATAGCGGCAACAGAAATACATTATCTGTGAAAATATCAGCTGCCTAGCTATCATGGTTCATGAGATACAGCCCCGTGACAGACAGACAGACGAACAGACGGACAGACGGACATCGAAGTCTTAGTAATAGGGTCCCGTTTTTACCCTTTGGGTTCGGAAGTATTTCAAAATTATTTTTAAACTCACGAACTTGCCTTCTGCGTGTCAATCTCCCTTTGCACGCTAGGTACTCGTTCACTGCATTGCATGTTCGTAATTTATCAACTTGTGAAGTTTTTGAAATGAAAAGTTGTTTATTGCCATAATATTGCATTAACAGCTTAGGTATGTTAATGCTAAATTGTTTGAAATATTGCTGGCAAATTTTTACCAACAGTTTTGACGTTATTATACTTGATGAGATAGTACAGTAATATGGGTAAGCATTCCGATCAAATACTTTAGGTTAGCTATTGATCACATTTGGTTTGATCATAAGAATAATTGCAATATTAAGAGTGAAACTTGCTTACTTAGAAGGTACGAGTATAGGCCGCGTTACACAAGTTGGCGGAAATGAAGTTAGCTACAAGCTGCGCAATATCCAATCCTGACTAAAGCTCACACAAAGCCGCGCGTTGATTGGATATAGCACAGCTTGTAGCTTCATTTCCGCCAACTTGTGTGACGCGGTCTATACCTGTTGAAGGTGAAGACTCTTAGATTATATTTAGACGAAAAGAAAGTTACAGTAAAACAGTTCCAAATACTTGCCGGTTATACTAGAAATGTAGACAAAACTTTTTGTGCACACGTGGGGAATACCTATCCACTTTGTAGGAACCTAAATGATGTTGTATAGGTCAGGACTATCTGTCCGTCCGATAGAAAAACAGTTGGAAAAATGCAAATATGCTATTCCTTCTTCTTCAAATATTAGCCTCAAAAAGGACATTAATCAGATCTCTTGTTAATTTTTTTACTCTTAAAGCGAGTAAAACCCTTAACTTAGCAGCATTGATTTTGGCTAACTGAAAAGCGTCAATAAAAGGCTTTCAGGACTCGAAGGTGTATTTACAAACCCTACCGAAGTCACTCACTCTCCAAGACTAAACGGAAAATTGCGTAATTTTTCTTTAAGCCTTTGAATATTTCTGATCTTCGTATTCTGAGAGTAAATGGCAGCTCTTACAAAAAGCTTTCAGCGTCTTTTGAGACATTTCTCGGCGGGATTTTCGTAGAAATCACGTTTAACTTAGTGCTAGGAAACATTACTCAGAAAATTATGCTTTTTTATCCTGAAAACATTTGGCATGAAAAAAAAATTTTTTGCTTGATAAATAGAGAAAGGCTTTAGGAGGCTTCACTTCAAGAAGTATCACTATACATTCATTGCCATATCAGCCGTAAGACGTCCATTGCTCGGCGTATTTGGTTGAAGGCAATCAAATCAGGTTCGACATCTAACATTGCTATAGATGGTAAGCATAGATGTGTTACATAAACATCACAATGATTGGTTAGTTTGTGATGAATGGTCGCGCGACCAATCATTAAGCTAAGGCTATTTATTATTTATTGTTTTTAACTTTATTGTTAATAATTTGAAATGTGCTTAGATTGATGACGTTTCAAAAGTGTATCTTTGGTACTTAATTGAAATAAATATATTTGAACTTTGAACTGAACTTTGAACTCTTTAATTTTATTGTACCTTTATTCAGCAACAAATGAAATTCGTATTCCTTCTCTTACAAGAAAACATCTCGCCAGTGTACATCCCTTATTGCTGAAATGATGATGGTGAAACCACATCAGGCTTAGTTTTTAGGGTTCCGTATCCAAAGGGTAAAAACGGGACCCTATTACTAAGACTCCGTAGTAAGAGTCCGTCTTTCTCTCTGTCACCAGGCTAAGAACGGTGATAGCTAGAACGTTGAAATTTTTATAGATGATGTGTTTCTATTGCCGGTAATAACAACAAATACAAAAAAAAAATTAAGGGGAGCTCCCATACAACAAATCTGAATTTTTAGCCGTTTTTCGGTTGATATCAATAATGACTGGAAATATTCACAGCATATTTAACTAAATATTCACTTCAAAGACAAATAATTAAATTAAAATAAACAAGACATTTAAGGGCTCCCTTACAAGAAACGTGATTTTTTTTGCTCGATATTAATAACGGCGGTAGGAAGATGCTTGAAATATTCAAAGAATATTAAGTTGTGTATTCTCTTCATAAATAAATATTTAAATAAAAATAAAACATATTAGAGGGGGCTTCCATATGGTACGGAACCCTTCGTGCGCGAGTCCGACTCGCACTTGACTGATTTGTTCTATGTACATAAGTAGGTAAGTCCGCGTTTGGCCACCAACTCCACTGATCTAGATGATACCCATTGTTGATTGAATCTATCTTATCTTCAATCTGAATTTTCTAATTATTTTTGATTGAATTGAAATAAAAATCTTCAAATTATATTTGTCCAGAAACATGAAAACCGGCAGTTTATTCCATTCCCCAGTCTATATAGATCAAATGAAACCGTACTTACTGAAAAAGTAAACTGAATTCCAAGTAAAGGTCCCTTATATTTAATATTGGCTTCATAAAGTCTTTCCGTAATTTCCGTTCCAAATTATTGTTGTTACTTTAAAGCAATCATGCGGATAAATTATTTCCGAGTCTGCCGTCGACTAAGGGCTCATTCGGGTACGCTCGGGATTGGTTAGGTCATTTTCTGTTTACGTACAAATTTCATACAAATGTGAGTGACCAGTGAGTATTTATTCTTCGCAAAAAATGGCAAAACCGCCTTCCATCGTGTACAAAATTGGATTATTTCGCTCGAATTGTTTACATTATTGTAGAATTTTCAAAAACGGCTACGCCGATTTCTGTACAATTTAAATGGGACCACCTCAGGACGATACCCTTTCGAACTAAAAAAAAATTCGTCTCGGTTCACAATAGGCGGAATTATCGATGAACATACACAAAAAAATACATAGGTACAGACGAACATAAAACCTCCTCTTTTTTGGAAGTCGGTTAATAATCAAGCATACGAAAAAATAATCTTTGAAATAAGTTATTAAAGGTCAGGTCAGACTTAGACGATAGAGACACAGAGCGAAGATAATGGCAAAAGCCAGACGATACGCAGTGCGGCAAGATGCATTGTGATGTCGCATGCAACGTCGTATATTTCTCATCGTAAATTGTCAATGTGTCTGGTCTGCTTCATACGATTTTCGTATGCGCTATTTATTTTTGTCAATCTATTGAAACTAACTGCTTTATAAACTGACTGACTTACTTTAGTGAAATACTTTTAGCTGCGAAAATTTCATTCAAATAAATATACATAAACAATTTTTTGTTAAAAAAGCGCTAAAAATGCCAAAACCCTGTTCCGACGTGTACAAATTTCGACCATTTCGCTAGAAATGCTTAAATAATTGTTGATTTACCAAAAACGGCTCAGCTGATTTCTGTAAAATTTAAATAGGACTACATATTAATAAGAATACATATTATACATATTCGGAGAGAATACATATTCGAACTAAAAAATAATTTTTCGAATCACAATTGGTGAGTTTATCGATAAACTAAATATCGTTAAAAATACATACAGACGAACATTAAACCTCCGTGTTGGATGTCGGTTAAAAAAGATTTACGTGAATCGCTCCACAAGAAATACATCTGGATCATGTAATTTATTCTCCGAGAACTCCTCGGATCTTTTCTGGAAATAACTACTTATGAATCGAGAACCCCGGGGGGTTCTCGATTCATAAGTAGAAGTCAGTTGAGAACAACATGGTTAAATTTTTTTTTGAGTAAAGAGTAATTTCGCCTTGCTTCACTTTTTTATTTTACAAGCTTGTATTTAACTTTTACCTGTCCCATTGATAGACACAGTACAGTCTTGTTCTGTCAGTTGGTCTGTAATAAAATCTTAAATAATTAAATAAAAACAAAGTTAAATTTGATCCACTTCCCAGTTACCGATTGAGCTGCACACAATGTGTAAATCGCGTGACAATGCAATATTATGATGACATGGTGCTGATCTGATGATGAAGCTGGAAGGTGGCCAAAGAAACTTAGCAATGAAACGACACAACCTCATCGAGTTGGGGTTCATTTGAATGGAGTTGGCGAGTAGTTTGTCTTTCAATGGTAACCAGGGTCTGATGATGGAGCTGGAAGGTGGTCATAGGAACTCTGTAATGAAGCGACGCAACCCTATCGAGTTTCAGCTCGTTTGACTTGTCTTAGCGAGTATTTGTTCAGTACAAAAAAAGTTTTTTTTATTAAATACAAAAGGTACCATTTATATTAGTAACAAACAATATTTTAAGTACTTGATAGTCTAAACCCACCCTTAAGTACAATCTTCAAACTCTACAGAGAAAATAACTTACCATAATCCGATATCTAAAAACTTTGTAAAAAATAATAAATCTCTGGGAGAACAGAGGCGAACTCATGCAATTATTGTCACGAACTTCGTAAAGGAAAGATAAAAAGAAAATGAAACAACTTCCTAAATATCAAAGGGACTTGTTTGGATTCCGTGCTCGAAGGCTGCTATGAAAATTCAAATGAATGAACGAAAGTATGCTTGAATTTCATCAGCATTGATTTTCATACAAACGATCAATTACGCACGATAATGTGCATAAGTAATTCGCTCTGATAAACATCGCTTTACATTGGTACGTATTTATTAAACGAATCGAAGAATTTTTGGTACAAGACAATTGTTGTTCCAAGGTTTCGTTAAGTTTATCGAACAAATTGAGCAGTGGCTAAACTACAAACTCTAGATCATTCGTACAACAATTAATAATATAAATAGGGCAGGTGCCCCGATAGTGGCCAATTTAGTATCATTTGTGGCCAATTTGAATTTTAACGATTAATTTGACAATTTAATGTTCAAACAATTTAAAAAAAAAAAAATGAGATTCAAACAATATTTATGTTGTTACATTGTTTATAATTACCATTTATGCAATAATTTTGATACCAAAATGGCCACAACCGGGTCAGTGGCCACAACCGGGGCACCTGCTATATAGGCCCTATTGTTTTCACTATAATCATAAACTAGAGAGAGAGAGAAAGAGAGAGAGAGAAAGAGAGAGAGAAAGAGAGAGAGAAAGAGAGAGAGAAAGAGAGAGAAAAAGAGAGAGAGATAAAGAGAGAGAGAAAGAGAGAGAGAGAGAGAAAGAGTAAGTCATTCTCATCGTTATCAAACTGGTGTACCTAAGATATTGGTTGTCTGTTCAATCGGTGATAACTTCAAGAGTTAGCGTCGTAAGAAAACATTGTTGAATCAACAACTGAATCAAGCCGAATACTTATCTCGATCGTGCATCTCTATCACTTGTTCCGCGCTCTCGCTTTCACGCTCAGCTCAGGCAGAACGGCTTTTTCGTGTGTACAGCAGTAACGTCTTATCAATCGATGAACGCCATCGATTCATGAGACGTTATCAAGTTAAAAAAATAATCGACCAAGTACGAGTCGGACTCGCGCACGGAGGGTTCCCCCTTAATTATTTATTTTATATTAATTTTATTATTGAAGTGAATATAAAACTAAATATTCTGTGAAAATTTCAAGCATCTACCTGTTACCATTATTAATACAGAGCGAAAAACGTCTAAAATTCAGGTTTGTTGTATAGAAGCCCCCCTTAAATATTTATTTAATTCTCTTTTTAGTATTTTTTGTTATAGCGGCTACAGAAATACATCATCTGTGTAAATTTCAGCTGCCTAGCTATCATGGTTCATGAGATACAGCCCGGTGACAGACGGACAGACGGACATCGAAGTCTTAGTAATAGGGTGCCGTTTTTCCCTTTGGGTACAGAACTTTACAAAAGATTTTACGTTGTAGAACGTAAAACAAAATTGAAATCGGACTACCCTGTAAAAAAATATGCATGGTCATACATAAAAAAATATACGCGTCAACTTGTAAACCTCCTCCGTTAACAAAATAATCTGCCAAGTACGAGTCGGACTCGTGCACTAAGAGTTCCGTACTATATGGGCCACTAAATAAATATTTAAGGAGGGCTCCCTTTAAATACATATTCATTTTATTTTAGTATAGTTATTTATTTTTAAAGTCAATAAATATAACTAATTATTCTGTGAATATTTGAAGCCTCCACTTGTTACCGTTATTAATATTGAGCGAAAAACGATTCAAAATTCTGGTTTGTTGTATGGGAGCCCCCCTTATTTATTTTATTACGTTTTTAGTAACTGTTGTTATAGCGGCAACAGAAATACATCATCTGTAAAAATTTCAATTTTGTAGCTATCACAGTTCATGAGATACAGCCTGGTGACAGACAGACAGACAGACGGACAGCGGAGTCTTAGTAATAAGGTCCCGTTTTTACCCTTTGGGCACGGAACCCTAAAAACCAGCTGAAGAGTTTTGTTTCTAATATGTAACGGGAGCCGTTTGAGAATTCAGCTCTCCTACGCTAGCGCGAGCCATAGATTGTCTAGGCCGGAGGTAGTATCTGATTGTACGAGCGGGGAGAGCGGGGCGAGGCTGGCTTCTTATTTTATTACCGGCATCCTGCCCGCGTCCCGCACCCCGCGCCCCGCGCCCCGCACCCCGCGCGTGCCTGCGAGTTGCGCTTGCGCGATGGTCGACGGTGGTTCAGCTATGCACACAGTAAGGGTAGTCTTCACCTAAGTTTGAGCTATACCTCTCCAGCTCTTCTTCATAGTGCTGCGGTGATCCCATTTAAATTTTGTCGAAATCGGCTGAGTAGTTCTTAAAAATTTAGCAAAAATAATTATTTTTCGCAAATAGGTAAAACCGTCTTCCATCGTGTCACAGCCCGGACACTCCGCGATTTTTCATACAAAATCTGCTGTCTTACGCACACCTACACAGTACTTACTCACAGACAACACACTTACGCACGGTCGCTACACGCGCATTTGTGTGCGGAACGTCTATGGCTGTCAGCGATCACCACAACGTGACGACATGCCGCGTGAGTGAGACAGTTGCGTACTTAATTTGCAAAAATGAATATTAATCTAGTGCTTAAAAAAGTATAACAATAATTAAAATGCTTCCAAATTAAGTAAATTTGGAAGCATTTTAACAAAAAGTAACCGATCTACTTCTTTTGTAAGATAATATCAAGAGGAAGTTACCAAATAATGTAAAATATATTCCTATTATTTATCCTTAGGGAAACATTAAAATTTCTTGTTTTGTTACGTATCATTGATATTCAACCATACACAGCACAAGTGTTCCCTATTGTCACAGTCTAGGTAGTTTTTATTAGAAAATCCACCGGCCAGTGCAGCCCGCGCGCAGAGTACACGATGCGGTACGTAGCGCGGGGTGGAAGTGAGGAAGACTCAAACGGGTGGGGGGTAACGAGTGGCCGTTCTATACGTAGTATTATTATATATTCTTTGATCGTGTACAAAATTCGAATATTTCGCTTGAATTGTTTACATTATTGTTGATTTTTAAAAACGGCTCAGCCGATATCTTTAAAATTTAAATGGGACCGCCTCGGGAGTATATTCTTTCAAATTAATAAACGAATTTTTCGATTCGGTTCACAACTGGCGAAATTATTGATGAACATACACAAAAAAAATACATGTAGACGAATGTAGATCCTCCTCCTTTTTGGAAGTCGGTTAAAAATATACATCGATTCGAGCGAACTACTAGAATTTTGCACAAGATTGAAGTCGGTTGTGTCATTTTTTTGCGAAAAATAATTATATTGCTGCCGTTTTGGGCGCGTCTGTCAGCGCCGGGATATGTCACTGCGCAACTATTGAGAGTAGTAAGAATAAATTAATCTAAGGTGCAAATATGATACTCCAACCAAAATGAACCCAACCTACAATGTTTGAGAAAATACCTGCTACTTACTGCAGCCTACGTGTGTAAATCCTAATAATGATTCATTTTAATAGATAAGTAAAGAAAGTTTTGTATATTATGAGTCTGTATTTCACTACTAAAAGTTACTTACAAACACTTTCAAACCGCAATTATCAATACAGCTATCGATCCAACGTTGTTTATTCAAGTAGCACACTTTTTAATTCACTTTATCAAGTTCGAGAATTGCTCCGGGGGAGTTGGGAAGTTCCCGTTATTATATTAAAGTTAGTAGTCTTTACCAACTTTCTACATGGATGTGAGAAAAAGAAAGATTAGACGTAATGACTCGGAAAACTTTGCCTTAAAGCTGTTTGCTACTTTAGGAAAAACCTGACATTCGAATAGTTTTTTTTTACTTGGCAAAAGTGCTTTTATTAACTACAAAAAAAACTACACTACTACTACATTTCAAAATTTCAAATTCAAATTCATTTATTGACATTAAAACAAATAATAAATGATGACAATGAGCCTCAGATCTCCAAACTAAGCATAGCTTGTATTTGGGAGATCTGTGCTCCCTTAACAAGACTTATTGAAATACAATAATACCTAGAAAGCATTGGATCATAGGATTTGAAGAGTAGCTTAAAATCAGTTGTGTCTAGTTTTGACGCATTAATGAATGACCTTATCTATAATGTAAATGATGATGTTTAAAATTATAAATAGGTGAATCTCTGTGACAGTATTGCAAATAGCTGTTCCGCAATGACTACTGGGATAAACTGTTTTGTTTGAAAATTTTAACAACTTTATGAATATTTGTTGAAAGAATAAATTATATCGAATATTTCGTATTGGCTATATAATGCGGACCAAGCTTACGTCATTTTGTTTTTTTACGCGGTTTACGCAAATCTTTATTTCAGGCTTTCTTAGCGTTATCTTTTCTTTGGGCTTTCTATTGATAATGGCCACCACCAACTATAGATAAATCGCGTTGCCTACCCTTTAAGGCGACGAAAGGTATCAGTCATCTCTTAATTCACATTCAAGATGAATTTTTTCAATTGACATATTACTTGTGCTTAGAAACGTCATTACAACAAACAAAATTATAAAATAACAGAATGACCGAACACACAAGAGCATCTTCATCTTCTTTCTTAAAACTGAACTTATGTTTTAAATTAACCTAAGCTTTTTACTCATCCGCTATCTTTCTTACATCCATGGTCCCTGCTGCCCCGGCAACAGTGGCGGCCGTGTTTCCCCCGGGGCACTCCGCTGCTTTACGAGCTAGATTAACTTTTCATCCGCACTTAGCTCCATGTTCAACTATTTTAGCTATTTTAGGGACTGAGAGAACACACGTTTGTGAGCTTTTCTCGACTCTTGATGAAATAAGAAGCGTGAGTAGGTACTCGTATTACAAGTTTTAGGGTGATTTATCGTGCTATTTATTCTTCTTTTTGATATCAAATAAAAAAAAAACAAATGTACTGTACTGTAGGTACGAGTTAAAAGACTGTGATACATCATAATATAAATATGTAGATAGCTTCTAAGACCCAAGTTCACCAACGCTTGATTAAGTTAAACGTGTGATTACTGTATTTAAACAACGATTAAACTCGGGTTTTAGACCCTAGTTCACTAACAGGTGTTTAATTTATCAACCGTTGGTTAAATACTTTGAAAATCACAAAGTAATTTCCTTTGGCTTACCTAATTTATAAATTAATAATACCTACTCTTATTTGCCATTTTGCTTAAGATAATTTGATGCATTAGGTAATTAACTTTTATTTTTATAAGTGCATTATTGTACGCTCGAAATGGACAGGCTGTTGGAACTTTTATATGTCTTATAACATCTTATTGTATGTACACAGCAACGCAATAAAGTTTATTTCTATTTCTATATTTCTATTTCTAAATCTTAAACAGCTTTTTAACGAAATTTTGCTGTTCAGCAAGCAAAAACCGTTAACCAACGGCTTTTGGTAGTAATCACACGTTTAACTTAAACAAGCGTTGGTGAACTCGGGGCTACGAGTAAATGGATGAGTTGATTTTGACTTTTTCGAATTTGTCTTTTTTGTGGGCCTTTTTTATGTAAGTTCATAAAACCTGTAGAAAAGGCAATTTTTGGAGTCTCTCGTATAGTACGAGATCGAATCATAAATATAATGAGATTTGTTACCAACCCAAAGTAACATACGTCTAAGTCGGTACATAGTCCAATGGATTAGCAATTTGAAGTGGAAGTGGGCAAGATACATAGTTTGCAGAATGGAGGACCGATGGGGCAGTAAGTATAGTTCTTGAATAAAGATCACGTACCAGTAAGTGCAGCGTAGGACATCCACCGATTAAGAGAACGGATGATATAATCAAGACATAGAAAATCATAAAAATCCGCGCTGGATGCAAGCCACTTCCAAACTGTCTTCCCTTTTTTATTGGAAATCTGTAAAGTAGGCCTAGGTCCATCAGTGGCTGTCCTGCGGCTGATAATAATTAGTGATGATGATGTATATTTTATTTCACCTGAAGCAGTATTAGGTATTTACAGTACTAACCACAATTGTGATTGTCCGTCAAATAGATTGTCAAAAAATGTAGGACACGTATTTTTTCTCTTGTCAATTTAACAAAAAATGATGAAGATATAGCCCGTTAAAGGTCCGCGTGACGTCACTAACCGCTATCAAATGTTCCGGCTAGTGCCGTCACGAGCCCCCACTCCCAAACTTTGACAAGGTTTATCTTTGTCACTGATTGTTTTATTGACAAAAGAAAAAATATGTGTCCAATATTTTTTTAAAAATCTAACTGACGGACTAATTATAATAATGATTTTTATACTCGTACCTAGTAAACATCCCTATTCGTCCCATTTACAGTAGGTTTTGTTTAATATTTGTTCGCTATTGTGAGTACCGCTTTTGTTATTGTAATTCGGGTTAGAGCAACAAAAGAAACCCCGCGTTTACAGAATAACAGCCCTGGGCTACAAAGGGGTGCGTTCAGGCTCTCCAGTTATTTTGACATTAACGCGTTATAAATCTATGAACGCCGAAAAAAATGTCAAGTTCTGCCTGAGCCGAGCGTGCAAGCGAGAGCGCGGAACTTGCGACAGAGAGGTACGATCGGCCTAAGCGTGCTTGTTTTAGTTGATTTAACAATGTTTTATAATGACGTAGGTAATGACGTGAAATTATCGTTCGTAAACCAAGTTTACAGACAACCAATCTTGTTAACAAACAATTTATCCGATGCACTATAAGCACTTCTTATTTTAAGCTAATATTCTATTTGAGAATTTAGCAATCTACCAAAAAAAAAAAAAACTGTTGACTACACTGTAAATCTGAAATAACCTCGATTAAAATTACTAATAAGGTGAACAATTATGTCGATGGCGTCCGTCATCTAAATCTAAACTTGAAATTTCAATAATTTTTCGCTTGATATAATAATATGCCAAAGTTTATTTTGTGTTAGGACCGTGTGTAGAGTCAGTCAGACCAAACACTAGGAAAAATAAATACAAAATACTTATACGTTTTTCTTAACTCTCGTTCATTAGATGGAGCGGAGGTTCAGGCCTTTAACGGCTTTTCAACCGGACGCAACCATTTCACATATTTGCAAGTATGAACACTTATTTCAAATTCAAAAACATTTATTTCAGACATAATCAATCCATAACATTATTCAGATTAACAAAACAAATTGATATTAAAATTATAGTAAAATAAATTAAAATTACACATGTCATTAAATATTTTATTTTTCGCAGTGACGCCACGGCAGCACATGACTGTGTCCTTACAAAATGCCTAATAAAAGGGCCATCATTTTCCCCCGCCACTACCGCCAGCCCGGGTAGCACGGCAAGGGGAGAAAACCATTTTATCCACTCTTAATGTCAGATGTCATTGTCAATCCATACTTTATTTCCTCTTCGAGGGGATAAAATGGTGGAAAGACTATTAGTTCCTTTGCCATGCTTCCCGTGCAGGTAGCTGTTGCCGCTCCTGCGCACCCGCTGCATCAGAGAGGCTACTCGTTTCCGCATGATGGCGTGAAATCCATCGATGTGTGCCTCTGCGAACATGCCTGATGCGCTGCACAAGCGCGGGAGCCCCAACAGCATCCTGAATGCGTTGTTGTACTGGACTCGCGGTTTATTTGAAAACAAAAAATGTTATAAAACCAGTATAATATTATAAAAAGTAAGTTCGTATAGGCCGGGTGGTTAGCCCTGGTGTCAGAATTTTTAGGCCGCTCGAAGGCCTCTGACTTGGATAAATGGTTAAAACAACCGGGACCTACAATTTAACGTGTCATCCGAGCCACGGTAGCGCTCACTTGAAAATACCACCCGCGGTCACCCATCCAAATACTGACCGTGCGGAACGTTGCTTAATTTCGGTGATCGCTGACAAACACCTAATCAAACTACGCTACGAGCGATACAGTATAATATTATGATAAAGAAATGTCGTATAGTTTTTGGAAATTTCCATTTTGTATCTTTATTAATGTGAGTTTGCGCGAGCGAGGTGGAAAATAGTAAAAATATCATTAATTAGGTGCGCGTCAACGCACCCCACAGAAATTAAGGAGCAAATCCAGAGATTTAATATTAGTTACTGCGTAAATCTCAGTCGCTGTGCTAGCGGATATTTCAAGCTAACTAACATGTGACTATTAAAACTTTGTACTTCTGATCTCTGTAAGTACAGCTGTGTTCTAATTGTTCTAATTGTTTAACGACTTAATTATGTTACTGACTTCTCGATGTTAAAAGAAAATATTTGTATCTACCTTTCTTGGCAAGAATCAAAATTAGTACCAATGGTCATTTATAGGGTAAAAAAAATTACTATTAGTCCGTTAGTTAGATTTATCAAGAAATATTGTGTACATGTTTTTTGTCTTTCCACTATGGAAACTAACGTGTTTTTTTTTGTCTTGTAATAAGAAATGACCAAGGATTCTTTATCGTAACCTTTTTATGTAATACATCAATGGAAATGACCAAGATAAAGGGCGTCAACGTCCGGTTCTGAGGGATCTTGATGTCACTTCTAAATAAAATGTGTAGCTAGTCGTGACGTCACGCGGGATGCATATAATTATTTTTATTTAATATGCGAAACAAAAAATACTCTTAGAATATTTTTTACAGTCTATGGAAATAATTATATTATTTTTGGAATCCACCTTGTTTAACAAGTCTGAGTACAAATGTATGAAACCGCATATCATATAACTTCGACATGTAATGTACTCGTAGGTAGACAGGTAGTTACACAGTGCAGTTTTGCTTGCCACCGTGCCAGGGTTGCGACGCAAGGTTATCAGCTCGTTATTTATGGATAATCTTGTTTGCGTTTACACATCCATAAACTCAGATCCGCAAAGTCGGTACCTAAGTAATGCTAGCTCACTTTCTAGAGGTTACCGCACCGATCCAATCTAGCAGAAATAACAGAAAGAAGATTCCGATCCTCTTTCTGATATTTATGCTCCTTAGCAAAGACTATCTGAAGGTGTAGATATTCCGATATCTACACCTTCAGATAGTCTTTGCTAAGCACCATTTTACAATTTACAATTTGAAGTGGAAGTGGGCAAGATACATAGTTTGCAGAATGGAGGACCGATGGGGCAGTAAGTATAGTTCTTGAATAAAGATCACGTACCAGTAAGTGCAGCGTAGGACATCCACCGATTAAGAGAACGGATGATATAATCAAGACATAGAAAATCATAAAAATCCGCGCTGGATGCAAGCCACTTCCAAACTGTCTTCCCTTTTTTATTGGAAATCTGTAAAGTAGGCCTAGGTCCATCAGTGGCTGTCCTGCGGCTGATAATAATTAGTGATGATGATGTATATTTTATTTCACCTGAAGCAGTATTAGGTATTTACAGTACTAACCACAATTGTGATTGTCCGTCAAATAGATTGTCAAAAAATGTAGGACACGTATTTTTTCTCTTGTCAATTTAACAAAAAATGATGAAGATATAGCCCGTTAAAGGTCCGCGTGACGTCACTAACCGCTATCAAATGTTCCGGCTAGTGCCGTCACGAGCCCCCACTCCCAAACTTTGACAAGGTTTATCTTTGTCACTGATTGTTTTATTGACAAAAGAAAAAATATGTGTCCAATATTTTTTTAAAAATCTAACTGACGGACTAATTATAATAATGATTTTTATACTCGTACCTAGTAAACATCCCTATTCGTCCCATTTACAGTAGGTTTTGTTTAATATTTGTTCGCTATTGTGAGTACCGCTTTTGTTATTGTAATTCGGGTTAGAGCAACAAAAGAAACCCCGCGTTTACAGAATAACAGCCCTGGGCTACAAAGGGGTGCGTTCAGGCTCTCCAGTTATTTTGACATTAACGCGTTATAAATCTATGAACGCCGAAAAAAATGTCAAGTTCTGCCTGAGCCGAGCGTGCAAGCGAGAGCGCGGAACTTGCGACAGAGAGGTACGATCGGCCTAAGCGTGCTTGTTTTAGTTGATTTAACAATGTTTTATAATGACGTAGGTAATGACGTGAAATTATCGTTCGTAAACCAAGTTTACAGACAACCAATCTTGTTAACAAACAATTTATCCGATGCACTATAAGCACTTCTTATTTTAAGCTAATATTCTATTTGAGAATTTAGCAATCTACCAAAAAAAAAAAAAACTGTTGACTACACTGTAAATCTGAAATAACCTCGATTAAAATTACTAATAAGGTGAACAATTATGTCGATGGCGTCCGTCATCTAAATCTAAACTTGAAATTTCAATAATTTTTCGCTTGATATAATAATATGCCAAAGTTTATTTTGTGTTAGGACCGTGTGTAGAGTCAGTCAGACCAAACACTAGGAAAAATAAATACAAAATACTTATACGTTTTTCTTAACTCTCGTTCATTAGATGGAGCGGAGGTTCAGGCCTTTAACGGCTTTTCAACCGGACGCAACCATTTCACATATTTGCAAGTATGAACACTTATTTCAAATTCAAAAACATTTATTTCAGACATAATCAATCCATAACATTATTCAGATTAACAAAACAAATTGATATTAAAATTATAGTAAAATAAATTAAAATTACACATGTCATTAAATATTTTATTTTTCGCAGTGACGCCACGGCAGCACATGACTGTGTCCTTACAAAATGCCTAATAAAAGGGCCATCATTTTCCCCCGCCACTACCGCCAGCCCGGGTAGCACGGCAAGGGGAGAAAACCATTTTATCCACTCTTAATGTCAGATGTCATTGTCAATCCATACTTTATTTCCTCTTCGAGGGGATAAAATGGTGGAAAGACTATTAGTTCCTTTGCCATGCTTCCCGTGCAGGTAGCTGTTGCCGCTCCTGCGCACCCGCTGCATCAGAGAGGCTACTCGTTTCCGCATGATGGCGTGAAATCCATCGATGTGTGCCTCTGCGAACATGCCTGATGCGCTGCACAAGCGCGGGAGCCCCAACAGCATCCTGAATGCGTTGTTGTACTGGACTCGCGGTTTATTTGAAAACAAAAAATGTTATAAAACCAGTATAATATTATAAAAAGTAAGTTCGTATAGGCCGGGTGGTTAGCCCTGGTGTCAGAATTTTTAGGCCGCTCGAAGGCCTCTGACTTGGATAAATGGTTAAAACAACCGGGACCTACAATTTAACGTGTCATCCGAGCCACGGTAGCGCTCACTTGAAAATACCACCCGCGGTCACCCATCCAAATACTGACCGTGCGGAACGTTGCTTAATTTCGGTGATCGCTGACAAACACCTAATCAAACTACGCTACGAGCGATACAGTATAATATTATGATAAAGAAATGTCGTATAGTTTTTGGAAATTTCCATTTTGTATCTTTATTAATGTGAGTTTGCGCGAGCGAGGTGGAAAATAGTAAAAATATCATTAATTAGGTGCGCGTCAACGCACCCCACAGAAATTAAGGAGCAAATCCAGAGATTTAATATTAGTTACTGCGTAAATCTCAGTCGCTGTGCTAGCGGATATTTCAAGCTAACTAACATGTGACTATTAAAACTTTGTACTTCTGATCTCTGTAAGTACAGCTGTGTTCTAATTGTTCTAATTGTTTAACGACTTAATTATGTTACTGACTTCTCGATGTTAAAAGAAAATATTTGTATCTACCTTTCTTGGCAAGAATCAAAATTAGTACCAATGGTCATTTATAGGGTAAAAAAAATTACTATTAGTCCGTTAGTTAGATTTATCAAGAAATATTGTGTACATGTTTTTTGTCTTTCCACTATGGAAACTAACGTGTTTTTTTTTGTCTTGTAATAAGAAATGACCAAGGATTCTTTATCGTAACCTTTTTATGTAATACATCAATGGAAATGACCAAGATAAAGGGCGTCAACGTCCGGTTCTGAGGGATCTTGATGTCACTTCTAAATAAAATGTGTAGCTAGTCGTGACGTCACGCGGGATGCATATAATTATTTTTATTTAATATGCGAAACAAAAAATACTCTTAGAATATTTTTTACAGTCTATGGAAATAATTATATTATTTTTGGAATCCACCTTGTTTAACAAGTCTGAGTACAAATGTATGAAACCGCATATCATATAACTTCGACATGTAATGTACTCGTAGGTAGACAGGTAGTTACACAGTGCAGTTTTGCTTGCCACCGTGCCAGGGTTGCGACGCAAGGTTATCAGCTCGTTATTTATGGATAATCTTGTTTGCGTTTACACATCCATAAACTCAGATCCGCAAAGTCGGTACCTAAGTAATGCTAGCTCACTTTCTAGAGGTTACCGCACCGATCCAATCTAGCAGAAATAACAGAAAGAAGATTCCGATCCTCTTTCTGATATTTATGCTCCTTAGCAAAGACTATCTGAAGGTGTAGATATTCCGATATCTACACCTTCAGATAGTCTTTGCTAAGCACCATTTTACAATTTACAATTTGAAGTGGAAGTGGGCAAGATACATAGTTTGCAGAATGGAGGACCGATGGGGCAGTAAGTATAGTTCTTGAATAAAGATCACGTACCAGTAAGTGCAGCGTAGGACATCCACCGATTAAGAGAACGGATGATATAATCAAGACATAGAAAATCATAAAAATCCGCGCTGGATGCAAGCCACTTCCAAACTGTCTTCCCTTTTTTATTGGAAATCTGTAAAGTAGGCCTAGGTCCATCAGTGGCTGTCCTGCGGCTGATAATAATTAGTGATGATGATGTATATTTTATTTCACCTGAAGCAGTATTAGGTATTTACAGTACTAACCACAATTGTGATTGTCCGTCAAATAGATTGTCAAAAAATGTAGGACACGTATTTTTTCTCTTGTCAATTTAACAAAAAATGATGAAGATATAGCCCGTTAAAGGTCCGCGTGACGTCACTAACCGCTATCAAATGTTCCGGCTAGTGCCGTCACGAGCCCCCACTCCCAAACTTTGACAAGGTTTATCTTTGTCACTGATTGTTTTATTGACAAAAGAAAAAATATGTGTCCAATATTTTTTTAAAAATCTAACTGACGGACTAATTATAATAATGATTTTTATACTCGTACCTAGTAAACATCCCTATTCGTCCCATTTACAGTAGGTTTTGTTTAATATTTGTTCGCTATTGTGAGTACCGCTTTTGTTATTGTAATTCGGGTTAGAGCAACAAAAGAAACCCCGCGTTTACAGAATAACAGCCCTGGGCTACAAAGGGGTGCGTTCAGGCTCTCCAGTTATTTTGACATTAACGCGTTATAAATCTATGAACGCCGAAAAAAATGTCAAGTTCTGCCTGAGCCGAGCGTGCAAGCGAGAGCGCGGAACTTGCGACAGAGAGGTACGATCGGCCTAAGCGTGCTTGTTTTAGTTGATTTAACAATGTTTTATAATGACGTAGGTAATGACGTGAAATTATCGTTCGTAAACCAAGTTTACAGACAACCAATCTTGTTAACAAACAATTTATCCGATGCACTATAAGCACTTCTTATTTTAAGCTAATATTCTATTTGAGAATTTAGCAATCTACCAAAAAAAAAAAAAACTGTTGACTACACTGTAAATCTGAAATAACCTCGATTAAAATTACTAATAAGGTGAACAATTATGTCGATGGCGTCCGTCATCTAAATCTAAACTTGAAATTTCAATAATTTTTCGCTTGATATAATAATATGCCAAAGTTTATTTTGTGTTAGGACCGTGTGTAGAGTCAGTCAGACCAAACACTAGGAAAAATAAATACAAAATACTTATACGTTTTTCTTAACTCTCGTTCATTAGATGGAGCGGAGGTTCAGGCCTTTAACGGCTTTTCAACCGGACGCAACCATTTCACATATTTGCAAGTATGAACACTTATTTCAAATTCAAAAACATTTATTTCAGACATAATCAATCCATAACATTATTCAGATTAACAAAACAAATTGATATTAAAATTATAGTAAAATAAATTAAAATTACACATGTCATTAAATATTTTATTTTTCGCAGTGACGCCACGGCAGCACATGACTGTGTCCTTACAAAATGCCTAATAAAAGGGCCATCATTTTCCCCCGCCACTACCGCCAGCCCGGGTAGCACGGCAAGGGGAGAAAACCATTTTATCCACTCTTAATGTCAGATGTCATTGTCAATCCATACTTTATTTCCTCTTCGAGGGGATAAAATGGTGGAAAGACTATTAGTTCCTTTGCCATGCTTCCCGTGCAGGTAGCTGTTGCCGCTCCTGCGCACCCGCTGCATCAGAGAGGCTACTCGTTTCCGCATGATGGCGTGAAATCCATCGATGTGTGCCTCTGCGAACATGCCTGATGCGCTGCACAAGCGCGGGAGCCCCAACAGCATCCTGAATGCGTTGTTGTACTGGACTCGCGGTTTATTTGAAAACAAAAAATGTTATAAAACCAGTATAATATTATAAAAAGTAAGTTCGTATAGGCCGGGTGGTTAGCCCTGGTGTCAGAATTTTTAGGCCGCTCGAAGGCCTCTGACTTGGATAAATGGTTAAAACAACCGGGACCTACAATTTAACGTGTCATCCGAGCCACGGTAGCGCTCACTTGAAAATACCACCCGCGGTCACCCATCCAAATACTGACCGTGCGGAACGTTGCTTAATTTCGGTGATCGCTGACAAACACCTAATCAAACTACGCTACGAGCGATACAGTATAATATTATGATAAAGAAATGTCGTATAGTTTTTGGAAATTTCCATTTTGTATCTTTATTAATGTGAGTTTGCGCGAGCGAGGTGGAAAATAGTAAAAATATCATTAATTAGGTGCGCGTCAACGCACCCCACAGAAATTAAGGAGCAAATCCAGAGATTTAATATTAGTTACTGCGTAAATCTCAGTCGCTGTGCTAGCGGATATTTCAAGCTAACTAACATGTGACTATTAAAACTTTGTACTTCTGATCTCTGTAAGTACAGCTGTGTTCTAATTGTTCTAATTGTTTAACGACTTAATTATGTTACTGACTTCTCGATGTTAAAAGAAAATATTTGTATCTACCTTTCTTGGCAAGAATCAAAATTAGTACCAATGGTCATTTATAGGGTAAAAAAAATTACTATTAGTCCGTTAGTTAGATTTATCAAGAAATATTGTGTACATGTTTTTTGTCTTTCCACTATGGAAACTAACGTGTTTTTTTTTGTCTTGTAATAAGAAATGACCAAGGATTCTTTATCGTAACCTTTTTATGTAATACATCAATGGAAATGACCAAGATAAAGGGCGTCAACGTCCGGTTCTGAGGGATCTTGATGTCACTTCTAAATAAAATGTGTAGCTAGTCGTGACGTCACGCGGGATGCATATAATTATTTTTATTTAATATGCGAAACAAAAAATACTCTTAGAATATTTTTTACAGTCTATGGAAATAATTATATTATTTTTGGAATCCACCTTGTTTAACAAGTCTGAGTACAAATGTATGAAACCGCATATCATATAACTTCGACATGTAATGTACTCGTAGGTAGACAGGTAGTTACACAGTGCAGTTTTGCTTGCCACCGTGCCAGGGTTGCGACGCAAGGTTATCAGCTCGTTATTTATGGATAATCTTGTTTGCGTTTACACATCCATAAACTCAGATCCGCAAAGTCGGTACCTAAGTAATGCTAGCTCACTTTCTAGAGGTTACCGCACCGATCCAATCTAGCAGAAATAACAGAAAGAAGATTCCGATCCTCTTTCTGATATTTATGCTCCTTAGCAAAGACTATCTGAAGGTGTAGATATTCCGATATCTACACCTTCAGATAGTCTTTGCTAAGCACCATTTTACACCAGATTTCATTTCATTTTTAGGGTTCCGTACCCAAAGGGAAAAATGGGACCCTATTACTAAGACTTCGATGTCCGTCTGTCTGTCTGTCACCGAGCTATATCTCATGAACCGTGATAGCTAAATCGTTGAAATTTTAACAAATGACGTATTTCTGTTAGTTCTGAAGTCGTGGTGGTTCCCATACAACAAACCTGATTTTTTTTGCCATTTTTCGCTCGATTTTAATAACGGTGACAGATGCTTGAAATATTCACAGAATATTTAGTTGTATATTCCCTTCAAAAATAAATAATTAAAAAAATAAAAATATTAAGGGGGGCTTCCATATGGTACGGAACCCTTTGTGCGTGAGTCTGACTCGCAATTGGTTTTGTTTTATTTGTCAACAATTAGGTACAACACAAATGATTACAAATGATTACAGGAACCCTAATACGATAGCGTAAGTAAAGTCTACACTCGTCAAAATTTAAAAAAAATCTTGCTTCATACAATACATTAAAAAAAAAAAACAATGTCAGACATAATGTAAAATGTCATACTTACATCACCCGTGTGCTTAAAAATTAAGATACATCATAAACTTTTTCCATAATGAAACACAATTATATCCTAGAGTACTGCCAGTGACCTCACAGTCATTCCATTTACCTAAAACGCTGCCCAAAAGCTTTATTAGGTTTTTAGAACAAGCACAGCTTTGGGCAGTGCCAAGTCATCCGACGTATGTATAGACGGAGGCTGCAATTACGTTACTATCGCTTGGCTCGGGGCGCCGGCCCAGTGCCAGGCTTCCCCGCCAGCTTTGTAGGACATATTGTATTAAAACTAACTCCCTAAGTAGTTATTCTAAATTGTAAATCGTAAAAGATAGATAGAGAGGTTTCAGTGAAATTACATTTACGAATAAATTTACGTATATAATATGTCAGAAAATGTAACTTAACATAATTATAATTATATAATATTATAAATCCGAAAAGTTTGTTGGTTTGTTGGTTTGTTACTCCATCACGCACCAACGGAGCAACGGATTGACTTGATTTTTGGCACGGACATAGTTTAAAAGGCGGAAGGAGCTTTAGGATACTTTTTATCCCGAAAAATTGCATAGTTCCTGTAGGACAGGACAAAAACCATGGAAAGCGAAACTGTCGCCACTATCACAAAGACGCTAAGTGATTAATTCCTCTATGACGCTAATATGGACTAACGAAACGTCACAGCCAAACGTAATTGGATGACAGGTGACATTGTCTGCAGACTTTTATAAATCACAAGTAGCATGGCAAGGGGACAAATTGTTTTTCCACCATTATATCCCCTTGAAGAGGAAATAAAGTATGGATTGAAAATGACAACTAACATTAAAATTGGATAAAATGTTATTTCCTTACTAATATTATAAATCCGAAAAGTTTGTTGGTTTGTTGGTTTGTTACTCCATCACGCACCAACGGAGCAACGGATTGACTTGATTTTTGGCACGGACATAGTTTAAAAGGCGGAAGGAGCTTTAGGATACTTTTTATCCCGAAAAATTGCATAGTTCCTGTAGGACAGGACAAAAACCATGGAAAGCGAAACTGTCGCCACTATCACAAAGACGCTAAGTGATTAATTCCTCTATGACGCTAATATGGACTAACGAAACGTCACAGCCAAACGTAATTGGATGACAGGTGACATTGTCTGCAGACTTTTATAAATCACAAGTAGCATGGCAAGGGGACAAATTGTTTTTCCACCATTATATCCCCTTGAAGAGGAAATAAAGTATGGATTGAAAATGACAACTAACATTAAAATTGGATAAAATGTTATTTTACCTCTGCATGCTACATGTTACTATGACGTTTAATACCAGGCCGTCATTTTGTCTGACATTTAAAATATTTTTAAATCTTCTATCATTAGAGGTTTAACATGTTTCTTTATTCTACCTTTATGGTATACATCATACTTTAATATTATCAATCCGAAAAGTTTGTTGGTTTGTTCCTCTTTGACGCAGCAACGGAGCAAAAGATTGACCTGATTTTTGGTATGGATACCTTTGGTTTAAAAGACAAAGTGATAGTAGGATACTTTTTTATCTCGAGAAAATTCGTGATTCCCATGGGATAGGACAATAACTGTTTCTCAGCAATGGAGCAACGGATTGACTTGATATTTGGGGTGGGTATAGTTTGGAAGACGAAAAGTGACATAGGATACTTTCCATCGCGAAAAAATTGTGGTTCCCGTAGGACTTAACAATAATTTTTTCTCAGCAACGGAGCAACTTGCCTTGGCTTATTGCATGAATATAGTTTTAAAGACGAAAAGTGACATAATAGGCCACTTTTTATCGCAAAAACTTTAACAGTTCCCGTAGGATAGGATAAAAACTAAGAGAGCGGGCTGCGGTAGCAGCCGTCTAAGCGCCAGAAATAACCTGTCATGGCAAGTTTAGGACGTTCCTACATTTTTCGCACTCCTTCGCGGCACTCAACAGAGCTAGCCCAGACTCGGGCTCCATAACGGAGCTTGCGCTCTCGCCATAATGACGGAGTGTTTCGGAGCACACGACACATCGTCATCCACCACTCTGGACTAACCAGTACTGAACGTCAGACAGCATTCCAACGCCCTGGTCCCAGTGCAGCGGGTCAGTCATAGTAGCCCAGCGCCTGCCTCTTCAACTGCAGAGGGCAGTGAGAACGGCCATCGCGATACCGACACCTCTCTTCCCCTGCAGCCCCACTGCGTCTGCCAACACGTTGACGGCCTAGCGGAAGGTAGGGTAGGTGGCGGCACCCACACCACCAGTTCCATATATCCCTCCGCGGCCCCTAATCCGCGGCTGTCATATCAGAGTCCAGGAAGCAGCCTTGCTTTATGAAACTGAGAAGGGTTATTCCCAGCAAGTAACTGGAGATAGAGAGACAGAAAAGAAGCCACACCCAGCGCAGCAGGAGGAGCTGGAGTTCATATGCCTGGCAGACGGAGCAGCACTAGAGCAAAATCTTAACCAAGAAATTAACATATTTACAGACGGCAGCAAAATTAAAGGGAAAGTTGGGGCGGCATTTGGGATGATGCCACTGAGATCAGTACCCGCAAGCTGAAATTGGCCGATTGGTGCTCCGTGTACCAGGCCGAGTTATTGACACTTCTTGAGGCTACCGAAAAAGCAAAAATCTTTTGTGACTCCAGGTCTGCACTGGAAACGGTAGTTGGCGTATCTTCCCTCCATCCCTTAGCAGTAAATTCAAAGCTAACATAAAGTTGCTACACGCACAAAATAAAATAGTGAAACTTTATTGGATTAAAGCACACGCGGGGATGGAGGGAAATGAGAGAGCGGACCAGCTAGCAAAGGAAGCAGCACTGCACTCGAAGTGCAGACCTATTTACGATAACTGCCCCGTTTCATTCGTCAAGCGAGAAATCCGAAAGGACTCTCTTGACGAGTGGAACCGGCGTTATCAGGATGGCCACACAGCGGCGGCAACCAAAACATATTTTCCGGATGCAAAGGCGGCATACAAGATCGTAAGTAGCACCAGTGGGAATCATAACTCAAGTGCTGACGGGGCATGGTGGGTTTTCCCAATACTTACATCGATTTAAGTTGAGGGAAAGCCCATCGTGCATCTGTGAACCCACAAAAGAGAAGACTCATGTGCAGTGGCAAATAATCTTGGAATGCCCAGTTTATGGAAAGCAGAGATTTTATTTAGAACAAAAAATTGGAATTAATCTAACACGTAAAAACCTTAGAAACAAATTTATCGATTTTTGCACAAATATTTGTAAAAAAGCAATAATTAGGAACAAGTAGGTATAAACTTTGCTGTACCATTGTAATGTTTATTATAACTGCAAACAGCCAAAAACATTGAAATATAGGTATAGTTTTTATTCATTTGTAATTAAGACCCCTGACCCTTGCATATACACTCCAACCTTGCATTCCTTTAAGGTATTTTGATATTTGTCGGTTAGGTTATTAGGTTTCGCAGCCGACATAAACATAAGCCAAAATCAAAATATAACGCGGGCGAAGCCGCGGGTAAAAGCTAGTAATTATATAAATTACTTTTCGCAAAAAATGGCATGGCCGACTTCAACTGTGTACAGAATTCGCGAATACTTTACGGATGTAGCATTTGTCATATTATTATTGTTGACTTAATAAATTTTATCAAAATCGGCTGAGCCATTTTTGATAAAATTTAAATGGGACCAATTTCGAAGTACACTCTTTCCAATAAAAAAAGAATTATCGAAATTGCCAAAAAGTGGATCATAAACAAGGCAGTCAAGTATTTTGCAAAGATTTTCTTTTCAGCGAAAATGTTACAACATTTACCATACATGTCGCCACTTTTACATAGGTAGTCGTATAGCTTTTAGGAACATTTCATAAAATTTGACGACAGCCCACGATTCCAGACATTCTACGCCACATTTCCATCGACACCTACATTTTTCCTTTGTTTTCTTCCTTTTGTACTAATTTTGGCCTAGGAATAAGTAATACTCAGAAATTCAGAACAAATCACACACATTAAGGGGCTGTATTTCAATCCAAAATTCCAATCAAAGTTCTCGAGTGGAGACCACATGCCGACAAGCGCAGCGTCGAACGTCCACCCACGAGGTGGATGATGACCTCATTAAGACCGCAGGATCGCGCTGGATGCAAGCCGCTACCAAGCGGTTTTACTGGAGATCTTTAGGGGAGGCCTACGTCCAGCAGTGGACGTCCTGTGGCGGATGCGGGAAATTGTTCTTTATCAACGTGGTCCGAAACGACCTCTTCCTTCATCGTTCTCGGCGTTTCGCCCCGCGGGGCGAATGGGGGCATTCAAAAAGAGTCATGGGCGATTCACCCCGCGGGCCGAACAGCTTGCGGGGCGAAACGCCGCATTACCCAAACGAACGAACGAACTTCAAACCAAAATAATAAATACCGATCACTTCCGAGGTTCCTAATAGACATGCTTGGTTCAGAATGAAAGCAGAAAATCAATTTTTGAACCTATACGGGTATATTCATATTCATATTCATATTCATTTTATTCATAAAAAATATTACACGTCAAATAATGTTTGTTTTAACACAAAAACAATTACATTCAAGATTATAGAATTACATACACATTGATAAATAATTTAAATTAAAAATGTCAACATTCAAATTATAATAAATTAATTAATTATGTCACGGCAATAAACTAAAACTAAAACAAGTCTTTAAAAATAAAATACAACTAAATTACATCATTGTAAAAATAATAAACAATTGATAAAAACAATATTTAAACAATAAACCTATCGTTTATTGTATACATTTAAGCATGTCAAAATCATAAAATGTCTCCTCGACAAGCCAGCGTTTTAGGCGGGCTTTGAAAGAAATTAAGCTAGGTGCGTCAGTAACACTATCAGGCAACAAATTATAGACCTTTGGTCCCATAACATGTGTAACCCTTGTGGACTTTTCCAGTGTGTGAGGTACGGTTTCACCTCTTGTTGGTCCGTTTACGATCCCGCATAGAGTACAAGGCCAGATTCATCCTCACATATACCGCCACCTGAAATATTACAAGCGACGGCAACGTAAGGATACCCAACCTTCTAAAGTGTGGACGGGCAGATTCATCCTGGGGGATCCTAGCAATCATTCGGACGGCGCGTTTCTGCATTCTAAATGCTCGCAACCAGTCCGCGGCGCGGCCCCAGATCTCCGTTCCGTACTGCAGCACTGACTGCACGGTCGCGAAATAGCAGCATCGAACCACTTCCGTCGGCACGACCCCCAAGTCTCTTAAGCGCGAAACATGCACTACCCAATTTACTACAAACTTTATTTATTTGGGATTCCCACTGTAGTCCTCTATCCAGTTCGAACCCAAGGAATGTCGAAGTCGATACTTGAGTTATTTTAATTCCCTTAATAAATACTGTTAAGGGCCTAGGTGATCGGCCTGTCAAGTAAAAATGCATAAATGCGTCTTGGAGAGGTTTAGTGCCAGGCCGTTCGCCTCAAACCAGTCTGCGAGCTGAGAGGTGGTGGTGTTCAGTTTCTCCTCCAGGAGGTCCACCGTGGGCGCCGTCACCACTGCGGCGACGTCATCAGCATACATAAATATTTCGGCCGCAGTGATGGCGGCCGGCAGATCATTCAGCAGAAGAGAAAACATGATGTTGGACGCTGATGATCCCTGCGCCACTCCTATTTCAGATGTCAATGGATCTGACTTCACACCGCTTTCACCATCTACTACTATTTGTGATCGTTCACGCATCAAATCTGCTATCAGGGCATAAGATGGCCCGTCCACGCCGTAGTGCCGTATTTTTACGTTTAACACGGCGCGGTCGGCGACATCAAACGCTTTGGATAAATCACAGCAGATAAGAGCGACCTGCTGTTTAGGTTTGCTGTCTCTGGCGGCCACCACCCTCCGAACCACCTCACGGGTCAATGATGTTGTAGATCTGCCTGCGCGGTACGCGAACTGGCGATCAGAGAGGGCATCGGTGTCATTTAAAAAGTTTATTAGGCGAGTGCTTAGGCCGTTTTCAAAAATCTTTGCAACAGCCGGAATTATCGCAACGGGTCTATAATTATCTATGCATTCGCGTTTGCCTTTTCCTTTATACAGCGGAGACACTTTGGCTATCTTCAATGGCGTTGGAAACGTACCTTCTGAAATGCAAGAATTAACTAATTCAGCCAGCACTGGTGCAAGCGGTAACACGATACTTCTAAACAATTTCATTGACAGCCCATAAATATCTTTTGATGTTTTTGGTGGGATGCGCTTCGTTATAATATGGCACACTTCTTCTGCACTGAACCTTAAGAACCTAAGCGAGCGGTCGGCCGGCGGGCGCGCCGAACGCAGCGCGACGCCGACGCGCTCGATATGGGCGCGAGGCGATCCACACGCTTCCGACGCGTTCAAAAAACGCGCATTTACCGAATTAACGGCACATTTTTTGGTCGGGAATTTCCCCCCCTGACTAGTCTTTATTACTTCAGTGAAATCTATTTGAGGGAAATTATTTTTTCCTCTCTCTTTGTTGACAATAGTCCACATAGTACGACAAGAGTTGGACGCAATCATATATAGATAAAGATCCCGAGACCGAGTAACAAAAAATATGTCCGACTGGTGACACGCTGAACACAATTATTTAGCTCCACTTACTTTTCTTTTGTACTTACGGTCGTCAGACTTCTGCTACAAACTTCTAGCCTACAACACAAGTTGGACTCTCCGCCAACTTGAATACAGCTTTTCTTGAGTAATTTTTGACGATTTTACATTTCCTGATTGCTGCCTGATTTATTCGTAGATCCTGGCCTCAGAACAATAACTATAGCCAGTGCTGGCTACGTTTCGTGTCTGTGAAGGCCGCACGTTTAATTAGATTCTCATTTATTGACGTATCGAAAGGGCAACTCCATCTTGATAGCTGTCGGGGATGTCGGCGGGAAGGAGCGGAGTAATGTGATTATTGTTGAAGGGAAACAGAGCTCGGAGTCTCATTGGACGCAGAATACGAGAGAAGCAGAGCCACGGTAATAGCATCTTACAGTATTGTGACTCGGCCCTGTACTTGAGATAAATATCTACAGCCCCGCGTGGCCACGCAGTGCGTAACACGCGCTAGGGCTGCCCCGCCTGTGAAGTAAATCGCACGCTTACTGATTAGCAGACACACGTTCGTCCGTCACTACGGCGTATCCGCAGCTGTTGGTGTACCGAGTGTATACCGCACCCCGATGCGCGTAGGTATGATTCGCGTTCCGACCGCGCTTGACCACTAACTCGCCTAATGGTAAGCGACGTTGTGGTCGAAGATAAAACACACATACCTAGAAGATACCTATTTACTCTGATCTTGAAAAGCTTTAGATTATATCTTTTAGGAAACAGGAAAGCAGGAAGACTGTTCTATTCCCTGGCGGTACAAATCAGAAATGTTCAGGCAAACCGCTTTGTGCGTATCGAAGGAAAACCGACAGTGTAGGGGTGGTAATGTGGCGTCTTTCTACTTGTCCTGAAGTAAAAAAGGGATGGTAGGATAAGGTCGTGCTCAGTTGTATGCATGAAGACGGAATACTGTTTGTATGAAGATGGAATACTGTTCGATATCATTGCCGTGACAGAGCCCAGAGCCTCATTGGACTCAGAATACGCAGTGTGTTACGAATGTTAGATAAGTGTACCAATATATAATAGTAGTAAGTTTTCTAGAATAGATTGATATTATTTTAGTCGTGGTAACACACATGCGCACATAAACACTAGCAAAAAATCTTTCTACAAACCTTGCGTTTGAGCATTTCCTTTTAGCCCAACGGCACTAAAGCCTTACCTTGCTGACCTTTCCTGACGTAAATGCTTCAGAAACTATCTAAACATTGTCTTTTCAAGTATTTAACTATTGTCGTAGATGAAATTAATGTTATCTACTATTAAACGTATGGGGGTCTGACGAAAAAAAACACATGTGTTATATATTTTTTTGATTGCAATTCAGCATGATACAGTAAATAAACTTTCTTTTCTTGAAATTCGGGTTGGGCCCATGGAAAAAGTGGTTCATAATAATTGAAAATTAAAATGAGAAACGAAAAATAATGTATTTCTTTTAGTACAAAATACATGAAATATGTAGCCATGGCCATCAAACTAGGTGTGAGAACACCTGTATTTTAATGGAAAGCCTTCCTAATAATTACATCGTTATGAATTGTACAGTTTTATATTTAATGGTAATTAAAAATTCTAAACTAAAAAATAATAATATTGTTGAGTTTATTATGGTGAGCCTACAAGTCATATTACAGTGTTGTTTATAAGTTTCAATACAATGGTGGTAATGGTAATTCACAATTATAATGGTGGTCTGAAACACTCCTTGTTGGCTTAGTATACCATTATTGAATAATAAGTACTTATGCATTTAAAATCCAATTTTATTGTGCCAATTAAAAACTTCCATTGTAAAGTTACTCAACAAATCCAGATTTATATCCAGCAACAAGATTGGCGCAGACTTTCAACCGCTGAAACTGCAAATGAAAATCGAAAGAAAACACCGTTTGAACTTTGAAGAGCCCAAAACAAATTAATTTAGAACGACAACTAGATACTAACTCAATTTAACAGCTTACGCAAATCAGTGTGCGTCAAACACCTTGACTAATTTACATTATTCAAATACCTCCCCCTATAAACGACAAAAGCGTGTACACACGAAATATGTTGCCTTGAATTACGCAGAGCATTGTTTGAACATGTTAACGTCGACACGCTGCGCCTGTGTGCTTTTATATGCCTAAATGTGCCTGATTGTGCCTGTGTGTGCCTGTATGTGCCTGCGGCTTGATCGATTTAATTAACGCGTCGAGAAGTTATGAATAATTTAGCTTTAAGAGCCTAAGGGCTGTACTGACAGCGTGCGATACGATATATCAACACTGGAATGATCATGGGGATATATTCGTTTCGTATATATTTCATCAGCAGCAAATTTTAAGTAAGGAAGTTCAGGGCATCCATAGAAGGTACCTAATCTGACGATCTAATTAGATTCTCTGGACCATGTTGGATGCACGCTGTATACAACTGAATACTATTAGAGTTCTTTGTCCAAGAGTGTACATCGTGACGGCTGATATAGTAATGATACCGTTCAACTGTGCAACAGTGTTTCCACTTAAGATTTTAAACTTGCACTAAATTGAGGAATTTGCATTCGTCAAAATGCGTAAATACCAGTGTATGTATCTTTTTACCCTAAAAATTCCCTGTAAGAGGTAATTTTACCTTGAAATTATCCTGTCTAAATCTAAGTATCTAAATCCCTGTTTGAATAAAAACGCCCTAAGTTCTACGTGAAACATGCACTTTTTCCCTAAAATAGGGCTAAATCCCTAAATGAGGAATCACTGCCGTGCAATTACCGTACCGTAAGTTTCAGCTTTTTCCATTGTTTAGTTACGACTTTAGTAATCGTGAATAAGTCTACGCTTGGCCACCTTGGAAGAAAAATTAACAGCGTAAAGGTGGCAGTGAGGCGTTTTCTTACTTACTTATCCTGTTGCCCTGTAGTAAAAAAAAGGATGGTAGGATAAAGTTGTTTAGCTCTGATGCACATATTCCGAAATAAATCCCACAGAAAATCGATAGACTCGCAACCTTACGGCTGCTCTAGTAATTTACAGCTCATTGTAGTTTTAACTTTTGCTATGTGTCGAGTGGTGTGCGTGAATGTCAGCAGTTTACCGGAGACGCGACCGTTTGCCCTTTGACACGACCTGATACGTTTCCATCTAGTTGGCGCCCGACTTGGAGCCAGCTTTGAACCTTCGAACTAAATAAAAGAAATAAAAAAAAATTATCTCAGAAACTCGTCACGCTATCGCCACACAATCGTGATATAGCAAAGGCTGTTGACATTCATAAAATGCTACGTAATTGTAGCTACAATTTATGCCCAAAAAGAGATTAATGCATTTTTTTCTTATTTCATACAGGTTTGCGTTTGACTACACACTGCTTGATGTTAAGCAGATATGCGGTCTAGGATGTAACACGCTTACCTACGAGTAGAAGATACCTATTTACTCGGGATTTGAAAACAGCTACACTGTACTTTGGCTGGAAGACAGACTCAGGCAAAGCGTTCCACATTCTGTCAGTTCGTATGAGGAATGTGGACTCGAAATGCTTGGTTAATTCTAATATACCATTACCTTGTACAATATTTAATTAGTTGCTTTATTTGTTTTGGAAAATACGTTTTCTTATTATTTTCTATAATAACAATAACCATTCAAAGGAATTTCATGATTTCGCATCTTTTAACATTTATCTTTTAAGATTACTTGTAAAATATCGCAGGGCGATGGCGGCCTTGATCAAAAATCAAATAAAAAATACGAAATTCCGTAGTAATTTAACATTACATACCTTTATTTTTTCCTGCGAATTTGTTAAGCATATTATATTTATTATCTAAATCTTGATATGATTTGCGAGTATAAACCGAATCAGTTAAGAACGAGTCATGATATAGGTTTAAGAAGATTCAGGTAATGAGATTTGTCGAGTGATCTAATGTTTGGAGAACTACTAGTCATAGATGCTTCAACTATGGAACAAGCACAGATTTACAAAGGGAAGGGAACAAGATAGGTCAGTGCCATCTCTCGTCAACATTAAGAAGTTCTTAAAACTTCAATTGAGTGATAACCTGTCTAATACGGGTATCATAGGTGGCGCCACCAACGTTAAAAGTTGGTTAAAATGATAAACACTTCACAAATTCAACGCAAAGTCAGGACTGCGAATTAGCTCAGTTGGCAGAGCGTCGGGCTAGTGATCCGAAGACGCAAGGTTCGAGTCCTGCATCCGCGACGATTTTTTGAAATGTTTATCATAAAAATAACTCTTTAAGATAGGTCAGACCGGTTATAAAGTTTGTCACGAGTTTTTCATTCAATTATCGCCTAGCTGGTATAAATAGCGGCCGTCAGCAACCTATCATGCGGAGACACCAATCTCGGCCCAAATTGCTTCGAACTTGTGCGACTTGGCCTTGAAACGTCTGTGAAGAAAATTAGGTTCTGTTACTCTCTGCGTCTCGATTTGGTTAGTCTCGTTCAAGCTTGGGCTGATTCTTATCTGTATAATAGTAATATTATGTTTTTGGAAATACAATATACTAGCTGCCCGTCCAGGCTTCGCCCGGTTTCAGATGAATTATAGCTTTAAACCTTCCAAAAGGAATATTCTAAAAGATAGTGACAACCGCATTGCAATATTTTGTCTAGTTTGGAAGATGTAAGCGGATACACAGACAGACACTCAAAAATAGCGGTTTTGCGTTATACTGTGTAGTGATTCAAATTCAAATTTAAAATGTATTGACATATTACGTCATGTGCTTAGAAACGTCAACAAAATAAAATTATAAAATTACAGAATAACTGAACACACAGGAGCAATAATCAAAATAACAATAAACAAACAAAAGGTATAATGGTGATGATATTAAGTCGTTATTTGGATGGGTGACCGCGGTTGACATTTTCCAACTGAGCGCTACCGTGGCTTGGATGACACGTTAAGTTGTAGGACCCGGTTGATTTAACCGTTTAGCCGTGTCAGAGGCCTTCAGGCAGCCTAAAACACTTGAGACCAGGGCTAGCCACGCGGCCTATACGAACTTACTTTTTTACATTATACTATATTGACGTGATTACGTCTTAAAAATTAACTAACGCCCACTACATGCACGAAAAAGCGTCACGTTCCACCTGAGCCGAGCATGTAAGCAAGTGTGGGGAACAATCGATAGTATGTTTTCGGTTTGTTTCAGTTGTTGATTCAACAATGTTTTCTTATGGCTTTATCACATAAAGTTATCGCCCGTAAACCGAATTTACAGACATCCTTTTTTTTTTTAAATTAAAAGCATCATTACTAAAACGGACACTAAGAATGAAGAAAAGTACAATTTAAACGTCTTTGAATCTATAGTAAACGTATACTTAACGTAAGCATGCAACATTACAGACAACATGAAATCTATTTCCAGTAAAAAGCTCGATTTTTTTATGTTTATGCACAAAGCAGCTTCTTATTTTCATTTCTATCTGATAAGCAGAAGTGTAGAAGGCTTAGCCGCTGTGGATTTTCAGGTAACATGGTTGACATTTTATTCCAAAGCATTTAAATATAAAATAACTAGAAGCTTTAAATAGTTCATTAACTTATAATTTATTTGAAACGACGTGACAAGAAAATTGCTTTGTGAATTATAATTCGCCATTTGGCGGCTTTGTCGCGGTTTTAATTAAATAAGTACCTAATAAGTACAGGCTTTGTGAATAAGGCACGCGAGGCTTGCGCCTGTTACGTACATACCACCTCGTAAAACTATGCTACGCTGTGATGTTGGGTACGGCATAGTGGCAATGGAATACCACATAATATTAGATATTGTATTATTTAGCTATTTCTATCATAATGTTTTGATGCTGAAAAGACTTTACAAACATTTTCGAATATTTAAGTTATTTGCAGGAATTGGAATGCTCTACCTCCTTCATTGTTTCCTGACAATTACAATATGGATATCTTTAAAACAAGAGGGAACAAGTATCATATACGTCTAAAATATGCTGAAGTTCATAAGGCGAGTTGGTGGCCAAATGTAGAGTTATTGTGCATAAAAATTTTGCGTTAAAAATGAATTAATTTCAATCTGTTGTAAAAAAAAAGCTAGGCGCTCGAATTCGAACGGCTAAACCTCGTCCATGTATTGGCGTTTCTGCACCTTTGTGTTGTATAATACGTAATTCTGAATGCTACAAAGTTAAGCAAAACAATTCTTAACGATAACATAATAAACATCAGTCCGATCAAATTATAGAGTCTTAGCAAGTAGAGTGCCGCCGGCCTTTTGCCAATTTTGTGTCATTTTTTGCTACTTTAAATGGTTGTGTAGACAATAGGGTAGTTGACTGGTATTGAATTAATTAAAAGTATTAGGATTAGTGAATTCTGTAATTAATTGTGATTTGTAAACTGAACAAATATTTCAAATTGTCTAATCAATTTCACAGAAATACCTAAGCTTGTAAAGATTTTGGTAGGGATAAAGAGGGGGTGACTTGTCCCTTTCCCACAAAACATGACATGGTATGGAGAGTGTATGACACTTACGGGCAGAGACGTCATACCCTGGTTAAGTGCGCTCTTTGTCTAGCAAGATAATAAAAATGCTTGTAACACCTTTATTTCGGAATTGATTTTATTTTTGTTTTCGTTAATTGGCTCTGTTTATGGTTCCCTGTTACAAGAGGACATCAATAAACTCTTGTCTACTAGCCTATTTTAAAGCTAAAATAATATTTTAAAAACATTTTCAAACTTTGCCATTCATACAAACAATATTTATTATGTTACATTCATTATAATAGATGCAATAATTTTGACATCGAATGTCCAAAACCGATTCCTACCAAAACGCACCAACCTTGAATAGAAACACGTAAAAACAAACCTATCTCTATATTGCTAGTTTTATGGAGTACCTTATTGCTTCCTGCAGTACTTTTCCACCTATTTCCCTCCTCACTTAGCTAAATACGTTGGCGGCCATTACTTGGCTATTTAATTTCGGTTTCTGCGAACGGCGTCACGCGACTCGTGTCATTTTCATTTAAATTCATCGAATTACCATAAAACTTCCCGCCTAATGGAATGAAAAGGGAGATAACATTACTTTCGACGTAAATAAACAAAGGTGCTTTTCGTAAATAAATGAAATGCAAGGTTTTTTATGCAAGTGAAATATATCTGTACTGTACCAGCCTTTTTAATAGGCCACTGCAGGACGTAGGCCTACCCGCGAAGGGTGATTGGGCCATATCCACCACGCTGGCCCAGAGCGGGTTGGTGGATTCACACACGCCATCGAATTTCTTCTACGGACGTATACAGGTTGCCACACGATGTTTTCCTTCACCGAAAAGCCAGTGGTGTGAAATTCCGTACATATGTTCCAAAGAAACTCATTGGTACGGGACCGGGATTGAACCCACGACCTCAAGAATGACAGGCCACTGTTAGAACCACTAGACCACCACGGCTTACAAGTGAAATATGGAACGGGAAAACTCTTCTTGCGGTAAAAGTATGAAGGGCTCATAACAGACAATTCAACGGTACTTAAAATTTCAAACTCCTACAGTTGCTGTACTCGTATTTCTAGGTAATTTAGAAAGTACGCTTTTTGGTATTTGTACATTTATATTTTGTGTTATTGATGTAGAATTTTTGAGTAGTTAAAACGCAATAACTTCTGTTAAACACGTACATTATCTTATCCCTTATTATATTCATAAATTCATACATTTGCATATTATTCTGCGTCAATTACAGTCAAAATTATAGAAAAGAACAAAAAAATGCTTGAACAATAAATGTAGCTGTAAATTTGTATGCAACGAGAAGCTTGTTACCGACTGACAACAAGACAAAGAAAATGGTAGAAGAGTAATTTCTTTTAATTATTTCACAGCGCAGGGTCTCTTATAAGTCTTGCGTTTGTCGTATAATATAGAATGTTTGTCTACCTATGGACCGATTTAAATTTGATTTTCTTTTTGAAAAGTGGATGAAGAGAATATGTTGTCTGGGATTTACTTTTTCAATTTAACTTACTGGCGGTTGATTAATTTGGCATAGATACTTCTAGTTATATTTCCTTTATTTCCTTTTATTCCAGAAAAAAAAAACAAAAAACATACGAGTAGCGAGAAAATCCACAGAACTGGCCTGGTAACCCCTCAACAAAGGCATTGAAGGTATCCGAGTACGTTCGAGGTTCGTAAATTTTATCAAACGCGGCATAACGCGGGTAAAAAATGTTTATGGAGTAAATTGGGTTTTCCCTGCCGGCTGCCGCTAAGGCAACATTTACCTTGCTGCTATACCTAAATTTACACAAAGAGATACGTAGGCTAGGATATACCTAATAATATATCTTTTCATACCACATGCTCGAAAATGACCAGTTAAATGTCATCATACGAGTACAATCCCAACGTAAAACAAGACATTATTATCTTATCACAATCTCGATGGCTATGACGGCAATAATGTTGTATGAAACTCCCTAGGCAGTAACGAGATTTAAATTTGGAACTTCATAATTCGTATGGAAACTACTTAGAACAAATACGGTCATTGTGAAATGATTTTATTCGATAATTGGGCTGGCCACGACAATTGACAATACAAAATCTGTATAATACATACATAATAATACATAGTACCGCCAACAATAGGTCTCGTCATTCAACTAAGAAAATACATAATTTCCGTGTACAAAATTGAAACGAGTATAAATATTTAAAACAATTGATTAAAAATAATACCAAATAACTCAATAAGATGGGATACTGTAAAGGGACAATAAATTGTATAAAAATCTAATTAATGTATTATCGAAGTTATAGAAATAAGTTTAATGTGTGTGTGAGTGTGCGTCTGTCTATGAGATTGTAGTTTTTTAATGAAATGACCAATTTTGATGCAGTTTTTTTATAATTGAGTTGGTTTATTAAAATTTTAACAGACGCGGCATATCTAACGCGGCTAAAAATGTTTAAGGAGTAATTGGGGGTTCCCGCGCGGGCCGTTTCGCTAAGGCAACATTATCCTCACTGCTGTGCATACTTACTTATGATGTTCTTAGGGGGATAATACTGCGTAAATTTTAAATAAAGGTTCGCTTAGACTAGGATATAATTATTAGCTTTGTTGTGCTTAAAAATCCGCCAAGTGCGAGTCGGCCTCACGCACGAAGAGTTCCGTACCGTGTGGAAGCCCCATTCCTCTTGCCATATTAATAGCAAGCAAAAAACTCTTTGTTCTTAACTTGATGTACGGGAGCCCTCCTTAAATATTTATTTTATTCTGTTTTTAGTATTTGTTATTATAGCGGCAACAGAAATATGTACATCATCTGTGAAAATTTCAGCTGCCTATCTATCATGGTTCATGAGATACAGCCCGGTGACAGACAGACAGACGGACAGACGAACATCGAAGTCTTAGTAATAGGGTCCCGTTTTTACCCTTTGGGTACGGAACCCTAAAAATGAGTACGTAACTTCGATGCAAAAGAAATGGTACTATAAAGGAGGATGAGCAAACTGGTCTTAAAATATATAAGTCTACCCGCAGGGATGGCGCATGGCGAATTTTGGTAGATTATTATAAGAATTAAAAAAATAATGCGACAGCAATAAAATTCAACCTACAGAAACTGATATATTTTACTTTTAAGAATAGTGAAATATGAATGTACCTGTTATATTTCCACGATAATGATGATATTTATATTTCGCAGGAACGCGCTGGATGCAGGCCGCTTCCAACCTGCCTTTTTATATCGGCCGGAAATCCATAGGGGAGGCCTATGTCCAGCAGTGGACGACTTACGGCTGATGGATGGATATTTCCACTGTATAATAATTATGCGAAATTGAAAGCTGATAGATTTATTTTTGTTTTTTTATTTAGGATAAATAAGTGTTAATTATATTTGGAAAAGAAAAAAAGGTCTAGTTGTTCGAAAAAAAAGGCAATAGATTCGATTAAAAATATCTCTAAAACTTTTTACTTAATCTTAGTATAATTTATTACTATGTATGTAATTAACTTACCTTCATGTAAAAAGTGATAACGTTTAACTTATTGTTACAAATAAATAAGTATTACTATGAAAATGTCAGCTCTCAGCCACATCTACTTAACATGAGAAAACTGAAATTTAGTAAAGATAGATAGATATAACTCTTTATTGTGTGCACTAATACTATTTTAGTACAAAGTAGACTACTTATCTTAAATTAGTGCCACAAATGGCGGCCTTATCGCTGACAGCGATCTCTACCAGACAACCACTGAACGGAAAGAGATCACAAACAAGAGTATAAATGGGAGGTACCAAAAACAACTAATAATAATATAAATGTCAGGACAGGACTATTGTCGCCAATAGGCCTGATATCGTGGTGGTTGACCGGTCCCAGCGCCGGGCAGTGCTCGTTGACATCACCATCCCGCATGACGAGAACCTCGTGAAGGCCGAGATTCAAAAGGCAGTGATCCTGGACACGGCGCGCATTGTCAGGAGGTTCCTCAGCCTGTAGCCCCAACCACCGGTAGCTTGGGCCCCGCCCCGTTGCCGGCGGCACTCTAGGTTTAGGTTTTTTTATAGTATTTTGTTCTTTTGTATAAATATTGTAAAAAAGCTTACATTTAAGACAATAAATGCATATATATATAAATGTAAATAATATATATATATATATATATATAAATACTACAAAAAATAAAGTATAATAGTAAAGTATAGTAATAAAGCAATACAACCTAAATATTTGTGCTTCTCAATACTAAAAATACTCATAAGAAGCAGGCAAACTTCCCGGACGAGTAAAAGCTCGTCCGTAATCCTCATGCAATATTCAGCACGGAGGCTGTATTAGCAGCAAACAGTACGTCTCTACACTCTATACCCTCTATACTCTCTGCACCTCAGAAGAATTCCTAGTAATAGAAGTAATGCTAAGTATTACTCAAATAAAAAACTATGTCACAGCTGTCTTATTCATATCTGGTTACACAGGATACGCGAAAGTGAGTGAAATATAAAAAAACACAGTCTGTCGCATACCTCAAAATCACCAGTTGGAATGTCAATATGGATAAAATTTGGTTAGATTTGGTCATTTGTTTTTTTCGGAAATTTGAACTACTTTTACCTACTACTACTTTTTACCTGTTTGAATTTGGACACCCGAGATGGCTCAATGTTAGTTTGTGAAACCTTTCGAAATTAAGTAAGTTCGGGTGTATGTGCATCTTTTTCTAACCCCTTATAAATTTCATATTTAAAATGGGACAAAATGATGTGTATCTCTTGCTATTACATTACTGTTTCTAGTACTTTGTTCTTATTCTATGGTCTCTACACTCTCTATACTCTCTGTACCACCATGTCTAACTGTTTCATCCGTAATGGAAGCCGGATTATCGTTATAAGGTATATTTATTTATTTACATTCCTTTACTTGTCACACTAACAGCCATGCCAAGGCGTGTGACGAGTCAACAATACAAAATTCAAACGGAGTACTATAGATACTAAAATAATACTAAAATATAGAATAGAAGACTAAAATAATACTTTCGAGATCTTAATTACATGTTGAAGTCACAAAAATATAGTAAATAATGAATGCAAAAAACTAAATAGTTACGTATATGTCAAAAATTAAGAATCTAACACAAATTAAATTAGAACAAAAAAAAAAATCCCTTTATAAGTTGGCATAAACCTGTTAGATTTAAGGCCTCTGATATGGCTAAATAGTTAAAATAATTGAGGCTTATCTTCCGAGGCACTGTACTGTACTGGGCGCATTGCTTGTTGCTTTCTTTCGATGAAAAAAATCTTCAGAACGGTTAGTCTTCGGATGGGTGACCGCGGGTGGCATTTGCAAGTGAGCGTTACCGTGGCTCGGATGACATTATAAATTGTAGGTCCCTGTTGTTTTAACCGTTAAACCATGTCAGAAGCCGTCAGGCGGCTTAAAAAAATCGAACACCAGGGCTAACCGCCCGTCCTATACGAACTTGGATATTCCATGAGCCCTACGCGTTACCATGAGCGCTGCATTAAAAGCGCTACGTCAAAAGCGCTACATCAAAAGCGCTACGTAAAAGAGCTACGTCAAAAGCGCTACATCAAAAGCGCTACGTAAAAGATCTACGTTAAAAGCGCTACGTCAAAAGAGCTATTTTAAAAGCGCTACGTCAAAAGCGCTACATCAAAAGTGCTACGTAAAAGAGCTACGTCAAAAGCGCTACATCAAAAGCGCTACGTAAAAGATCTACGTTAAAAGCGCTACGTCAAAAGAGCTATTTTAAAAGCGCTACGTCAAAAGAGCTATTTTAAAAGTGCTACGTCAAAAGCGCTACGCCATGAGCGTTATATACGCACTTATACGCACCCATTTATACGCACCTTAAAGGTGCGTATAAATTAAGCGCGGCAGCCGCGCGAGCCAATGTTCGACCAGAGTTGACGTTCATTTGCCGCGCGAGCCAATATGTAGATATAAATTTAGTTGGACGTGGCAGGCGCGCGCGGCAGGCGATCCATCACGAACAAACCGCGGCGGATAGACAGACCAGTTCACTCTTGTAAACCTGCGAGTATGGACGCGCGTGGTCGGGCGGCTGCCGCTTTCATTGTGATTCACCATCTTATTTGTAAAAAAAAGAAAAGAAAAAGGCGTTGGTGGATGAAAAAATTATATCTAAATAGATCGCTATATGGCCCGAAACTTCTGGAAGACATAAGATATGAAGCCGTTGCAAACACTATAAAAAATTTTACGCGAGTGTCAACTACAGAGTTCGAATTAATAAAATCATTAATAGAACCAAGTGTTATGAAAATGAACACACAATTTCGAGAGGCAATATCAGTTACTGAAAGATTAGCAATAACTTTAAGATTTCTGGCAACTGGAGACTCGTATACTAGCCTGCAATACCTTTTTCGAGTATCAAAACAGTCAATTTCAAGAATTGTTCCTGAAGTTTGTGATGCACTTTGCGATGCACTAAAAGACTGGGTAAAGGTGAGTAAATAAAATATCTAGTTTTCTTTTATTATTATATTTATTTATTGATATAATTCTTATTATTATTTAGGGGAAAAAATCATCCATAGTCAATGGCGTTGGTTCACGTTCATCAGTAGGAGTAGTGTCTGGAATCTGAGAAGACGGAGTCGAAGTCTGAGGAGACGGCGTTGAGGTGTAGTGTGACTGTGAATAATTTTGGGTACAATACCCATAATTCGAATATTTTCCTAGGTCAGCATCAAATATCACATTGTTAATCGCTTGCTTGACGTAAATTAAAGTGCGTGAATCATATTTACGGAGTTCATTAGCAATGTGCTGGCCGTAAGAAAAATATGGGTCAGCAGATGATGCAGCGGATTCAGTTAGAACCTGAAATGCTTTTTTCAGCATAGGGGAATCTTCTTCAGCGTTTACCTTTTTCTTTTTCTTTACTCTCAGATTATCTGGAGCGTTCATAATGTCACTTGGTGGTTCTATTTCTTGTTCCATAGCAGAAGGTGTAATTGGTCCTGTATCATTATTTTGTGCTATTTGTGCTGTTGCCAACTATAAAAAAAATACGAATGTTTAATTAATTGTTGCAGGTACCGGACTCAGAAGAAGAATGGTTGCAGATAGCACACGATTTCGAAAACAAATGGGACTTTCCTCATGCAGTAGGTGCATTGGATGGCAAACATGTAGTGTTGCAAGCACCTATAAACAGTGGCACAGAATTTTTCAACTACAAACAGTTTTTTAGTTTAGTATTACTAGCTTTAGTCGATGCAGACTATTGTTTTACGTATGTAAATGTGGGTTGTCAAGGTAGACTATCTGATGGAGGTATTTTCAAAAATACAAACTTATACAAAAAACTAGAAGAAAAATCTATGAGACTTCCTCCTCCATCCATTCTTCAAGTGCCCTATTCCTTCAAAGTACCGTATGTGATTCTAGCTGACAAAGCTTTTGCTTTAAATGAATATACTATGAAACCATTTCCAGGAGATCTAGAAAGGGGTTCTGAGGAAAGAATCTTTAATTACAGGTTATCTCGAGCACGTAGATGTGTGGAAAATGCATTCGGGATTCTGAGCTCAGTTTTTAGAGTTCTACGCAAACCTATGTTACTGCAACCAAAGATTGCTACTAAAATTGTTTTAGCAACAATACATTTGCATAATTATTTGAGAAAAAGAACTCTGACAAGATCACAGTACACGCCGCAAGGATGTATAGATAGTGAAGGAAACGAGGGGCAAATTATACCTGGAACTTGGAGAAATGAAACTGCCCCTACATCACTACTGCCTCTTAACTATATCCCAAGAAGAGCGGGAAATTTTGCACAACAAATACGTTCACACCTAGCCCATCACTTTGTTACCAATGGTGCAATATCTTGGCAAAATAGATATTAAAACTTGTACTCACATTTTCAGACATTGTGTCCAATGTTTCATTGGGTAGATCTTTATCCCTCATGAAATTAAAATCATCAAACGCAAACCACTTCGAAACGTATACTTCATTTGTCGCTGTAATAAAAATAAAAATTATTTACGTAATTACAATAATGCGTTTTATTTTTTGTTGTAAATGCAAAATAAATAGGTACTTACCAGAACCAGTACGACAACTTTTAGCTATTCTAGATTTTTCTCTTCTGTAGGACGCCAAAAGCGTAGTCATTTTTTTTTTCAAGTCAGGAATAGGTATATCCATTTTCTTACTGATTTCTACCCACGCATCATACCTCAACGAGTTATTGCGGTATTGGGAGGATTTGCTGTTCCACAAAAATTCTTTTGCGCTATACAATTGTATTAGTAAACGGCACTTTTCGTTGTCCATTTTTACGTATTCGCCGCGCGAGCCAAATCACCAAAACTACAACCGTCCCCACTGCGCGCGAGCGAACGACTGAAGCTCCTTTGATGCGGTCTAAAAAACCGACAGCGAGCGGATCGCCCCGCGGCACGTTCGAGCGCGGCAATGTTCGCGTCGCCGCGCGCGGCGGTCCCGTCTACATAGAGCGCGGCCGCCGCGCGCACCAATGTTCGATGGTTTGCCGCGCTTAATTTATACGCGGCTTAAAGCCGCGCTATGTACTTGTACGCTACGCCATGACCGCTACGCTATACCTAAGCGCCACGCTGTGAAAATTACGCTGTAAGATCTATGCTATGGACGCTACGCTAAAAAAAACTGCTGTGAACGCTGTCCTGTAAACATGTAGACTTGTAGCATTTGCTAGAACATAACGATGTAGGTAAGTATTATTTACACATTTCGAAAATAAGTCTATATGAATTATCGTACAGTTTATTTTTGTTAAAGTGTATTTCATCACAGGGAAGCTAGAATGATTGTCTCGGTGGCTCAGAGGTTAGTTTATTTATTTATTTATTTATCATTTAAATTCAGACAATAATTATCCTTAATTTATAAAAACTTAAATACAACTATGTCATTCATTTTAAAACATTAATTTACACGATACAACTATGTCATTCATATCTATAATTTATAATTTGGTGCCCATAACAATTGACATCCACTTATTCTGGATGGGGCAATCCAGTTGATCAGCAATCATTAAAAGAATGCCATTGCGGCTGCCTCGCACTCTATGTCGTAGGGATGCGACTTTCTTGCGAATAATCGCATGAAAATCGTCTGTTCGTGCCTCTGCAAACATCTCAGATGCACTACAGAAGCGAGGCAACCGCATCAGCATCCTAAAAATATCGTTATAACCTGTAGAATGCTGGCAGCCCGGCGAGTATGACTAATTCACAAACTACTCGAGTAGAATGACTGGCAGTACGCCTTGAAAAGGGTAATTTTCACCTCTCTCGAGCAGCGAGCAAACCTTCGTGCGATCATATTTCCCCTGACTGCCAGAGCCCTACGTTCCCTCTCGATATCTGCGTCATCTCTAAGGTCATCATTAAGAATGTGCCCCAAATACTTAAAAGTAGTAACTACCTTCTAAGCCACACCATTAAGCATAATTGTTAGTGATCCAACTTCTGGGTCAAAGAGGCGGGGGTTCGATCTACCCAGGGCAGGTATTTATGTGATGAACACAGGTATATGCTCTGTGTCTGGGTGTTATTTAGTTACTATCTATATAAGTATGTACTAAAAATATAATATTTTATACGTTTATAAATGTAGTTTATCAGTCTCTAGCAGCCATTTCACAAGCTTTACTTAGTTTTTGGTCAGAGACTGTGTGTAAGATGTCCCCTAATATTTAATTTAATTTTTAGTATTTTATTTCAGGAAGATATTCTATTTCAGGAAGTCACCGTTTAATATGTAGGTTAAGTCTCAATTGCAATAAATTGAAGCGGGATTTTTCATCGAGTCGGTTTGGGGCGCGGAGTGACGGCGCTTAATAAGGATCTATGCTCGGTGTTGCCAGCTGGGCCTTATCCCGGGATTTGTCGCGATAAATAGCTGCTTATTCCGCCTAACAGTGACAGTGAGTATATTTTATTTAATCCGGATAGATTCGTTGTTTGTACAAATTCTACTTGATCATAAGCAGAGATTGTTGACATTGTTTGTTGATTGATTGTTGAGAGTGTTATGTAATTTATTTGACTATTTTTTGTAAATGTTGACATTCATAAGTGTACAGTGCTGTACCTATATTTGAGAATAAATGAATTGAATTGAATTGATTCTAGGTAACACGCAGTGTGCGTGATGTAAGTTTCTTACAAGTTTGTCTTTTGTGAATATGAGTTTTACGTTATCAGAACTGCGCTATGAGCGGTACGCTATGCACTCTACGCTGTGATTACTACATTCTGAGAGCTACGCTACGAGTGCTACGCTTTGCAAGCTACGCTTAAAGCGCCACGCCATGCTACATTGCTCTATAAATATGCATTATTAAACTGTACATTTTTTGTCACAAATCGGCCCCATTTCAGGAAGCCACCGTTTAATGTATAGTTTAAGTCTAAATTGCGACAAATTGAAGCGGGATTCTTCATCGAGCTGGTTTAGGGCGTAGAGTGTCGGCGCCTAATGAGGATCCATGCTCGGCCGGTGTTGCCAGCTCGACCTTATCCCGGGATTTGTCGCGATAAATAGCTGCTTAGTCCGCCTAACGACGCAGGGAATCGCTGTTTTTTATACAATACGAGGGACTCTCCGGTTTTATTTTTATTTTACTACGTGCTGCATGATTTGATTTGCAGAGATTTGATTTAGAGTGTAGCGTTCTGTGTGCCAGGCGTATGTTTCTTACAAGTTTGATATTTTGACTTGGGAATTCGTGAAATATTTTTTTATTTTCCTCAAACGTAATTTTACAGCCGACAGAACACCACCTTGCAGAAATCCTATTTTTTTTAACGAAGTACAAATAACAACCTTCGTTCTGCTCATGATTAAATTGTTTCTAGTTATAAGCATGTATGGCAGTTGTACAGTAAACTCATGGACTACAATTACTCCACTCAAGTCCGCACCACTTTTATGGAGTCTTGAAAACTCTGAGAGATGGGAGTTTGGACAGAAAGTAGAGTTAGTCTTATTATTGGTCAAAGAAATGGGAAAGGTTCTAAATACAGAAAAACATAGACAAATAGTCTATAACTTTAAAATGATTAATTATATTTGTACGCCTAATCAGGCAAGGACATGAGCACCACTTATAATGACCTCCATCTTGTATACTACTTGTATTATGTGTACTTTACCATGTTCTGACAAATAAAGAATATGATTATATGATTATGATGATTTACTCAAATTTATATAATAATGGTAATGTTCAACCTAATAGGTATTGATTCACTACGAGTACAAGCGGAGTGTAAAAATCATAAGGCCGCATCAATCAAACCCGGAGTCTCTCGTAGGAAAATCCTCTTTCATATCTACCGCATTCAATTAAGCAAAAAAGTCGTCAGAGTAATGCATATTTTACATGATACATTATTTAGTAACTTATGTAAAAATAAATGAGTACTAAATAATAGTAAACACATAAATTGCTTGCTAAATTAAAAAAAGGTTAACTTGCTGCGTTTTTCAATTTAGTAAAGTAAGATAAAGTATTTAAACGTTCATTAAAACAATTGAGTAAAGTTACTATTTAGTTATTTAAGTTTCAGATACTGGAGATCATGTACTCGTTAGCACAGCATAGAACATCAATTAAGAAAGTATACCGACAGTCTGAAATGATGCCAAAAGATACTACATAAATTTCTAATAGCAAACACACTAAAAACTACTTAAATCTAAGAAAATCGTAAACACTTCAACCTCTTCTCTCTAAGTAAATTATACTATAAATTATATCTTACTGAACACTTTAGAACCTTCAAAAATGACTTTTGGAGGTTAAAATGAATTGGTGAGAGATAGAAGCTACCTGCGGGCCCTTGCCGCTTGAATGACGATATTAATTCCCTGCCTCTCTTAGTTAGGCTCAGAGTCTATCAAAGCCGAGTGGAGCGGAGATGTGGAGCCGTTTGTTGCCCGTGGTATTACCAGATGAAACATCTTCCCATAGTACTATTAGAGTGCTTGGTAGGACCACATGAAGAAAATTTGTACCACTTGTACTATTTGTAATAATAGTACTACTAATATTGAAGTAACATATTTTCAGGGTTATTAGCTCCATTATGTCCGTAAATAATCTTGACGTCAAATAAAATCAAGTGTAATAGCAAATATTTAACAACATTTTTTTGTCTGAGCAGAACGTTATGTACACTAATATTTTAAATCCGATAGTTGCTTGTGATTTTCTCAAGATATAACAGAGCAACGGTTCGACTTTAGAATGTCAGAAAGTGTCATAGGCTACTTTTATCCAGAAAATAAAAGCCGAGAGTAAAAGTACATAGTAAGTTTGTTCTTCAGTGAACAAATATGGCATTTTACAGTCGGCTTAAGGACTACCTATTATATTTGACACAAACTACGAGAACACGTTCGAGTACTAGATCCTTTACATGTGTTTAACCTGTACTTGTGTTTGTACGAATGATGGCTCCGTCCGGCACACAAACGCGATGTGCTTATGTACGAGTACTAATATTATAGGTAAGTTTTTGTCATTATGTAGATTGTTGACTATTCAAAAGTGTGTCTCTGACACCCATTTGTTGAATAAATGAACTATGAACTAGGTACATGTAAAGGTTGCGGTGGTTTGTAACAAGTTAACAACTATACAAAGCTCCACAGGGTGATCCCGTATAAAAACGCACACGTAACGTGCTCCAAGTTAGGATTCATTTTTAGGAAATATGCGTGATCAACATTTATTTTTCAAAAAAAAAGATAACTTAAATCGGTTTATGATTAATTTAACTTGTTCTTAACGCTGCTGGTAACAAGAGAGCTGGCTCATTCCTCGCACAGAGAATTTCTTTAGCCGTTCAGCGTGGGAATGCAGCCAGCGTTCTTGGCACCTTACCACACGGACACAGTATTTGTTTCGATTTTTAGCCTCTGTGTATTTATTCATTTTATTCTGTATATAGGTAGGTTTCATATTTTTGGCGCATTTGTATATATTAGGTAGTTTAGAATTATATTTCAATATTTTTTAAGTTAGAAAAGAGAATATATACATTTTACTGTAATTATATATTTAAAATACATTTTTCTAATCATAATTCACGTAAAATAGAAAAATACTTACCGCGTTACATTATGTATTGTCTATAAAGAATCAGGCCCCGTCTAGCTTTGTAGAGTTATTACAAGCTACGAATTCCTACTTAGTAAAGTTCTAAACATATCCGCTTCACTCAGCTTTAGTGGAATCTTAGCTTTATTTCCTGCCCTTCGACTAAGTGGCTGAAATGATCCGATAGTAAATTATTTGTGAATGAAATTCAAGTAAAATACCTGTTGGAAGGAGTTGATTACCTTGTTTTGTGGCGATGTACGGTAATTAAGTAGGTATTGTGATCGAAATTATCCGCCTCAATAATAAACGTAGAATTACTTCGGAGTAGTTTGGCCTTGTTTTATCATTTTCTTTCTTTGACTGATTGAATTTTAATTCAATTGTAAAAGACAAAATCAGACTCCAAAGTAACTCTGCGCTTAATGATATAATAAACGGTTTGTGAATAGTTTTCATATATTTTTAAATATCACTTACATATAAATACTTACTTAATTTTTCAATATTTTACCACTAAGATATCCAACCCTCCTGGCGCAGTTGACAGTAGAGTAGCAGGTAGGGTACCTTCGAAGCAGATGGTCACAAGTTCGATCCTTAACCGGGATATATATTTGTTTGAATATAAATATTTGATCTGGGTCTACATGTAAGTTACCTTTAACTTTAAGTGTGTTCTCTGCCCCCCACCCCCTCTCTAGCACCACATAGAGAATCCTAGTGCCTATGATTATGAAGCGTGTGACATCATACTAATATTATTAATGCGAAAGTTTGTGAGTAGGTATGTATGGATGTTTGTTACACTTTCACGCACAAACGGCAGAACCGATTTGTATGAAATTCGGTATGAAGGTAGTTAAGACCATGGATTAACACATAGCACATAGGCTACTTTTTATCTCGGGTAAACGCGGGTGACAACGCGGGGCGCAGCGCAGCTAGTATTATTATATGAGGATTTACACATCTCTACTTTAATATAAAATTACATAACTACAAGAGAGCATACAGATAAGTTTAGTATACCTACAGTATGTCCTAGCCAAAACAAGGTTCTACAACTTATAGCAAAAAGCCCAATATAACATTGCTAGATAAATTATATCGCAGTGAGGATTGTATGAAGAGATAAAAACGCCTGGATATTGCCTAGATACTAGACACCTGCGTCCAATCAAACTTCGATTTTGTTCCCTATGGTCGATATCTATCTCATATGTTTTTAGGGCGAGGTGTTTTTAACAGCTAGATATAGCGACAGCTTTGTCGAGCTGGTCTACAAGATTAGTCTGTTATATAATTTTGAATGACAACAGGAAATCAATAACAAGTGGATTACCTCCGCGCGGAAGAAGCGAAACTTTGACTCAATAATGCTTTCATACCCCCTCCATGATAGCGTTAAACGTTTAACGCAACCTTGTCGGAAGTCGCATTAGAAGTTTCACTTCAAATAAAACTAAAATGGATTGGCAAGTTTGCAATGGCAGTGAGCAGGGCACATAGCACGGAGGACTCGTAAGGGTCTTAAGTTCTCGAGTGGAGACCTCGTGCCGGATAGCGCAGCGTGGGACGTACACTCACTATATGGATAGATAACCTTGTTAAAACTGCAGCTACGTGCTGGATGCATGCCGCTTCTAACCGATCTTATCAGAAATTCATAACTAAGATACACCCTGGTGACAGACACATGGACAAACGGACAGCGGAGTCTTAGTAATAGGGTCCCGTTATTACCTTTTGGGCACGGAACCTTAAAAAAGCAACAAAGTATTGTACAACCACTCATATTACTCGCTAAATAAATGTAGCGAAAACGCTATAAAGTTAGAGTTAAAGGATAAATGTAATCTTTGTTGCTGTGGAAAATACTATAATATGTAATGAGCCGATTCTGTGATAGTCGCCCTACAACTGTCTCCTCGAAGACTCAGAGTAATAAAGTGGAGTGAAGATATAAACTATAAGCATTATTTTGAGTGTAGTCGCAGTGTGTACGAGTACGTATGTAGGTTTTAGGTACCTAGTATTCTGTTCAAACTTTTATGATATTGTACTGCCATTTTTCAATTTAGCGCTTTTTTGCATAATTACTGTATGCTCTATTATTTTTTTATTGTTTATTACATTTTTTGTAAAACAGCCATTCTCCCATAAGTAAGTTTTTACCCGAAAATTTTTCTTCCATTCTGTCCCCCGGGGGACAGATCCGGGGGACAGACTGGAATAATCCAGCTGGTAAGTATAATAATCAAAACTATTAAATTATATATTTCGGCCGAGCTAAATCAACAAAAAAATAGAAGAGTACAGTAGCCAGGCAAAAATTGTCAAATTGGAGAGAGTAGGAATACGATCAAAGTTTGTAAAAAAGATGTTGTAAAAATGTCTAAGAGTATTCCATTCGGATATACAGATAGCGGACAATCGACAAATGTATAGATTAGCTGATGATATGATAAACTTGGTGTAATTTCAAATATGACGAATGATAGAGATGAATAGAAGAATGTAGGTAAAAGTTATACAATTACACATAAATATATTACATACTTGGTGTACCGACCGCAACCATACATAAATAAATGGTATAAGAGTAGCCAATGCTAGCAGCAAAACCTCGACATTGTCGTTTTGCACTATTGACAAAGCAGCTTTCTCCAATTAAGATTATGTTATCGGCAACAATCGGTAAACAACGTACAGTTTTATTATATTAACAAAAATACAAAAAAAAATTAAACTACTTTGTAAAGGAATAGTTTTATGAACCTTTATGACTAGCATTTATGTAATATCATGACTTGCCCCACCCCAGATCCTCTAGCTTGTCTCAATAGCGTCAAGATCAAGAAGGCAATAGGGAGAGGGTCAGCTAATTCCACCCTTACTGTACCATTAACTCAATACGAGCGGCCGTTACGACCCCACCTGCACCCTCTTTTTACAGCTAACACAATTTAACTACTGAAAAACTTGTTATCTCTCCAATCTTATGCAAATACCCACCCTTTTACATTACTTTTTAAGTGTCTGTAAAACGGACCCTAATAAAATTGCAGCTACAAAATTTGATCAGTTTGACCGTCCGAAGCACGGCGTCGTTCGCGGTGTCAATAAACAGCGGCTAGTTTTCTGTAAGGGCCGTAAACGTTACTTTACAGCCGGGAGCTGCGATAAGGACATCATTCCGCACTGCGCATTGTTATTCATCGCTCGACCTCCTTTGTGACGTATAAAGAACATGCAATGCCGCATCTCCTCTCTCACTCCTACCCCCAGCATTCAGCATCTTACGACTTGAGATGGAAGATGTGGTGCGTGAGTTTTGCGCTATGAGCTGGTACCGGAGTCCTTCGCGCTGTTTCAGCTTTAAATTCACAATTGTGTAGGAGGGAAAGAGAGAGAGGATTAGCGCAACAGTTGTCGCACGTAGTATCGATCGTGTTTCCGTGCCACGTGCTCCCCTCTCCCCCTGTGTAATAGAGTTTTCCGATGCTTTTCCTGCGCGTTGCGTACATTGCCGGTTGCGTTTACCGTCAAATTTCTTTTTGCCTTTTCAAACCAGCATTACAAAGTCAAGTTGTTTGCAAAGTGCGATTGTGGAGCCAGTAATTGCTTCATTTCTTTTTGCTATGTACTATCTCGTAGAGTGGAATGAATAGCTCACGAAGGTCTCGGAGGCGCAGTACGCAGCTAATCGTTAATGGCCAATAATCGTGTGTGTTCATTGAATAATACGTTATTTATGGCGATGGGGCTCGATAAGCCAAACGCTAAATACCGGCCCGTGGATATACGGCGCATGGAAATTTTATTACGCTCATGTATCAGCTTTATCAATTTTGCCTAATCCTCTCTAATATCCCTATCGTAAATATGAAAGTTTGTTTGTTTAAATCTTTTATTACATCGTCAGTCTATTGTATTGTTCAGATTTTCGTAGAAAATTATGATAAAGAGTAATAAAGACCTAACAGTATTTGCTGTTCCAGAAATATTATTAAGTTCATTTTCCACGAAGAAAGGGTTTAGTTTTACTGTATTTTATTGTGTAGGTATTGTAATGGGGAATTTTAGACAAACAAGAAAAAAATACGTAGATTTCTAAAGCTTGCACACAACGCCCTTTTAAACCATTAAGACCGGTTAGAAGCGGATTTTAATATTTATTGCGTTTCCTCTTTATCTTAACTTTTGGACTTGTTACGCTCTCTTGCTTGTGCGTGATCTCCATTCATGAAATACCAAGGATCAAATGAGGCTTTTTGATATACTTTGCTGACTGTACGGTTGACACCGCTCACCCGCTCAGTCAAAAACGCCTTTACTCGTACACCCCGAAATGCTTACACCTCATAATGTCTGCCATAAAACCTGTTGTTTTGTATTCGTAGTACCTTACAATAAGGACTAAAGTATTAGAAACCATATTAAAATAGCAATAGAAATGCATCACTTTGTCCCGTTTTAAATATGAAATTTAAAAGGTGTTAGAAAAAGAAGCACATATACCCGAACTTACGTAATTTCGAAGGGGTTCACAAACTAGCATTGAGCTATCTCGGCTGTCCGAAATCAAAAAGGAAAAAAATTGGAAGGTAATATGATCAGAGATTTGTACCTTCTGCTAGAAATAGGTTTACATTTCCGATCATTTCGCTAAACACAAAGTGGACCAAATTTCAACCATTTTGACATTCAAACTTGTGATTTTGACGTATGCCGACAAGATGCCGACAGACAATGCGTTTTTTTTTTGTTTTACTCACTCTCGCGTATGCTGTATAAAAAAAGATATGAATAAGACCGTCGTAACGTAGTTTCTATTACTTGTCATTATTCTGAGCGTAGTACCATATACAGAGGTTGAAATACTTCATCGTTATAAATAGATAACTATTACTATGGGATCAATGAACAACTTTAACTATCAGATCAACCATGATTATAACTAAGTAAGAATTTGTATGCATTATTTAAGTTTTAATTAATTATTAATTATTGTTTAACGATACTGACATTGGTTTGACCGTTTTTTGTTTGTTTGAGTCCATTTCTGCCTTATCATTTCTTTGTGACATTTTATTGAAATTATTTTGACATTTATTTAATTTTTTGACATGTATAATATATTGAAGTTACATAAATGAAAATTGTAAACCTATGACTCGTCATGCGCCTTGGTGTTGCTGACACTCTAAGTGTGATGAGGAAATGAAATAAATGAAATGAAATGATTTCTCAAAAAAAAAACTGATGATACATACAGAAAATTCATTAAATGTCGACATACATACCTACTGCATGAAACAGCTGATTTTTTATGTTCAATTTAAAAAATGATCCCATGGTAAAAGTTATCCAATGTGATAAGTAAGTAAGTAAGTAAATAGGTAAATATTTTGCTCGAAAAATGCAAAGTAACAGCTTGCATTTACGTCTATATTTTTAAACAGGTAAAACCGTGCGATACAGCTACAAGTTCCATTATTCACGAGATCCAAAAGCGATTTGAAACGTCAGAAATATTTCACGAAGTTTGACCATTTATCATTTCTGTCAAAACAAATAATAAATTAGCAACGGCAAGAATCCGAGATATCTAAGCTTCGCTCGGCTATCTATGATCGTCGCGTGAATGAATTTAATTTCGGTATAACAATGGTACGAGTATAAGGTCGCGAATTCGGTACGATTCAGAGGTACGATTTTAGATGAAGGCCGCTGGGAGGAGGATATTCACAGAAGAGTAACCCCCTTCGCACACGTAGGCGTAGTCGTATCGGGCGCGTATCGTAATACGCGCGTGGGACGAGAGCAATACGAGCGCGTATATGTTCACACGGAGCGGTGCCGCCTACGATACGACCATGGGCTGGAATCTTAAAATAGAAAAAAAATTGCCCTTATTTTCCACCATAGACAAAAGGTAATTTCCATTTTGACTTTCCCAAATACATTCTCTATGTCCATTCAAGGGTGCTCGAGTTGCAAAATGTCAAAGTCAATCAGTCTTTTCCGTTAAAATTTTCAGCAGTTTTAGTGCTATCTTATTTAATGTTCTATTAAAGTTATAGTGTTAGTTATGTAAAGTGTTCGTGCTTATCATCTCCACTGAACTGTTACAAAACCACACATTCATTGTGTTTTATGCGTTGGTGTTCATACATTGGTCTTTAAGTGTATTTTTGCATCCTGTAAAATATTGTGTCGTATGACGAACTACAACTGCAGGCGAAGCATAACTAGGACACAACGTGTTCTGAAATAGTTAAATAGGACTCAAGTGGATGTCTAATATCAATAATAACTGTGCGAAACTGAAAAACTTTTATCTTACTAAAGTTAACCTAAAAACGTTCTTAGAAATTGATGTGAATGATGAATAAACATGAAGTAGCACAATATTTAGTCGTATTTATTAACTTTCTATACGTACATAGGTTTTAAAAATGGTAAAATAGTAAGTATATTTTAATGGGAAAATTGAATATAATGCACACACGAATTAATAAATATTTATGAAGCCAAAAAAAATACTGTCGCCATTTAGGTCGCCATGTTTTAAAAAGTAAATAAATGTCAAACTCAAAATTACCAGTCCTCTATTGGTTGTTCATAGATTCTTGTCTGATACGTAGTATCCATAGTAGTCTGTGGATACGACTACGCTACGTCACGTGTGTGAAGGGCCTAACTCGTATCATGCGTAGTGAGTACCTATTGGCGTAATGTTACTTAAAGCGTTTGCATAGATGGTACGCAAAAACAAACGTGCTCTCATAAGTAATAATACTAATAATACTACAGCTTTTTTGCTGCTTGTTGTTGATGAATATTGTATTACTCCGCCAATTATAAACTGATTTCGATTGCTTTTTTTTGTATGGTAGATCATACATTGAGCCGTGGTGGTCTAGTGGTAACGATACTCGCCTTACAATCGTGAGGTCGTGAATTCAAATTCCGGTCCTGTATGTACTACAATGAATTCCTTAGAATTTATGTACGGAATATTATTTACCACTGTTTTATGTACTACTGGCTTTTCGGTGATGAAAAATATCGCGAGGCAAAATGTATACGTCCGTAGAAGAAATTCGATGGCGTATGTGAATCCACCAACCTGCACTGGGTCAAAGAGGTGGATATGGCCACGTACGTCCTACATGACTATGAAAAAAAAGTTCATACTTGAGGTTTCTAAAAAAATCAACAATAATAAAAAAAAGTGGTACTTAAACGTCGATTTCGACGATCGATTCAAGCTACTATTCGAACTATTCGAATTTTGTACACGATTGAAGTCGATCGTGCCATTTTTGGCGAAAAATAGTTATATAGGTACAATAAGCCCGATTACAGAGACGCCATCGTAATTATATTAGCTAAATAGCATAGTTCTGTTTCTTTTTCACTTTAGGCATTCGATAGAGAGAACGCTTTTTACGTTGCTATTAAATTTACGCTGGCGCCTCTGTAATCGGGCTTATTGACTTAGTATTATGTATAGATTGTATGGGCCGAATCATACGTACAAGTCAGCGGATATGAAGTTAGTTACAAGATGCGCAATATCCAATCCTGACGGAAGCTCACATAAAGCTGCGTGTTGATTGGATATTGCGCAGCTTGTAGCTAACTTCACATCCGCCGACTGTATCTCTGTGTGATAATCTGCCCAGTGTCATCAGGGCGCGTCACGCGAGCGCCGCACGCCACCCGGTGGCACGGTACGGTACTAATCGCCTGATTTGCAACTTTCTATGTATTCCCCGAGCAATACCGGTTCTTTGCTTCGCTGGGGTAATGGCGATGATTCCGCTACGAATTATTGATGGGCTTGTTTGGGAGCTTTTAGTAAAACGGTACGTTTCTCTAGGTTGTATGTAACTATTCCATACTGTATCTACTTTATCATGTTTTTTTTTTCCATTATTACTCCACAGACTCCAGGGTCTGTGCTTTGCCCTTTGTTTAAAATAATTTTACATATATTTTGTTCATTTTATCATATCCCATTAGTGCACTGTTATAAATAGGCCTACTTTCAAAAGGCAAACAACTACTTTCTTTTTACCGACTTCCAAAAAGAACGAGGTACTGTGTTCGTCTGTATGTGTTTTTGTGTATGTTCATCGATATGTTCGCCAATTGGGAAGCGATTTAACAAAATCTTTTTAGTTCTAAAGAGTATACTTCCGAATTGTTCCCATTTAAATTTTATCAAAATCTGCTGAGCCGTGAGCAGAGACATTTTTTTCTAAATTTTTCAATATCAACAAAAATGTACATGGATGTCACATCGATTCGTGCAAAGTATTCTTATTCTGAAAACGATGAAAGTGTTGCGATTTTTACGAAAAATAATTATTTAATTTATTTTATTTCGTAGAGGTTTGAGTTTGACTACATACTGATCTAAAGCAAAAATGCGGTCTAGGGTGTAGCACGCTTACCTAGAAGATACCTATTTACTCGGGATTTGAAGACACCCACGCTGTACTTTAGCGATAAGACTCGGGCAAAGCGTTCCACATTCTGGCTGTTCGTATTCGGAATGTGGATTCTAAACGCTTGGTTCTAGCGCGCGGAATGTCCACCATAAAAGGGTAGCGCTTTAGTCGCGTCTGTCTAGCCAAACTGACTTCTACCTATAATATTTAGAGATAGTAAAAATAGCTAAATTTTCAGTAAATTCTTCGAATCCCCACAGAAAGCTAACGGGTCCACCATTACTAGCTGATCTGTGGATCCGATCGAGCCATTAGCACATACAAGTTGCAGCACAAAGCGGCCCCGGGGACTCCCCCGACCCCGGGCTCCGACCCGGCCGGGGCCAATGTACATCACTCAGTATTATATCATATTGGCTTGTGAGTCGGTGGTTATGATAAATATTTTTCCTATTTATAAAAGTTTATTGATAGTCAATAATATTTGAAACGGACAAGTGCCTTTATTAACTACAAAAAAAAAACAATACATATAGTCAAGTCAAGTCAAAGTCAAATACTCTTTATTTCGTAGAAACATTACATGTTCTTGAAAACGTCCGATAACAATGCTTTTAATAATATGATTGTAGAATTATTTCTTAAAAATTAAAATTCCTTTCAAAACACACCTAGAAATTATCAAAATACAACAAATTAAAAAAAGAACAAAATAAATACTTTACAAGTAAAAAATTTATGTCAGTACAGTCAACAAACAAGCTATCCACAGACTATTGTAGGTTTAGTTATACGTTAACTTATGTCTATTAGATATTGTCTAATATCAACGGTTTTTTTGCCGTAGGTACATAAACATTTAATTTTTGAAAATGTTTATGCCTCTCTCTATAGTACAGTCGAGTTCTTTTAAAATGTAACTACTCAACAACGGGCACAGACCGTGGAGTTTGTGGGTCAAAAATTTAAATATTTAAAAAAAAAGTTTATGCTCATGTACTTAAATCATTAACCAACCCGCACTGGGCCAGCGTGGTGGATATGGAATCCACCAACCCGCACTGGGCCAGCGTGGTGGATATGGAATCCACCAACCCGCACTGGGCCAGCGTGGTGGATATGGCCCATTCACCCTTCGTGGGTAGGCCTACGTCCTGCAGTGGACTATTAAAAAGGCTGGTACAGTACAGTACTTAAATCATAATCGGCATTTATCAATCATAGCACTTTTAATAATATAACACAGAAAAAAGTTTCGTATCTTTTAATTTATCGGAAGAAAAACGACAAACGAATAAACTGTTATTTTGCACATAGGTATCCATACACAAAAAAATCTAAAGTCAATCCGTCTCTCTGTTGCTGCGTAAAAAAGCAAACTAACTAACAAACACAATTTAGAATTTATTATATTAGTAAGGATAGGCTTGTTTATCATCAATATTGATAGAAAGTCAATAGGCCCAATTATGAAGGCGACATCGTAGTTATATTAGCAATTTAGAAGATTTCTGTTTCTTTTTACTTTAGGCATTCGATAGAGAGAACACTTTATACGTTGCTATTAAATTTACAAAGGCGCCTTCATTGGGCCTATTAATACTTTAGCTTACGTTTAAACTCCGCAGCTATACATCTACGTAGCTCGTGCTACAATTCGCCGTAGCTTCGTAGCGGGTGCTACGAGAATTGAGATTGAGAGTGTATTGTGAATGAATTATGTATTTAGTGAAGCAGTAAAGTAATTAGCCAATTTAGTGAAGAAACAAAATCAATCCCAGTTTTTATAGAAGTAGCAAACAAATGTATAGTGTGATTTGTTATTTAAGCTACGGTAGCGCTCGGTTAGAGCCTCCTGGTGCCACTCACACACTCACAATCTAACTAAAGCTGATGTGATTACTATTATGGGAAGATAATCATATAATTTACTAGCGACCCTTCGCACTAGTGTATTATACAAATAAACTTTTTTCTTGAATCACTCTATCTTTAAAAAAACCGCATCAAAATCCGTTGCGTAGTTTTAAAGATATAAACATACATAGGGACAGACAGCGGGAAGCGACTTTGTTTTATACTATGTAGTGATAGTGATGCATGAAGAGGCACAAGTTTTTTTGTAATTTTTATACGTATCTAGGTATCTTTTAGGTAAGCGTGCTACACCCTAGACTGCATATCTGTTCAACATCAGGCAGTATGTAGTCAAACGCAAACCTATACGGAATAAAAAAAAAACGTTTCTGTGAATAATATTCAGTGCGTTCCTGTCATATAGGTACATCATCTCACATACACACATAGTCCTAATTACTCTGACGTCAGCAAACAATCAGTAGGTAACACTGATAGGTTAATTATAATGAATGCGTCTGGACGAGCTAAGTAATCCACCTTTAATCGTGTTTACGACCATTTTATCTAATTTAAAACTTTTTGTGGCGTTTGTTGGTCGTAATCTGGAAATATAGACCGTTAGTGCTTGGGGAAATTACTCCTGTTTATTACCTGGTGTAATGTAATCATTTTAGTTAGGTTTTAGGTTATGTTGTGTGCGAACTTTATTAAAAAGGTAAATAAATTAAAATTAAATTAGTTTTTTAATTAATTTTACTAGAATTCTGAAAAATCTGCTTTAAAGCTATATAAAATAAGTCTATTCGTTTGGAAGATGTGTATTCCTAAATATTCTGCATGTCACATTTTGTAACATCTCTCTTTTTTTGTTGAGGGTTAAAAGTTAATACAAACATACGAAACCACACAAATATGAAGTCAGATTGAGACAAAATTTTTAAACTACCGATTTCAAGGCGACATTGTAAAAAAAACAACGTAAAATATTGTTTTCTCTATCGAATGCATATACGAGTACCTAGTGAAAAAGAAAACGGAACATTTTTAATATGCTGTTAAAATTACGACGGTACCTTTAAAAATGGGCTTTAGTTCTTAAATTATTACATTCTATACTTTGCCAATGTATATTTCGTGAGTGCTAGTTTTTAAGTTCTAAATCAAATAGCTCATCAAATAAAAACGATGTGCTTCTGCAGATTTTCTCAAAATAGAATGATAAATCTACAATTTTTAACCGCAAATAAACGAAGCTTAGGTACGATACAATAAATAAATTATACCGTAATCTGTTTAAAATTCAAATCCGAGAGCGGCACCGAAAGTTTCAATGTGAAGGTTCAGCTTTGAATCAATACGCAGCACGCGACGGGGTATTCAATACAGAGTAGGTACTCCAGGTACACCAGAGACTGAAAATGGTTAAAAAAATGTTTTAAACGATATAAAACGGGACTCACTCACGTGTACGGATCGTCATAATACGACTGTAGTTTATAGTTTCGCGCCGCAGCCCGCAGTGCATTGCGAGACGGCTCCGCGTGCTAGCACTCGCCAACTTGAGAAAGGTCGCCGAACGCGACCGAAACTATAGTCGTGTTATGACTATCCGTACACGTGAGTGAGTCCCGTTGTATATCGTTTAAAATGTGTGAAAACCAGGTTAATTTCCATAGAAAAAAAATGCTACAATGTACGTAGTATTTACTAAGCGTTGAAACTTAAGGTATCTTTGTACATCCTGCTACTTCTGATGAGCAAACGTTTTACAGGCTCAAGGCACTGTTTATCTACTATTATACCACTTATCGCTTAATTATGCGATCGGTATAAAATACATTTTTTTCATTTAATTCTATCATTCGTTAAATCTAAATTCAGTACTAGTTCCGAACAAAATAAACGGTATTGTTATTTTTCTGTAGTAAAAAAAATATGTATTTATATGTGTGGAAAAAATTATAGTTTTTAGATATCAAAATAAATTAAACCGCTTACAGCTTACGTATACCGCTATAATTCATACATTTTCGGTTATTCAGTCCTTAGCACCTACCCGCCACCCGCGATGGCGCCGGGAAACATTTGCATACCCTTTATGGAGGCTGGGAACGGTTAAAATGAAAAGTGTTCGAGGTATCAATAAGTTGATAGGCCACGTAGCTTAGCTGTACAGGGTTATCTACTTACCCTGTACTCAGCTGAAAAGAGGTGATTAAGACCACCATCCTACTAATATTAAAAACGTGAAAGTTTGTAAGGATGGATGGATGGATGTTTGTTAATCTTTCACTCAAAAACTACTGAACGGATTGAGATGAAACTTTGCAATTATATAGCTTATATATCAGAACAACACATAGGCTATAAATTATTATGATATTGCGTTAATTTTCAATATATATAACAATAAGTGTTAAGTAAGTAGGAACAATTCTGCCATCTGCGAGCTATTCTAGCGTGCGCTCCAAGAAATGTCAAAAAGGAGCTGTCGAATCGAACTAATGTCAAATAGTTTTTTTTCCACCTCCTTTATTAAGGGTGGTAAGGTAGGGCCTCGAAATATCATGCGGGCGAAGCCGCAGGGCAAAATCTAGTTATAAGTAAAGAAAGTAAGTTCGTATAGGCCGGGTGGCTAGCCCTGGTGTCAAAAGTTTTTAGGCCGCCTGAAGGCCTCTGACATGGCTAAACGGTTGAAACAACCGGGGCCTACAATTTAACGTGTCATCCGAGCCACGGTAGCGCTCAGTTGGAAAATGCCACCCGCGGTCACCCATCCAAGTACTGACCGTGCGGAACGTTGCTTAATTTCGGCGATCGCTGACAATCACCTAGTCAAACTACGCTACGAGCGCTACAACATTAATCTAGTTATGAACTAATTTTACTATGGGGCCACCCCAAAATTCGAGAACAAAGATGTAAAGATATTACATGCAAAATTGCAACTCGGAATCGACAAAATGTATAAAACAGCAGATTTTTTTCTCGATTTCCGAGCTGGCCCATAGTGAAAGTTGTTTATAATGATGGTCCAAATCGCCTCCTTGTGGCTTGATACACCAGTTCTGGGTAACCCTGTATATTATAAGCCGTATCAGCTTCTAGCAATGCATTGTTGCTGAACATAGACTTATCCTTAAATTTTTATTGGGTTACACCCACGCTGGCTATTGTGCGAGTTGGCGAATTTACATACGCCATTGACATATACGCGCATACAGGTTTCTTCACTTCAAAATACTTTCCCTTAACTTTTGATAAAGTGGTGTATAAATCCGTACACAAATTGTAAAGAGATTGGTACGGGACCAGGATTTACGTCTGCTACTAACCTAAAAGCGAAAATACCGGGAAAATGTTGTCCGGGTACTTCTACGGTAGGACTAGCGGGAAATTATTGTCCCGGTAGTTCTACTAGTAGAACTTACAGGAACGACCCCCTCTTAACTCTGTAAATGAATACGTTCCAGTAGCTACATCACCACGGTTTCATTTTTTTTAATTTTGGTAAACTAGGTTTTGCTCGTGCCTCGGCCGCGTGAAATTTAGATTTTTAAGCTATTTTATAGGCACCGCTTATTTTTCATTCCGGTATACGGAATGAAAAATAGATCATGACACTCTTATACCATTAACCTACAGTCGTGCAAACAAAATCAACTTGATCTCTTTCTGTAGCTTAGTGGAAAAGTAACAAACAAGCATACTTTCGAATTCATTACATTAGTAAAGAATAAAGTACCACAATATCTTTTATTTGCAGAAAGTAGGCATCATCTTCATTAGTTTACATGAAATATCTCATAAAGGCTACATTTCCTTTTATCATGGAAGGTAGTAATCAGCTGTTGGTTCCCACAGGTATGCGCGGCACGCACGCCATGTGAACCGAGGGGATAGTACATGCAAATGTGCTTATAGCTCACAATTTATGTTTAGCATAAGTGAAATACGTCTTGCTCCAAAAATTGCAGCTTGTGCTATTTTAAAACTGACTGCATCGGTGGCTCAGTGGTTAGTGACCCTGATTTCTGGATCAAAGAGGCGTGAGTTCGATCCCCACCCAGGGCAACCATTTATGTGATGAACATAGGTGTTTACTCTGTGTCTGGGTGTTATTTAGGTGCTATCTATATGAGTATGTATTTAAAATATGTATATGTAGTGTATCAGTCTCTGGCAGCCATATCACAAGCTTTGCTTAGTTTGGGGTCAGAGATCTCGTGTAATATGTCCCTCAATATTTATTTATTTATTTAATTCTTTAAAATCCTTAACTTGAAGTTCTCGGAAAGCGTCGCCTAAATGTCTGGGGTTTACCTAGGGTTTAGCTCTGGGTTCACTTCAGTTATCATCATTAAACAGTTGTGGGACGTCCACTGCTGGACATGAGCCTCACCTATAATAGTAGTTTATTGTGCATATATAAAGAAGGAGATTGAAATCGCCTGTAATCGCCGCGCTGGTCAAGCGTGGTGTGTCGAACGTAGGACGTACTCGTAGCTCCCCGCATGCTCTTTACTGGTTTGTGGTAGACTGCGCCAGATTTGGGGCATTTAATTTAGCCATTTGTCTGTTTCGTAGTGTCTTACGACATTTTGTTACAAGAGAAGGGAGCTATTTTACTCTGTCGGCTACCACCGGCCAATCCTACTAATATTATAAACGTGAAAGTTTGTAAGGATGGATGGATGTATGGATGTTTCCTACTCTTTCACGCAAAAACTACTGAACGGATTAAGATAAAACTTTGCAATTATATAGCTTATATATAAGAACTAGACGCATAAGAACTAGACGACCCGCCCCGGCTTCGCACAGGTGTATTATACATATAAACCTTCCTCTTGAATCACTCTATCCATTAAAAAAAACCGCATTAAAATCCGTTGCGTAGTTTTAAAGATTTAAGCATACAGACAAACAAACAAACAAACAAACGAAAATAGCGACTTTATTTTTATACTATGTAAGGATAACACGTAGGCTATAAATTATAATGATATTGCGTAAATTTTCCATATTATAACAATCAGTGTTAAGTAAGTAGGAAAAATTCTGCCATCTGCGAGCTATTCTAGCGTGCGCTCCAAGAAATGTCAAATCAAACAAATGTCAAATCGATTTTTTTTGTTTTTTTTTTTATATTTTCCACCTCCTTTATTAAGGGTTGTAAGGTAGGGCCTCGAAATATCATGCGGGCGAAGCTGCGGGCAGAAATTAGTAGATGCATAGATAAAGATAAAGATAAAGATAAAGATAAAATACGTTTATTGCTTCGAACTGTGTACATAGAGGTGGTACAATAAAATTTTAGACACAACAGTTTGTCCTAACATACATGCAATTTGTTAATTAATTAGAGACTTGACTAATCTCAAAAATTTTGAAAAGCTATAACATTTTAGGAGACACTAATTAGGCTAACATTTATACATATACATAAACGTAGTGGTTAAATTCTCTTTGACTATGTAATATGACTATGATGTACTTTAGTAAAATAAACATCTTCAACTCGACCTTAACATATCTTTTATAATATAACTAGATATGACACAAAGATTATATACATGAGATCATAATTTTCAGTCTATTTCCTATAAGAATTTGTACATTCATAAAATTCTTTCATGCTATAAAAGGTATTTTCAGCCAGCCATTTTTTTAAGTTATGTTTAAATTTGTTTCCATCCAAAGATTTTATATGAAGAGGTAGACTATTGTATACTTTTATGGCTGTATTAAATGAACTTCGATGATACAGAGTATTATTTACTTGTACTACACGAATATTTAATTTATGTTGAGGACGTAAAATTTGCGATCTAGCTGATTTATTTTCAAAAAAGTAGTTTTGGTTATTTTTTACAAATACACAAATCTCCAAAATGAATATTCCGGTCAGAGTCAGCAAATTGTTTTTCTTAAAAACATAAAACTTGTATACACTGGAGGTAAGAACACGTTAGCTTCTAGCATAGACTAACCTTCTCAAGGTTGAGGAGGTTAGTCAATGCTTCTAGTGTCAACATAAAAAACTCCAGACAAAATGTACATTTCTCTTTATCATGGAATGTGGTACCATCAGCAGCTGTTAGCTCTCAGAGTGGCGTGCACGCGTCGCGTGAGACGGCGGACGCATTGTGAACCGAGGGACATGTATAGGCAAATGGGCTCTTAGCTTCGTAAAGTTTAGATATACTATAACTAAACAGTACCTTCTAGAGTTTACTTTATACAGCCACCTCTAGTAGTCTAAGCAATGTAATTTAATGTATGTTCCTACGTAACTTGATACAAGCGACATTAGTTAGCCGGGGTTTGGTGTTATCGGTAGAGCTGAATAAGCTTCTGCGGATAAGACCACCTTGATGAGTAAGTTAGCATAATATAAGATCTCTTAGTGTGTGAATTACTCATTAACTTTGTGCCTTTGCATCGGTAACACATAATTTTATTTCTAGTTTTTAAAAACATTCTGTCGCGTTCCCGAAAATTAACTAGATACATTTGGATAGGTAATGGGAGGTAGTAACAGAGTAGCAGCGGTAGATTTTCTAGGTTTTTTAGGGTTTCGTACCTCAAAGGAAAAAACGGAATCCTTATAGGATCACTTTGTAGTCCATCTATCTCTCTGTTCGTCAATCCGACCGCCCGTATATCAAGACTATTCACAAGAACTCTCAATTAAACTGAAGACGCTTCCAACTGGTCTTATTCGAGATCTATAGGAGTAGGCTATAAACAACAGTGGCTGTCTTATAACCGAAATAATTATTTATTTGCGAAAAATGGCATGACCGACTTCATTCCATTGGAAAGAACCCTCTGTCTAGGTACTTATGAAATTAAATTTTTACTGTATGTTTTTTTGTATCTTTATTTTTATTATTCGATTAGTTTGTAGTAAGTAAAGTAGATTTGTACCAAATGTAGAATAGACACAATATTGATGTCCTTGGTTATCTTGAATAGTAATTTGATTATTATTTTATTTTAATTTATTTCATGTACAGTATAATTGATACCTAAGTAGGTACTTATTTCTAGTTAAGATACAACATCTTATAATATTGCACGCCCGTTATGGGTCCACTATTGGAACTATTATATTTATTTGTAAGAACATTGTACATAGTGTTGCAATAAACGTTTTCTGATTTCTGATTTCAACTGTGTACAGAATTCGCGAATGTTTCACATCGATCGATGTAGCATTTTTCACATTATTGTTGATTTATCAAAAATGGCTCAGCCAATTTTGATAAAATTTAAATGAGACCAATTTCGAGGTATATTCTATCCAATAAAAAAAGAATTATCAAAATCGGACTGTGATGTAAAAAGTTATGCGTGGTTACACATAAAATATTTATATGAAAACGTGTCAAATTGAGTACCTACCCCCTCCGTTTCGTCGGTCAAAGAAGTAAAATGAAGATCATTATTGGCATGTCCGTGAAATCCGTACCCAAGTGTATCGCACCTTTATCGATAGTGTCACAGTATAATGTCTGGCGGCCGTAGTAACTTCTAACGCGGAAGTAATTGTTCAGGAAGCAGTCGAGGATGGTTGCGGAATCTATATTCGATAACAAGTAATAAAGTTTATCGATATGTTTCCTTATAATGCTGTTGCTATAGTACCTATTATGTGTTTCAACATGGGCTTCGAAGTATTATGTTATTTTACTAATTTCTCTCTCTCTCTCGTTTCAGCCATAGGATGTCCACTGCTGGACATAGGCCTCCCCTAAAGATCACTAATAAGATCGGTTAGTAGTTTTAATATTTTAGTGTGTTTAAACGACTGTAATGGTTGTATACGCGCTGGATACAAGCCGCTTTTAATCAATTTTATTGCAAATCTACAGGGGAGGCATATGTCCTGCAGTTGACTTAAGCTTATTGATGTGTTTGTCATGTTTGTGAAACAATCGGTTATACATATAAATTATATATATAGAGGGCCATTTTATAAATCTTTGCAGTATCGAATCAGAAATAAAGCGATCCCTAGACAAACCCAAACTATCGATTAAACATCTCTGAATCAGCGATTTAAGCAGCTGTGACTAGAGCACAGAACACGCTGGAATAGAACAAAGAACCACAAAATAACTAGTTTTGGTAATCTCAGTAATATTTTCAAGTACATAATAATGTTTGTTATAGTTTTGTTAAACATATTGATACAAATATGATGAAAAGTACGTAAATATAATAATAACTACCTGACATACACGAAATAGCCTCACCTTATCAATTGAGCAGCACAAGTTAAAGCGGATATTACAGCGTATTCAGTAGAATTCGCCGAAGTCCTTATTAGAACGTATTAAAGTACAATTCATCGAAGTCCTCGGACCCCGGGGAAGGCCCGAGCGCGCGGGAATTCATTAAATCCCCTCACGAGGTTATTCCCCGGAGAAATAATACCGAACAGCTAAATTACATTCTTTGCTGGCGACGTTTGTGCGTGGCTCCCACTCGCGGACGGTGATATTAACTCTGGTATTGAACTAGGTAGGTGCACATATTGGCATATTGCGTAATGAAAAAAAAACAGATCAACATTACTATTGAAATCTACTCATATCGGGGGAAGAAAAGGAATACCTAAAACATATTTTTTTCTGACGTTATAAATGCGATCCTCACCATCTAGATCTATCACCTTAGAACCATCGACACGAAGAAGAAGAAGAAGAATGCGTTATAATAAATATATTATGCGAAGATTTCCCCCTCGTAAAAAAGGTACCTCAAGGTGTAATGTAACATCGCACCGTATTACAAACTAATTTAATTTAATGAGAAACCATAGATTTTTGTACAATGTTAGTTATAATAAAATGATACTATAAATGTTATATTTACTATCTGGCAAACAGATTAGGATTTAGAAAAAAATACATATGTTATTATTTTACAATACAATAAGTCGAGTAAGAGATGTAAAGGTGCTTTTGCTTACTGTGTTACTTTATGTTATGTGTCATAATCGTTTCTATAATTCATCATTATTAGATTTCGTCAGCCATATTTTCAATAGTACCATCCTAGATTCACATGACGAAATTGGGTATAAATCTAAAAAAAAAAATGAATAAAGAGTAGTAAGAAATAAGTAAAAGAAATATTACTTTTACACGTTCTATATACAGTCAAACTATTTTAAATATTGCATAAAAATACGACAAACTTAAAATTTAATAAAAACTTACTCATCTAACTTTGGTACCATTACACGCGCGAACTACTATGGTAGGTTTTAGCGCCAAATCGCACAAATACGTGTACTCACACACATCATTCGAGTCACTAATCTGTTGACAAATTTCAAGAAGGAGGCTTTTCTGGAATTTTAACTCTGTAACCTGTAAACCTTAAAAAATAAACAATCTAAAAGATATCGAAGAGGAAAACTGTTTTATAAAACAACTAATAATAAATCAGTTTATTGAATCAGGCGTTACTTTGCGGAAGTTCATCTTCAAATTCTTGTTTTGAATAAATATTTAGTGTATTTCCGCTCTGTCGTAGTCATATATATAAGTTAAGGGTACTATTCAAAATCCAAATTAAATCACAAACAAAATTAGTAATTAATCATCAAACTGTATCATGGTTCGACTATGGTTAGGCTAAGGTTAGGTCAGGCTAGAAAAGTTAGGCTTAGGTATGTTTACAAAATATGAATGAACCTGAAACAAAATTTTTAATTAATCCGTTTAAAATAATAAAAAATATTTAAACCCGTAACAAAAATAGTGATTAGTGATCTGTTTAAAAAATGTAGTAAACCTGAAAATAATATTTAATTAATATGTTAAAATTACAAAAATAATTTATTTATAAAAAATGGTATAAAATAGTTGAAAAAATACTTAGTCAATAAATAGCACCCCTATTCTTACTGTACTCTATTCGACACGTGTTTCGCCTCTAAACGAGGCATCTTCAGGACGTGTTGACTCTTCGAGCTCACTCGCAAGAATGACGGCTCACCGCGCCGGCGCTTTTTACGAGTATATACTCGTCGTGAAGCACCACGTAAAGGCGATGTGACGGTAGTTTGATCGTTCAGCAACTCGTTGTGTGTGTTTTCATGTTTCATTATTTCTAAATGCTCCAAAACATTTAAGCGAAAACCTTTTTCACATACATGTAGAATTTCAAAAGTGTTGTTAAATATCCAAATCGTGTCCAGTTTCTAATAAATGTTTCGCAAAATTCGACTTCTCTGGGTGATTGTTTCTAGATGCAGCCAAGTGTTCTTTGTAGCGGGTTTGAAAACTCCTTCCAGTTTGTCCCACATAAACTGCGTTACATGTGTCGCAGGTTAACTTGTATACCCCCGATTTCTTGCTTTTTTCTAAGGAGTCTTTCCCATTGCACATTCGTCTCATGTTGTGATTCGTTCGAAATGCCACATGTACCTCATTTCAGTATTTTTGCAATTTTTTCTGACGTAGTCCCTAAATATGTCAAACTACCCACATATTTATTTACTCTCACAGGTGGGCAGGAGTATAACATAGATCTTGCTATGTTTCTATTCTTATCTCTTGACTAAATTGTTTATCATTTTCTTGCTGTACCCATTTGTCACTGCTATTTGATATATTATGTTAAGTTCCTTGTTGTAGGCTTCTGGAGATAATGGGACTGTCATTAATCTATGTACATAGCTTCTAAACGCAGCCAATTTGTGCTGCATGGGGTGATTTGAAGACTCTGGGATTGCTATATCTATAGTAACGTGTTGGGAGGGCGGCACCGTCGTGTTTCCCTCGCGGCAGATATACGCGGCCTAATCTGGCCCAGAGAGGCTCATCCCTCGGCTTCTTCACCTCGATCGGCACTCGACCCGTTTCTCGCCTCATCGATCCCATCTCCACACATCAACTCATCGAGTGGCTTACCAAACTATACTGCATTACTATATTTTTATAACTAGCTGCGCCCTGCGGTGTTACCCGCGTTAGCCCGAGATAAAAAGATTTTTTTCTAAAATAAACGTAGCCTAAGTTACTCCTTATTACATCAGCTACCTGCCAATAAAAGTCCCGTTAAAATAGGTCCAGCCATTTCAGATATTAGCCGGAACAAACAGACAGGCAAAAATAGTAAAAAATGTTATTTTGGTGTATGTACCGTATATATGTCGGGGACTGAGACTAATCGTGTAAATCACCCGCAATCGTTATTTGTGGGTCATCCATTAGTACGGCTCGCCGGCGGTCTCCAGTTGTCTATCTATATAAAACATAAGACATAAGTTTATGATCGCCCCGGCTTCACACAGGTGTATTATACATATAAACCTTTCTCTTGAGTCACTCTATCTACTTAAAAAACCATAGCAAAATCCGTAAAAAAAATGCGTAGTTTTAAAGATATAAGCATACATAGGGGCAGAGAGACAGGGAAGCGACTTTGTTTAATATTATGTAGTGATACGAGTATAATTTACAACTTTAGACGTGCGAGTTCGTGAGGACGGTTCGTAATTAGAATGACCCTTGAATACTGCCGTTATAATGATGATGATGATGGTGTAGAAATAAATATCTAAGCAAATACATACTCATATGCTTACTCTGAGCAATAAACACAGCTTTCGTGTGATATAAAGTGTCAGTGCAGACACGCACGAGGCGGCGGCGCGGGTGCGTGCGGCGGTAACCACACACGGCCTCGTAAATGCGGCATAAACCTGGCCGGATTTATTCAGCGTGTGATGTTTGCTAACTCGTATTTTCACAGCTTATTTTTTGTTCAAATTCGGTCGTTAATTTTTGTACTGTTGGCGCTCATCACCTTTGTTTATGAAGGTATATACGTTTATGTAGAGGCTGGCTAGCGTTTTAACACGCTTTTATGAGGTCGACCTGTATGTAACCATGTAATGGAATCTAAGGTAACTAATTTAACCATCTTCCAAGGGTCGTAGCGTAATGAAAATTGGCAGCTGTATGTAGTTCTGATGACAATATAATAATATAGTAGTGTCGAACTAATCTGATGATGGAGCCGGATGATATGAACTAGAACTTCATGATGGAAAATCGTATCATAGCTGTTTTGGATTTCTTAGAAAAGTCTTGTGATGAACTTTGACCACGATTAGGTTTCAAGGTCTGATGATGAATCCGTAAGATAGGCACTGGCATTGGCATGATGCAATATCGTATCATAGTCGTGTTTGCACTTGTGAGAAAGGCCACGTAAAGCGTATTTTTCTAGTGTTTTTAAATTATTTATTTATTTATTACTGTTATATTGCCTGATCTTAGCATAAAGTCATATGTAGCTTGAATAAATCAATTTTCTGGCACTTCATTCCACGTCAATAAGTCCAGATAAATGATTCCTACAGTGCAATTAAATGATTTCTTTAATACAAAATGATAGCTTTAGAGTTTGGAAATATTAATATTTATTAGTTATCAGGCTAGATCTCGTCAATCTTTGCCGTGGAGATTTTGTACCATTAGCCCAATTTTCAAATGTTAAAATCATTTCTAATGATAAATAACATAAAAAAAGTTTCTTTATTTGTTCCAACATCAAATGAAATGTATGGTACTATTAACTACTAACTAACAATGGGCCTTATCAATAACGTAGTGACGTAGTTGCAATATCGTTAAATTCGTTAAAGTACCATAAGAACATTTCAACCACGCACTAGGTCTCATAAGAGCCTGTATGGCAGGGTACGAATTCTCTACTGATCTTTTTACCTTTAAATGAGAGAGCAGAAGATAGGTACAGAACCAGCTGATGGCGAGATATCGACCAAAAATTAATGTGACCTAAATAGGCAGGCCTGTGTGGAGCTGCAGCAACATAGGAGCGAAGAGCTGCGCTGCCGAACCTTTGCCACATATTTACGAGACAATAAGCACCAGTAAAGCACCGGACAGCGCGAGCAATACTAGGCACGTCGGCACATACCAATATATGTAGTGCAGTTTTATTTAGCCTTACTCTGTCCTGTTGTCCTTATACCAGCAGATATCTCTCAGCGTCAAAGCCTCAATACCCAAGGTTAACCGCGTGGTAGACCGCCGTCTCCCGGGTGATAAAGTGGTGCCAACTGCCGACCCTTTACTACGTATTTACGAGGCAAAACTCCGCCGTGAAGCACCGGACAGCGCTGGCAAGATACTTGGCACATACCTATAAATATTAGTAGTTATGTTTTGTCTAACTCCATCCTGTCATGATGTCCTAGTATCAGCGGGATATGTGTCTGAGCGTCAAAGCTTCAATACCCAAGGCCGGCTAGTATCAGGCTACAGTCTTCTGGGTGATAAAGTGGTGTCCACTGCCGACCCTGTTTTGCCACGTATTTACGTGGCAAAACTCCGCCGTGAAGCACCGGACAGCGCTGGCAATCTACTTGGCACGTCTAGAAACGCTGCGGGACGGCCATAGTTGCATAATGTGCGGCGTAGATCTGAAATCAAATATTCCAGTTCCAACTAAACGCTTAATCGGATAATTGTTTAAAACTACCTGAGGGGTTAGTACAGGTATACCTACACGTAAATTGAAACTACAGTAGTTTCCGTGTGTCTTTGTACAGCGCCCCTGGTGAAAACGAGGAAGGCCTAATAAAAATGTATGGAGCCACACGCAAACGCATAAGTTCAAGTAAACTATGCAAATCCTGTTCTAAAGGCTCTGAAATGCCGTTGGTTATATAACTTTCATACAAAAAAAACATATTCTGTTCTTTTGTTTCGAAGATTATAATGCCACAGAAATGCGAATACAGACAGACATCTCAAATTTACAAACCCCTTTTGGGACAACACCCCACAAAAGGGTAAACCTCTGTCAATATCGTCTATATACATAGACGATTATGTAAATGACAAACACATCACACGAACCAATGCCATATTTTTGTTAGACTATACCTCGTAAAAAATAGCTTGATAAGCGAGACATTGACATTGACATATGCGAAATGACTCACGCACATCAAGTACCATAATTTTTATAGCCAAAATGTTCGGTACATAATAATGTTGTACTTCATGGTCGAGAGTCACGAGCACTTAAGTCAATGTCTCGCGTATTAAGCTATTTTTTACAAGGTATAACTTTTCCACATGACTCATTAGCTTTACAGAAACTGTTTTCAACTTGCCAAAATTGTTCACATTAGTGTCACTCTTTGCACACACTGATTTTAAGTACCAGCCACAAACTTGCACATTAAAAAACGCAATAATTCCAAATCCAAAGCCAACAAACCAAAAAGAAAAAGTTACCCTAATAGCTTTCCATTTGAGTGCCATGTTACAGCCCCGCAGTGTAATAGAGGAAAATAAGAAACACGAGGGAAAATGGACCTCCCGCTGAGGTGTCCTGCGTGAAATACGGCTGCCTACAATAATGCGGATAGACTCGTTATAATTCTGCTCTAAAAGTGCTTTTCATTTAGCTTTTATGGCCTTACAGAGAGTAGTTTGTAATTAAGTTTAACGGGCTGTCGGAGGCTTCGTTAAATGCGTCTAACTTTTCTGGGCAGTGGAGTTCTTTGTGTGTACTTAGCATGCTAATAGTAGGTATAGAAGGAAATTAATTTTGAAAACAAATTTGCTACTCCATTGGTTTTGTTCGACTTTTTAGGAGTTTTAGCGATGTCAGATTTGGTCTCCACTCTTATAACAAAAGTGGTTTCTCCAGCACCACCCGTTGAGACACCCATGAAATAATTTTTTTGAATGTTTGGACTATGAGGTCGTCCACACAATGATGAAGATGATGTTAGGATAACCGCTCACAAAGGAGTACTCCACCGAGCGAGGTGTTGTGCTCGGGGATAGCTATCTGACAGTATCATCTTAGGTCTTGGTATGGTTCGGCCGTCGCTGTAAATTTCGTTTGCGCGATGCAGCCCTCGGCTTGTGATTGGCTGACGTTAGTTTCTTGAGGCGGCGCGCGTGTGGTGGCGCCACTTGTAGCGAAGTTGGTCGTTACAAATGCCTTTAAAACGAATTCATAAAATGTAAGTTTTGCATGTAGTAAAACTATTTAATTTGTACTCGTATTCTTAAACAGGACATTCATTCCCAACGAAATTCGTCTCCCTCATTTGATTAAAAAAACGTATTACTATAGCTGAGCATAATATTTTTGTAAATAGCATAGTAAATAGCGTTGATAAAACAGCCATAGATTAATTATAAGAAAAATAAAGGTATACCTTCACTTGCTGATTAACTCCTTAGTTTTTACTACATTCACTCCATTTTCATTACATGCCCATTGAGGAAAATGTCTTAATCCGTAAAGTTTGGCCAGTAGAGCCTCATGAAGACAAAGTTACGGATAATGCGGAGCGGTCGCCGCCGCCCTTCCAAGTAATGTGCGCAAGTTAGACCCAACTGCACCCTCGGGGAGTGACTAGAGGGATGATTGCGGTAGCGGTCATAGTATGATAGCTTTGAATTGTACAGCATGTTGAATATAAGGTAAGGGTAATGCAGAGCGGGTGCCGCCGCCCTTCTGAGTAATCTTAAACCAAGCAACAGTACGTGCCACCAAAAATGAGACATGAGAAACCACTTTGGTTTGTAATAAATATACAAATTCTAGATAATAGATATACAAACATTTAAAATACGGTTATAAAACGTTTAATATATAGATATAAAAATTCTGGACAGTTAGTTTGTACTACAGAACAGCAGTACACGACTGTACCTGCGCAAGATCCCCCACCACTGACACTCGTCAAGTCTCATATTCATATTCATTTTATTCATAAAAAATATTACACGTCTCATCTTTGGTGACACGTACTGTAAAATCAGTGTAAAGGAAAATATGTCTAAATTAAAAACTAATTGATAGCTTTTTAATAAGCACACGTTATGTGTTGTCAGATGTCACACAACCATTTTAGTAAGATGCATTATAACGCATCGGCACTATTGTGCCGACTGACTTTTGTCCATGAAACAATATAATTTTGACTGCAATATAAACGTGACATCTCCCGGAATAAAGTTGCTCGGCCAATGCTAGCTGACCGGGTGGACGTGTGACCGCCGGGGATCACACCCAAAGGGCAACAGCTCCGAGGTTGGCGAGATTTCGGTGATGGCCGGCACTGCAACCCTAAGGGGTCATTCCGTGAATGGTTCCAGGGTTTGAGCACTTAGTCACCCGGATAACTGTCCTTTACCTGTCTTGAAGTGTCGGGGCAAGAAAACGTTTTTTACATTTTGAAATTCACCTTTAGTCCTTTCCACTAACCTTTGTCCAATTGTAGAAATTACTACCAATCCGCACTGGGTCAGCGAGGTCAGTCGTCCTTCGTGTGTAAGTCTTAGTTCAAGAGAGAGGTACCTTAATATTTAAATGGCAAGGACAATTACAATAATTTACTGCTATGCAGCTTTAGGTACTTGAGTAAGTACGCATAGGCCGGGTGGCTAATCTTGGTGTCAGAGTTTTTAAGCCGTCTGAAGGTACCTGGTCTGAAGTACCTAAAGTACTTGTACTCAGTGTATTGGGTGGCACCCAAAAATCTCGCTGCAGTCTCCCATCACCAAACTGCAAAAACACGCATTTTTTCATTCAGCAAGATGTCACTGTCACATATCTTTGAAGACGCTCACGTTAGGTATTTTCTAAAGAAAGTGTAGAGTTTTAGAAATAATATTTTTATTTTATTTTTAACCTATACTGTCCCACTCCTGGGCAAAGGTCTCCCCCATTTCCTTCCAGAAATAATAATATTCATAAATAACCTCTTTCAATTTATTTTTTTTAACTAGCTACAGATATATATTTTTTTTCTCACAGTGATCTCTCGCGCATAACTTAGTTTTTAAATAACAAAATTACTACAAAACTACAGCAGCTTTACTTATGTTCAGCGAGAGCGGAAAAGTACGAGTAGTATAAACATTTTAGTTTGGATTTTAGTATTTGTTTTTATATGGGCTATTTAATTTATTAATTTTAACATATTTCTGATTGTATAAATTTACATTTCATAGTAATCATTATTTTTTTGACATTAGTTATTTCATTTTTCATTGGCTCTTTCGTGGTTGCGCCCCACAAGCTATTCGGCCCGCGGGGCGAATCAACGAAGCCTCTTTTTGAAGGCCCTCTTTCGCCCCGCATTGTTTGGAGCGGGGCGAAAGAGGGCATTCAAAAAGTGGCTTCGTTGATTCGCCCCGCGGACCGAACAGCTTGTGGGGCGAAACCACGAAAGAGCCTTTTCATTACTTTATTGAATTATTTGAATAGGGATTGCATTGTTATTTTGAGTTTGATGTATTAAGTTAAGTTAAGAATTTTATATTTATGAACTGTACCTGACTTACCTAATATACCGCATCATTGTTATAAGGTTAATAAATAAAAAATCTCTTTACAGTTTCCCTACAACCAAACTGCAAAAACCACACCCTTCTTCTATTCAGCGAGACGTCACCGTTATCCGTGAAGACGCCCATGAAAGGCGGTTTCCAAAGGGGCTGTAGATCGGCGCCCGATAGCCGATAAGCCTCTCGCGGATTTGTCGGCTTACCGTGCGTCTAGCCGCGGACATCCGGATAAGCCATACGTCTATATAGCCCGAGAGGTATGCGCAAAAAACGCAACTACTTTCTAAAAGCTGAATTTTTGGTATTAGGTGGTCATGGTGGTGTACAACAATACCCCGGAGTCAGTCAGCTGGGATGCTTCGCGTTTGGTGGGGATACCAGTTTGAATTTTCAAATAAATAAAATGAGTAACTTGCAAGTACTTCTAAAAGCTGAAAATTAGTGTACGGGTAGATCCACAGCCAATCACTCAAAACATGTAACGGAACTTTTCAGTCAGGCTTTAAAGCGGCGCTACTTTAAAACCTGACTGACAGGCCTTGTTACTTGTTTTAGGTAATTTGCTGCGGTTAAACTTTTTTTAGTTATTTTCTTACTAGCACGTCAATTTTCCGCTTGTAAAAGTTGCAAGATACTCATAATTTTTTTTTTAAATTTCAAACTGGTATCCCCACCAAACGCGCTAAGCATCTCAGTTGACTGGAGCCGGGGTATAATTGTACACCACTATGACTACCTAATACCAAAAAATCAGCTTTTAGAAAGTAGTTGCATTTTTTGCGCTTATCTCCCGGGATAAAATTAAAATGTTCACACTATGCGGGCTGTCCGCGCCACGGTCAAAAATGCTCTTTATTTTGTAGCTAACCAGAACAATGCGAGTTGCAGACCGAGAGCTAAGCTAACCTAAACACAAACTAACTTATAGTTAGTGACTTATAGGTAGTGTGAGTTAGTTTGTGTTAGGTCGCTTAGCTGATACAGTTTTCCATAGATCTTGTGCATACAGCAGTCAGCAAAAAAGTTATACTTACTTAAATAATAATTTTTCGAAAAAAAGGCAAATCCGACTTCCATCGTGTACAATATTCGAATAGTTCGCTCGTGTTGATGAATAAATTTTTTACATTATTATTGATTTTTCAAAGACGGCTCAGGCGATTTCGATATATTTTAAATGGAACCAATCTTTCAAACTAAAAAGATTTTTGATTTGGTTCATAATTGGCGAAAATATCGATGAACATACATACACAAAAGAAAAAAAATACAGACGAACATAGAACCTTCTTTTTGGAAGTCGGTTAAAGAGACCTCAATATCGACAAAACATAAAATGAGCAACATGTCTGAATTGAAAATTTTGATTACGACTCCAAAACAATAATTCTATTGTCGCAGTGGCTGAATATAAATTGTGTTAGGTAAGTATTTATTATCGCAAATAAGTTGTTAAGGTCGACGATGTAGCACGCAGATTTAGAAAAAAAATGGTTATTTTAATTTACATTACTAAATAAAAAAATTAAGACAAAAAGTCGTGAACAGACAAGTGAGGCCGGTTTTTTATGCATGTTGTTAGTGTGCCTGTGAGTTTGTGTGTGTAATTGTGTCTGTACACGGCGAGGCGTAGTTTTACCAGCCTTACTTGTTTGTTCACAACATTCTGTCTTTATTTTTTATTTCGTCTGAGATTGCGAGTATGAAATCAGTACCTAGCTCCGCGTCAAAAGAAAGCGTCGCATAATTCCGACATGACGGAGCAATAGCTCGGCAAACGACCGGCCACGGTTCGTTACTTGGTGGAACTATTCTTTACAGCCAATTGCCATAGTGTCTTTTTTAAACTTTCGCGATTAAACACAATATTCTTATTCTAGAGGACTAAACGCGCTCTGAAAATACGAGGTAGGTAAATAAAAATACCTCATTATTCCGACGTGAGTTGCATCGATCGTGGTCACGGGTACATCGATGCAACTCGGTCGAAACGTCGCGTCGATATATTTATTTTGTACTAGCGACCCGCCCCGGCTTCGCACAGGTGTATTATACATATAAACCTTCCTCTTGAATCACTCTATCTATTTAAAACAAAACCGCATCATAATCCGTTGCGTAGTTTTAAAGATATAAGCATACATGGGGACAGACAGCGGGAAGCGACTTTGTTTTATACTAAGTACTCGTAGTAATTTTCAGTACCCAATTAGGACCATGGTACAAAGATAATGCCGTAGTCTCGTTATCATCAAGGTCTGAATGCATGTTACTTGTTTGTTAGCCAGTCATAACTACAAATTCATTTGGCCCGTTTCACCAAGATCGGAAATAAAATAACGCTTCTAAAATAATCCTTTCTTTCATATACACAGTCAGGTCATAAATTCTGTCACATGTTTAACATAAAATAATTAAAACAAGTTTATTCATTATGTAACCATTTATATACCAAAATGAACTTAGCAAAACATAGATTCTTATGACAATAAAGTTTATTCAAAATGACCTCCATGATTTTGAATACATGCCTTCAATCTGCGCGGCCAGTCGTCTATCGCAGCACGAACGAGGTCCATGTCAATATCGGCGGCTGCCTTAATCAAGGATGTCTTGAGTGACTCCAAATTGGGATGAGGCTTTGAGCACGCCTTTTCCTCCAAGTGTTGCCATATCTTGTAATCTAACGGACTCAAATCTGGACTGGAGGAGGGCCAGTCTTCGTGCCGGATGAAGTCGATTTCACGCGCCGCCAGCCAGTCTTGTGTGCTCTTCGCTCTATGAGCTGGCGCCGAATCTTGTTGGAATACCCAGTGCCTGTTATTGAACATGGTATGAGAAACAGGTTCCACAAGGTTCGTCAGGGCTGTATTTTGATGCACAACTGCATTCGTATTTACACCTTTCTCACAAAAATGTACCTCTGTTAAGCCCCAATAAGAAACTCCCAACCATACCATGAGCGAGGATGGAAAATGACCTCGTTGGACACGCGGAATACGGTTGCTCGCTTCTTCACTACTGTGTGCGTACAACTTATCATTTTGTTTGTTGTAGCTCTCTTCTACGGTAAAAATTTTTTCATCCGAAAAAAGAATTTCCCGATATTTTTTTCCCGCGTACCGCTTCAACAAAGCGCGGCATCTCTTCAGTCTCAGGTCCATTAGACGAGCATTTAAACGATGTCCTGTTTTTCTTTGATATGCCCGAAGCCCTAAGTCTTCATTTAACACCCTTTTCACCGTAGTTCTGCTTAACCCCATCTGAAGGGCCAACAGTTTCTGTTTACGTTTGGGATTTCTTTGAATTCGCGCCTTCACAGCTTTTATCACTGCTGGAGTGCTAACAGACCGAGGGCGACCACTTCTTGACCTGTCATCTACACTAGAGTCTTCATTGTATCGTTTGATGGTACGATAAACGAATCTTTTAAATCTGTAACCGCAACGATGTAACGCAATAACTGCAACACGGTCTTCTTTAAGCGTCCACTCCATATTTAAAAATGAGTAAAATTCTAAAAAGTATACATTTTTATTTTCATGAACAATTCGAAATTCGAATTCAATAAACTTTTTTGTGGCCAGCATTCTAAAAGAAAAGTTTTTACTGTGTGACAACACTTATGACCTGACTGGGTACATATAATTAAGGTACATAATATAAATAATAATATAATCAAAGGGACAAAAAATTTGTACCTATACAATTATATCAAAAGAGTGACCAGATCGCATATTTATTCTAGCATAATGTACTGTAGTGTACTTGCCTTTTTAAAAGACCACCGTTGAACATAGGCCAACCCACGAAGGGAGAGTGTAAAAGTATGTGACACTACGAGTATAATTCATCGCAAATGTATATTTGAACAGACCGTAACGTTTCGACGTACTTTTAAAGTTGCCTAGCAGAAATCTCTGCCAGCGATTAATCTACCGGATTGTGTGTTTTTCATGTTTTTAAAGTTATATTCCATTGTTTTGTGAACATCTACCATAGCTGTCTGTTCACTTACCTACTTTCATATTGCTTCTAATGTGACCATATATAAGTATGTATTATTTCCTTTGATGTTACGAATATTAAACAATTCGTTTGTCAATAGTTTGAAACATATATTCCTCATACGTGATATAATATCGAATGTAACAGAATACCACCCCGTGGGTGATCCCCCGCCCGGAGCTAGGGGTGGGTTGGGGGGGTGGAGGGGGGTATTTGGGGGTGAAGCCATCATCTGCATAGACGATGAGAGCTGATGAGATTAGAGCGGTTCCACGACCCGTCGGGGACAGACGTCTTATTGACGTTCTATTCGCATTCCTTTTAAATATAATAAAACTTTATTTAACAAGAGCGAAGTCTGATATCTGTGGTGCAGAAATGTAAATAAGAGTTGTAGTATTGGATTGTTAGCATGTAGCAGTAAACGCAGTATAGGATGTCCATCAGTAAAGTGAACCGATGATACGGTAATGACATCTAATAATATTGTGGCTCGACCCTGTCCTTGAAATATATTCCTACAGCGTCACGTGGCCACGCAGAACGTATCCCGCGGTAGGGCTGCCCGCCTCCAGTATTCTAATTTTATCTACTTACTCTCTGCCTACTTGAGTGTCAAGTGTTTCTTTCTATTATGGTATAAAATTATTATATTTATTACAAAAAAGGAATTCGTACGCTTGCTAGTTACAAATCCACACGTTCGTTCGTCTCTACGACGCACCGCGACTGACTAGCATACCGATTTCCGAGGCCCGTAGGTATGATTCGCGTTCCGATCGTTAGTTTCGTTTAGTCGTTTAGTTAAGTTAAAAGTCCTCATTATTCAGGCGTCGACAGTTAATTCAGAAGACGTTTCTGCAGCGACGCGCCGATAAATAACTACAGACGGAACGGGGACGCCACAGTGCCGGCCGCGCCCGAGAGCTGATGTAGGTACACTGCTACACTACTAAGACCCGAGTTCATCAACCTTATTAACCGATCGTTTAGTCTTAAAAGGCTTGTTAACGAAATTTTGCTGTTCGTCAAGCACTAACCGTTGTTTAAATACAGTAATCGCACGTTTAACTTAAACGACGTCATCAACCTTGTTTAATGTTTGCCCTGGGTGGGGATCAAACCCACGCCTCTTTGACCCAGAAGTCAGGGTCACTAACCACTGAGCCACCGAGGCAGTCAATCCTTACTAATATTATAAATCCGAAAAGTTTGTTGGTTTGTTACTCTTTCACGCACCAACGGAGCAACGGATTGACTTGATTTTTGTCATGGACATAGTTTAAAAGGCGGAAGGAGCTTTAGGATACTTTTTATCCCGAAAACTTGCATAGTTCCTGTAGGACAGGACAAAAACCATCGAAAGCGAAACTGTCGCCACTATCACAAAGACGCTAAGTGATTAATTCCTCTATGACGCTAATATGGACTAACGAAACGTCACAGCCAAACGTAATTAGATGACAGGTGACATTGTCTGCAGACTTTTATAAATCACAGGTAGCATGACAAGGGGACAAATTGTTTTTCCACCATTATATCCCCGAGGAAATAAAGTATGGATTGAAAATAACAACTGACATTAAAATTGGATAAAATGTTATTTTTCCTCTGCATGCTACATGTTACTATGACGTTTAATACCAGGCCGTCATTTTGTCTGACATTAAAAATATTTTTAAATCTTCTATCATTAGAGGTTTAACATGTTTCTTTATTCTACCTTTATGGTACAGAATCATCATACTTTAATATTTTCAATCCGAAAAGTTTGTTGGTTTGTTCCTCTTTGACGCAGCAACGGAGCAAAAGACTGACCTGATTTTTGGTATACCTATGGATACCTATGGTTTAAAAGACAGAAAGTGATAATAGGATACTTTTTTATCTCGAGAAAATTCGTGATTCCCATGGGATAGGACAATAACTGTTTCTCAGCAATGGAGCAACGGATTGACTTGATTTTTGGGGTGGGCATAGTTTGGAAGACGGAAAGTGACATAGGATACTTTCCATCCCGAAAAAATTGTGGTTCCCGTAGGACTTAACAATACATTTTTCTCAGCAACGTAGCAACTTGCCTTGGCTTATTGCATGAATATAGTTTGAAAGACGAAAAGTGACATAGGCCACTTTTTATCGCAAAAACTTTAACAGTTCCCGTAGGATAGGATAATAATCGGTCAAGTGCGAGTCGGACTCGCGCACGAAGGGTTCCGTGCCGTATGGGAGCCCCATTCCTCTTGCCGTTATTAACAGCGAGCAAAAAAACTCCTAAAAATCACGTTTGTTGTATGAGAGCCCCCCTTAAATATTTATTTTATTCTATTTTTAGTATTTGTTGTTATAGCGGCAACAGAAATACATCATCTGTGAAAATTTCAGCTGTCTAGCTATCACGGTTCATGAGATACAGCCCGGTGACAGACAGACAGACGGACAGACGGACATCGAAGTCTTAGTAATAGGGTCCCGTTTTTACCCTTTGGGTACGGAACCCTAAAAACTAAGTGAGCGGGCTGCGGTAACAGCCGTCTAAGCGCCAGAAATAACCTGTCATGGCAAGTTTAGGACGTTCCTACATTTTTCGCACTCCTTCGCGGCACTCAACAGCGCTAACCCAGACTCGGGCTCCATAACGGAGCTTGCGCTCTCGCCATATTGACGGAGTGTTTCGGAGCACAAGACACATCGTCATCCACCACTCGGGACTAACCAGTACTGAACGTCAGACAGCATTCCAACGCCCTGGTCCCAGTGCAGCGGGTCAGTCATAGTAGCCCAGCGCCTGTCTCTTCAACTGCAGAGGGCAGTGAGAACGGCCATCGCGATACTGACACCTCTCTTCCCCTGCAGCCCCACTGCGTCTGCCAACACGTTGACGGCCTAGCGCAAGGTAGGGTAGGTGGCGGCACCCACACCACCAGTTCCATATATCCCACCGCGGCCCCTAATCCTCGGCTGTCATATCAGAGTCCAGGAAACCGCCTTGCTTTATGAAACTAAGAAAGGTTATTCCCAGCAAGTAACTGGAGATAGAGAGACAGAAAAGTTGGTCCCTTATATTGAGAAGCCACACCCAGCGCAGCAGGAGGAGCTGGAGTTCATATGCCTGGCAGACGGAGCAGCACTAGAGCAAAATCTTAACCGAGAAATTAACATATTTACAGACGGCAGCAAAATTAAAGGGAAAGTCGGGGCGGCATTTTCCATTTGCGATGATGCCGCTGAGATCAGTACCCGCAAGCTGAAATTGGCCGATTGTTGCTCCGTGTACCAGGCCGAGTTATTGGCACTTCTTGAGGCTACCGAAAAAGCAAAAATCTTTTGTGACTCCAGGTCTGCACTGGAAACGGTAGTTGGCGTATCTTCCCTCCATCCCTTAGCAGTAAATTCAAAGCTAACATAAAGTTACTACACGCACAAAATAAAATAGTGAAACTTTATTGGATTAAAGCGCACGCGGGGATGGAGGGAAATGAGAGAGCGGACCAGCTAGCAAAAGAAGCAGCACTGCACTCGAAACGCAGACCTATTTACGATAACTGCCCCGTTTCATTCGTCAAGCGAGAAATCCGAAAGGATTCTCTTGACGAGTGGAACCGGCGGTATCAGGATGGACACACAGCGGCGGTAACCAAAACATATTTTCCGGATGCAAGGGCGGCATACAAGATCGTAAGAGAAATAGCACCAGTGGGAATTCATAACTCAAGTGCTGACGGGGCATGGTGAGTTTTCCCAATACTTACATCGATTTAAGCTGAGGGAAAGCCCATCGTGCATCTGTGAACCCACAAAAGAGGAGACTCCACTGCACATTATCTTGGAATGCCCAGTTTATGGAAAGCGGAGATTTGATTTAGAACAAAAAATTGGAATTAATCTAACACGTAAAAACCTTAGAAACAATTTTATCGAATTTTTGCACAAATATTTGTAAAAAAGAAATAATTAGGAACAAGTAAGTATAAACTTTGCTGTACCATTGTAATGTTTATTATAACTGCAAACAGCCAAAAACATTGAAATATAGGTATAGTTTTTATTCATTTGTAATTAAGACCCCTGATCATGTCAGGGATATTTCGCGATATAATAAAAAAAAACCTCGGATGCAGCGTCGCAAGAGCGGCACTGCAGCCCGCCTAAGTTGCGACACTCCTCATAAGGCATGCAACCTACCGTATACACTCCAACCGTAACTTAACCAACAAAAACATTCCTCTAAGGTATTTTGATATTTGTCGGTTAGGTTAGGTTTCGCAGCTGACAAACGCGGGCGAAGCCGCGGGTAAAAGCTAGCATAATTATAAAACCTTTGAATAGTTACCTCCTTGGTTGGCATGTTTCAGAACAAAACATCACTCCATTTTTAAATTACACGACAACAATGGATTTTTATACATTTTTTGCCAGCCGCTGCTCGCGTGTATTTGGTCATTACTGCAATGTTGATTTATCTCGAAGAAGGTTATCAAAGTAATGTTCACATTTCCAGGCATATTTGAGAAAAAGATAATATCCCAATCTAGTCTCCGTCTAGTTACATTTTACAGATCCTTATACATATAAATTGCGTACGATAAATATAAGTAGAGTGGGAACGGGGTCAGACAGTGTTGGCAGCCGTTCACCCCGCCGGGCTTGTACTCGTATAGTATTTATTGTATTCTCTACAACAACACGTACAACTTGCAACTATATACCGGTATGCAACTTGCACAGTGCAAGTGCGGCAGACCGACTGGAAGCACACGTTTTTTGCCATCATTTATCACAGAGAAATGAGAAAAAGATTAAATTAAAAATTTATAAAACCTTCAATGCAACGAAATTCCTACCGCAGCTAACAAAAAAACTGATAACTTTAACACGGTTGAACCGATTTTGATGAAACATATTTAAGAACATTTCTGACTAATTTACCTTTCAAACATTAAAACAGAGTCGAAATTAGTTCGTCTTTTCAGGAGCTAGGGTGCCACAGACACACATACATACACACACAGAAAAAGAAGAAAAAGTGGTAAAGATTTATACGAGCTCGTTTAGCATGAATTATACGAGTATATTCCCGCCATCGCCTTGGCATTTTTTGTGCCCACCCACCGATCGCCTAGGCTGCCGCCGCCGCCCTAGGCTCTCGCCCGACAGAACAAATGAGCAACAATCACCATAAACCTGAATCACCATAAAACGGCTCCTTTACGAGCGAGCCGATACGTAAACATTTCCATAACTCCAGCCTCTACGTAATTACTTATAAGCCGTGGTGGTCTAGTGGTTGTAATGCTGGCCTGTCATTCTTGAGGGGTTCAATCCCGGTCCTGTACCATTGAGTTTCTTTGGAACTTATGTACGGAATTTCACACCACTGGCTTTTCGGTGAAGGAAAACATCGTGAGGCAACCTGCATACGTCAGTAGAAGAAATTCGATGGCGTGTGTGAATCCATCAACCCGCATTGGGCCAGCGTGGTGGATATGGCCCAATCACCCTTCGTGGGAAGGCCTACGTCCTGCAGTGGACTATTAAGGCTGGTACATTTTTCTATATTCCTTACCAGGAACGAATACCTATAAATATTACCTAGATAAGTTTAGTGTCACCATTTTGTGACAGAAAATGTATTTTTGTAAAATTTTAGGAGTAGGTAATATAAATATTTTTTTTGGAATAAATATGATAATTTTACATCATAATACATAAAAACTAGAAAGAAACTCAAGTAGGTAAAGAGTAAGTAGTAGATGAAATTAAAATACTGAAATACGGGCAGCCCTAGCACGTGATACGTTCTGCGTGGCCACGTGGCGCTGTATATTTCAAGGACAGGACCGAGTCACATTACTGTTAGATACCATTACCGTGGCCGTACTGTACCATAACCAAGTCAGAGGCCTTCAGGCGGCCTAAAACTCTGACACCAGGGCTAGCCAACCGGCCTATACGAACTTACTTACTTACTGCACCATAAAGACCTAGTCTTACGCGCTCTGCGGTGTGTATTGATAGGTACATTGATATTTCTATGTTTTACAGTCGTTAAGCTCTTACTTTGCAGTGTCCAACGGGACTCCTACAAAATTATGTGCGTACTTATTTTCTTTACCATCTCTAACAAACTATAGTAGACATGCTGTCTACCTTAGAAATATTGCCATTGAACCTGTGTTATCTATACCAATGTTACAAAGAGGAAAGATTTGATTGTTTGTTTGCATTGAATAGGCTCCGAAACTACTGAACCGATTTGAAAAATTCACTGTTGGGAAGCTACACTATCCCCGGGTGTCACAGGCTATATTATATTTTTTTAAATTAGGGAGGCTTCTAGTTTTGTATATAACTTCTCTAACAATGTACCTACTTACATTGATGCATAATATTTACCCTGATGGCTGTCGCAGTAAACCCGAGTGCAACTTGTATCTGTCTCGGAGACTAATGATGCAGTCGGCTCCTGTTGCGGCTCGTTAGACGGCATCATGTTCGCACAGACAAACGACACTCTAGGGGATTATTTTACATGTTTACTAGCGACCCGCCCCGGCTTTGCACAAGTGTAAAAACCTATACAAACCTTTCTATTGAATCATTCTATCTATCAAGAAAAACCGCACCAAAATCCGTTGCGTATTTTTAAAGATATAAGCATACATAAAGACAGACAAACATGGAAGTGACTTTGTTTTATACTATGTGGTGATAGTGATAACTAAGCTTTCTCTATTTTCCACCGACTACCAATACTGAAAAGATTCTCAGTTGGACTGTACTTACTGTATTACTTGATGTTTTCTGATCGTCATGTCATTGTGTTATTTGAATCCTTACTATTATTAAAAATCTGAAAGTGTGATTGTTGGTTTGTTATTCTTTTACACAGCGACAGCAACCGATTGACTTGATTTTTGGCATGGATATATTTCTAAGTGACAGGCTACTTTTTATCACGGAAAAATAAAAGATTTCGATGGGATGTCACAAATGTCAAATTCGTTAGGGCGAAGCCGCGGTCAAAAGCTAGTCTTGATGATTCTGTAACTTAAAAGAATTATGACGGCTTTCAATTAAAAAAAAATATACTTACAACTACTCGTATTTTGCCCGTTTATGAACCATGCACGTACTAATAGCTTTTTTTTTACGAGGGGGAAATCTTCCAAAGATGGGATTATGTGGGATTGTACCTACCAAGACCCCCTCGGTGGCCAGCCTTTGTGCCTTCTTGGGAGCTCTGGGATCTCCGAAAGGAACGCACCGGTGCTCCCGGCACTTTGTGTGTCTACTCGCCTGGTAGTAGAACCTGGTAGGATCTAATAGCCTAGCAGCATGGATCTATTACATAAAAATCCTTGCCGAGCAGATTTGCTAATTACAGTGGCCAACGCAACCAGCATGTAAAACGTAGGGTAGTCAAACGTAAAACGTCTGCCTGCAAAGTAGCGTTTTAAAAAAATCATAATATTGTTAACCAAAAATCACCACAGACACAAGTTTAAGTATCATGAAGCTCCTTGTTTGAACAACAGATATATTTTTAAAATGGTAGAGTCATTACGCTTTTTGTGGCATTCCAGCCACATTCCAAATGACTATAATAAAACATAGAGCTGTTTTTCTCGACAGCGATATCTGAACCAAAGCGATATTTACGAAGCAAAAAGGGAATAAGTGAATAGATATTTATTGCCTACGTGTTATTCTAGATCGGACCGTTTCTGAATACGAATCAGCCATTTGGATGTGTTTTATGATTGTTACGTATTTATTGAGTGAGCAACACACGTAGCTGTCGAAACCTTCCTCTGTTGGGTAAAAATGTTTAACACATGCTGACGACGTGACCTTTCCTTTTTATCTGAATATGAATGTAGCTAACCTGTGAATATTTCATGAATGTGGCTATAGTTATATTATATACATATATAGTTATATTATTATAAATTGGTCCCGTTTAAATTAACAAAAATGTGAAAAATGCTACATCGATTTGCAGAGAAAAATGTCTAGTAATTTTGTAGAATAGATCATTTTTCAGAATCTATAGAATTATACTAGGTCCTTACTATAATAAATATAGCATGAAACACGTGTATTCAACTGGCGTCAATCCACGTTCACGTTTCATCTGTCTGTAACATCCCAGCGACTAGCGTCCTATCTGTGGCTTGCGCTTATTCTCAATACGAGTTCTCACTACAGACAACATTACAATAGCTACGAAATCTACGCACTACACACCAAACTAACTTATCTATAGCAGCGACTAACAGCAAGAACTAAATTATTAAATTAAAAGTTTTTCAGTTGTCTTGAAATTGCGACAGCGTCGCTTCAACTCGACTTAGTGAATCAGGACCGTATATCTTACATCTCATATTATTTTGCTTGCCGGAGGGTTGGTTATTCTCAAATAAACAAAGAGGCATATTGGTCTCTATCTCCGGAGTTGCCATAAACCTCCACCAGGGTCGCACGCGGCGCCTCGAGCGAATCTTTCGTATTTTTAGAGCTAGGACTGTGGTTCTTAAATTTGTAGTCCTTAATGACGTTTGAAGATGGAATGATAGAGTATCGAAATGTAATAAATAAAATAGTATCTAAATATTATACATGATGTTTGGTCTAGCGTTAGATAAACTGAGATGGCACGTAGGTACATTCATATTGAACATACAATGTGGCCGAAAAAGTCCTAAGGTTCACTTTTTTTTAAACATAAAAAAGCAAGTATATAACTTTTCGAACTTTCCCAATTTTATATAACTTAAGAAACATTGTCATTGTTAACTACCTAAAATAATATAATTACAATAAAAAACTACACAAAATGAAATACTCGTACTTACCTAAAATTATAAAATACAAAAACAGAAAAAAAAATTACCTATATTAATTTTCCTAACTCAGTTTTAAAAAATAATAAAATCATATCATAGAAGTCAAACCCTTGTATAAAAACGTCTTTAATAATCACTTATTGCAGATTATGAAATTAATTGTATGAACCTTCCTAACTTATAATTATTTAGTTCTAGAACAAAATTCTTCTAATATGCAGCTGGTCTAAGAATGGCTCCGCAGACTACTTGGGATGGCCCAAGTAGTTCGCGGAGCCATTCTATTTATTTAAAGATTACAAAGGTCCGCGGACCTCCAGTTAAGAACCACTGCTCTAGGATAATACAATCTTGGGAAGCCATTGTTTGAGGCAATAAAATACAAGATGGAACTACTAGTTGTAGCTTCTATCGTTACCTAACTAAGCAAAATGGAATGAAATTCAGACAAAGGTTGGTCAAGTTAAGAAGTTCGTTCACTTTTGTAATATATCTGCGGTTTTCTAACTCTCTTTGTGAAATTAAGTGAAGTAAGCAAACGAAAACGTGGAATAAACAGTAATGAATCTTTTTAAATTGTTAGCGTTATTTTGTTTATATCTTGTTACGTAAAATGAAATGGTAATCGTAAAGAAGAACGACGTAGGTGTCTTCAAATCCCGAGTTAATAGGTATCTTATAGGTAAGCGCGCTACATCCTAGACCGCATATCTGGCGTATGTAGTCAAACGCAAACCTATACGAAAAAAAAACATTTTTGTCGAATAAACGGAGCGTTGCTTTGCAGGGACTTTTTGAAGTGTCAATGCTCATCATTATGAACAACTATGGGACTAATATACTATGGGACTAACTGTAATTAACGAAAAAGTGATGTTTAAATAATCGGCCAAGTGCGGTCGGACTCGCGCACGAAAGGTTCCGTACAGTATGGCAGCACCCCTTAGTGAATTTTAATAAAATTGAATTATTTATTTTTGAAGGGAATATAATATTTAATATTCTGTGCATGAAGCATCTTAATGTTTTCGTTATTAATATCGAGCGAAAAACGGCAAAAATTCAGATTTGTTGTATCGGAGTCCCCTTAATTGTTTTTGTCTTTAGTATTTTTTGTTATAGCGGCAAAAGACATACATCATCTGTGAAAATTTCAGCTTTCTAGCTTCACCGTTCATGAGATACAGCCTGGTGACAGACAGACGGACAGACGGACGGATAGCGGAGTCTTATATAGTAATAGAGTCCCGTTATTACCCTTTGACTACGGAACCCTAAAAACTACTGTTTGTAGATATAATCCATTAGAAGAAATTTTGTGTGAGTAAAGTCTATGTTAAGAAAGCCTGCACATTCGTTTCGAGTATTCTGGTTTTACTTTATGAGCATGAAAGTCTTTCTAATGTTATTTTCTGCTTGTGAAGCTTAATTGATTTAATTCACGCATTTTATTTTCGCATTCTTGTTTTGAATAAATATTTAGTGTATTTCCGCTCTGTCGTAGTCATATAAGTTAAGGGTACTATTCAAAATCCAAATTAAATCACAAACAAAATTAGTAATTAATCATCAAACTGTATCATTGTTCGACTATGGTTAGGTCAGGTTAGAAAAGTTAGGCTTAGGTATGTTTACAAAATATGAATGAACCTGAAACAATTTTTTTTAATTAATCCGTTTAAAATAATAAAAAATGATTAAACCTGTAACAAAAATAGTGATTAGTAATCTGTTTAAAAAATGCAGTAAACCTGAAAATAATATTTAATTAATATGTTAAAATTACAAATATAATTTATTTAAAAAAAATGGTATAAAATAATTGAAAAAATACTTAGTTAAAAAAAATTGTTTCAGGTTCATTCATATTTTGTAAACATACCTAAGCCTAACTTTTCTAGCCTGACCTAACCATAGTCGAACCTTGATACAGTTTGATGATTAATAACTAATTTTGTTTGTGATTTAATTTGGATTTTGAATAGTACCCTTAACTTATATGACTACGACAGAGCGGAAATACACTAAATATTTATTCAAAACAAGAATTTGAAGATGAACTTCCGCAAAGTAACGCCTGATTCAATAAACTATTTTATTTTCGCATCAATATTTTGTACCAACCCCTTCAAAGGAAATGTTTTACTGCTAAAAACGAAGATGTACGTTCTAAGTCTTGTCTAGTCTAGTCTGCCCGTGTCCACGACCGATGCCACTTGGTCGAAACGTTGAGAAAAAAGGTATTTAACTAAATATTTCATGTTTTATATCGCTATACGTCCCTTAGTCTTCGAGCAAATATCTATAGAGCCACAATCGCGCAAAAAAGTGTCCGAGCCCTTTTTTCCGGACACTTTTTTCGCTCGAACACACAAGCTTCGTAGTGGGCAGGCTTTTTAGTTAGTCGTGACCGTGAGGCGATTGCAAGCCGACTACAACGCCGCACGATGCCAAGGTGCTCGGTTACAAGCACTATCTAGGTGATATAACGTCGAGATTAGAGAAAACGAGTCATTGTGAATTATTTAATGTAAATATCTAGTCAGTATGTATGACGGCGCTCGGACATTTTTTTTAACTACTTTCACTTAGGGACTTTCACTCTGTAGATATTTGCTCGAAGCCCGTAGTATAAGGATAGTAAGATGCACGTTCTCATACTCATAAAATTTTTAATGATGTGTCAGTATTTTACGTATGTACGTCGATTTGTGTCGAACGACCTGCGAGGCCTGGGATGAAATAACCATATTGGATGTACAGTACACGACATAAAGCAGTATTATAAATCTAATGCTCATAATTTGGAATTATTTTTTCTCAACATATGCTGTCCCACTTCTGGGCAAAGGTTTCCCCCACTTCCTTCCATTTATCGCGTTCTGTAGCCAAATCCCGTCAATTTTTCCGCAGAGTGCTAAATTAAAGAACAAAGTAGAACAAAAATCATTAAACTTTATTTACAATTGATCATCAAATAATTTATTACAACAAAATTTTAATAACGTTCCATAAACTGAAAAATAAATTATCTATAACTATAAAAATATTATCTACAACCATATGAAGTTCGTATAGGTCGGGTGATTAAACCTGAGGGGTGAGTCGCACGTTTACACGCAAATTGAACTTACAGCTGTTTCCGTATGGCTTCATACATTTTTGTACAGCCCCCTGGCGGAAACGAAGAAGAACTAACCAAAACGAATGGAGACACACGCGAGCGTAAAAGTTTAAGTGAGCTACGCAAAACCTGAACTAAGGGCTCTGGTGTCAGAGTTTTAAGCCTCTCGAAGGCCTATGGCATGACTAAACGGTTAAGCCAACTGGAACTTGCAATTTAAAGAGCTTCACTCGAAAATTAGAAGCTATAGAAGATCCAAGCTTAAATAGCCTGGAAACCATCCCAAAATCTATAAGATGACTGAAGGTGATCTGAAAATGATCCAACAATGAATCTTTTATTGCTATGAAAATCAGGCACAAGCCCTTCGTGTTTTCGACTGTACGGCGGGAGGTAGCCCGCGGAGGGCAACAATTTCTGCGTGTTTTTGCGAACAAATTGAATTTTGTAGCGAAAATAGCAGGAATTTATCCAACATGGCACCTTCCGCGTAGGCTACTTGATTTTTATCTCAAATTAAAAATTTGGGATCTCGTTACGTAGCGAGATATAAATTTTACACAACGTACATTTATGTTTGTAAAAGTTATATTTATGCTTGGTTTTGTTTTAGGTTTAAACTTTGTGACTAACAAATTTTGTTTAAAAGTGGAGGCAGTCTGTTATGGAATCAATGTAGGTACGTTTATTCATAGATGATTTTATATTTCACATCAGATGTAAAACAAATAACATGACAAAAAAAAACGTTAAAACAATTGTGACAAAAGGCGGTCTTATCACTAACATAACACATTTACATACCTATTAACTTTTAGAATAGGCTAGATGACTTAAAAAATATAATAAGGCCGTCAGATAAATTATCAAAAAATGTAAGACACTTATTTTGATTTTATTAAGCTGCAGGCAAAAAACTAGCTTTACACTTAACTTATTTCTAAATTAAAGTATAACATATTTATATCTATAAAGTATCTTTAAATTATGTCTCTTAACCCTTAACTACTCGCATGGGGTCAACGCAGTTTTGCATTAAAAAATTAAGGACTTTTCACTGCCCGATTATCCCCGCGCCCTCAGTAGCTTCATAATCCTCGTAAAAATTTGTATTCCAGTAGCGACCAAGTCACGGGAGTGGCTGGATACGTCGCTGCACTTTTAAACGGTGACCCCTATGCGAGTAATTTTTTGTCGCCTACTAATTGTTCAATAAATTCCAAAAAAAATTCAAATTAATTTCTAAGTAACATTTTAAGACCTACTGATTTGGATGCAAACAGATAAATCTGGTAATGAGCCTGAAAAGCATATTTTTTTTTTTTCAATTTATTGCCTTACGCAAATTCAGAACATGTGAATCAGAACAGAAGTTGTTTTAATTTGTCAGTTATTTAAAGGCAAAGTTATGTTCTAATTTTACAAAATTATTAACAGTAAGGTATTTTAATATATTTAAATACATATTTATCATTTTTTTATTTCCTATACTTCATTTTAAACTTGTTGTTCGGGGTCTTTACAGACCCCGTGCGAGTGATTACGGGATTTTCTTCATGCGAGTAATTAAGAGTTAATTCAGAGTGCCTTTCTGCAAAGGCCTCTAGCTCTTTCCAATGAAGTCTATCCAGGGAGGCTCTTTTCAAGTTCTTTGTTGGTCTTCCCTTCCTTCTCACACCATCTCTAGGATACAAATCGGTTATTATTCTGGTCCATTTCTCGTGTTTACACCTAATTATGCGTCCAGCCTTGCGCAACTGCACTAGCATTACCAAGTAATAATTATGCTCTACTTCGTAGCAAAATGCTACGCCGTAGCTAGAACCGTAGAACTTTCGTAGTTGCTCCGAAACCAAATAAATTAGGGTACTATAACGCCTTCCCAAAATGCGAAGTTGAATAATAACTAACATAACTTTTGAGTTTTAAATGCGGAGCAGCGCTAGAGCACGCTAGCTTGTAATTATACACTTCATGAATATTCTACGGCAACGTAATTAATTAAAAACCTAGATAAAGCCGCCGTGACACCACAATCCCATCCCGGACATCAGCCTGTACGAGATTAGAATGGCCTTGAATCAGCTTAAGAACAACAAGGCACCGGGTGATGACGGAATCACTTCAGAGCTTCTGAAAGCGGGTGGTAAACCGGTACTTAAAGTCCTTCAGAAGCTTTTCAACACCGTCGTCCTCGAGGGCATAACGCCGGAAGCATGGAACAGAAGCGTGGTGGTGCTATTCTTTAAAAAAGGTGACAACACCTTATTGAAGAATTACAGACCCATCTCGCTTCTGAGCCATGTTTATAAGCTGTTTTCAAGGGTCATTACGAATCGTCTCGAGCGCAGGCTTGATGAATTCCAGCCTTCCGAACAAGCCGGCTTCCGAAAAGGCTTTAGCACCATGGACCACATCCATACGCTGCGGCAAGTTATACAGAAGACTGAAGAGTATAACTTGCCACTTTGCTTAGCGTTTGTGGACTATGAGAAAGCCTTTGATTCGGTCGAGACATGGGCTGTGCTTGAGTCTCTTCAGCGATGCCGTATTGACTATCGGTATATCGAAGTGTTGAAGTGCTTGTATAATAACGCCACTATGTCGGTCCGAGTACAGGAAGAGAGCTCGAAGGCGATCCCTTTGAAAAGAGGCGTCAGACAGGGAGATGTGATATCTCCGAAACTGACTTTGAAGAACGCCTTTAAGCTCCTGGAATGGAAAGGATTTGGCATCAACATCAATGGCGAATACATCACTCACCTTCGGTTTGCCGACGATATCGTGGTCATGGCGAAATCGATGGAAGAGCTCAGCACGATGCTCGAAGGCCTCAATCGAGTTTCTCAACAGGTGGGTCTCAAAATGAACATGGATAAAACAAAAGTCATGTGTAATGCCCATGTCGTACCCACCCCAATATCTGTTGAGAGCTCGGTTCTTGAAGTTGTTGACTCGTACGTCTACCTAGGACAAGTAGTCCAGCTAGGTAAGTCCAACTTCAAGAAAGAGGTCAATCGCCGAATCCAACTCGGTTGGGCAGCCTTCGGAAAACTTCGTGACGTCTTTTCATCTGATATACCTCAGTGCCTCAAGACGAAAGTTTTCGATAGTTGTGTGTTGCCAGTGATGACATATGGAACTGAAACGTGGTCTTTTACTGTGGGCCTTATGAATAAGCTCAGGATAGCCCAACGTGCTATGGAGAGGGCTATACTCGGCGTCTCTCTGCGAGATCGAATCAGAAATGAGGAGATCCGCAGACGAACCAAAGTTACCGACATAGCCCAGCGGATTAGCAAATTAAAGTGGCAATGGGCAGGGCACATAGTTCGGAGAACGGATGGCCGATGGGGCAGTAAAGTTCTCGAATGGAGACCACGGACCAGCAAGCGCAGCGTAGGACGTCCACCGACTAGGTGGACTGACGATATAATAAAGATTGCAGGAAAGCGCTGGATGCAGGCCGCTTCCAACCGGCCTTATTGGAAATCCATTGGGGAGGCCTATGTCCAGCAGTGGACGTCTTACGGCTGATGGATGGATGGATGGATGGATGGACACCACAATGCTAGCGCCTACGCTTTAGATGGCTATGTTTCATTTATAGACAAAATAATTGATAAGCTGATTTCTAATTCTAATACATAATCTACTTTAGTCTTCTTCTTCTTCTCGAGTCGATTTAGCGTGCTAAAAATTTTATATTCCGGCTTTCAACCAAAAATTGGCCACCTCAATGGCGTTATCTGTTGCCTCATTTAGGTCCTGGGTGGTGCAGGACTTAGGGCATGCTGCACAGTTGAGTTGAGTCAGATGTGACATAGTCTGCGGTCTTACGCCGCAGAGACATTCGACGGTGGAGCTGTCTATGTATCCCCATTTTGCCAGATTGTCTCGGCTTCGGCCCACTTGGGAAGGAAGGCGGTTTAGGGTTTTCCAGGTGGGCCAAGGCTCTTTATAGCCAGGTGGGAGCTCTTCAGCTGCTATAATGTAGTTTGGGGGTGGGTCATAAATATTTTTCCATGCAGCGAGACGAGAATCTCTAGGGTGGCCTTCCAAGGCTGTGGTGTATTTTATAAAGCTTTTGCGGCTTTTGAGGCGACTAGGGCTTGGAGATTCTGCGTATAGGCAATGCCGGGGGTCTGTTTCCTGGATATCTACTTTAGTAACAATACATTATACCTCTCCTTCACGCCTGAATACATTTTAGCAGTGCATCTTTTTACAACATTATGGAAGCTAATAAATATAAATATGGATACAATACACATCAAATTGCAACCATTGGACAAGAAAAGTGTGCCCATGATAAACAAGATTGTCTGCTTGCCATGCAGCCAAAAGGAAGTGATTAGGACGATCATTATGAACAATATTTACAATGGTTCTAACCCGTAATGTACAAAATTATAACTCGAAATCGTCAAAATGAATGAAACAGCTGATTTTATTCATCAAATTCTGGGTTGGTCCCACTTTAAAAGTTGTTTATAATGATGGTCTGAATCACCTCCTTTCGGCTTAGTACACCAGTTCTGGATAACCTTGTATAACTAAAATAGCTTTTTTAGACAGACAGATCCCATTACTTATAAGCGCATTTTTTTAATTGCTTTTTTAGTTCGTAAGGGAGTACCCTTACGAACTAAAAAAACAACCGAGGGGTGGTCCCATTTAAATTTCAAAGAAATCGGCTGAGCCATTTTTGAAAAATCAACAATAATGTTCAACAACAACAATAAATAATTCGAGCGAAATATTTGAATTTTGTACATGATGGAAGGCGGTTTTTCCATTTTTTGGAAAAAATAATTATTGCAAATACCTATCAGTATACAATCAACACGGTTTTCTGTGATGTGGATCTGTCTTTAGCGTTTGACCCCAAACGAACCGAGTTGGAAGCGGCCATCGCCACTAATACTATTAGTGAATTATTTACACACTGTAATACTGGAATTATAGTTACATCACCTGGGAATATAAGGGTTGCCGCACACCTGCCACTTCGTTCACGCTTTCACACTAAATTTATGTCAATAGATACTAATATTTAGCTGTAGTGGCCGTGGTGGTCTAGTGGTTGTAACGCTGGCCTGTCATTCTCGAGGTCGTGGGTTCAATCCCGGTCTCGTACCTACCAATGAGTTTCTTTGGAACTTATGTGCGGAATATCACACCACTGGCTTTTCGGTGAAGAAAAACATCGTGAGGCAACCTGCATAAGTCCGTGGAAGAAATTCGATGGCGTGTGTGAATCCACCAACCTGCACTAGGCCAGCGTGGTGGATATTTCCCAATCACCCTTCGTGGGTAGGCTTACGTCCTGCAGTGGACTATTAAAAAGGCTGGTACAGTAAATTTGGCTGTATGTGTAGTGTAGAATATTTTTTTTTGCAGGATTTGACTCAACAAATGCGACCTTTTAATGGGATGTTCCAACTCTACAAGTACTTTGATGTGTCCCAATAAAACTTTTTTGATTGAAGCTTTCAAAGTCAAAAGTCAAAGTCTAAATATTTATTTTGCGGAGACACGGGTAACATGTAGGTGTTAAAGATACATTATTATGTGCACCATGCTCTAGCATCAGGGCATGCAAAATTATAATTCTTAATTTTATAGGCATGAATAATTGTGAGTTTATATTATACATTATAGTTGCACAAAGATTTGTCATTTAAAAACTCATCTATGGAATAATAGGTCTTGTCTATTAATAATTTCTTAAGTCTAAATTTAAAAATGTCAATATTGTCCGTGTCCTTTACAATTTTCGGCAATTTATTGTATATGGTCAATCGCATCATGAACGTACTGCTATTGTAAAGGGCTGTCCTACGGTATGGTTCACGCAGTCTATCTTTGTGCCGTTTGCTTGTTAATGTTTCATACTTATCTAAGTTTTTCTTAACTAGTGCGGCTGATTCGTAAATGTATATCGAAGGAAAAGTCAGCAGTTTTAATTTCCGAAAATGAGGTAAGGTTCTTAACAATGTTACGGGATATATTAGGTTTTACTAAAATAATAACATTTAGTACTTTAGATTAAGACGTGTTTATGAAAATGCTCCAAAAAGGTTTACTTATTTTTTAGCTTTTGAGCTGTAATAACTAACGCAAGAGTGGTTAAACCACAAGGTTACAATCGTAGTCGTTTACACGTGAAGTTTACACGTTAATTTGTACCAGAAATTCTTCCCTATGAAAGGGTGTGGATAGATATACCTACACTTATCGACTAAGGTGGTTAAAAAAATCCAAGTGTTCATCAACGGCATGTTTTTTTTATTATAAGTAACGCCCCCCCCCCAGGGTGTCTGACAATTATTAACAGGAACAGTGAGTTCACCAACCACCCAACGCAGAATGAACGACTACGATAAAATATCCAAATATGCTCAGAAAAATGGCATGATGTTACCTATTGTAGTATTCTAGACAAATAAGCAATTTGCTTGTAAAAAATCTATAACTCGATAATTCGTATTAAACCGCTACACTACCAAAGAAGATCCAACCAAACTAAGAATTATTCTAGCTACAACTAAATGTTGCGTTATTTTTGACCGACTAACGAAACCGGAGGAGGTACTCAATTCGACGCGTATATCTTTTTTTTTAATGAAAGAAAAAAAGAAAAGAAAATCATTCATTGACATAATATTACATTTACACATTCTCATATGAGGAAAAGGAGTATAAATGGTTCTATTATGGACTCGTCATTACTTTCAGTAGTTCTATTGTTTTTCTAATCTATTTACATTACAAAAAAATAAAGTGTTATGTATATAAAATATTGTTTGCATGTCATGGAAATTGAAATGTTAAATGTCGGCGGTTCCCAACATTTGCAACATGCTATACGTACATAAATCCTATAGATTTAAACGAGTCAGCTGTAAAAGGGCATTGTCAAAAATATAACCAAAATTTAAATAACAGTAATACAATTGAATTATGTCATAATTAGTTAGTATTAAAATAGAACTATACATTATACATTTAAAAAAAAGTAAAAAGGCCTTGTCAAAAAAAATTTTAAGATGAAGTACAATCTATTGCATTATTACTTTTTTTCTTTTCTATCATTATTATTGTAGAAAATGTAATGTAATCAATCACGCATAACTTTTTTCGTGATAGTTCGATTTCAATAATTATTTTTTTATTGGAAAGAATAGTATAATTCTTAATTGGTCCCATTAAAATTTTACTGAAATCGGCTGAGCCAATTTTGATAAATCAACAATAATGTGAAAAATGTAACATCGATCCGTGCGAAATATTCGCGTATTCTGTACACGGGTGAAGTCGGTCATGCTATTTTTTTCGAAAAATAATTATGTAACCAGTAAAATTCAGGCAGTAAAAAAATTGCACCATTGTCAACATAAAAATAAAGTCGAAAGTTTTCTACCATGAACGGTTTATTGAGTCAAAAATAATTTGTGTCGCTTTATGTGAAAATGTAAATCCTAAAATTAAAAACGCAACCGGGTAGCATTATCGCGAGAGCCTCATGGAGTTTCATACGAGCAGAATACAAACGAGGACTTAACGCCGCATAACGAATGTGTTAATAGATAATATCGTTATATCGTTATACAGCTCGCATTATAACAGAAGAGAAGTATATTTATCAGAAGAATGAGTGAAAAGATTGAAACAAACAAAATGTGTCTCAATGTCTCATCAAACTGACACGAATGCGGAATATCCAAGGCTTTAATTTTAGTTGGTAATTCAATACTAAAACAGCATGTGTTTACTACGTACATAATACTTGTTGAGTAGGCCCAATTATGAAGGCGCTATCGTAATTATAATAGCTAATTAGATACAATGATGATACAATGATACAATGACTTTGTGGAGACCATTGTCCCACACTGGTTACCGTCGAGGACGGCAGCACTCGATGTTGTAGTTCGCCTTCTTGAGAGTAAATGAAACTCGTAGTACTGGAGATCATGCTTTTATTTGCGGTCGTCTTAATATACAAAATCTTAGCCTAAAGTAATAATAATAATTAAGTTAATAATCTACTGCGAAACCTTACTTTTTCGACAACACCTATCTACTACGAAACTTAAAACTACTGAAACCTATACCTAACTAAATCTAATTTCTAGATAACTATGGGATTAAAACTACAGAACTATCTAAACCTTTATTAACACGAATATTTCACTATAATCAAAAACTTAATACTTATTTACAAAGGCGCGGCGCCGCTTGCGCCGCGCGTGTGCCCGTCATATAAATATACGAAGGCCGCGCCCCCAACCTCAGTGGGCCGCGCGCCGTCGCCGTCGGTCGGTGTGCACGTCTCGCTGGAATGATCATGCGCCGCCACAACTTTATTAGTCTATGAAACTAGGTGTACAAAAAATATATAGGTGTTGAAATTATTACATAACAATGTTTCTCTAGCTTCTACCTCAAGAGGTTTATAGACATAATATTGGCTAGAAAAAAAAACTAATAAGTATAAGGTATTAGAACACTATTAATTGGAATTAAATTATAAAAAATAGTTATAAAATTAGAATAGGTCAGATAACATTTTCAGTCAGGTCAAATTAATTAGCATATTTCTGTTTCTTTTTTACTTTCGGCATTTGATAGAGAGAACACATTTTACGTTGTAAATTTACGATGGCACCTTCATAATTGGGCCTAGTACCTATCGGCCTATCGGCTAAACAAGCATTGCACCAACGCAACGTGCAAATAGAGTAGCATGGTAAACATGACCCAATCGCTCTTCAAGAGTAGGTAGTTCTATGCATTTTGTTGGATTACTTAATTATATGCTGCAAGTGTAAAGTAAAACAGCGTAGAGCGAGTACTAAATAAAATTTAAGAACTATTTAGCCCCAGGGAATCAGGGTTCGCGGTGTCGCCACTCACCGACGGCTCGCCACAAAGCCGCCCCTGCGTTAAATATATATTATTATTATTCCTTTTATTCACATTAACTCACAAGCAAAGCTTGGTCCTTTGGTAGGCATCAGTGGAGCCGAAGCCAACACTGAGAGGCCCTTTTCAATCACTTATAATAAAACATAAAAAATGTTGTGTACAAAAAGTAGAATGAAACTATTGCTAGATGTGACTTACAGGATATCGGGCTATTGTGATTATTATTACTATTGTTATTATCTGTAGAGTCACAATCGTGTAAAAAAAGTGTCCGAGCCAAAACCTTGCCCAAGTTACATAGTGGGCAAACTTTTCAGTTTGCCGTAAGGTGGTTGCAAGCCGACTACAACGCTGTGCGATGCCAAAGTGCTCGGTTACAAGCACTAATTAGGTGAAATAACGTCGAGATTCGACAAAATGAGTGATTGTGAATTATTTAATGTATATGTCTAAATAGGTAAGTATGACGGCGCTCGGACATTTTTTTACTACTTTCACTTAGGGATTGTGGCTCTGTAGATATTTGCTCGAAGTTAAGAACACGAAAATACTTTTTTTGTAGGTAAAGACTTACGGATAAAGTTATCTCTCTGATAGAATGTTTCCTCAGATGTTATAGCGCAGTCGTAAATAACGGAGCCGGCGGACGTAGTTGGATGTTATTGGCGAAGATAAAATGAACATAAAACATTTATTTTATAGACGACATTTTTATTTATACCATTATTCTTACCGCGAGTATATAGCGGCGCTGCCGGCGAACACTTCTAGACATTCACACTTAAATATTACACACGTACCATCGAGCAAGTATCTATAGAGTCAAAATCGTACAAAATAAGTGTCTGAGCCAAAACCTTGCCCAAGCTACCTTGTACTAGCTAAGTGAGCAGGCTTTATATTTAGTCGTAAGGTGATTGCAAGCCGACTACAACACCGCGCGATGATCGGTTACGAGCACTAATTAGGTGACATAATGTTGAGATTTGAGAAAATAGGTCATTGTGAATTATTTGATGTATATAATATATAAGTAGGTATGTATGACGACGGTCGGACATTTTTTTACTACTTTCACTGAAGGACTGTGGCTCTGTAGATATCTGCTAGAAGACATGTACCTACTGGAATAATTTAATATTAACTAGCGACCCGCCCCGGCTTCGCATAGGTGTATTATACCCATATAAACCTTTCTCTTGAATCACTCTATCCATTAAAAAAAACCGCATCAAAATCCGTTGCGTAGTTTTAAAGATTTAAGCATACAGACAAACAAACAGACAAAAATAGCGACTTCATTTTATACTATGTAAGGATGTATGTAGACAATTACATTATAAGCCGCACCATACCAGTTGGTAGATGTGAAGTTAGCTACAAGATGTACGGAGCCTAATTAACTCTTTAATTTAATACAATTATAGACATCAGGGAATATACAGGGTCGTAGGTATTAAACGCAAAACTTATTAAGGGCGGGTCTAGTACATCTAGACAAAACACCTTTGTTGTACTTTTGGAAAATCACGAAGAAAAAATCAGAAAAAGTCCGGCAAAATGTCGAGCCTTCACAGGAAAATCATCCTAAGTGCCCTAGTAAGCGAAATTTGTATTATTATCGTAACCTCTTGTTTAATCGGTTTTCATAGAGAAAAACTTTTCATTTTTAAAATAAAAGAATCTGTCGGTTACGTTGTTTTCCTGAAAAGGCTCGATGTATGGAGAAGCGTTTTTTTTTGCAAATAATCTTATTACTGTTTGTCTATTATAGATGTACTAGACCCGCCCTTAAAAGGTTTTGCGTTTAATACCTATGACCTTGTATAGCCATCAAGTTTACACGCACTTACTCTGTACATCGACATTTCTCGTAAAATAAATATTTATTTAAGGAATGACGTTGTACGAAGAATTTATAAATATGCACGTAGGTTTCAACCAAAAGCTCACTCAAAAACAAGGATTTATCATTTTCATAGCCCACATCAAACATTATAATTTGACAATGTATCACTGTAATAAAACCAATATAAATTACTAATGAGACCAATTCACCCAAATTCGGACATCTCGCAGGAAAGTCCTCCATCCCGAAAACATCCAAAATAAACGATTATCATTTCAACGTGATCAAGCTGTCCGTCCTTTGCAAACGGCTAAACTAATTAGTCCTTTACTAATTTGCAGGTAGGCGCGAGCGGGTGGAGGGCGGGACGTGAAGAGGGGAGGGTGGCTTAATAGGAAAGCCAAAGATCGCGACTAGAAAGTGCGACCTAGAGTAGTAAATATGTCGCATGTCCTACCATTGCCTAATAGTAGTAGGTATGTCATTAGATATACCTATTCTAAATAAGCTTTCTTACAAGTCTCTGTAACAGAACAAGCCGGAAGTCGCATAAATACCATCCCTACATAGTCAACGTAGGTACCACCTGTTCGTACTAAGCGATTCGCTTCTTCCTTCATAATGCGGACCGCCAGGGATTTGAATGCTTTGCCCCGTCATCATTTCCTGACAATTACAAATTGGATGTCTTCTAGTCAAGAGTATCATAATAATAATAAGTATCTTTTAGGTCTACTCTACATACTCTATCTTCGGCTACAACTTTGTTTTTCATCAGGCGAGCTGGCGGCCAAATGTAACTTTATTCTGCATAAAAAATTAATTTAAATTCTTACAAGTCCCTGTAACTGATTGTCGTGAATAGAATATTTATGTGGGAAACTCATGAGTTATTTGTTGAGTGATTTGTTGAACTCATGAGTTATTGAATTATTTTGTATTATTTTTAATCAGTTGTTTTAAATATGTATACTCGTTTCAATTTTGTATTTTGTTAGTTGAATGACGAGACCTATTGTTGGCGGTACTAAGTATTATTATACAGATTTTGTATTTTTAATTATAGTATTAAGCTCGATACGTCAATAAATGATTCTGATTCTGATTCATGCCTGTACACAAAGGGAACATACCGTAAAGAATGGGCATCAATGAGACGCCCGAAAAGGGTAAGACTGTGATACTTATCTTATAATTTTTTAACAATTTATGTACCAGTTTTATGACAATAAACGATATTCTGATTCTGATTCTGACGATTCGATTCAATTGTGCCTCTTTGATAAGTAACTTAGTTTGACTTCACATTTTTACTCATCTGCACTTCACCATAAATTAATTCAAGTAATGCAACTGATATAATTTCATACTCTATTAGCACTTCCTTAAAATAATTTAACTTACAAAATGGTTCGCTATCACTGGACCAGTTTTCGTTTTTAGGGTTTCGTATTCAAAGGGTAAAAACGGGACCCTATTACTAAGACTCAGCTGTCCGTCCGTCTGTCCGCCTGTCTGTCACCAGGCTGTATCTTATGAACCGTGATAGCTAGGCAGCTGAAATTTTCATGATGTATATTTATTGCCGCTATAACAATAAATACTAAAAACAGAATAAAATAAATATTTAAGGGGGGCTCCCATACAACAAACGTATTTTTTGCCGTTTTTTGCTCCATATTAATAACTGCAATAGGTAGACGCTTGAAATGGGGCTAAGGGAGTAATAGGGTACGAAACCCTTCGTGTGCGAGACCAACTCGCACTTGGCTAATTATTTTAATAAAACGTAATTATGTATCTTTGGTATTGAAGTGTCATCCATCCATCCATACATCCATCCATCAGCCATAGGAAGTCCACTGCTGGACATAGGCCTCCCCTATGGATCGTTGAAACTGTCGCAATCGCCAGTTACCTATTAAAGCAGCGGGGAGCGGGTGAGCCACAGGGGGTGGGTGTTGCCAACAGCATTATTAAATCTCTTTGGTCTCAAGCCGAGCTGTTTAGCCATTTGTCCTCTGGAACAAAGTTAGCTCTTGTAGGCATAGCTTGGAAGTAATTGAGACATACATGCGGTAATTAACTTACTTTTGGGCTAATCAGACTAATTTAATTTCTGTTCTATTACAGGAAGTAGGTTAACTAATATGGTTGTATCTGCCTGGACTATATCGTTTGTGATTAGTTTTACTAGGAATTTCAAGAGATGCTTCGTTTCGTGTAAAGCGGACGATACAATTCGGTATTTAATTTAAATGAATGATACACAGACTCCAGGGTCTGTCTATTATCTCTAGACCATCTGTGGTTCGTGGACAAATTAATTAATTCATTCATTCATTTATTTAGCTTTTGGTATAATACATACACTTTGCGGCGTCATTTCTGTACATAACAATTTCAACTGACTATAATAATAAATTAAATAATGTTACAATGATATTTAATAATTCTTGCGGCTGTAAATAGGCCTGTAAATTACTTATTAAATGTGTTGTTGTAGCGAAGATCATTAAATCTGTACTACTCCGATATATACCAGGTATGTACGGTACCTCTATATTTCTGCCCGACCTAAGTTTATCTAAGTAGGCGCGCCAGTGAACTGATTCCCCTCGTTTATTATACAATTACTAGGCTAATGCGATTGCGTTTACTTACTGCAACTGGCACTAGTAGCTATACTGTGGCGCAAACACTAACCTACCTTAACGTGCAATATAATACAAGTACCTACACTTTATTGCCACCACAGATATAAAGTAACAGAAGAAAAAACGACAGAAGAAAGGCATAAAATGCGGTCTCTTGTTAGTAAATAAGTAATAATACGAGTAGGGCCCGTGCGATAAATAAACCGAAATCAACCTTCGTGTAGGCCTATGTTCAATAGTGGACTATTGAAAGGCCGGACTAACTACCAACATACTGTGAAAAACAGTAATAATAATAAAAATCGGCCAAGTACGAGTTGGACTCGCTCATGAAGGGTTCCGAACCGTAAGGGAGCCCCTCGGAAAAAACCGGCCAAGTGCGAGTCGGACTCGCGCACCGAGGGTTCCGTACAAACCTGCAAGGTTTACAAAGTTCGTTCATTACGACAAAAAAAGTAATAAGTTTATTTATTAAAAAATATATATTTTGTAATGTAACTAAAAATTTAAGGTTTTCGGAATTTTTCCTTTATGTGTGCTATAAAACGTTGCTTCATGCCAAATTTCAAGATTCTAGGTCGACTGGAAGTACCCTTTAGGTTTTGATTCCCTTGCGAGTACTTGCGAGTTTCAAAATTTGCGGCATAAACGGCTGTATCTTTTGATTGCGTTGGCTTAGAAGTTTGATTTTTTCACAGCTTCAAGGGACAGTAGACCTGAGTAATTGATATAAATTTCAGCTTCATACCTCCACGCGTTCCTGAGAAAAAGGGTCTTGACAGACGGACAGACGGACAACAAAGTGGTCCTATAAGGGTTCCGTTTTTTCCTTTTGAGGTACGGAACCCTAAAAAACACGTTTGTTGTATGTGAGCCCCTTTAAATATTTATATTATTCTATAGTATATTTAGTATTTTGTTGTTATAGCGGCAATCAAAATATATCATTTGTGAAAATTTTAACTCTCTAGCTATTACGGTTCATGAGATACAGCCTGGTGACAGACAGTCGGACAGCGGGGTCTTAGTAATAGGGTCCCGTCATAAAAAGCAATTGGCCATCCACGGACCCTTCAATGTCTAAAGATAATTGTAGTTAGTTGTAGTTAACAAAGGCACTTGAACGAAGTATAATTACCAACTTTTATTCATTGTGTGTACACAGCCGTATAAAACCCAAAATTCAGTAGTTATACATAATAGTGCCCAGATATGAGTAATTTATTTACATAACTTATGAGACATTGAGTTGTCATTCCATATTACCTAAAATAAAATACTACACAAAATTAAATACCTACCTAAAATATATAATTTAAGTTAGGTATTTTATTTTGTACAAAAACAACGGCATATAATAGTGTTTACAACGGAACATAAATTACAATCCTAAGGCAACAAAGCATCCCTTTTCGCCCATCTAGTGCTCACGAGCGGCTCTACATTACTCTCACTTACGGAATATAAACTTGAACAAATTTCGCGACAAAGCCCTTACAAGGTAATACTCGTAGCAGTATCTGGCTTTACTCGCTATGTTACAAGATTTTGTAGAGGTAAAAGTAAAAAGTTAATTGATTAGATACATGTACAATACGTACAGTATATTTTTAGATGGCGTAGAAAAATAGATATTGTAGAATCGTATCATTTAAGTTGCACACCGTAGAAATGAGCATACTGAACGTAAAATAAATAAATAAAATCAGTTTTTTATTTATAGTGTAGCACAGGTGTTACGCTTTGTTTTAGTAGATAACTGCTACTAAAGATTCGATCGCATTTGGCGATTTTTTTCAAGGTTGGAGTACTAGCACGCGGGCTCGTCTCGCATTTCAATATCGAAGATCGAGCGAAGTGGAGGAGGAAAGTGATAAAAGGTGACCTCGCCACCATGTGGGATATATAGCCAGGAAGAGAGAGAGAGAGAGAGAGAGAGAGAGATATAATCGGAATGAATAGTTACTTATGAAACTTTAGATTAAGTATTGTACATACATACACAGTACACAAATTTAACTGTGCACAATAATATGAGGCTGATATTCATAGCACCGCGCTACCCTTTCACAATAAAGCTATTATTTACGTAACTGCCACAGATTACTCCACATAGATGCCGCATTTGATTTATTTGAACACAACTATTCTCACGCCGACTCGCTTCTCAATCGGTTCCAGTGCCTCAAGCTAATACTTGACAGGGGCACTTTGAAGCTATAAGTCGTATTGTATCATTTCAGCCATAGGACGACTTCTGGTGAGAATAGGCATAGCGTATAGATTTCCAATAAGGCCGGTTGGAAGCGGTTTGCATCTTAATTTTAGTCATTATCAGCTCACCTTGATCGTTTTAAGGGTTCCGTACCCAAAGGGTAAAAACGGGACCCTATTACTAAGACCCCGCTGTCCGTCTGTCTGTCTCCAGGCTGTATCTCATAGACCGTGATAGCTAGGCAGCTGAAATTTTTATAGATGATGTATTTTTGTTGCCGCTATAACAACAAATGCTAAAAACAGAATAAAATAAACATTTAAGGGGGCTCCCATACAACAAACGTATTTTTTTTGACGTTTTTTGCTTTATATTAATAATGACAACAGGTTGACGCTTTAAATGGGGCTAAGGGGGTTTCGATAGGGTACGGAACTGCGCGAGTTCAACTCGCACTTGGCCAATTATTGACTATCTATCTGCCTGAGCATTTTTCATTTTAATTTACTAAAATCCCAACTTCTAGTCTAGGGCATTGAGTTTGCCCACCAACAAGGTGATAATAGTAGTTTATGCAACTGTCATATAATGAAGCTAAACACTCGTTACTATTATGAAACTCGCTGCGCTCGTTTCATAAACTCACACTCGTGTTTTAATATCCGTGTTATATGCAGTTGCATACACTACTTTATCTTCACTAATAAAAATAAAAAAAAACATATTGCGAAACATTAAATTCACGCGTACGTGTATTGTCACAGTGAACTTGGCGCCATTAAAATCTAACCAATGAGAGCGCAGCTGCGCGCGCAGGGCCAATCAGGAGCGAGCGCGCGATGTTATAATGAGATTTTACGATATCGATGTGGATATTATAGCATCATGTGAAATTGCTTAAATTGAGTGTTTTGTTGTCTGCGCTATAACAGTAGTCATTATAAGTCAAGTATTGGAAACATAAGTAGAATGTTACAACATTAGTGTAGATAAAACAACTTATTGCAACTTGGATGTAATTTAAAGCGTTTAGAATGCATCTGCTGCCAGCTCAATAAAAATAATGCCTAGTCGGTGGCGGCGCAGATTGTTCCATTCGGAGATCAAAACCAGGGGAAGGATTTTAAATTTGATTGCATTTTCGAAATTCACGCCAGTTCTGGAATGCAGCGACGCCAAATGATGACGTCAAATATTGTTGTATAAATAAATAAATATTGGGGGACATCTTACACACGGTCTCCGACCCCAAACTAAGCAAAGCTTGTGATATGGCTGCCGGATACTGATATACTACATATACTTATTAAATATATACTTATATGGATAGTAACTAAATAACACCCAGACACAGAGCAAACACTTGTGTTCATCACATAAATATTTGCCCTGGGTGGGGATCGAACCCAAACCTCTTTGACCCAAAAGTTAGGGTCACTAACCACTGAGCCACCGCGGCAGTCAATGTATTGTACAACATCTAAAAGGGTAATCTTTGGCTTGGTAAACACCCCCGAGTCTCGGCGTCGGAATTTGTGTTTCCTTTGTAAACATTAGGAGGGTTATATTTGCTGCCACTTAGTCCGCGGGCTGCTTATTGCGCCTTTTGGAGGATAGGGCTTCGCTTGTTCTCTAGTCTACTTGTGTTATTAATAGCTTGAAGTCAACTTCACGTTGATAAATAGCTGTAATACATTTAAATTCATTTACCTGGATTTTTTTCTTTTAAATATGTACACAGGAGTACAAATAAAAGGTCAGCAAGGTTATTCTTAAGGCAGTGGAATCGAATACGGGAACGTTCCCGACACGAATTTCATTTCAGCGATTCTCGTTTCCGAATTCGAGATCGTTTGACATTTCAATTCGAGAACTCAGACTGAGCATCAGCTGATTTTTGTCGGAAAAGTTCCCGACAGCTAATTACTCTCGGAAAGCATTCCGATAACTGTGAGTGCAACATAAAAAGTACTTTTTGAGGCCTTTTCAGCGGTTTTTCCAGGTTTTTTATCAATAATGCTTTCCTTCTTGAAGCGTCGGCACCGGCGACTCGACCACGGGCCAAGTCGTCGTGCCCCATCATGTACCTATTCCAGCATTCTCTCCAGCTGTTCTAATGACACCCTTGTCCTCTAGGAATCATAGGGAACTATGATATTATTAGATGCTACAGTCACGATAATAAAATAATATGAATCCAAATAAATTAAACAGGTAAAACTACTTTAACTAATGCAACCTTCTATAGGTATTCTAAGACTGCAACTGTGGAGTTTTGGCGGGAACGCGGAAAAATCATGTCACCTCATTGTTTTATTTTGTTAAACTTGTGTTTTTATCAGCGATAATTAGTGAAAAATTGTGGTATTTCGTTGATTATAAGCTGATTTACGTGCATTAGTAGGCAAGTGATATAATGTGACGTATCATGTTGTTCCGTGTTGTTACCAATACTCCATAGACGCCTCTAGTAAAGTTCCCACTGCTTTACTGAGGTATGACTTGAACTATTTTTGGAATTAACCGCGACTTTATTGGACTATGACGCGACTACGACAGTGACTATTTTGATGAAATATTAAAAAACATTAAAACTAAATACTTGACACTTGCAAATGTACAATTATGCGACGCCAAAACATCAAAGAAGAAGAAGACTGCAACTGAAAACTGGAAAGTCAAGAGTGACAATGACAGTTATAAACCACCATGTTTTTGTTTACGAAGTATGTTCCTGCAAAATCCAGTCGACGCAGGTAATCTTAAACGTCGCTTATGTGAAATATTCATAAGTTTATATATTCATAGACGTCTGCTTTATGTAAAAGATCATGTACTTTGATAATTGATGGTCGTAATTGACTACAATTCCATACGTTTAAATTTCTACCATAGTCTCTTTTTTCTACCAATACGAATCATTCTCTGTAAATGTTTCCTCGATTTAATGTCTACCTTGACTATGGTATTTCAATCGGAAAAACCCGAAGAATGCCGAAGTTCATTCCGAACGGATTCAAGAATGCAGTTTCACGGCTCCTTCGGAAGCGAATCCGTATCCGACGGAAAATGTAGATCTCGATTCGGAAGTGAGTTCGGAAACGAGAATATGACTGCTGATCTCCAGTATACAGGCAGCGTTTATTCACACTGGACCGAGGATGTACAAACAATTTTCCAAACGAGGCACCCTAGATGGCTTGAACCAAACACCATCGCGATTTAATTTTACCACTAGCGCCATCTAGTGAGTGAGACGTGTAACAATTTGCGTGAACAAAATAACTAACTATTTTTTATTAATGATTGGTAAACAATATGTTTCATTCTTAAAAAAATATATTCTTTTGTTGAACTATTAAGAATAGTAATAAAGCCTTATACGCTGATAGTAATAATTATTTTTCGCAAAAAATGACAAAACCGCCTTCCATCGTGTACAAAGTTCAAATATTTCGCTCGAATTGCTTACATTATTGTTGATTTTTCAAAAACGGCTCAGCAATTTCTGTAAAATTTAAATGGAGCCACTTCGAGAGTATACCCTTTCGAACTAAAAAATAAATTTTCGATTCGGTTCACAACTGGCGGAATTATCGATGAAGATACACAAAAAAATTCATACAAACGAACATAATATAACCTCCTCCTTTTTGGAAGTCAGTTAATGATTGTAATGTGTAATCATCGTTTACTAAAAATACCAAAGTCATTATTTTTTACTATGACAGCATACAAACCCATATCCACACCGTAAGACGTCCACCACAAGGAGGACAGATGGTTTAATTTCGACCGCAGAATTGTGTTGCATAACCTACAAATAACTGCCCAATATCTGAACACAGCAGTGTCCATAGTCAGCAATAGTAACTTTAAGCGTGTAGTAAACATGGCCGCACGTCAGATAATTATTTTTCGCAAAAAATGGCAAAACCACCTTCCATAGTGTACAAAATTCGAATATTTCGCTCGAATTGCTTACATTATTGTTGATTTATCAAACACGGCTCGGCCGATTTCTGTAAAATTTATAAGGGACCACCTTGGGAGTATATCTATTCGAACTAAAAAATATTTTTTAGATTCGGTTCACAATTGGCGAAATAATCGATGAACATTTACAAAAAAAAACATACACACGAACATAGAACCTCCTCCTTTTTGGAAGTCGGTTATAAAATAAATACTATTTACGATATTCTCTCTATAACTTTGTGGTAAAAACACTATATTACTTGTAACCTTAAAATCCGACCAACCCATCCCTGCAGCGGCTGCAGCTGTATCCAGGAGCCACTGTTCTATTTCCTAAACAAAGTTGATAGATTTTTGAAGAAACGCTTAGTTCGGTATTTAGCCGCTGTATAGATAAGATGGTGGAAGGCTCCAGCTCCGTTTGGTCCATCCATCACGCGAAACTGACTAGACAGTAACATAAATCAAACTGCTCTGCGGCATTACTCACCAGTTCACCACGATCTGCAAGGAAATGCTGTAGGCATGTATGCCTACCTATTATGTGGCTAAAGTGGGTTTCGTAACTATAAAAGTTGTTCTGATTTGTCAGAATTGTTCTGAAATGTAGTTTGTATTTACTAGTACTATTTTGAAGAATGATACTAAATATGACGAAACTTTGAAATTTAATTTGTATTTGTATTTGTATTTATTTATTTCAATCAACACGGTATAAACACCAATTACGTTAATTAAATCATATTATTATATTACAATTAGAATTAGAATAAATAAATAAAAAAAAATAAAAAAAAAAATTGACATAAACTCTAAAATAGCGCTTGGTTATCCTAGTACACATATTTATGCTCTGCCCATGTCACTGCTCCTGCAGTTGCCTGGAATATTGGCTTTTACCACGTACTTATCGGCAAGCGTAGCGTGGGACGATTCACTTAAAATCACAGAATTGAATTAATTAGAAATCTATAAAAGAGGTATACGAGTATAATGGTATACAAGGTTATTCCTAATCAATTAGTATCCTTTTAGGGGCTTATTCTGTGCATCAAAACTAACAACTTTTGTAATGCGAATTTTGAGTTTTGACAAAAGTCGCAGAACAAAAGTTGTTAGTTTTGATGTACAGAATAAAGGTGGGCATACATGATGCGATGATTTGATCAAACTTTGGCTTCATTCCAACTGGGAGCTCATTCAGTTAATGAAAAGGTAGGAATTGGTGGTTCACGATTTGAACCACTACCTGAAGCTCGGCTCACACGAAACTATGATCGCACCTGTTCATCAGATCAGTGCAGCAGGGGCCATGTAGTATCATCATGTACTTAACCATTGCTGGTAGGTAGTTATTGAAGAAACAAAATGACACCACCATCTTATTCGAAATTTATAGATCCTACAAAAAGTTGATGGGAATCAAAGTTGTAGGAAATCAAATTTCAAACAACTTCGGCTCCGATAATATCTCATGAAAAATTTAAATAACACAAGTTATTAAAGAAAAAAAATGGCACCACTATCCTATTCGAAAAATATCTATCCTAGAAAAAGTTGATAGGAATCAAAGTAGTAAAAAAAACAAATTTCAAACAACTTTGGTTGCCATAATATCTGACGAAAAATCTAAATAACACTAGTTATTTAAGAAACTAAATGTCACCACTATTTTATTCGAAAAATATCTATCTTACAAAAAGTTGTTGGTAATCAAAGTTGTAGGAAATCAAATTTCAGACATTTCGATTTTTCATGAGATATTATCGGGCCAAAGCCTGATAATATCTCACGAAAAAATTAAATAACACCAGTTATTGAAGAAACAAAATGGCACCACAATCTTATTCGAAAAATAGCGATCCTAGAAAAAGTTGCAAATGATGAGTACTTCCACTCTGCCCCACCAAGCCCCACTTTTAGATATTAGGTTGGCGTACCTATATCAGATCAAAGAGCTATTACAATTACAACCAGAGGGATAATGTGGTTGACATGAAAAATACCTATCTCATTTCAGTGACTGTTACCGTATTTTTCTCCCGATAACCCTGTTTGCCGCCTACGCAAAAACGACGGGGCGTTATAGTTATAGAAGAAAGAAAATTTCACATCTAGATACCTTTTTCGTTTTATGTATTTGAAAAATATCAATAATAGAAAAAGTTAATGGGAAACAAAAAATGTAGGAAATGAAATTATTAGCAACTTTAGTTCTGAGCATTTCTAGCGTAAAATTGAAATTACAAGAGTTAATCAACATTCAGGAAGTGGTTCAAATCGTGAACCACCAATTCCTGCCTTTTCTTTAACTGAATGAGCTCCCAGTTGGCATGAAGCGAAAATTTGATCAAATCATCGCATCGTGTATGCCCACCTTAAGCCCCTAAAAGGATGCTAATTGATTAGGAATAACCCTGTATAGTGGCGGAAACGAACAGATGAACCCGCCACCCGACTTTACAAAGTTGCAGTTACTATAGGTATATATGTTACCACTTTTTACGGAACATAATGATGATCCTTGACATTTAGTTATTGCAAAAGCACCCCATAAATGCATCGCCATAAATTAATGAGGGAACAATAACGCGTTTTACGAGGTTTTATGTTACGTTTATGGCACATCTCGCGCCATGATGGCCCACTATCGCCTGTGTTTGATCAAACTACATTTTTATACGCGCGTATTCCTTAAGTGGTTGTAAAACGCTCAAAAAGATGGCGGTAATGTTTTTCCTTATGGCTCTACTATTTTGTTGCTATTTTTAGACAAATAAAACTCTATTTTTTTGGACAAGCAAATGTTTTTGTTTTGTAACTCAATCAATTAAACACAGATTTGGATTCCCAAAACTATTGTACGAAGCTACGTTAATTTTTAGGGTTCCGTAGCCAAAGGGTAAAAACGGGACCCTATTATTAAGACTTCGATGTCCGTCTGTCTGTCACCAGGCTGTAGGTATCTCATGAACCGTTATAGCTTGAAAGATTAAATTTTCACAGATGATGTACAAGTATTTCTGTTGCCGCTTTTACAACAAATACTAAAACTAGAATAAAATTAATATTTAAGGGGTGCTCCTATACAGTACGGAACCCTTCGTGCGCGAGTCCTACGCGTATTTGACCAAATATTTTAATTTGCGGTTGTTAAATAATAGCTGTGGTGATCTAGTGGTAATATGACACCCGCCTTATGTAAGGTCGTGGGTTTAAAGTCCGGTCCCGTACCAATGAATTCCTGGGAATTTATGTACGGAATTTTACACCACTGGCTTTTCTGTGAAGGAAAACATCGTGAAGCAACCTGCAAAGGTCCGTGGAAGAAATGCGATGGCGTATATGAATTCACCAACCCGCACTGTGTCATGGTGGATATAGCCCAATCACCCTTCGTGGGTAGTGCAATGGACTATTAAAAAAGCTGGTACGGTATAGTAAATGAGTGTCTATATAATTATATACTCACTAGATTAGCAAGTCGAAATGGCAGTAGGGCATTTAGCACGAAGGAATGGTCGGTGGGATCAAAAAATATTCCAGCAGGGTTCACGTACCGGCAAGCGCAGCGTGAAACATCCACCCACAAAGTGGACTAAAACTTCAGGATCACGCTGGATGCAGGCCGCTTCCAACTGGTAATAGTGGAGATCTATAGAGGTATCCAGCAATGGACGTCCTTTTACTATGGTAATGATTAAGATTCTGACTCTACCCAGAAAATTGCACACATAAAACTGTCGTTACGTTTAGTACTCTGCGTACACTTCCAGGCCCATCAAACAAATGCCAACAATACGATAAAGCATCAGATAAAAGGTTGGCGGTAAATTCACTTTGACTTTAAACTTTATAAGGCCGTGATGGCAGCTGGTTTACGGCGTCGTAAACAGATTGGAGCCCAATTTTCGAATCGATAGAAAGGATTCGTATACAACGCTAATCGCTATCTCGTTTGCATTAACACAGATTCTCAATGTTTCCACTCTTAATCGAATTCGTTACCATTTAAAGTACGTCGTAACAATAGTTTTTTTTTAAATTTATATTGTAGTCCACAGATTCCAGGGTTCGTGACTTTTATTACACAATTATATTAGCTCTGCATAATGCGACAAATACTATATAACAAAGAGGATTTAAGTACGTACTTATTCGTTTAAAGTCTCTGAGTCTCTTGAGCTCAATTTTCGAAACGTTAGCCTTTTATAATCGCATCCGCATGCTATGCTATATTCCCGTTGGAACTGAAATAGACCCTAGCTCCGATGTTCTAATATAGAATGTTACGTAACGTGCTTGTTTATTTTTACTATCACGCATTTCGTTGGGAATAGTGTTTTTAATATCAATAATTTTGTAGAAATAAATTAAGGCCAAGTTTAAGTAATATTATTGTTCTAATCAGTTGAATTAAGTCTAATACGATAATGATGTTTCTCTATGGATATTTATTTTTCAGAAATTTTGATTCATTGATGCTAATATTGAAAATTAAAATGTTTTTATGTAATTGTCTTAAAAACAAATCTTACTTAGGTACCATATTTTATATTACGCGCGCGTTCATACAGAATCACCTATCACCTCTTTACCAGTCTTGAGACCATTTACGCATACGCCTAGTTGGCTATCGGTTCAATAATAAAACCCCTGGAGCGTAATTCGGCGTGATGGCGAGCGCCGGTATTGGCTCATCGTGTTTACGAGCGGGTTGGTTATTAACTCGCTCGCCTCTGCGGCTCTGCTGCGGGCTATATCTGCATAATGCGACAAATACGAATATATCGAGGTTTTCTGAGATAAGCTATTAGGTAAAGATACAGATAGAGAGAAGGCAGATATCATTTCGTACGGAGAGCTTAAAATACTATCTACCAATAAACATGCGAGATTAAATTTCTGGATCTCTTAAGAACCTTACTTTTGAGTTGAACTGCAAAAATTAAAATAATATTACAAGTAGATTGGAAGTATGACTTGCTGTCTGTAGGTCGTTTTCAACTATGAAAAACGAAGTCTAAAAACCATCATCTGAGTCACGATCATCAGTTGCAAATGTCACCATCGTCCGGCCATCTAACGGTTGTTTTAACAGTTTAGCTGGGACCAGCCCCCCGGATTATTCGAACTCTTACTTCAATTTTAATCAAGTACCTGCTAACTCTCTTTGTACAGTATAATCAAATAATTCTAAATTCTAGTTATCAAAGGACACAGACGCTGGAGTCTGTGGTTAGTAAATTTTAATTTAAAAAAAAACCCTTACTTATACAAAGTCTGACCGGACGGACTGTAGCTTCATCTGTGGTAGCTTCACTTCGATGATTTTTACGAACATCAATTTAAAGTTACCTACGCTAAGAATACAAGAAACTGTCAACAATAATTAACTTTCCGCAAAAAATACTATTACTGACTTCAACCGTGTACAGAATTCGAATAGTTCGCACAGATCGATGTTTTTTCATAATATTTCGCATTACTATTGATTTCAATAAAATTTGTACGGAATGTTTGAAGTACTAATCTACTAAACAAAAAAAAAATATTGAAATCGGACTACTCTCTAAACACTTATGCGTAGTTATGCCTACATAAAAAAATACGCGTCGACTTGTAGACCTCCTCCGTTTCGTCGGTCAAAAATGACTTAAATTTCTTACTTATATTTCTGCCCACTATTTTTTCCTCACAGTAGCTTTTCTAAAAAGTAGCAAAACAGAACATTACCAGCGGAGTAGCGAGCTACTGAGCAGCAATTAGTGTGAGTGAGCCGCACAAAGGGCTTCCCGCGACGAGACCTGGCGCCTCAGAGACGGTGCTAGACGGAATACACACTGACGAGCTTAACGTCCCGAGTTCTGCGGTACAGAGCTTAAAGTTTTTTTTTGCGTTTGACTAGATACTGCCTGATGTTGAACAGATATGCGGTCTAAGGTGTAACACGCTTACCTAGAAGATACCTATTTACTCGGGATTTGAAGACACCCACGTCGTACTTTAGCGGGAAGACAGATCCAGGAAAAGCGTTCCACATTCTGGCTGTTCGTATGAGGAATGAGGATTTGAAACGCTTGGTTCTAACGCGCGGAATGTCCACCATAAAAGGGTGGCGCTTTGGTCGCGTCTGTCTAGCTACGTTCCGAACTCTGCAGTATAGAGTACAGAACTACTAAATAATAATTAGCGTGAGTAAGTCGCACAAATGGCTTCCCGCGATGATCCCTGGTGCCTCCGGGATGGCGTTAGCTGTTATCTATACTGACAGAGCTTGACGTTTCGAGTTCTGCAGTATAGAGCTACTAAACAGTTGTAGTATGAGTCGTAAATAATTATTTTTCGCAAAAAATTGCTTGACCGACTTCACTCGTGTACACGGATCGATGTTACATTTTTCACATTATTGTTGATTTATCAAAAATGGCTAAGCCGATTTCAATAAAATTTTAATGGGACTAATTTCGAAGTATATTCTCTCCAATAAAAAAATAATTATTGAAATCGGACAACTACGAAAAAAGTTATGCGTGGTTATACATTAAAAAATAATAAACGCGTCGAATTGAGTACCTCCTCCGGTTTGGTTCGTCGGTCAATAAGGTTTCCAGCGACGTAACCCGGTGTCACCGGGACAGTGCTAGTGTTAGTCCACACTGTCGAGCTTGACATTCCGAGTTCTGCTGTTCAGAACTACAGAATTGCAGTAGTATGAGTCGTAAAAAAGGTTTCCCGCTACGCAGCCTGGCGCTTCCGGGACGGTGTTGAGTGCTACTCGTATATCTACACTGACTTGGCTTGACGTTTTGAATTATATAGTAAAGAGTTACTGACCAGCATAAAGAAAAAAAAATGAGAAAAAAAAGAGTCGCATAAAGGGCTTTCCGCAACACAACCTCCGGGATGGCGTTGGGCGCTATCCATCGGAGGTCTGCATTCCGAATTCGGAGATCTTGTGCTACATACTGAAAATTAAACAAAAATCAAAATGAGGTATTGTGTACACTGGCCCAGACTGAGAACTCGAACTCGACCGTAAACTTTACAACACAAACGTTATTGTGCTCAATGTGTAGGTGTTACATGAATTCAATAATAAAAAAACTCTAGCCTAGTTGAACAGATATGAAAAAAAAACTGCAAGAACGTGGAACTTGGAATCCCGCGGCCCTGTCTGTGTGGCTGTGGCTTTAAGCTGAAATACGAGTATTTCAGTACTATGTAAATCATCTTTATACATTTTTACGGAATTGCCCTACTTGTGATATTCCCGCAAAATTCTGTTATCAGATTTGAAGGGTCATACAGATAAACATACATATGTTATATTATATGTATAAGCCACAGACATACAAAGTCACATCAAACTTATAACATAATTATTATTATTGCACCTTTTTTGTTCGAGGTTGAAACCACCACTGAATCAGACCGTAAAGCTGCAGTTAGACGACGCGACAAATTTGTTGCGGCCGCCGCGCGGCGACCGCGCGGTGACCGCGTCTAACAGTTCAGTCATAGCAAATTTATGTTTTATAAACCAGGACTTAACGTTGAAATTGTTTGTGAGTAACTGCGCGGCGATCGCGCTGCGTCCGCTCCTCGATCACAAGGCGGCCGCGCAGCCGTCATAGTCATAGCCATATAAACGCGCCCTAATACGGCAAGATATAATTCTAAGCTCGATATTAAATCAAAAAATAAGTCAATAAAACTCCAACAATAAAAAAAAATATCAAGAACGTCAGATCCATTTCAACGCTTTGTAACAAACGCTACGCAAGCAAAACCAGCATTTTTTCAAAAGAAACCAACAATTTTTGCACAAAAATCCCAGGAGCCCCTAATTAAAAATCCAATTACCTTGTGAAAATAAAGAGCGAACAATTAATACCCGTTCCGTTTCGGAGAGATGATCGGAACAATGAGCCGTTTTACATAATATATTTGGCTCACAAAGAGGCAATAAGCGGTATTCCGGCCTCGGAATAATGCGGGCCAGTGTGACCGTTTGCAGTAGAGTGCCTACTGAAATAGTAGATTTTCGATGTAAATTTGGTGATGCAGTAGATTTTCAGTAATTTTAAAAATTTCGGTAGATTTCGGTAGAATCCATAAAGGCAATTTTCACGCGAAACTATGATTTTCGATGTAAGTTTGGTGATGCTGTAGGTTTTTCAGTGGTTTTAAAAATCTCGGTAGATTTCAGTAGAATTCATAAAGGCGATTTTCACGCTAAACCATGATTTTCGATGTAAATTTGGTGATGCAGTAGATTTTCAGTAGTTTTTGTAAACTTGGCAGATTTCAGTAGAATTTATGAAGGTGATTTTTACGCGCAACTATGCAATTTTGGGGTCGGTAAGGTACTTTTGGTGAAGGCTAAAGCGGTGAAAAGGCGATTTTAGAATACGGCGTGAATTCAGAGGTTAGTGTTCCCCTCCCTTAGGAATTGTGATTTTGGAGGACGGACGGCGAGGTAGATTTAGCAGAGAAATGGTAGAAAAGTTGGTTATATTTAGTAGTTAGTACCTATCCATAGTTTTGAAAACGGTCACACTGAATTGCGAGTCGGTCGCCGCCGGCGATGTACGCCGAGAATACGAATAGCTGAACCAAACGAAAGTATTATCTTAACTAACCTTTTGCGGCTTTTGTTCTATATAGGAAACTTTTGTTTTTGCAAAGATAGCAATAGCCTATGTTTTCTCGAACCTTATATTAATGCAAAATCAAGTCAATCCGTCACTTCTTTGCTGCGTCAAAGAGTAACAAACAAACTATCGTTTTTTTTATTTGAATTTTACACTCCACAGACTCAAGGGTCTGTGCTTTTTAAGATTTACATTTTTTTTAAATTATATTTGAACAATATTGCTTATAACTAAAGGCTTTACAAGAGAACACTAAAATAAATCTAAATCTAATTTTCTTTCTCTTTAAATACGATTTTAAACTACGATTACATTATTTATTTATTGATTAATTTTAATTTAAAAAAAAAAAAAACTATCGAATTAGTAATTTTAGTAAGAATATGAACTCCATACTTACAAACGGAAGGAAGCTACATACTTCCATACTACATTGGAATACCACATTTTATTAATAGTACTAGATTTAAGGAAGTACGAACAAAAATGTATGTAGCGAGACGAAAATGATAGGTAAAAGTTTTCTTTTACTATGCAAACTCGTAGTAAGACCTCTGCGAACACAATTATTTTCATAACTGTGTTTAAAAATTCAAAACCCAAAATAAGAACCGCTTCACCCCGACGTGCGTAGATGATTGCAAGTATATTTTCTATTTCCCCGCCGTTGTTATTGAAAGGGCCTTTTAAAATATTCAGTTCTCATTTCATCTACAATTGGTATCATGAGAACTGGCGACCATGATTACGGCTTTCGAACACGAAAAAAAACAGGAAGATTTTAAAAAAGTGAAAACACAGAAACTATTCTAAAATAAAGTAGCGCTTTCTCTCTGTATTTCAAAGCGAAGTGCAGAATTTTTGTCAATTTTAGACACATGATTTAAATTAAATATATTCTAGAGAATTAATCTGGTTTCTTCGATGTTCGATGGCTACATTGCAGAATACCCAGCAGTTTCTACGGCATTGAGCTGCAGATTCCAAGGCTCAGACTATCCAGCAGTTTTAACAACACTACACGGAATAGTAAGCAGTTACTTCACAGCATAGAGAATCCAGCAGCTAACGGCACAGTATAAGTCTTCAGTTTCAACCTCACAGAATAGCTTGTAGTTCATTCCGCACAGAATAACCACCAGTTCCTACCTCACAGAATAGTCGTGAGTTTCTACGATACAGAATATCCGTCAGTTCCGGGTTCCGCCCGGGTCAATACAGCCCGAACCGTGGCTAGATATCTGAGGCTGTAGTTCATAAGTCGACGGGTTAGATAAAAATGTTTTCTATCTTTTGAAAAAAAATAACCCTATTCAGCTAACTTAATTAATACTGTGTTTGATAAAACTGTGAATAGTTTTTATAACAAGTTTTTTTTGGTGTTATTTATTTTTTTACAAGAAGCATTTTGCTTTATGTTAATGCATGTTGTCTTCACCTACAATTCTTGAGACATTTAGCTCTTTTTTTTATGTAGGTATATCTTTTGATAATGTATTGACACAACGTTGGGGAACTGAAATAAAAAAAATGGTTTCGTATAGGACGAAGAAAACTTAATATCATATATGACATACCAAGAGGTGAGTCGTTGCGTAGTAGAAAGTTCATTTGTCAGCCACGGTGAAGAATGGGGATATGCGCAGTTGGTAGCTAACTGCACAGACGCCATTAAGTTTGATTCGGCTTATACAACCTTTTCGTTCCCTAAATAAGCCGGTTTTAAATAACCAACCGTGTTTTAGGGTTCCGTACCCAAAGGGTAAAAACGGGATCCTATTACTAAGACTCCGCTGTCCGTCTGTCCGTCTGTCTGTCCGTCTCCAGGCTGTATCTCATGAACCGCTATACCTAAAATATATATAGCTGAAATTTTCACAGATGATATAATTATTTCTGTTGCCGCTATAACAACAAATACTAAAAAAAGAATAATAATAATAATATTTAAGGGTCCCATACAAAAAACCTAATTTTTTAACCGTTTTTCGCGCGATATCAATAATGGTAACAGGTAGATGCTTGAAATAATTACAAAACATATTTAGCTGCGTACCTACTTTAATAATAAATAATCAAATTAAAATAAAATGAATATTTAAGGGGGGCTCCCATACAGTACGGAACCCTTCATGCACGAGTCCGACTCGTACTTGGCAGATTTTATTTATTTAAAGGTGACTTTGATATTTCATATTTGTTAAATTGCTACATGATTATGGTATTCACGCGTGTTTTCCACGTAGACACACATGTTAATTACACGATATTACGAGATATTGCAAGAAGTAATTAAAGTAACTCCTGGGATCAAAGTCCGCTGATACTTACTCCACTGGGGTCGCACTCCAGGATTTAATCATTTCAGGCTATATAAAGGACGCTATTTATAGTTTTAAACTTGAAAATCCTTTCCTACCTATTTTTGGTACCAATGTACCGATTTTTCTTAGTAGTACTACCGATTTCGCATTTTTTTGTTCGAGACCACTATAGCCTACATTCTATGACTATAAAAATATTTAATCCTTAGCCACCTGACGTGTATTTCAGTTACACTACCACCTGACGTCGGTCCTGGACCGCTTGCGTATTTTTCAAATTTAAGTATTGGTACTTTAAATATTACAATGAATTATAAGAAATATCTCTTATTTTTTTTTTTTTTTTTTTTATTATAGGTCCACAAAACTGGATGTATGCTAAAACTTATGCTAAAATATGACTTAAAATTATCGCTTACACAAAGTATATATCCTTCTAGTTGTGAACATAGCATGCTTAAAAGAAAGTACATTACCTAATACATAACTAAAACTAATAAAACTAAACAAAATCAAACTTAAAAATATTCAAAAATTAATTTAAATTTAAGGCTAAAATTAAGTGTCTCTTAAAGGAAGAGACAGAATCCTTAAATAAATCTATACTATTACTAATACTATTATAAGAAGAGCACAAACGATATAACGATGAATGTTGACCATAGTTGGTCCGAGCATGTGGTAACGTGAATGTTTTTCTATTCACGAGACGGCTAGATGGTCGCGGAACAGATAAATTTATTTTATGAAGCAAGTGAGAACTGTCTATTAAACCAGTAACTAATTTATGTAAGAATACCATATCGGCAATCTTTCTTCTATCTACAAGTGAAATGAGTTTAAAGTGAGAAAGTCTGGACTCGTAAGACTCCAATTGTCGGCAAAGATTGCTTGCAAAAGAGAGATGGTAGAGAAATCTCTTCTGTACCCTTTCGATGCGATCTATATGCACCTGGTAGGATGGGCTCCACACGGGACTACAGTATTCTAAAAGACTACGAACATAACAATTAAATAGAATAATCGAAACTATGGGGTCTCTAAAGAACTTCGCTTGTCTGGATACGAAACCTCCAAGTCGTGATGCCTTCTTGACCAAACAGTCAATGTGTCAATGTGAAAAGGCCTTGTAAACAGACATTTGGATCATCGATACGACGAAGAAGAAGTAATTTTAAAAATCTCAGTAGATTTCAGTAGAATCCATAAAGGCAATTTTCACGCGAAACTATGACTTTCGATGTAAGTTTGGTGATGCTGTAGGTTTTTCAGTGGTTTTAAAAATCTCGGTAGATTTCAGTAGAATTCATAAAGGCGATTTTCACGCGAAACTATGATATTCGATGTAAATTTGGTGATGCAGTAGATTTTCAGTAGTTTTTGTAAACTTGGCAGATTTCAGTAGAATTTATGAAGGTGATTTTTACGCGCAACTATGCAATTTTGGGGTCGGTAAAGTACTTTTGGTGAAGGCTAAAGCGGCGAAAAGGCGATTTTAGAAGACGGCGTGAATTCAGAGGTTAGTGTTCCCCTCCCTTAGGAATTGTGATTTTGGAGGACGGCGAAGTAGATTAATCAGAGAAATAGTAGAAAAGTTGGTTATATTTAGTAGTTAGTACCTATCCATAGTTTTGAAAACGGTCACACTGAATTGCGAGTCGGTCGCCGCCGGCGATGTACGCCGAGAATACGAATAGCTGAACCAAACGAAAGTATTATCTTAACTAACCTTTCGCGGCTTTTGTGTTATACAGGAGCCTTTTGTTTTTGCAAAGATACCAATAGCCTATGTTTTCTCGAACCTTATATCTATATTAATGCAAAATCAAGTCAATCCGTCACTTCGTTGCTGCGTCAAAGAGTAACAAACAAACTATCGTTTTTTTTATTTGAATTTTACACTCCACAGACTCAAGGGTCTGTGCTTTTTAAGATTTACATTTTTTTAAAATTATATTTGAACAATATTGCTTATAACTAAAGGCTTTACAAGAGGACACTAAAAGAAATCTAAATCTAATTTTCTTTCTCTTTAAATACGATTTTAAACTACGATTAAATTATTTTATTTATTGATTAATTTTAATTTTCATTCAAAAAAAAACTATCGAATTAGTAATGTTAGTAAGAATATGAACTCCATACTTACAAACGGAAGGAAGCTACATACTTCCATACTACATTGGAATACCACATTTTATTAATAGTACTAGATTTAAGGAAGTACGAACAAAAATGTATGTAGCGAGACGAAAATGATGGGTAAAAGTTTTCTTTTACTATGCAAACTCGTAGTAAGACCTCTGCGAACACAATTATTTTCTTAACTGTGTTTAAAAAATTCAACCCCTAAAATAACAACTGCTTCGTCCCGACGCGCGTAGATGATTGCAAGTATATTTTCTATTTCCCTGCCGTTGTTATTGAAAAGGCCTTTTAAAATATTCAGTTCTCATTTCATCTACAGTTGGTATCATGAGAACTGGCGGCCATGATTACGGCTTTCGAACACGAAAAAAACCAGGAAGATTTTTAAAAACTGAAAACACAGAAACTATTCTGAAATAAAGTTGCGCTTTCTCTCTGTATTTCAAAGCGAAGTGAAGATTTTTTGTCAATTTTAGACACATGATTTAAATTAAAAATATTCTAGAGAATTAATCTGGTTTCTTCGATGTTCGATCGCTACGTTGCAGAATACCCAGCAGTTTCTACGACATAGAGCTGCAGATTCCAAGGCTCAGACTATCCAGCAGTTTTTACAACACTACACGGAATAGTAAGCAGTTACTTCACAGCATAGAGAATCCAGCAGCTAACGGCACAGTATAAGTCTTCAGTTTTAACCTCACAGAATATTATAGCTTGTAGTTCATTCCGCACAGAATAACCACCAGTTCCTACCTCACAGAATAGTCGTGAGTTTCTACGATACAGAATATCCGTCAGTTCCGGGTTCCGCCCGGGTCAATACAGACTGAAGTGCGGCTAGATATCTGAGGCTGTGGTTCATAAGTCGACGGGTTAGATAAAAATGTTTTCTATCTTTTTTTTTTCATTTAACCCTATTCAGCTAAAATAGTTGATACTGTGTTTGATAAAACTGTGAATAGTTTTTACAACAAGTTTTTTTTAGTGTTATTTATTTTTTTACAAGAAGCATTTTGCTTTATGTTAATGCATGTTGTCTTCACCTATAATTATTTAGACATATAGCTCTTATTTTTATGTAGGTATATCTTTTGATAATGTATTGACACAACGTTGGGGAACTGAAATAAAAAAAAATGGTTTCATATAGGACGAAGAAAACTTAATGTCATATATGACAAACCAAGAGGTGATTCGTTGCGTAGTAGAAAGTTCATTTGTCAGCCACGGTGAAGAATGGGGATATGCGCAGTTGGTAGCTAACTGCACAGACGCCATTAAGATTGATTCGGCTTAAACAACCTTTTCGTTACCTAAATAAGCCGGTTTTAAATAACCAACCGTTTTGTAGGGTTCCGTACCCAAAGGGTAAAAACGGGACCCTATTACTAAGACTCCGCTGTCCGTCTGTCTGTCCGTCTCCAGGCTGTATCTCATGAACCTAGAAAGCTGAAATTTTCACAGATGATATAATTATTTCTGTTGCCGCTATAACAACAAATACTAAAAAAAGAACAATAACAATATTTAAGGGGGGCTCCCATACAAAAAACCTAATTTTTTAGCCGTTTTTCGCGCGATATCAATAATGGTAACAGGTAGATGCTTGAAATAATCACAAAATATTTCGCTACATACCTACTTCAATAATAAATAATCAAATTAAAATAAAATAAATATTTAAGGGGGGCTCCCATACAGTACGGAACCCTTCATGCACGAGTCCGACTAGTACTTGGCAGATTTTATTTATTTAAAGGAGACTTTGATATTTCATATTTGTTAAATTGCTACATGATTATGGTATTCACGCGTGTTTTCCACGTAGACACACGTCATGTTAATTACACGATATTACGAGATATTGCAAGCAGTAATTAAAGTAACTCCTGGGATCAAAGTCCGCTGATACTTACTCCACTGGGGTCGCACTCCAGGATTTAATCATTTCAGGCTATATAAAGGACGCTATTTATAGTTTTAAACTTGAAAATCCTTTCCTACCTATTTTTGGTACCAATGTACCGATTTTTCTTAGTAGTTCTACCGATTTCGCATTTTTTTGTTCGAGACCACTATAGCCTACATTCTATGACTATAAAAATATTTAATCCTTAGCCACCTGACGTGTATTTCAGTTACACTACCACCTGACGTCGGTCCTGGAGACCGCTTGCGTATTTTTCAAATTTAAGTATTGGTACTTTAAATATTACAATGAATTATAAGAAATATCTCTTATTTATTATTATTTGTATGCATTGTAGTTTGTACACTACGCAAAACTTTGCATTTATGTGTGGAAAATCAACTCTAAACATAAATATGCGAATAACAGGCAAAAATCTAGGAACTTCAAAAATTTGGGATTTGTAAAAAATTTCATTGTAAAATTGTGCTACTACACATTAAACGAATTTTAAATTACAATTTAGAAAACATAATTATAAGCCGTTCAATACAAGCGATAACATTGCCATACCTTCATAGGATCATATGCATAATGCATAACTACATAGAATATGTTACTTATGAACCAAATGTAAATATTATATAATCGTATGTTGCAATAAATGAGAGTATTTAGTAAGTCTTTTTGACTTAAAAAAGTAAGCTCGGAAAGAATTTTTTTTAAATTGTCAAAACATAGACGCACGTACACAACTAAGATCAGCTCCGCGGAAAAAATTCAAAATAATTGGATTTCTTGGAGCTACGCGCGGCACAGTTCTACCATTAGACCAGTGACAGTGCAACGAGCCTGGATTCGTGTTAGCAGCCCCTAGGACCCCAGGGATTCGGAGTAAACAGTGAAAATATTTGGACAGAGATTCATCAATAAGGTTAGTCCGAACCGAGATCACAGGAGATCGCATTGTCGAGAAACGCTAGTTTGTCACGTCCGACATAGCGCGACCTTCGCCGATACCAAAAACCTCCGGCCGGCACGTTCGCAGAGCTGCACGCACCGACTTGTCTCGCGCTACTGGCAGGCGCCTAAGATACCTCCCCCCGCCGAGTCTGACGTAACCTCTCCCCTCTGAACTCTGTTCTAAGGATCAGTAGAGGCGGATCTATTGAGTCGACACACAGAAACTTCAGGACGAAAACACCACAACTACGGCCCCTGAAGTGGTACTGGCGCCGTCTTCTGGTACTGGACTGGACAGCACGCAGAGCATCACCACCGAGTTCTGGCGCGTAAGGCTGTACGAAGAGGAACGCATAACACCAGCGTATATTATATGTTAGTCTAAGTCTAAGTTAATTTACGTCTTACTTTGTTCGTTTCGGTTAATTTGGTAAATTCAATTCTTTTCCTACACCAATTTATTAGAGTCAATAATTTACTTACCTATACTTTTAAAATGCTCTCCAACAAAAAAACCGCCCCTTCTACCTCCGCCCCCACCACCGCCCCGAGAGCGAGGACTCTCTCGGTCAGATCGGTGGCATCTTCGCTTCACAAAAGAATTCTCAAGAAAAATATAAAGGCCACCAAGTCGGAGATGACACTGACGCATGTATCCATCGACGAGAGTCCCATTGTGCCGCCCCAAGCTTCCGAGGCCGAACCTAGCGGCTCCCAGTCCCTTGACATTCCGCCGCCGACGTCACACACAGCCACTGACAGCTCGGCAGTCTCGATTTCTGCCCCAGAGTCGAATTCGGTGTACGTGGCGGCGGTGGACAAGGTTGAGGGCTGGGAGCAGTGCGGGATTTCTCCGCCTAAAGATCTGGAGCTCGACGATGAGGAGTCTGATACCGTGTCTGAGTTGTCCAACTCGACCCGCTCCGCCAGAAGAGTCAGCATGCTGATTGCACACGGCTCTAAGCGGACGGGGGTCGAGATGGATATGGCTACGAAAGTGGCAAACGAAGCGCTACAGATAGGAAAGGATGCACTAGAGTCGTCTGCGAACGTTAAGCGGGAAATAAAGCAAACCGCAATTGAGAGTCTCCAGACGTTATACGAAATCGTCCTTTCCTTAGCGGACTCCAGACACCGTCACATAACAGAAAAGGAGCGCGAGCGGACTAGGCATGCCTTGGAGCTATTGTCAGCGGAAAGGGCGCACATCAAAGCGATGACCGCTCTGCAACAAAACCTGCTCCGGGAGGTAGCTCTAGTCAGAGAAGACATAGCTGAGACGAGGAAGGAGTCACAAGCTATTAGAGACTGGCAGAGCTTTGAAACGAGAGAGCCACATCAACAAATAAAGGCGACGGCAGATGCGGTTAGGACTCTTAGCAGTCAAATAAAATGCGTTTCAGAGGAAAAAAGCATAGATCTGGAGCCTCTGAGGAGAGACTACAACGGCTTAAAATCCGGGGTGAAAATTCTTCAGAGGCAAATAGATGAACTTAGAAGAGAAACGCATTCGGAAAAAGAAAAGACCGCCGAGATTCTGAACCGAAATGCAGAAGCACTGTCAAGCCTCCTCTCAACCCCTCCCCCACCTCCCCCCCAGTACCCGGACTCTCTCAAAGAGCTTGAAAAAACGCTTAAAGACCACATTAAGAAAAGTCACCAAATCACCCATCCACCCCAACTCCCTGTTCAAATAAACATCGAGGAGCACATGCTGCCCATAACTGAACGGCTCGAAGCCGTGTCGTCAGAGCTCCGGACGATGCGGCAAGAAAAACTGTCTCAGTCCCCACCAGCCCTCAGCATCGGTACAGAATTGTCACAGGCACAACAAGGCAGTCCACCCAATTCAACCTACGCCAAAGTAGCCGCGAAACCACCCGCTCTAAAACCGAATCATACCCTGATAGTGACGGCTTCAAATACAACAGAAACGACCACTGCCGATAATCTCATTGACAGGATAAGAGTAGCGCTGGATACCAAGAAGTCTGGAGCGAAGGTTGACCAAGTACGCAAAGCCAGAAATAAAAAAGTTATTCTGAGTTGCGGAACGGAGGAAGACCTTAATCTAGTACGAAGTCGTGTTCAGCGAGACGCATCTCTGAATGTGGAGACCGCGAAAGCGGGGAACCCACTTATCATAATTCGAGACGTCCTGTCCTATCACAAAGACTCGGATATAGTGGAGAACATCTTGGCGCAGAACAAACACTTGCTGCAAGACGTTGATTTGAAGGAGAGCACTGTCAGGGTGAGATATAGGAAAAAGGCGCATAATGCACACGAATGTCATCCTGTGCTGGAGGTTTCACCTCGCATCCATAAATCGCTCATAGAAGCCGGTAAAGTCTATATTGGACTCCAGAGGAGGCCAGTGACGGACCATTCCCCTTTGGTGCAGTGCACTAAGTGTCTGGGCTTCGGACATACAAAAGCGATCTGCCGGGAGAGGGATGAACTCTGCAGTCACTGCGGTAGATCCCACTCCTGGGCTCAGTGCAAGGCTAGAAAGGATAACCTGCCGCCGAGATGCAGAAATTGCGCAACCGCGCATCCCAACAGCTCTAATAAGGACTTAGCTCACAATGCATTCAGCAGCGAATGTCCTGAACGAGTGAAATGGGATGCTATAGCGCGATCTCGAATCTCGTACTGCTGAGAGCACTCTAGAGGTACAAAACTCAGTCCCCCAAAGAGTAGCAGTGAAACCAGATTTGCGCTTCATCCAGGCAAACCTGCATCGCTCACAGATCGCAACAGCCGAACTCCTGAAAGTCGCAAAGGAAAGAAACGTTTCAGTCGCCATAGTCCAAGAGCCGTATGTAGGCAACAAGGGAGTTATGAAACAGTATCCTGGTACCCGCGTTATTCAGTGCAGTTTGGACAGGAAAAAGCCTGTAAAGGCAGCAGTAATCGTTTTTGGTGATAAGCTGGAAGTAATTCACGACCCCCAGCTTGTTACTGAAACTGAAGCAGCTGTTTTGCTGGCCAACGAAAACCTGAAGCTGGGAGTGATTTCTGTCTACTTGGAGGGAGACCAACATGTTGAACCGTACCTCAACAGGATAAAGGCTTTTAGCGAAAAACTAGCGACCAAAGATCTGATAGTCGCCGGTGACGTTAACGCCTGGTCCCATTGGTGGGGAAGCACATCGGAAAACAGCAGAGGAGAAGCCGTCCACTCTTTCTTCGATGAGATGGGCCTACACATACTCAACACAGGTGATACACCAACCTTTGAAGTCGTCAGAAGAGGTAAACTCTGCACGAGTATAGTAGATGTTACCACGTGCAGTTTGCCACTTCTGGGGAAAATAGAGGGCTGGCGCGTTGACAGGAATCTCACAACATCAGATCACAATGCAATAACGTTTACTTTGCGTCTAGAGAAGGCCCTTGAATATATAAAGCCAGTTACTACACGCAAGTACAATACCAAGAAAGCAAAATGGTCGGATTTCATGTCATGCCTGAGGACCTCACTTGAGGATAAGGAAATATCACCAGAGTCAATTAGAGAATGTAAAAGCCCAGATGAACTAGAGTCAATGATCACGAGTTACACTGAAAGTATCCACGAAGCGTGTACACACACCATCCCACTTATAGGCCCACGCAAAGGGAACCCAACTCCCCCGTGGTATACAAAAACACTCGATGATCTTAAGAAAGAAGTTCTTAGAAGAAAGAGACGGATCAAGAACGCCGCCCCCGACAGAGTCCAGTATGTAGTCAACCAATATCAAATTGCACGTCAAGACTACAAGGAACAAGCCGAAAAAGCGTATACGGAGAACTGGAGGGAGCTCTGCACGAATCAGGATAAAGAGAGCATGTGGGACAAGATCTACAGGGTAATCCGGAAAACTTCGGAGAGGCAAGAAGACTTGCTTCTGCGTGACACGGAAGGCAACACCCTATCCCCACAGCACTCTGCAGAGCTACTAGCCAGAACTTTCTATCCCGACGACTCTGCAAGCACAGATCTACCGTGCCATGCAGAATTGCGGGGACGGACAAGAGAAACTCCGAAGGACCTACCGGAAAATGACCCTCCATTTACGTCAGCAGAATTGGAATCAGTGTTACGAACACTGAATCCGAAAAAAGCCCCTGGAATAGATGGGCTCACTGCTGACATATGCGCTGCAGCTATCCGGGCTGAAAGAGAAATATTCCTAGCAATTGCAAACAAGTGCTTATCGCTGGGACATTTCCCTAAGCAGTGGAAAATAGCGCATGTGGTTATTTTACGCAAACCCGGTAAGACAGATTATACACATCCGAAATCTTACCGTCCTATAGGTCTCCTGCCTGTCGCCGGAAAAATAGTCGAAAAGCTTTTGGTGGCCCGATTCCAATGGCATCTCCTCCCAACCATTAGCCAGAAACAGTACGGCTTCATGCCCCAACGAGGAACTGAAGATGCCCTTTATGACCTGGTAGAGCACCTGAAAACAGGAGTGAACAATAAAAATCTAGTACTCCTAGTCTCCCTGGACATAGAAGGCGCTTTTGATAATGCATGGTGGCCCGCCTTAAAAGACCAATTAGCGAAGAAGAGGTGTCCGACTAACCTCTATGAGATGGCAAACTCATACCTCCTAGACCGGAAGGTCGTAGTCAACTATGCTAGAGCGGCATGCGAGAGGGAAACAACCAAAGGATGTGTCCAAGGCTCAATCAGTGGACCTACCTTTTGGAATGTAATTCTAGACTCATTGCTGCAACTGTTGGAGGCAGAGGGAGTTTACTGTCAAGCCTTCGCGGACGACGTCGTCCTCGTGTTTACAAGTCAGTCATCTTCCATTATCGAACAACAGGCCAATCGCGCGTTAGATATGATTGTGGAATGGGGAGTACGAAATAAACTCAACTTTGCAGCGCAAAAGACCAACGCGATGCTCTTGACAAGAAAGTTGAAGTATGAACCCCCACACTTAATCATGTCAGGCGTTCAGCTTGATCTTGTTGAAGAGGTAAAGCTGTTAGGCCTGTTGATCGACCGAAGGCTCAATTTCAAAGCGCACATAAACGCCCAGTGTAAAAAGGTGGCAAACATTTACAAACAGCTCGCGTGCGCAGCGAAAGTGACCTGGGGACTGAATAGCGAAATCACGAGAACCATTTACGTCGCAGTGGTGGAACCCATCATCATGTATGCCTCAAACGTATGGGCGCAAGCGGCAGACCTCGAGGAAAACAAGGCTCACTTGAATGCACTCCAAAGAGGTTTTGCCCAAAAAATCTGTAAGTCGTACCGTACTGTTTCTCTCAAGTCAGCACTAGCCCTCTCAGGTCTACTCCCGATTGACCTGCGCATCCAGGAAGCGGCAAGCCTGTACAGAGCGAAGAAAAACTTCTCCCAAGAATATCTCCCACCGGAAGTGGAGCTCGAACGAAATGTCAGTTATCTTGACCAGCCACACCCGTCAACCCAGATATGTGTGGACTTCGAGCTACTGGAAAACACCTCAAGCCTGCCCGATGGACCCCAAATCTACACAGATGGTAGCAAGATCAAGGGTCAAGTTGGTGCAGCTCTAACCTGGTGGGAAAACGGCAGGGAAGTCAAGTATTCAAAATTCAAGCTACATCCCGAATGCACAGTCTGCCAATCAGAACTTTATGCTCTTTACCGAGCGACTCAAATGGTGGTAACAAGTAGAAACTCTGAAGTCAACATTTTAAGTGACTCACGATCTTCACTTGAACTGCTTCGGAACCCCAAAACGAGTCATCCTTTGGCGAAGAGGATAAAGGAGAACATTGGAACGATAACTGCAGAGGGGAGATCTCTTCGTCTTTTCTGGCTGAAAGCGCACGTGGGCACCGCTGGTAATGAGAGAGCTGATGAGCTCGCAAAGTCAGCGGCACTCACTGAAACCTCAAGAGATTACGAGGGGATCCCCCTGTCCTACGTCAAAAGCAAAATTCGCGAGGAGTCGGTCCAGAAGTGGCAAGACCGATACGAAACCTCAGATAAAGGTAAAGTCACTCAGACGTTCTTCCCTGATATTGTAAATGCATATCGGGTGACGCGCGTCACGAAACTGACTCCTTTTCAAGTTCAAGCTTTGACGGGACATGGAGGTATAGCTGAATATCTGTACAGATGCAAGATCAAGAACAGCCCTGGATGCGAGTGCGACCCCGATGTCTCCGAGACGGTCTGGCACGTACTCATTGATTGCCCCCGATTCTCGGCCGCACGACATGACCTCGAAATAATGATAGACAGAAATCTAGTGGTCTCGGATCTCCATAAAATCTTAGCAGATCCAAAAAGCAGACAACATATTCTGTCTTTCATGGAGAAGTCGTTCAGAATTGCGGCCAAAAGAAACTCTACCCTCCACTCTATCCAACAACACAATCCCGCCGCAACACACCCCGCTACCCTACCATCCATCACTACCCTACCATCCCCCACTACCCTACTATCCCCCATTACCTCAACTCTTCAACCCACTTTGACTGATACTTTCACACCACCCTCTACTCTAACACTTGACCCCATTCAAATACACTCTACATACACACAGTCCACCGAAGTCGCACAAAGCGCAATCCCCGTCCGAGATTTCCTCCCTAAAAGCGTAGTCATCGACGAAGTTCTAGTAAACGCAGAAAAAGGAATTCCGGGGATTCGAATCCGTGGCGTGGCTCTCTTCATGGACAACAATAGAGAAAGATTCGGTATAAGCTTCTGCAAAGTCAGGGCCCATAAACGCGTCCGCTTGTCACCTGGACTAGCATGTCTACTCAACGGGAGCACCGCCAAAGTAACAATGAAGCGGAAATCCTACGACGCTATGCCAGTGTGCGAGGCAGGTGGCCACCAATTCCGACTGGTGAGATCGAAAAACAAAACGATTGCACTAGTCGAATGGTCTGCCCAGTCACCTTTCGCGCAGGCCAGTTCACTGCTTGAACATCTCAGCATGAAAGTGGACAGCATTCCCCGGGTGATAAGCGTGGACGCGATGGTGGTTGAACGGTCGAAGGCGGAAGCTGCGGACCGGCTGGGTTGCATTAAAGCCTCGGAATACCATGAGGTTATCGTGTACGAGGACAGAGGAGAAAACCTGAGTTTTCTGAAGCCTCCAAGTAACGATCCTGATAATGCAACAGACAGTTGGTGCCGCCCCATTCCAAATTCAGCCATTCAATCTGGTTCTAAAAGAGCAGAGTTGATGGCGGCATCGGAGAGATCCGTTTTCCGTCCAAGCGGCAACGATGGTGCCTTATCGGGTCTCTTCAGTGTCGCAATGCAGGGCTTATTCCGTTTCATGCCTAAAACACCACCTCCACAGACAAAGGAGACCTCGAGAGTAGTTTCACCACCTCAGGCAACCCGAACGAGAGCCGAAATGGGGCAGGTCGATGCGCCCCGTTATGTCTTGGCCTCAGCGCCACGAGACCACGCGAGAAATGCCTTCATCGAATACCTGGCCTTATTGAGAGCGACGAAAAATGTCAATCTTAAGAACTGTGACAACATCCTGGAGTTCTTTAGGCTGGGTGGTCCGGTAAGTGAGAGTCTACTAAAATCAAGACTCGAGGAGGCAGAAGCAGCCATATACAATAACGTCACTTCCCAAGTCATCAGAGGGACCATGAAAGGACAGTATATGGCAGCTTACAGCGCAGTAAGTGGTTTTGTGGAGCTGAATGAGAGAGAGACGGAGCGAATAGGAAGACCGAAATACGCGATACCATCGAACGACCCAATTGTAGTCACCGCCAAGTGCACCAAGATAATGCTAGACGATAGAATCCTTGAGATGGCTAAAACCATCGAACGGAGCTCAGACGTCGAGGCAGGCTGGGGAAACTGGGCGGTACCAAAGATACAATGGGTCAACGGGGTACCAGGATGTGGCAAGACAACATGGGTGATTAGACACTTTGATGTGGATAGGGACGCTATCATTACAACAACAACAGAGGCAGCAAAAGACCTGAGGGAGAAGTTATCGCACCGAATAGGAGATCTGGTAAAATCCAGAGTGCGAACCATGGCTTCATCTCTCGTCAATGGTTTCGGAAAAGAGAGCTTCGGTCGCCTTTTGGTGGACGAAGCTCTAATGAACCATTTTGGAGCCATAATAATGGCTGCCCGGCTGTCTGGTGCTAGCGAACTTGTCCTCATTGGAGACGTCAATCAGTTGCCTTATATCGACAGAGAAAATCTCTTCGAGATGAGGTACCATCGTCCAACGCTGGTTGCAAATATCACCCAGGAGTTGCTCTGCACACACAGAAATCCAATGGATGTCGCGTATGCGTTGAGGGAAATATACTCAGGTATATATTCCTCAGCCCCTCGTATTAGGTCTCTGGAGCAGAAAAGGTTCAAGGGGGCCCAAATATCCAAAACCCTCCCTAACACCCTTTTCTTAGTGCATACACAGGAAGAAAAGGAGACCCTCATAAGTCAAGGTTATGGGGGAGGCTCAGGATCACGCACCCTTACCATTCACGAAGCTCAGGGACTAACGTACGAGTCGGTTATCGTTATAAAAACAAAGCCGAAAATGAGACTACACGAGAGCGTCTCACACGCGGTCGTTGCACTATCGCGGCACACTGGGACCTTCATCTATTACGCCGACGACATCGAAAATGATGCCATCAGTCGATTCGTGCGGCGCGCATCGTCTGCGTCATCGGAGACCATCAAGGAATACAACCTGCAGATGGCCGTGAGAGATCGGAACGAGGCGGTGATCAAGGCCAGGAGAAAGCAACAAAATTGGCATAGGACGTAAAAAATGTGTATTTGTAATTTATAAGAAATAAGCATTGTGTGCATGCCCCAAGCATTCATGCTCGCCATCGAGGGCTCCTTCTTGCGGCGGCATCATGTGTCGGGTCGTTCTCCTCCCTCAAATATGGTCGAGGAGAATGATGGCTGGCTCATGTGTCACACTCGTGATCGGGTGCTGCTTGCGGGTCGCCGGTCTGCTCGTGGCATTCACGCTGTGCATTGACTAACTTAGGCTATTTTAAGTACCTACTAACACTCTTTGTATAGCATAACCAAATAATTGTAAATGTTAGTTAACAAAGGGCACAGACCCTGGAGTCTGTGGTTAATAAATTTTAAGTTAAAAAAAAAAAAAAAAAAAAAAAAAATTGTCTGTATTCGCTCAATTCACCACTAACGCTGCGAAACTAAAAAACCGACATGCTACGAAACTGTAGCACCATAAAGTCTACGTAGCTACGGCGCTACGAAGCTACGCAGCTACAAGCTTTCATATATAGCGTGTTCAAAATCCGGTGTCATTTTAGTAAAGTGCCTAGTTTTAATGTAATGCTCTGCAATAAATATCCCGTGCCCGGTACCGCCGCTAGTAGGTAAGCAGGCCAAGGCCGCCCGTGACGTCATACTGCAACACACGCAATACAACATCCTGTATATCATTTTAACTGAATTTGGCGTATTTCGCTTGTTATTGGAATATTAATTGGCAATGAATGGATAATGAGTATTTGTTATCGAATGGGTAATTAAAATGGGATGTATATTGATACTTAATATATTTCACTTTGTCTTTGTACCACAGGTATTCATGGTAAATGGTAGCTTAGTAAGCATAGTAGGGTAAGAGTAGTTTAGTATGTTCAACTACCTAGCTTTTGTTATGTTTTTGAAATACAGTTGCACGTTGCTTCCAAAGAATTTCTTCAGCAAGTACAGAGAGAGAATTACAGTAACATTAAACAAGTTGTTTATTTGTTTAGTCCGGTAATAATGTATCTGTATTTATGTATATACATAAACATAACACGGAAAGTAGACTACATACATTAAGAGGTACAATACCTAAAGACACGTAACTGGTATTAACTAAGCTTGTTGTAAACAACCAGCGCTGATAACCTGCTGTAGGTAGGTATATTTATAAACCCGTTCGTATTTCTAACTTTGTTAATTAATGTTGATTCCAATTTAATTATTATAAATAAATGTTTATTTTAATAAAATTCTGTAGTCACATGACGGGAATGCCTAGGCCCCAAGATACGAGTGATTTATTGTACGCAGTTTGGGAAATAGTGTCTACATAACAATAAGAATGGTTACTGGGTAAAAAAATCATTATAATTAGTCCGTGAGTCAGATTACCAAAAAATATTGCGCACGTATCTTTTCTTTAGTCAATAAAACAACAAATGCCAAAGATAAACCCTGTCAAAGTTTGGGAGTAGGGATCGTTACGTCACCTGTATGACACTCGTGATGTCACACGGAACTTTAATGAGCTATATCTTCATCAAATTTAGCAAAAATATGTGTACAATATTTTTTTATAATCTATCTGACAGACTAATTATATTTTTGACCGACGAAACGGAGGAGGTACTCAATTCGACGCGTATATATATTTTTCTATGTATAACCACGCAAAACTTTTTACGTAGAGTTCCGATTTTAATAATTCTTGTTTTATTGGAAAGAATATACTTTGAAATTGATCCCATTTAAATTTTATCGAAATCGGCTTAGCCATGATAAATCAACAATAATGTGAATAATCGGCCAAGTACGAGTCGGACTCGCGCACGGAGGGTTCCGTACTGTGTGGGAACCTTAAATATTTATTTTATTTTAATTTTATTAATTATTATTGAAGTGAATATAAAACTAAATATTCTGTGAAAATTTCAAGCATCTCCCTGTTACCATTATTAATATAGAGCGAAAAACGTCTAAAAATTTAGGTTTGTTGAATGGGAGCCCCCCTTAAATATTTGTATCATTCTCTTTTTAGTAGAATAGAAATACATCATCTGTGAAAATTTCATGAGAAACAGCCCGGTGACAGACAGACAGACAGACGGACATCGAAGTCTTAGTAATAGGGTCCCGTTTTTCCCTTTGGGTACGGAACTCTAAAAATGCCACATCGATCCGTGCGAAATACTTATTCGCGAATTCTGTACACGGTTGAAGTCGATCGTACTATTGCATAATAATTATTGCATTATTAATTCATCATGCTTATTGTATAATTTTGTATCTTATCACAGTAAATAACTTTGATTTTTTTGAATAGTACTACCAAACGATGGCTCATTTACCTATTGTAAATGTTGTCCTTCATAGATTTATTGTTATAAAGAAGAGATTAGAATACAAAAGCTAAAGCTGTAATAAATATTTATGTTATCTCCGCCATTGGAACCCACGCAGTTTAAATTAAATTTGTGATAATTTCCCAGCGGGAGAATACGGTCAGTTGTGAACAGGTTATTTTATTTTATTTGGAAAACATACAGTGTACACATACAGAAAACATCAAGCTAAATTACTAATACCTTAAATAACTATTCACTACTAGCGGTCCCGGTGAACTTCATCTCACCATTAAATTTGTCAAGTGTCAATGACATTTTGTACATCCCGGAAAATTTTGTATGGGAAAATGAAATCCATGTTGTTGTTATTTTTCTCGCAACTGTTATAAAATTTCTCACCGTTTAAACCTTTCCTTAACTTCCACAAATATTTCAAGACCAAAATTTGCCAAATCGGTTCAGCCGTTCTCGAGTTTTAGCGAGACTAACAACCACGATTCATTTTCATATCTATATAGATATATAGATGTAGAAATAAATATAGATATAGATAGATATATAGATATACATAGATGGATTAACAAGTTTTCGCATATAGAAGTCTAATAATGCTGTGTAACCTTTTTTAAGTTGGCTAAGTTGTGTGCGGTTATAATTGGACCTTAGGTCAAAATGTTGTACTAAGTCTATTATTGTTATCTAATGTTAGCCTACTGTCTGTAACCGAACCTATTTAAATAAAATTTAAAAAAAAAAAAAATGCTTGTTCATTAGCTCTATCCAGTGCAACAGTAAACAAAATTTTATTATTATATTTGTAATAATCTAGAAAATTGAAATTAATAAAAACTTTTTTAATTCTAGAGCTTAATTTTTAAGACTCTGTTGTCACGGAGTCGCGAAGGCGGAGTCTCTCTGCGAGATCTATTCAAAAATGAGGAGATCCGTAGATGAACCAAAGTTACCGACATAGCCCAACGGATCGGCAAGTTGAAATGGCAGTGGGCAGGCACATAGAACTGAGAACTGATGACCAATGGGGTCGAAAAGGTCTCGAGTGGAGATCACCTACCGGAAAGCGCAGGGTAGGACTTTTTTTATCACGATTAATTCCGCGCTTGACCACCAACTCGCCTGATGGTAAGCGACGTTATGGTCGAAGATGAAGCACGCAGACCTAGAAGATCTCTCTGACCTTGAAAAGTTTTAGATTAAATATCTCTTAGGAAACAAGAAAGCAGGAAGGCTGTTCCAATTTCTGGTGGTACGAATCAGAAATGTTAAGCCAAACAAGTTTCATACGTCCACCCACAAGGTTGACGGATGACTTCATCAAGACCGTAGGTTCGCGCTGGATGTGAGCCACTTCTAACCGGTCTTATTGGAGATCTATAGGGGAGGCCTATGTCCAGCAATGAACTTCCAATGGCTGTAACGACGACGCTGTATATTATATACATATAATATACAATGGCGAATTGGTGTAGAGCCCCTAGTATTTTTTGGTGTTCCTCGACGATCACTGAGGTTAAGTATATAGGTACATCGATCAAATATACCTATAAATATATTTGATCGATGATATAGGTAGGTCAAATTAACTTTTTTGAGGTCTGTGAAGAAAGGCATAAGCTGCGTACATCCCTGTTACTCGTGCAGCAGATATAACGAATTTTCTATTACTTCTAATGTATGAATGTTTAAGAATCCTAAAGGCCTCTGATATGACTAAAATAGTCAAACCAACTGAGACCAACAATTTGACGTAACATCCGGGTTAAGATAGTACTCCGTTGTAAATGCCACCAACGGTCAATTTCCGTAGACCGCTTGACACATACGCTATGATTGGCCTCGTGTTCACAGGCCTATAAACGCATGACGTGTCAAGCGGTCTGCGGACCATAAATAGTTTACTCAAGTGAAACCCTCGCATGTCTGATGTAATAATAAGTCACGCTCGCTCACATCATACCGAATATATTGAAAATGGTCGATAACATCGCATCATATATGCTGTTCACGGAAGGAAATCAATTCTAGTCGCGCGACCGTGTATGTGAAAAATATAAATAAACTAGCAAACCCGGCGAACTCCGTTTCGCCACCAGATGGCTTCGTTTTATGTAACATTTCGTTTGGGGATTAAAAGAAGAAATTTTTTTTTTGTTTTATATTTGAAAAGGAAAATTTTTTTTCATTTCACAACAGTAATTAATTCATTTCGATTACAAAAATGAAGTGTTATTTAGTTGAACTTCTATAAGTAAATGAAAGTGAATCCAAAGTAAATACTGAATCGAAGCGTTATACGTGTCCGCAAATTATCCGTTTCATTGAAGTGCTCTTTGGTAAACCACATTTTTTGTTTTTTGGTCTGACGTTAACACAAACAAAGCGGATGGTTTCCCAACTCGTGAACACGCAACGTATAACTGCCCATGTGAAAAACAGTGATTTTCTAAATTTATCCCGCAAACACTAAGCCATTGGCCTTGCGACTTATTAATTGTCATTGCGAACGCAAGGCGAACTGGAAATTGCAATCGTTTGAAGTCAAACGGAAGATCAGTCGGAATCATTGGTATTCGAGGAATACGTACATTTTCACCTGCGTACTTTCCGTTAATAATGGTTGCCTCAATCAAATTCGGCATAAGTCTTTTTACCGAAAGTCGAGTACCGTTGCAAAGTCGCGGTGGATTCAAATTACGCAATATCATAATAACTGTACCAACTTTGAGTTGCAAGTTATGTGGTGGAAATCCTGGTAACTCCGGAGTTCAAAAACTCCGTTAAATAATTTACTACATCATCGGGATTTGTTATGGAGTCAACGGATTTGTATGTCACCAAATCGCCAGCAATTTTTGATTGAATGGTGAAATTCAGTGCGTGTACATCATTATTCTTTGCGGCAAGAATTGCTCGTTGACTTAACCAAGCCTAATTCTGATAATTCTCACTAATGTTTGGGAAAACATTTTCAATAATAGCTTTGAAGTTGAACTCTCACATTAGTGGTTAGCGATAATGTTTTTACGTTATTCCATAAAGGAATATGATTAATTGAATGATGCCTGCAGATGAATTGAATGATGCCTTTAGGCAAGCATTCAATTCATCTGCAGGCGTTCCACGGGGAATTACTGGCAACGTCTGCCTGAAATCGCCTGCCAACAATATCATCAAGCCGCCAAAGATGTTGTTATTTCACCGAAGATCCTTCAGTGTGAAGTTAAGTGCTTCAAGTGATTTCTTATGTGCCATTGTGCACTCATCCCAAACAATGAGCTTGCATTGCATCAACAATTTTCCCATTGCACTGGATCGGGAAATATTGCATGTTGGAGTATCAATTGTGTTTAAATTGAGTGGCAACTTAAGCGCAGAATGTGCAGTACGACCGCCATCTAGAAGAGGTGCCGCAATTCCAGATGATGCTAACGCCAAAGCTTTGTCACATCTTGATCAAATAGTGGCCAAAATCAATGAAATGACAAATGTTTTCCCTGTTCCTCCAGGTGCGTCCAGGAAGAATAGACCACCAGTATTATTGTCCACCGCTGGCATTAATGTTTCGTATACTTGTTTTTGCTGTTCATTCAGCAACGGCACATTATTTCGATCGAATTCCTGCAATGTATCAACATTGTATTGCAGCTCTCGATTTAATTCTTGGTTGAATGCATCGTGCATCGATCGATTTGGCGCAATCATTCCTACTTCAATCAGTAGCTTGATTGCAATAGTCAAGCATTGATCCTCAATCAGAATCAATCCTTCATTGTAGATTTCATCGGTTATTTGGATGTCAGGATAAAAAAAGTAAGTTCGTATAGTCTGGGTGGCTAGCCCTGGTGTCAGAGTTTTTAGGCCGCCTGAAGGCCTCTGACATGGCTAAACGGTTAAAACAACCGGGGCCTACAATTTAACGTGTCATCCGAGTCACGCTAGCGCTCAGTTGGAAAATGCCACCCGCGGTCACCCATCCAAGTACTGACCGTGCGGAACGTTGTCAGGATTATTCGTTTGAAAGCGCAAGCAATGCAAGATATCTTCACATATATCGTCTTTGTATTTGTTCCATAATTGAATTGGTTGTAAAGGAAAACATGTGGTGATGATAATTGCGAACAGCGTTCGTATTTGGTACGCATTTGATGAAACAACTGAATCCGCAAGTGTTAAATCCCAATGAGAATCGTTCTCCAGCAAACCCAATAGTTGACATGCTTCTCGATATGTTTGGCATTGGTGGCCATTAACAGTTTTCAAATCCGCAAATGATTTTGGTCCACGTACATTTACTAACAGCAGTCGCAAATAAAAACATTCATCATTTCTAGGATGAACAGTATACATGCGACCTAGTGCATCAGTGGAAAACACCTGTGACCAATCTGGAACTGGGGTTCCTTGTTGGCGACGTTGGAATTTCTTTGTTGATTGATTCCAAGTGTAATACTTGGGCATTTCAACGTACATCAGCGTCGCTGCGAATGGATCTGCTTCACACATTGCAAAGAAGCTAGTCAATGTTGTCGATGGTGGTCTCTCAGCTCGTTGTGCCGCATTAGCCTCAGTGAAGTAAACTCTTTGGCCATTTTCCAAATGCACTGCTAAATATACAACTGTGGGATATCTTTCATGAATTTGAAATGACAATAATCGCCACAGTGCTTCATTAGTACTGACGTATCCCATTTGGAAGTTGCTGATTTCGTCATTCTAATTTTCCGACGCAATACCAAACACAGCCATGTCGCTGCCTTTTGTGACGTACTTGCACAAATATTTGATTGATTTGACCGAATGACAACTCTCAACTCAAATTCGTGATAGCAGCGGGCAATATGGTACAATGAATTCATTTCCGATCTCAATCTCTTGATTTTGAACTTTAACTTTGTTAGTTCGACCTTTATCTTCCATTATGCAGCGGGCAATATTGGTTTGTAGTACATGCTATGTATCAGAGATGGCGCTGTACGTGAAAAAAGATTTTCCCGCTTTTCTGTTGAAATTTTCCTGAATTTTCTTTGCTATAAACCTTACGGAGCCCGAGACCTTTCCAACGAATGCAAAACCGTGGAAATCGGTTCGTGCGTTCTGGAGTTATAGCGTCAGGAAGGAAAACCCGACTTATTTTTATATAGTAGATAAATAAATATTTGGGGACATCTTACATACCTACTGCCTCTCGACCCCAAACTAAGCAAAGCTTGTGATATGGCTGCCAGAGACTGATATAACTACTAATGCATACAATTTTTTAAATACATACTTAAATAGATAGTAACTAAATAACACCTCGACACAGAGCAAATACCTATGTTCATCACATAAATACTTGCCCTGGGTGGGGATCGAACCCACGCCTCTTTGACCCAGTAGTCAGAATCACTAACCACTGAGCCACCGAGGCAGGTTAGAAATATGGTATACGTGTAAGTAAATAGGTATACTTAAATATGCGAGACATACGATAGACCAGGGGTCACCCGCGGAGCTATTTTATGCGGACCTTGTGTTATCAATACAAAATATTTTACATTATATACTTTACTTGAGTAGGTACTTAATTTGATGACAATAATTCGGATGTAGATAAAGACGATCATTAAGGATCTTAAATCGGAATTTGAAAACAGATACACCAATTTTAAGGAAATTGAGAATGTAACTGAAACTATTCGTTTTATTTGGCCATTGGTTACTTGTCCAACGTACAATTTGTTGACTTATAATATTTTATTGTACGTGGGATGACGTTTTCTAAACAGTTTCAATTTATTACATTGAGGTTATTTAATACATAGTTTTTAATTTTACAATTCACTAACTTTAATTATTTAATTTTTGTTTACATCTATGCGGAGATAGAACACAATTTAATGTGTGCTTCTCAGCATAAGTTATTTTTCTTTATTTCTGTTAATTGCTTTGGTTGCTATCATTATGCAGTATTCAAAAAAGTGGTCCCCAACAAAATATTAAATTAAAATTTGGCAAGTTTACAAGATCAATAAGCCCCGAATATGAGTAACAATGCGTCGGGCAAGCCCGGCCGGGCCGGGACAGGGCCGCGTCCCGACATTGACCCGCACTGCGCCTCTGCACAGGTGCGTCATTCATGCCCCCTTGCCCCCCTGCCCCGTCTCTGCTCGCCCCCGCCCCCGCCGCTGCACCGGATACAGCGGAAATTGCACTCTTATTGATATACCTACTCGTAAATGTGTTTGGGAAGCTTTTGAAGTCCGGATGTGCAGGCTCTAGTTATTTTAGCGGCTTAAAATGCAAACAAAACACTAATCGTAAAATAGTACCAGGTTTAAAGCAGACCTCTTTAATACCATACATGACCAGTGGTTTAGTGATAAACTTTGTACAGGGTTATTTCTAATCAATTAGCATCCTTTTAGGGGCTTATTATGTACATCAAAACTAACAACTTTTGTTCTGCGACTTTGGTCAAAATAAAAAAAAAGACAGCTGTTCCTTAATATATATTTTGTCGAGGCTGAACGATATCACTACATAGTATAAAACAAAGTCGCTTCCCTGTCTGTCCATCTCTGGTACCTATACATAATAGAGTGATGTACTTAGAGAAGTTCAGTCAAGATTTTCATAGAAAATCGTAGAGAACTAGCCAGAACTAGAACTAACCTTAATATATTAGGGCGTGAGGGCTGCCATACATACAAACTTATCGAATAGTCTTCACCCACGACGCCACTATCGTTATTTCTGTCCAACACTCCCAGCTCCCCATAGATAAGACTTAGTTCTATCTTTCAGTCGTGGGTAGAGCTAACTTGGTGATAGTAATCCGCGGCAGACCGCGATGTCGCTGCCCTTTGCCACTCGGCTAATATAGGTTTGATGTTCGACTATTTGCGATTATGGGTTTATTTTTAGTTTTAAGCTCAGCGTCGGAAAGCTTCGACAAAATCGCATGGATTTCCTTTGACACAAAAATCTAGGCATTAAATGGTTACATACATTTTACAAACAAACCTATTAGGGTATATCTATCACTTAGTAATTAAGTTATAGGTAACTAGCGACTCGCCCCGGCTTCGCACAGGTGTATTATACATTCAAACCTTCCTCTTGAATCACTCTATCCATTAAAAAAAACCGCATCAAAATCCGTTGCGTAGTTTTAAAGATTTAAGCATACAGACAAACAAACAAACAAACGAAAAAAGCGACTTTATTTTATACTATGTAAGGAAGAAGATGATTTTATTTCAAAACATTTTTATCCAGTCGGGAACATTAATTCATGATTTCAATATTTTGAAACGGACATGCTACCTACTTACGATAGGTACTTGGGGTTATCTTCAAGCCCGGGGTATTCGCATAGGTACCTACTTCTTCTCTCTACCTCTACAGGGGAGCGTTTTTGGAACTTCCAGTCTGTTGTCTTCTCGTTAATAAACGATAGTTTTATTTATTTATTCTGAATAGGTTTGCGTTTGACCACATAATTACGTTTAGGTTGTACGTGTACGTAGCACGCTTACCTAGAAGATACCTATTTACTCGGGATTTGAAGACGCCCACATTGTACTTTAGCGGGAAGACAGACCTAGGCAAAGCATTCCACATTCTGGCTGTTCGTAGTGCTGTTGTCTTACTTATTAATATTATAACTTTTCTTTTTATTATATACTAGCGACCCGCCCCGGCTTCACACAGGTGTATTATACATATAAACCTTTCTCTTGAATTACTCTATCTGTAAAAAATAACCACATCAAAATCCGTTGCGTAGTTTTAAAGATATAAGCATAGGTACATAGGGACAGACAGAGCGGGAAGCAACTTTGTTTTATACCACGTAGTAATAGTGATTATTTTTTGTTATTTGTAGTAGGTAAAATATTTTAGAAATGGTAGGTACCAAATTTATGTATTTAAAGTGTATTATTTTATTAGTATGTATGTGATGTTTTATAAGTACGAATTTATTTTTGTTAACGTTGTTAACACACGTGGCTGGCCCATTGCGGATTGGTGGAACTGGAGAACTACAAACCTATTACCTACAAGATTATCTTCCTATCAGTCTGTCCGCGTCACAGAGAGCAGTCGTTTAGCATAACAAAAGCTTCGGCATTGCAGATGAAAGCCCTGAGAGCAGCCAACTCGCTTTTTTCGTCCATTTTTTGTGTTTGCGCCAACATCCTAAATAACCTAAATCGTATGATGCCGACAGAATCCTTAACAGAGCGCTAAGGGTATGGCGGAATCGAATTCGAATTATTATTATGCGTGGCGAGGATTTTCTTTACACAATATAATTATTTTTATATTATTTAACGTTCCCATTCCGCTATCTCCGATGATTCACCAACCCGCACTGGGCCAGCGTATATGGCCCAATCACCCTTCGTGAAGGGCTCGTAGCGTATAGTTAGACTAGGTGTTTGTCGGCGATCACTGAAATTAAGCAACGTTCCGCACCGTCAATATTTGGATGTGAGGGTGGCATTTTTTAATTGAGCGCCACCGTGGCTCGGATAATACTTTAAACTGTAGGTCCCGGTTGTATTAACTTTTAAGCCATGTCAGAGGCCTTCAGACGGCCTAAAAACTAACACCAAAGTTAGCCACCCGGCCCATACGAACTTACTTACCCTTCGTGGGTAGGCCTACGTCCTGCAGTGGACTATTAACAAGGCTGGTACAGTACAGTACAGATCTCCGATGTCCGTGACCTTATTCATATTCATTGTAGGCATTGAAAGACAATGTCTTGTAGGTCGAATCAATGTCGGAATGGCTGTCGGAATGTGACAATAGACAATACATAGTATAAAACAAAGTCGCTTCTCTGTCTGTTTGTCCCTATGTATGCTTATATATTTAAAACTACGCAACGGATTATTATGCGTTTTTTTTAATAGATAGAGTGATTCAAGAGAAAGGTTTATGTGTATAATACACCTGAGCGAAGCGTGGCGGGTCGCTAGTAGACAATATTTTGTTACAATGTGATACTAGCTGCAAGCATATATGTACTTACCTTACTAATCTTACTATCTATCAGCGCACCCGCGCCCGCGCACCGCTACCCCCGAGCCCTGAGCGACCGGTTCGAGCCTGCCTGAGTCAACGACGCGGCGATCAGCTGTGCGTATTTGATTATTTACGTTTCACGGAATCCACCCGCACACCATTAATAATGCATTGTGCAGCGTGTCGCGGTGATATAATTGCACAGGAGGAATGTTATTTGACCTGTACATTACAAAGTTGTCATAAGTCTTATCACCTTTTGTGTACCGGGGAAAAGAACACAAATAATTCCCCTACTCAGTCGTGGATCTGCCCAGAGTGCCGTTGTGCCACAAAAAAGGGAGGCGACAATAGCCTTACCCCTGTAGGCGCCTTGAAAAAAATCAGAGACATGAATGTAACGGTTCGCACGAAAGTTCCGCGGATCCCCGCTGAAGAATCAACAACGATAGATGACACTCAGGATGTTGCCAGCGAAATTCGTGAACTACGAACGGAAATGATTAAGATGAGGGAGCAACTAACAAAATCGAATGTACTTCTTGCATCTTATGAAACCCAGCTGAATAAATCTACGTCGATTATTGCAGATTACGAGCAAAAACTCTCTGTATCAGTATCTGTCATTGTCAACTACGAGAAAAAGATAGAGAAGTACGGCGACCAAATAGGAAAACTTATTGAAAAGCTCAAAGACTCCGAGTGCGGCTCAGTTCTTGTCTGCCCACCATTAACCTCAGATACTCCCAAATATCAGCCCCCGACGAGTGTTCCGTCATCGAAAAATAAGATACAACACACAGCTACTAAGTCCTTTCCTATTTTGGATGCAGCTCATCATTCAAACCGTAGCAAGCAAAAGAGAGGTAAGCAGTCGGATCACTCAGTAGAGGCAAGCATAGCTACGATCGAAACTTCGACTTCTACGAGCGTAAAACAACCGTCACAGGAAGCGAATACACATCGGGAATCTCAAACCTCAAGTGAAGATAACGGTGAAGATAACTGGACGGAAGTACGTTATAAGAAAGCGCGCCAGTCGATATCGCTACGCTGCGTAGCCGGGCCTACGGTGACTACGCTTAGGGCGGCTGAGCCACGTAAACACTTCCACCTTTGGAATATGTTGTCGGATATAGACGAGATAAAAACGTATTTAAGTGAGTTATGTCCGCAAAGAGCGATCACAGTCGAACAATTGAGGACATCACAAAATTATAATTCGTTTAAGATTGGAGTCCCAGAAGATTGCTATGAGAAATGCTTTTCTATAAACGTCTGGCCGGAAAATGCTCGTGTGAAAAAGTGGATTAATTATAGAAAGCAGAAAAGTGTGTCTGATGATAAAACGTTTCGACATGGACTCGGCACTCAATGAGCCGTGTACCGAAAAGCAGCCACCAATTAACATTTTTTATCAAAATGTAAGAGGCTTGAAAACGAAATTGTCAGCTTGGCAAGCCAGTTTACTAACGTCCGACCATTTGCTGGTAGCCGCTACGGAAACGTTTCTCGATAGCTCCATAGAAGACGCCGAGGTGGTGCCGGATGGGTGGACTCTCTTACGTAGAGATAGAGGATCCAGGTGCGGGGGTGTCTTGCTTGCTTCTAGACCTGGAGTGACAATGACACGTCGAAAACAACTGGAGTCGAATTTAGGAGAGGACCTCTGGGCGTGTGTCACTTACCGCGGCATCTCTTACATCGTATGTGTGGTGTACATCAAACCGAAGGCCACTGATGCCACCTATATGAATTTATTTTGTAATATAGAATCTTTTTTATCAACTTCAAGACACAATTTCTTTGTATTCGGGGACATTAATATGAATAGTGCCTCCAACGATGTTAAAAATTATTATTGTTATTTTTTAACGTATTGTAACTTGGTCAACTACAATACAATAATGAATTCACATGGAGGCATTCTCGACGTAGTATTGGCGCAGGAGTGCGTTGAATCTGAGTCGCAGAGAGTATGCGTGCGCGAGGCGGCCGAGGGGTTTGTCGCTATTGATGCACTGTATCATCCCGCGCTTGAAATATTAGTATCTCTCCGATCGCATAGTGGCACGGGCGTCCGCTTGCAGCCTAGTAATATAGATCCGTCACGTGACTGGAACTTCGCGAAGATAGATATGGCGCTCTTTCTATCATTGCTCGAAGAAACGTCGTGGGCTACAGTTCTGGAATGTAGCGATGTTTCAATGGCCACAGACGCTTTCTATGATATATTGTACAATTTATTTAATGAGTCTGTTCCTAAAAAAATTAGGCGAAAAACAAAATCTAATAGATATCCAGTATGGTTTGACATAGAAATTATAAAAGACATAAAGCTCAAAACTAAATTACATAAAATTTGGACGAGATCAAAATGTAGTACGGCATACAAACAGTTTTCGGATTTACGTGCTAATCTTAAGTCGCGCATTGCTCTAGCATACAAATCTCATATGGCATGCATCGAAGAAGACCTACAGCAGTGTCCTCAACACTTTTGGAGGCATGTGCATAGTCTCCGGTCTAAGGGGGGCTTTGAACCCCGGGTCTCGTATAACGATAACGTCCATAGCGGAGTAGAGGCTGCAGAAGCTTTTGCAAACTATTTCTCCAGTGTCTTCCAAGATGATGTCCCAGTACTAGATGCAAGCTCATCCTTGGAATCGAGTGGTCATAGCGGTTTCGTCTCTATACCGGTAGTATCACCAACAGACATCGAAAGCGCTATCAATAAGCTAAAGTCGAGCAGCTCTCCAGGCCCCGATAATTTTCCTAGCTTTGTTCTTAAAACAGGTAAAAGACATTTTGTTCTTCCGCTGTATCATATATTTAATCTGTCACTTGAAAATGGGAAGTATCCTAACAACTGGAAACTGTCTAGAGTGACGCCTATCCCAAAGAACAATAAAAAAACGTTAGTCGAGGAATACCGGCCTGTTGCGATTTTGTGTGCGAAATATATAGACAAGTTAAGCAACATATAGGTGAGGAACAACATGGTTTTAGGCCAGGCCGCTCCGTAAATACGAACCTATTATGCTTGGTGGACTTTATTTCTAGAGCTATGGATCGTGGGTCGCAGGTTGACGTTATATACTTCGACTTTCAAAAGGCCTTCGACAAAATTGATAATGACGTTTTGTTGCAAAAGCTTTCGTCATCTTTTGGTTTCTCTCAGAGGCTTTTGAATTTTTGGGCGGACCTCATGAAAGATCGATGTCAATATGTTAGGCATGGAATATACGAATCAAGACCGTACCATACCAGATCTGGAATAACACAAGGTTCAATTACCGGTCCGTTATATTTTCAGATGATGGTTCATGATCTTCCAAAAGTTTTGTCATCCGCTCAGTGCCTTTTGTATGCCGATGACCTCAAACTCTTCGTTGAAGTAAAATCTCTTAGTGACTGTATTCGCTTACAAGACGACATAAATAGGGTATATGAATGGAGCGTGAAGAGCAAGATGTACTTTAATTTCGGTAAATGCAATGTAATGACATTCGATCGGAAAAGAGATCCCATTCATTTTGATTACAAGTTAAACATTACGACCATACATCGAGCAAATGCCGTGAAAGACCTGGGAGTGACGTTTGACCGCGGCTTGACTTTTCACGAGCATGTGTCTGATCTCGCGAAAGAGGCGTACCGGCGACTCGGGTTTGTACTTCGAAATGCGAAGGATTTTGAAAATCCGGAAGTCATGAAAACCCTTTATAGCGCCTTAGTTAGGAGCAAGCTTGAGTCGGGTGCATGTGTATGGAACCCACATCACGTTACGGACACGCGATTGCTTGAGAAAGTCCAAAAAGCTTTCTTAAGGGCATTGTACAAAAAACGTTATGGGTACTATCCTTTCCTGTACCCGACTAAGTTTCTGCTTGGCCAGCTCGGCTATAACTCGTTAGAAGTAAGGAGAACACTAGACCAGCTCACTACATGCGTCAAGGTACTCAGAGGAGCAGTAGACTCTATTGAGCTACATGACCTACTGTGTGTGTTGTTCGTGCCGGATAGACCCGGGGTCCCGGTGAACAGGCGAGGCCGGCTGCCGAAGTTGTTTCACGTGGAACAGTGCCGAACTCGGGCTCGCACAATGTCACCGTTAGTTCGCGCTCGCAACCACTTCAACGCGCTCCTGACCGCCAATACTGATTTTGACATAATTGTTGATAGTTGGAAAACTGTTATATCTGTTCTTAGGACATATTGTGAAAACCTTACCGACCAATGGGACAGATCGATTGACATTGTAGAGATTCATGATGATTATTGAAGTTTGACATTTTATAATTTTAAACCATTTATGTTGACATTTTATAATTTTATGTGGTATGTATTTGATTATTTTTAATTTTAGTTTCCATTGACTTCTTAATTAATTTAATGACTTGTAATTGTATTTGTTTTTTAATCTGGTCTAATTAATGTGAGATGAATGTAAATGTTTTTGAAGGCGTTTTAATCTCAATAAAATAATTTAATTTAATTTACATAATTCGTTCTATAACCCGGGTACACCTGGCTACACGCATGCTTCTGCCTAGCTTTACTGTACCTAGCTAGCCTAGCTTTCTATCTTAAAATTCAGTTTAAAAGTTAAACTCACCAGTGTTATTTAAAAGTGCTGATTATAAGTATAATTATTTCAAATAACTATATTATATAAATATTTCAGCGCGTGGAGCGTGTATGCCAATAGGTTTGGCGAGGTTTTAATTCTATTATTCGTTGTTGTCTGAATTTTCATTTCTTGTAGAAATTAAAAGTAAGTATATGTTTTTTTTTTTTTTTTTTTTTATTAGACTACAAAACAGTATAAATGTGTCAATTACAAAACAAACATTCTTAAAATTACTTACGAGTACATCTACACTTCACGATGTAGTCCTAACATGCAAATAATACACGCTACATCTTAACATTAACAAATTGAAAATAAATAGAAACAACATCTAGAACGCAACTTAACGAAGATAAAACACAAAAATAAACTATTAGAACACAACTTTACAGAGTACATATAATTTGTTAAGTACATGTTAAGTACATATAATTTGTTCATTGTTTAGACTTGTGTCTTTGTTTTGTTTGTTATTTTTTTTCTGTCCGCGCATTTTTATCGGTCGTAATATTACTTGCTGGTTCCAACAGAATATCAGCGCTGGTTGCTCGTAAGTGCAACCAGCATTACGCTGAGTTGGGACCAGTTTTGTGACAGGAATACTTACTAGGTTAAATACTGTTGTTTTTTCTGTTTTATCATTTGTTTTGTCGTTGTTTATGAATTGTACCTCTTATTTTTGTTGCAAATAAAAATTTCTGTATATCTGTATTTCTGTAAAATACTCATGCTTGACCACGCGCGGCGCGTAGGTAGGTAGCGGTACCTACCTATAGGTATATATTGTACAAAATTATGTACCTATCTGTCCAACATCTAGGTCTACGTGTGTAGGTAAATAATTAAGATACAAGATCTTTAATATATTTACATAGAGGCGTTTTTTTTCTATGTAGGTAAATTTATATCTACCTACGGTACCTACCTATGTATAGACAAAATAATTTTCTTTCTTATTACTTATAGGTATTTATCGTACGTTATAAATAAAGTTCACACCTAGGTAGCAAATTACCAATGTTAGCAGTTTTTTATTTGATTTCATAAAAATATTTTGTTTTTCGTAAAAAAATGGCATAACCACCTTCCATCGTGTACAAAATTCGAATATTTCGCTCGAATTGTTTACATTATTGTTGATTTTTCAAAAACGGCTCAGTCGATTACTGTGAAAAAATGGGACCACCTCGGGAGTTATACCTACCCTTCAAACTAAAAAATAATTTTTCGATTCTGTTCACATTTGGCGAAATTAAATTTATCGACGAACATACACAAAAAATACATACAGATTACAGACAAACATAGAACCTCCGCCTTTTTGGAAGTCGGTTAAAAGCGGTCACATCTATACGACGTGCAATATATTATCTATTGTTCTTTGTAAACATACCTACAAGACACATACCAATAAAAACATAATATTACACTATTATTAAAGTTTCTGTCTTGTCTTCGAAGGAGGGTAAACTTACCCTGCCGGCCTACCCTTCTTTACGTAGAACTTGTAACGCTTAGCGCCATCTAGCGCAATACTACGAATTGACTTTGAAGAACACCCGGATAGCGGAAACTTTTACACAGGGTGGAAATCACAGTGGAAATGCAAGCAAGATCACGCATGTGCAACTATTTTAGGAGGATCGTTACAATGATTAAAATTTCCATTTAATTTGATTTGTGAAATGACGATAATTATTTTAAATCTATTTCGAGAAGGTTATTGTGTTAAAATAAATAAAAATCACATTTCATTTTAGATTGTAAAATCACTAAAATCTACAAGTCTTCGTAAATATGCCTACGTTCCGAATTACTGTAAAGACACATTCTATAATAACATGTGTTAGATAGGGGATTTTATTAGGTATAATATTCTATATCACTTAAAATAGTCGCTAATGTCGCTATGCTTCATTTATTGGTCTAAAACTATTTCTTTACCTTCTATTCTTATAAAGAGACAAATCAAGACACCATATCCGCCATTGCTTGTTGTGTTTGTAATATTGTTTATCAATGTGTTATTCTGTAGTCAAAGTGATTGTGATCCTATCAACTATTCTCTAATACGATGCATTCAACTTAGCTGCGCTCTAAACGCTTTGCTGGTGTGAGTGATATTTTTGATGTCAGAATAATTCGGACTACATACTTTTTTCTTATCTTGTCATGTTGTCTGCTGTCACCGTCAGTGTCAAAATCCGATTTGATTTGGCCTTCAATCGCTGAAATCAAGGGATTTTTGCAATTCCAAAAGGATTTTGCAATGTGAGTTAATCGTAAATTAAAATCCATGTTGTTGTGACAAAAAGTGTGAGTTCCTGTTAACAATAAGATGACCTCGCGAAGCAAAAATGCTGTGCGAGGGTACGAAACAGAGATCGACAAAAGTCGGGAGGAGTCAAACTGGAAGAAGGCAGTGGAACTGGCCCAACAGCTGAAGGCCAGGTCGCCTCAACACGGTCAGTGATCTCCCTCTGACGTAATCCGCGCCAAATGTATCATCTTAAAGTTGAATTTAAGCTCATTACCTTACACTCATGTTTTTGTGTAACACCCAACAACTCTCATGTCATTCACGCTGTTATCTTGTTTATTTGTTTAATTTCCTCTATCTTTTCCCTTTCGTGACAGTGCAATTAACTAAAGCCCTATAAATAGATACTAAAATCACCCATAAAGTAATGGTAAGGTTACTAATAAATTGAATTATGTTAACCCAGTCTAAATAATTTAATAGCTCTTGAGGCAAACAGTGACTGACCTTGCATTTACTCAGAATAATAACTAAGTAGGCGCTTATAGAAAAAATATCAATTATACCTACATAGTAGTGAAGTATGGGAACATCTAAAGAGGTATAATACATTTAAGCAAGGCCAGTTAAAGATAATTAGCAAATCAAGGTCCCATATGACTTTATTGAGTATCTAGAAAATCAATGGTAGGTATTTGCTAGAAACTTAACTTGTTTCTGTTGAAGGACTATATAGCAACATTATAATACATAATATAGCCACAAGGAGTAGTAGGTATGAAAATTGTTACTCCAATTTTTCATCCTCTTCTTTTCAGCCATAGAACGTCCACTGCAGGACATAGGCCTCCCGTAACGATCTCCAATAAGTCAGGTTGGTACCTAGCGGCTTGCATCCAGTGCGATCCTGCGGTCTTGATGAGGTCATCTTTCAAATATTATTTTTTATATTTCCATAACTTTAAGCTAATAAAAATAGTTGTCTTGCCGCTGAACTTATTGCTTAGAGAATGAGAGAGAGGGAAGAGAATGAAAAGAAGCAAATTGAAAGAATGCATTTCAACTTTCATACAGTTTATAAACACCACTACAGTTATTTCAATGAAATGCTCTTTATGTTATAAACATTTAAAAAAAATCAATTTGAACGAAATCAAAAGGAATTGAACCTGCTTCTCTTTGGGATTCCGGCCCAGACACTTTAGCCAATTAAGCTAGATCGCTCAATTGCGATCCCTCCAAATTTGTGAAGTGTTTATATTTTATACAAGCTTTTACAGTGTTGGAACATTTCTTTGAGATAAATCCTAGTGTGTGAAGCACTATAACAATAAATCACTACAGTTATTATCTAAAATTGAATTAATACTTCTCATTTCCTGATTTATTTTAAAAACTATAACCACTTAGGTAATTTTGATTCATCTCTTTTTGTGACTAATCATTAATTATCTATTCGCAGAAAGCCTCGCCCACTTTTTAATCGGTGAGGGCAAGCTAGAAGCACATCTGGAAGAATGGCCCCCAGTCAAGGAAAACATCGAGCGAGCACAGAGGGAGCTCTCGGAAGCTCGTGGCTACCTCACACTTGCTACAGACGAATCTGGAGTGAAGGCCGGAGTGGCATTGGATGCCCATTTACTGCTGGGCAAGCTGAACTATGCGTGCGGGGCGTACGATGATGCGTTGAAACATTATAAGCTGGCTGAGCTGAGCACGTTGACAGAAAAAGAGCTGCCAGTGTGAGTATATCTTACACTACTCAATAGGTCCAATTATGAAGGCAGCATTGTTACTTTTGTAGCAATGTAAAAAGTATTCACTCTATCAAATGCTTAAAGTGAAAAAGAAACAAAAATATTCTAAACTGCTAATATAACTATGATGGAGCCTTCATAAATGGGCCTTACGTAAAAATATGATAGAATAACTGAAGTGTGTGTGTGCTAGCTCAAATTGATCATCTGGATAGTGCAGGTAGTGTATAGTAAGTAATGCTTGGCTAATAGGGAACCACTTAAATACTTAACTATCTTATAAAATATATTTAGGAAGTAAATATCATGCACTTGCTATTACTATGTCCTTTCCTGAATAATGATAAATTTCAATTGAAAACCGAAGATTACTGCTAGAATTGGCCTTATCACTAATAGCAATTACTTCGAAGCTATAGAAAGTCTTACTTAGTGCCATTTTATTCAATGACATTGAATCATTTTGCACCCATTTAAGAATACCATTTTTACATCAGCAGTAAACTCAGTACAGTCAGTGGGCACTCAATTCCGTGCCTGAATTCTCTATTCCATTGCATGAGTCACCAAATGCAATAAAAGTTCATGATTTGTCTAGAAGCTGTTTCTTATTAGCGAAGAGCTAAAGAGCTAGCTATTAGTAATTAAATACTGCTCATATAGTTTTTTGGCAACCAGAAGGCCACTGATGTGGCTAAATGGTTAAATGGTCTAATATTAAAATAATGATTTTTTTATGCCTTCATCATATCTATGATCCTGTTAAATTTGCAAAATGAAATAAAACTGATAACCTACACATTGTCATGTCAAGCCTATAGATGCATCTTTATCTTAATAAAATTACTTACTTGATTAATTGATCTGGAAAGTTTTTATAGAGCAATTATTGGGTAGTTACACAAGGTATGTTAAATACCCAATTTCTATATACGCAATCAGTTGGAACAGCCATATTTCGTAACTAATTCATGCAGCTGTTTACACACATACCGCATTATTATCAGAGTAATATAAATAAACCCATCCAGTAGCTATATCTGTTTGATAGAATAATTTAAAATACTAAAAATTCGTCATTCTGTGGCAATGATAACACACAGTTATTCACACAATGTTTTTCAGTTATCATTTGAAACTAGCACTAAATGTTTCCCATTGATAAGAAAATAGTTCGAGCAGTCTATGAAATAGATAATGTAAAGTCAGTATTTTTAGGGTTCCATACCCAAAGGGTGAAAACGGGACTATTACTAAGACTCCGCAGTCCGTCCATCTGTCTGTCTGTCACCAGGCTGTATCTCATGAACCGTAAGTAAGTAAGTTCGTATAGGCCGGGTGGCTAGCCCTGGTGTCAGAGTTTTTAGGCCGCCTGAAGGCCTCTGACATGGGTAAACGGTTAAAACAACCGGGGCCTACAATTTAACGTGTCATCCGAGCCACGGTAGCGCTCAGTTGGAAAATGCCACCCACGGTCACCCATCCAAGTAATGACCGTTCGGAACGTTGCTTAATTTCGGTGATCGCTGACAATCACCTAGTCAAACTACGCTACGAGCGCTACTTACCGTGATAGCTATATAGAAAGCTGATTTGAACCGCTGTAACAACAAATAATGAAAACAGAATTAAAGAAATGTTTAAGATGGGCTCCCAAACAACAAACATGAATTTTTAGCCCTTATTCACTCAATTATCAATAACCGTGATAGGTGGATGCTTGAAATATTCACAGAAATATTCAGTTAAATATTCACTTCAAAAATAAATACTTTATTAAATTTAAATAAAATAAATATTTAACATTTAAGAAACATATTTTTTGCTCGATATTAATAGCGGCATCAGGTATAGTCTGACCGCTTAACTTAGTCCTCGCCTGCGCGGTACAGGGGCGCGGGGGTAGACGACAAAGGGGGATTGAGACAGGTGCGGGCGGTGAGTCACCGCCCGCACCTGTCTCAATTCTCCGCATGCGGGCGGTGACTCACCGCCCGCACCTGTCTCAATCCCCCTTTGTCGTCTACCCCCGCGCCCCTGTACCGCGCAGGCGAGGACTCAGTTAAACGGTCAGACTATAGATGCTTAAAATATTCACAGAATATTTAATGGTTTGTAAAAGAAATAATTAAATTAAAATAAAGTTTATGAAAGGGGCTCCCATACAGTACGGAACCATTCGTACGCGAGTCCGACTCGCACTTGGCCGATTATTATTACAGTTTTAATATGTACTAGCTGCTGCTCGTGGCTCTGCCCATAATACATATTTTGATTTGTGTGCTATCGCATGGGAACCTTTATTTTTCCGGGATTAATAATATTAGTAGGTAAGGATGCATTAAAACTATATTTATTATTTTTAATCAAGCTGCTTGAAGTTTTAAACTAAATTGTTATAGCATGTTTACCTGTCCAACTGAGCGCTGCCATGACTTGGTTCTCGGCGATTTTTAGGTTGTTGCGAATGCGAAATGCGAGTTGATTCGCGAAGGGTTCCGTACCGTATGGCAGCCCCTCTTAATATATTTTATTTTTAGTAAATTATTTATTTTGAAGTTAATATTATATGCAACGAAATATCCTGTGAATATTTCAAATAATTACGTTTTTGTATGGGACCATCCTTAAACATTTATTTAATTTTAATAGAACTATTTATTTCTGAAATGATAATTTACTTCAATAATCTGTAAATATTTCGTGCATCCACCTGTCACCGTTATTGATATCGAGCGAGAAACAGCTAAAAATTCAGGTTTGTTATATGGGAGCTCGCCTTATATTTTTAAGTATTTGTTGTTATAGCGGCAACAGAAATACTTACGTCATCTGTGAATTTTATTGTTTTATCAAGGTTCATGAGATACCTACAGCCTGGTGACTGATAGACGGACTGAACAGCGGAGTCTTAGTAATACAGTCCTGTTTTCACCCTTTGGGTAGGGAACCCTAAAAAAGAGCACCATATACTTAGACATTAAATGTTCTCATCCCCATTCTTTGTGTTCTATGTCCAACCAGACAAAATCATTGACATAATGTGCATTACTTTGAGGACAGGGTGAATGAACATTCAGTTTTATTTCAAGCATTGGGACGGGAATAGAGATCTATTTTATTGGTATACTAGCGACCCGCCCCGGCTTCGCACAGGTTTATTATACATACAAACCTTCCCCTTGAATCACTCTGTCTATTAAAAAAAACCGCATCAAAATCCGTTGCGTAGTTTTAAAGATATAAGCATACATGGGGACAGACAACGGGAAGCGACTTTGTTTTATACTATGTAGTCATAGTGATAGTGAAACACTAAAGTGTGGCGAAATGTAGGTAACCTTGTATGTACTGATAGTAGACACCGTGACGCACCATCTCCACAATAGGTTTGAAAACTAAAAAATATAATTAGTTCGTCATGCGTCATATGGATTATCAAAAAAATTAGAAACCTAGTTACTCTTTTTAGTTAAACAAAAATTTTACTATGGAAATTTACGTGGTTTTCACACATTTTAAACACTGCACTCTGTGCATTGCGAGACGGCTCCGCGTGTTAGCACTCGCCAACTTGAGAAAGGTCGCCGAACGCGATCGAAACTATAGTCGTGTTATGACTATACGAACACGTGAGTGAGTCCCGTTTAATATCGTTTAAAATAAACAAAAATTGATGAAGATATAGCCCGTTAAAGTTCCGCGAGACGTTGCAAGTAGACTAGAAATGTATAGACTTTTAAAAGATAAGTTACGTCTCAAGCCTTCACTCCCGAACTTTGCGAAGGTTTATCTTTGTCATTTATTGTTTGATTGACAAAAGAAAAAATATGTGTCCAATATTTTTTGATTATCTTATGGAATAATTATAATATTGTTTTTTTACCCAGTCATCATGCTTATTATATCTCAATGGTTATAATGTAAACAATAATGGTGCAGAGTTGGCAAGGGTATTGTTTTGTTACTGAGTCAGAGTATGATGTCATGTGTGTATTGATCTTGGCTAGTTTGATGCTTTGATCCTCGGTCGGTCTTCATCGTTTTTACGTTTTTGTACACAAGATTCGTATCGAATTCCACCTGAGATTTTTAATATCATGATCGACAGTGAACTCCTTATTAGTATGAGTCTGTATAGACAACGACATGATTGTAAGTTATTCCTCGTTATCGCTAGTTTCCGTCAGTTTTAATGTAAGTATAGAGTCATACGGAAGCTAGTGTAGTTACCGTTAAAAGTTATGTAGAAAAAACAGTATTTTTTACAAGAAAATTGGTGCCAAAGTTACATTAATCAACGGAATTACCAGGGCTTCTTTACGAGTAAATCCGATTTTGTAACGTAAACGGAAACGTGTTCGTATCCAGTATAGTCAACTTGTAGTTGTAGTGTAGGTACGTAGACACTATTCTATGACATAGATTTTTATAGCTTACACCGAAACTCTACTAAGTTTTTATGTGCATAGGTATACAAATTCAAAAAAATGTTTATTCATGAAAAGTACATCGTGTTTTTGGAGGAACTTGTGTTTTGGAAGTAGTTCTTCCTTATAGCCCGGGAGGTAACCGCAAAAAAATGCAACTAATTTCTAAAAGCTGAATTTTTGGTATTAGTCATGGTGGTGTACAACAATACCCCGGAGTCAGTCAGCTTATGCTTAGCGTTTGGTGGGGATACACGTTTGATTTTTCAAAAATAAATCTTGCAAGTACAATAGCTGAAAATTGGTGTATATTCCATACAACACCGTGATTTTTCTCCCGTTTTTACTAGATATTAATAACGGCAACACGTAGCCGCTTCACCAAATATTTAATTCTGTATTTACTTACTGTAAAAATCAGTAGTTAAATAAAAATAAAAATTTAAGGGGGCCTCCTATACAACAAACGTGTTTTTTTTTGCCGTTTTTTGCTCGATATTATCACTTCAAAAATAAATAATTAGATCAAAATAAATTACTTAAGTGGGGCTTCCATGCGGTGCGGAACTCTTTGCGTTCGAGTCCGACTCGCTCTTGGCAGATTTTTTACTCACGCAATCGCTATCGTGGTGACGATAGCGGTTGCGTGAGTAATAATTATTATTGTAGGGAGGTCCCATACGCTAAAAGATCCAATACATGAGCCCCAACTGAAATATTTGCATCACATTTGTTCGCTCGTAGCCACAGAGATTCCAAGATGGATAATGTCGTCGATCGAGAAAAGAAAGAAAGAGATGCAATGATTTGAAATGGCATGAGTTAGAAAGAGACATGAAAAATATCTTGATTCAGCGGCTAACTGCCGTGTTTTTCTTTCAGTAGTATCAAATTACTCTAAATTACAAATTACTAATTACGCTACCGAGGCTCGGATGACACGTTAAATTAAATAAAAATTAAATAAAAATAGGAATCGGTTGTTTTAACCGTTTAGCCATGTTAGAGGCCTTCAGGCGGCCTAAAAACTCTGACACCAGGCTAGCCACCCGGCCTAATACGAACTTACTTATCAAATTATTTAATTTAATTTAAGACCTTTGTATAATTTCACCTAGTTTTACCATACCCGTGCTGTTTGAATTGACATGGCATTATTGCTATGATCTTAGGGTTCAAAATAAAACTCCGGCTAGAGACGTTTGAAGTTTGTCCACCATTATTCTGAAATAGAATTTAACATTTGATTACTAGTTCAAGTGTCATTTGTGTAAAGATTACATAGCAGTTTCTATGCGTTTTTGACGCCATGTTTCTGAAATCATGCATCACATATTTTTAACTTTATTTTCGCTTCTACTGTTTTTCATAATTCTGAAAGTTTTACAGACAATAAATCATTCATTCATCATTCATTCATTCATTCAAATTCAAATTTGCTTTGCAGGCGGAGTCTGCGGATAGTGGCAGAGTCGTACGCCATAAAGGGCCTGTGCTTGGAACAAAATGCTGTGCCCACTTCCACCAGTCGGTATAAACAGGCCGAGCGAGAGGCGGAGACGGTGAGGACGTATTCTTATTCTAGACAGGGGTGATGTGACCTGCTGTGATGTGCTTGGGGTGTATTGTGCATTGACTGCCTCGGTGGCTCAGTGGTTAGTGACCCTTACTTCTGGGTAAAAGAGGCGTGGTTTCGATCCCCACCCAGGGCAAGCATTTGTGTGATGAACATAGGTGTTTGCTATGTGTCTGGGTGTTATTTAGGTACTATCTATATAAGTATGCATTTAAAATATGTATATGTAGTATATCGGTCTCTGGCAGCCATATCACAAGTTATGCTTAGTTTGGGGTCAGAGACCGTGTGTAAGATGTCCCCTAATATTTATTTATTTATTCCCCCCTTTGCCACCTTACTCGAACCAGCCGAGCTCCTTAAAACAACGGAGCACGGCCCTGGGTTGTTGGCATATTTGATCCACCTCTGTTGCGCCAGATGTTTCGTTGCTGGACACTTCTTCTTGCGTCTTGTCTGGACCAACAGCCAGAATGTGGAACGCTTTGCCTGGGTCTGTCTTCCCGCTAAAATACAGCGTGGGCGTCTTCAAATCCCGAGTAAATAGGTATCTTCTAGGTAAGCATGCTACAACCTAGACCGCTTATCTGCTCAACATCAGGCAGTTTGTGGTCAGACGCAAACCTATTCCAAATTTTAAAAAAAATCACTTGTAATGCGTCTTTTTCTTTTTCAAGGAGTCCTGATTCTATTCTTATATCTTCTGTAGCCTTGCAGTGCAGGACGTATTATGATTTAATCTAAATAATAGTCAAGGTGACTAAAAATACAGGGTTATCCAGAACTGGTGTACTAAGCCGAAAGGATATGTTTCAGACCATTTTTTTTATCGCGAATAAGTCCGCGCTTGACCACCAATCCGCCTGTTGGTAAGCGACGTTGTGGTCGAAGATGAAGCACGCAGACCTAGAAGATACCTATTCATTCTGACCTTGAAAAGCTTTAGATTATATCTCTCAGGAAACAGGGAAGCAGGAAGACTGTTCCATTTCCTGGCGGTACGAATCAGAAATGTTGAGTCAAACCGCTTCGTACGTATCGAAGAAAAATCGACAGTGTAGGGGTGGTAATGTGGCGTCCTCCTACTTGTCCTTAGTAAAAATTAGATAAGGTCGTGCAGCTCAGATGCACACTCTCCGAAATAAATCCTAGAAAATGGACAGACTCGCAACCCTACGGCGATGCTCCAGGCTATGAAGTTTTTTTGAAACTAACTTTTCATCGCCCCAAAAGCCGAACAGCACGCCGGTCCACCGATTCCAAGGCCTCGAGCTGATACTTAGCCGAGCCATCCCAAAGATGGCAGCAGTATTCCAGACACGAACGGGTCTGTGCTTGATACTGAGTAAGCAACTGTCCCGGTGTGAAATACCGCCTAACCTTGTTCAGGATACCCAGCTTCATACCAGCCAATTTGGCCCTAGATTCTAGGTAAGATAATAAGATAAGATAAGATAATATATTTATTTGACCAAAAAAAAAAAATTTTTACAATTGCTGTTGGAAGATATGCCATAAAGTATATTAAAGACAAGAGTTTTACACTTTACAGTGGGTTCCAAACTCGGCTAGGCCTGTATTTTGGTAACCCATGAAGTTTAGAATTGCCGGAGTACAGTTTGTGCGCGCTCTCGTTTACAGTAGATAGTTAGGTATATAGTGTAATTATAGTGAACCGTTTTGAATACAATAATAAAATAAATTAGATAAAATAACATTATGATAATATGGTAGACAACTATATTATATTAAAGTTCGTGAGATTATTGCCAAAATAAGGTAACTAAAATTTAGAATAGGTACATAAAAAAATAATAATAATACTCAAAATCTTTCAAAAATTCAAGAAGCATTCAATCCACGGGTCGCCATCTGCCCTTAGGCATTAAACCTATAAGCTTACAACCAATATCACAAATGGGTATGTATGTTGGAGTAACGCTGCAATACACGAGATCTCTTGAGAGTCAAGGTTTGCAGCGTTACTCCTATGTGTGAGTATGTGTGTGTTTGTGTGTGTGTGTGTGGGAGTAACGCTGCAATACACGAGATCTCTTGAGAGTCAAGGTTTGCAGCGCTACTCTTGTGTGTGAGTATGAGTGTGTGTGTGTGTGTGTGTGTGTGTGAATGTAGGGCTTACATGTGTGGGATAGCACCGGGCGTGTTAGATATCGGTGTCATAAACTCTGACCAGTTCCTCAGTCGATTTGTAATTGAGAGATAGAAGCCAGGATTTTACTTTACCTCTAGCTTTCCTGTGTGAAGTTTCTTTTAGATCGCAGTGTTTGCATACATTATTATACGTGAACACGTGTATGTAGGGTGGTAAGCGGCATGCGAACACAGTCTTGACTTTCGGTAGGGAGATTACTGGAGTGCGGGTTTTCACCGTACGTGCCGTAGTTCAATGTGGGAGTAAGTGTTAGCCCCAGTAGTTCAAGGCGGTCAGGAGATCTCGAAATATAGGCGACAGTGCAAAGGGACACTTTTTGAAATTGTGAACAACTTCTACTATAAGGCCAAACTAAAGTTCGAGTTAAACAAAATCAGCTATATCATAAATTGAGTCTATTCCGAGTTGCAGTTTTTTATGAAACAGCTGTTTTTTCTCGAATTATGGGTTGATCCAATAAGTAAAAGTTGTTCATAACGTCAAACAATGATGAAAATGTAACTTGTTAAAGTTCTAAAACTTGTTGCACTTCTACGTGACTTCTGCTAGAAGTGACGTCTCGACCCCCGCTCCCAAACTTTTACCAGGTTTTATCTTTTTCATTTATTGATTGATAGACTAAAGAAAAAATACGTGTCCAATATTTTTTGAAAAACTAACTCACGGACAATTTATAATAATGATTTTTTGAGCCAGACATCATGCCTGTTGAAATGTTATGCCTGACTGAAGCTCACTTTAGTTGCCAAGAAGTGTGATTCGGCCTATATTAGTACATACAAAAAACTACTAGGCTTTTTTATAGAATAGCTATAATTTCGCAGTATCAAGACCGCTCACATTTAAAACGTATGAGTTATTAATTTCTCGACGTTATGGTTTGCAGATCCGCAGTTTCGAGCTCGCATCCGACTTGACGCTTCTATACCTCCAGCGCGCGGCCGCGGGCGTACGCGCCGGAGCCACGCTCGAGACCGCGTTACAGCGCGTGCCCTTACTGCACATCCGCGCACAGCGGCTGCACAGCGCCATCGACAGGTACCGTACACTCTACAGCCGGAGCCACGCTCGAGACCGCCTTACAGCGGCTGCACAGCGCCATCGACAGGTACCGTACACTCTACAGCCGGAGCCACGCTCGAGACCGCCTTACAGCGCGTGCCCTTACTGCACATCCGCGCACAGCGGCTGCACAGCGCCATCGACAGGTACCGTACACTCTACAGCCGGAGCCACGCTCGAGACCGCCTTACAGCGCGTGCCCTTACTGCACATCCGCGCACAGCGGCTGCACAGCGCCATCGACAGGTACCGTACACTCTACAGCCGGAGCCACGCTCGAGACCGCCTTACAGCGGCTGCACAGCGCCATCGACAGGTACCGTACACTCTACAGCCGGAGCCACGCTCGAGACCGCCTTACAGCGCGTGCCCTTACTGCACATCCGCGCACAGCGGCTGCACAGCGCCATCGACAGGTACCGTACACTCTACAGCCGGAGCCACGCTCGAGACCGCCTTACAGCGCGTGCCCTTACTGCACATCCGCGCACAGCGGCTGCACAGCGCCATCGACAGGTACCGTACACTCTACAGCCGGAGCCACGCTCGAGACCGCCTTACAGCGCGTGCCCTTACTGCACATCCGCGCACAGCGGCTGCACAGCGCCATCGACAGGTACCGTACACTCTATAGCCGGAGCCACGCTCGAGACCGCCTTACAGCGCGTGCCCTTACTGCACATCCGCGCACAGCGGCTGCACAGCGCCATCGACAGGTACCGTACACTCTACAGCCGGAGCCACGCTCGAGACCGCCTTACAGCGCGTGCCCTTACTGCACATCCGCGCACAGCGGCTGCACAGCGCCATCGACAGGTACCGTACACTCTACAGCCGGAGCCACGCTCGAGACCGCGTTACAGCGCGTGCCCTTACTGCACATCCGCGCACAGCGGCTGCACAGCGCCATCGACAGGTACCGTACACTCTACAGCCGGAGCCACGCTCGAGACCGCCTTACAGCGCGTGCCCTTACTGCACATCCGCGCACAGCGGCTGCACAGCGCCATCGACAGGTACCGTACACTCTACAGCCGGAGCCACGCTCGAGACCGCCTTACAGCGCGTGCCCTTACTGCACATCCGCGCACAGCGGCTGCACAGCGCCATCGACAGGTACCGTACACTCTATAGCCGGAGCCACGCTCGAGACCGCCTTACAGCGCGTGCCCTTACTGCACATCCGCGCACAGCGGCTGCACAGCGCCATCGACAGGTACCGTACACTCTATAGCCGGAGCCACGCTCGAGACCGCCTTACAGCGGCTGCACACTAGCGATACAGTTGGCCGAGGTGTTGCTGCGATTTATACCTATTCATATTTGCAAATTTATTACACAACTGTCATGTCTGCGGCATGTCGTCACGTCGTGATGATCGTTGACAACCATAGACGTTCCGCACACGAATGCGCGTGTAGCGATCGCGCGTAGGTATGTGTGGTGTCTGTGTAAAACAACAACTTTAGTATGGAGAATCGCGGAGTGTCCGGTCTGTGGTTTTAGCGATATTCAAATCAGAAGCAAATCTTAATTCTGTTTATCTTTTTTTAGGTTTTTTAGTTTATTGGCGGTATTGGAAATGGTGACCTTAATTAGTTCGTATAGGCTCGTTAGGTTTATTAGGCTGGGTGGACTAGCTCTGGTGTCAAAGTTTTTAATCCGCCCAAAGGCTTCTGCCGTGTCCATTCATCCATCCATCCATCAGGCATAGGACGTCCACTGCTATACATACGCCACTCCCAAAGATCTCCAATAAGACCGGTTGGTAGCGGCTTGCATCCAGCGCGATCCTGCTGTATTAATGAGGTTATCCGTCCATCCGAAAACTATGCGAGTAGAGACCACGTAATGGTCATCCGTGCTATGTTATTCAAATTCAAATTTCTTTATTGAGGAAAAACGATCTGAATCAATTACATTTGCCTCACAATATTAAAGTAAAATAAAAAACCATCGGAAAAAAGAAAGCATAAAAAAATACAATACAAAATCAAAAAATAATATTAAAAATTGAATAAACATGAGTCACGCAATTTCAATAGTAAAATGTCAAATTAAAAAAAAAAAATAGATACAATGTCAAAAATTAGGTTCAATGTCACAACAGAAAAAGCATGCATAAATTATAATTATACAATGTCAATAAAATGTCAAAATAAAAAAAAAACAGCACATATAATGTCAAAATTAGATTAAATGTCACAAATTCATAATTCTTCGATTACAAACGAACTGTCAGGCCGTTTGCATCGATCCCACTGGTCAGTGAGATTTTCACAATATGCCGTGAGGACGGCTACAATAGATCTCCATTTGTCAAAGATGATATCACAATCAGTGTTGGCAGACAAGAGTGCATTGAAGTGAGTGCGAGAGCGCAACAGAGGCGACATAGAACGTGCGACAGTACGACTGTGGTCTACGTAGAAAAGGTTCGGCAGCCGGCCCCGTCTGTTAGTCGGTACACCAGGCTCGTCAGGTACAAATAAAGCACACAACAAATCATGCAACACAATCGAATCAATTGACCCTCGTAGAACTTTGCAACACGTAATGAGCTGGTCTAGGATTCTTCTTACTTCTAAAGAATTCTAGCCAAGTTGGCCAAGTAAAAATTTTGTCGGGTAAAGGTATGGGTAATAACCATATTGCTTCTTATATAGAGATCTTAGGAATGCCTTTTGAACCTTCTCCAGAATCCGAGCGTAAGTAACATGATGCGGGTTCCAGACGCATGCGCTCGACTCCAGTTTGCTTCTCACCAGTGAGCTGTATAAAGTTTTGACGACTTGAGGATTTTCGAAATCCCTAGAATTGCGAAGCACAAAACCTAGACGACGAAATGCCTCTTTAGCGAGGTCACTGACGTGATCGTGAAAAGTGAGGCCACGATCAAAAACTACACCTAAATCTTTGATACGACTCACCCTATTTATAGCTATGTCGTGTAAGCGATAATCGAAATGGGTTGGTCGCTTCTTCCGATCGAAGGTCATGACATTGCATTTGCCCAAGTTAAATAGCATTTTGTTCTTCACACTCCACTCATAAATGCGGTCGATGTCATCCTGCAGTCTTAATGAGTCACTGGGTGATTTTATCTCAAGGAAAAGTTTCAGATCATCCGCGTACAGGAGACATTGAGCGGAAATCAATACCTTAGCCAAGTCATGGATCATCATCTGGAAGAAGAGCGGACCGGTCACGGAACCCTGGCTTACTCCAGATCTGGTGGGATAGGGACTCGACTCATACGTCCCATGCCTGACAAATTGATACCTGCCATGCATGAGGTCTGAGATAAAGATAGAGAGACTGGGGGCGAAACCAAATGAACATGATAGCTTGCGTAGCAATATATCGTTGTCTATTTTATCGAAAGCCTTTTGGAAGTCGAAGTAAATTACATCCACCTGAGACCCACGGTCCAAAGCACTAGAAATATAGTCGACCAGGCATAGCAGGTTAGTGTTTACTGAGCGACCTGGCCTAAACCCGTGCTGCTCTTCCCCAATCTGCTGCTTTACTTGCCTATAAATCTCATTGTGCAAAATATACTCGAATACCTTGGCAGGGGCGCACAAGATTGCAATTGGACGGTATTCTTCTACAAGAGTCCTATTACTACCCTTAGGGATGGGGGTCACCCTAGAGATTTTCCATTGGTCAGGATACCTTCCATTCCTAAGTGACAAATTTAAAATATGGTATAAAGGGAGGAGAAAGTGTTTTTTACCACTCTTAAGAACTGAGCTTGGCAAGCTGTCGGGACCTGGTGAGCTACTTGATTTCAGTTTATTTATACCGCGATCGATGTCCTCGGGTGACACACTAGGTATAGTAACGTAGCCACTGTGATTGTCTCCATCAGGACACAAGTCAGCGTTCAGCGCCGGCGGATCATTTAGGAAAACACTAGAAAAATATTTTGCAAATGCCTCAGCAGCCCTCACGCCAGTAAAAGTACATCCCTCATACGAAACACGGGGTTCAAAACCTCCCTTCGATCTCAAGCTATGTACGTGCCTCCAGAAATGTTGAGGACACTGCTGCAGTTTCTTTCCTATACTGGCCATATGAGACTTGTATGCCTGGGAAATTCGATACTTTAGGTCGGCTCGCAAATCCGAAAAGTCTGAGTAAGATGCAATACACTTCGACTTCTTCCAGACTTTGTGCAGTTTAGTTTTGCGTTTGAGATCTTTTATGATATCTGCATCGAACCAAACTGGATATCTGCTACATTTTGTTACTTTTCGTACCTTTTTGGGAACTGATGCATCAAACAATTGATACAAAATATTATAAAACGCATCCGTAGCGACTGACACATCGGTGGATTCAAGTACGGATTCCCACGAAGCCTCAGCAAGTAACGACTGAAAGAGCGGGACATCCATCTTACTGAAATTCCAGTCGCGTGAAGGATCGATATTACTCGGCTCCAGAGGAGTACAAGTGTTTGTGCGCACTCGGAGAGCAATTTGGATTTCAAGAGCGGGATGGTACAACGCATCAATTGGAACGAAACCGTCGACAGCTTCCTTCACAAATACCCGCTGAAACTGCACCTCAGTACACTCCTGTGCCAACACTACGTCAAGAATACCTCCATGAGAGTTAATTATTCCGTTATAATCAATTAAATTACAGTGTGTCAAAAAATAACAATAATAGTTTTTAATATTATTCGAAGCACACTGTTCATATTAATATCACCAAAAAGAAAGAAATCATGTCTAGACGAGGATAAAAAAGATTCTATTTTTGTGAATATATTCATATAAATAGCATCGGATGCTGTCGGCTTGATGTACACTACACAAATCGTACAAGAAATACCACGGTAAGTTATAGTAGCCCATAAGTCCTCTGCTAATTCAGATTCGAGCTCCCGTCGACGGATAGCAGTAACCCCCGGCCTTGCAGCAAGCAAAACTCCCCCGCCGCGGGACCCCCGATCTCGGCGTAGAAGCGTCCAATCTTGGGGCACCACCTCAGCATCTTCTACTGAACTATCTAGGTAAGTTTCAGTAGCGGTAACTAACGAATGGTCGGAGATTAACATGCTGGTGCGCCATGACGGTAATTTTGTCTTCAGACCACGAACATTTTGGTAAAAAATGCTAAACTGCGGAAACGTATTGTTGCGCGGCTCACTGTGCGCCGACTCCATGGCGAAATGACTGCCCCTCTAGCGGATTCTTGCCTTTCTTGTAATAATTGATCCATTTCTTCACCCTCGCATTTTCTGGCCAAACGTCTACCGAGAAACATTTTTCGTAACAATCCTCCGGGACTCCTATTTTAAAGGAGTTGTAATTGTTAGCAGTCTTTAGCTTTTCAACGTGTTCCTTGGACTCTTGATCTGCCTACTAGGTTAGGTTAGGTTTGAACAGTGACAACAACGCGCGAGCCGAGCGAGCGAAGCGAGCGTGCCGCGGCAGCGGCCGGCGAAGCGCCAGAGACAATCTGTCCTTATTACGAGTTTGTTTTATTACATTATCCAAGTCTTCGAAGATATTATATAAAATAGCTAGTTAATGTGATTAATTTTGTGTCAATTATCACTTTAACTAAATTGAGTAGATATTATACATAATGACCAGTCATTATGTATAATAACTATTTAATCACTATGACTGTAACATATACATTACATTTACTTATACATTTGTATGGCATTTGTGACGTCATGCGGAACTTTGACGGACTATAATTCTCTTCATCAATTTTTGTTTAATTGACATAAGAAAAAATATGTGTCTAATATTTTTTGGTAGTCTAGTTTTTTTTTTATTCCGTATAGGTTTGCGTTAGCTAACGGACTAATTAACAGACTTCCAAAAAAGAGGAGGTTCTATGTTCGTGTGTATGTATTTTTTTTTGTGTATGTTCATCGATAATTTCGCCAACTGTGAACCGAATCGAAAAAATCTTTTTAGTTCGAAAGGGTATACTCCCGAGGTGGTTCTATTTAAATTTTACAGAATCGGCTGAGCCGTTTTTGAAAAAACTAACAATAATGTAAGCAATTCGAGCGAAAAATCGGAATTTTGTACATGATGAACATCGATTATTTCGCCAACTGTGAACCGAATCCAAAAATTATTTTTCAGTTGGAAAGGGTATACTCCCGAGATGATCCCATTTAAATTTTACAGAAATCGGCTGAGCCGTTTTTGATAAATCAAGAATAATGTAAACAATTCGAGCGAAATATTCGAATTTAGTACGCGATGGAAGGCGGTTTTGCCATTTTTTGTGAAAAATAATTATTATGTTTTGTAGTCATGATGCCTATTCTACGATGTGTATGTGCGCAGGTATCGCTCGATGCTGTGCGCGGTGGAGGCGGCGGGCACGCAAGCGCTGCGACTCACGTTAGCGAGACAGTTGGCAGAGGTGTTGCTACGAGGCGTCACGGGTCAGGTATAATATATTTAAATAATCGGCCAAGTACGAGTCGGACTCGCGCACGGAGGGTTCCGTACTGTATGGGAAATAAAATCCCTTAAATATATTTTTTTAATTTTATTATTTATTATTGAAGTGAATACAAAACTAAATATTCTGTGAAACTTTCAAGCATCTACCTGTTACCATTATTAATATAGAGCGAAAAACGTCTAAAAAATCAGGTAAGTATGTTGTATGGGAGCCCCCTTAAATATTTAGTTTATTCTGGTTTTAGTATTTGTTGTTCTAGCGGCAACAGAAATACATCATCTGTGAAAATTTCAGCTGCCTAGCTATCATGGTTCATGAGATACAGCCCGGTGACAGACAGACAGACGGACATCGAAGTCTCAGTAATAGGTCCCGTTTTTACCCTTTGGGTACGGAACCCTAAAAAACAAATGAACACTGTGGCGCGTGAAAAATATAGTTTTTAGTTATTCGTTATTGATTTTGAGAACTGTTTTAGTAGGGAATTAATTTTCGCGTATTATTTGAGAAGAGTACTAAACACGTCTTGGCCACAACTAGGTTTTGATGGACTCACGTATGTATGTGTGTGCTTACGAACGTTCATCAATGCCTTTGTTGCTAGCCGCTGCAGTAATGTACTATTTGACTCGGATTTTGATTGTATTTATTTATTTTATGTTAAATATTATATTATTTCATTTAATTTTTACAACAATAGCATGCTGTACTCACAGCCTGGACTAGCCTACACGCACGTATGCTGAGTTAGGACTTAGGACTGTACAATACTAGACGACCCGCCCCGGCTTCGCACAGGTGTATTATACATATAAACCTTCCTCTTGAATCACTCCATCCATTAAAAAAAACCGCATCAAAATCCGTTGCGAAGTTTTAAAGATTTAAGCATACAGACAAACAGACGACAAAAATAGCGACTTTATTTTAAACTATGTAAGGAAAGGACAATACAAAATACTCGTAACTTTATTGTACACCAAAAAAACAGCTTAAATAACAAAGTACATAATATTCTTAAAATTAGGTGGTACAAGGGCGGCCTTATCGCCTTGAGTGATTTCTTCCAGGCTACCTTTGGATGGACAGAAATGACTGTACAGTCTCGTTTTGGGTTGCAAGCTTGGAGGATTTAGCTACTGAAGAAGAATTCAGCGCGCGTATCTCTGTCATGGTATAAGAAAATAATCGGTCAAGTGCGAGTCCAACTCGCGCACGAAGGGTATCGTACCGTATGGGAGCCCCAATCCTCTTGCCGTTATTAATAGCGAGCAAAAAACTGCTAAAAATAACGTTTGTTGTATGGAAGCCCCCCTTAATTATTAATTTTATTCTGTTTTTAGTATTTGTTGTTATAGCGGCAACCGAAATACATCATCTGTGAAAATTTCAGCTGCCTAGCTATTACGGTTTATGAGATACAGCCCGGTGACAGACAGACAGACGGACATCGAAGTCTCAGTAATAGGTCCCGTTTTTACCCTTTGGGTACGGAACCCTAAAAACGAGACACCAGACATTTCATTGCACAATTTTAAACTTAAAGCATCTAAGCAATCAAGGCGAAAATAGATTATCAGCAACTGGGCTGCATTGTTCTCCCTCGCTCCGCTCCATAAACCCGTCACCCGTTAACATTTCGACTTTATTGCCACAGGTATTAGGTCGAAACTTCAGTGAACACCTCCTCCCCCGCGCCTCACGTAAAGCTGACAGAGTGTAGTGAATGCGAATAGTAGTGCGTTTTTAGTTCGGAGATAAAACGTCCCTGGTTGCAGGTGTACAAGGCTCCGGAGAAGCTGGTGGCGGCGCCGGCGCAGGGGACGCTCACCAGGCGGAGAGAGGACCACGTGTCCGAAGGACCCTGGAAACCCAAGAAATATGCTTCTATTAATCAGGTGACTATGTGCATTTTTGACCGACGAACCAAACCGTAGTATTGACTCAACTCGAAGCATATTTTTTTTCATGTGTAACCACGCATAACTTTTTTTTGTAGTAGTCTGATTTCAATAATTCTTTTTTTATTCGAAAGAGTATACTTCGAAATCGGTCCCATTAAAATTTTATTGAAATCGGCTGAGCCATTTTTGATAAATCGACAATAATGTGAAAAATGCAACATCGATCCGTGCGAAATATTCGCGAATTCTGAACACGGGTGAAGTCGGTAATGCATTTTTTTGCGAAAAATATATTATACTTAAATACACTAGTATAGTTGTCGTGTATTTATAAACTATCTCCCCAAATTATTGTTAATAACCAAACATACTCTATTTTAACCAAATAGACGTATGCGTAGTAGGCATCGCTGTTTTTATGTACAAATTAATGTTAAAATAATGAAATTATTCAAAATGTACAAATAACTGATTTCATCGCATGTACTACGTTTTTTCCTTTTTTCCATTTTTCTTCATTTAACCACCTAAATTTTTCAAACTCCATCCGGTACTAATATAAAATCGGACCTCAAGATTCCGAATAAGCCGACTTTGAAGCCTTTTAGTAATTATATTTAGCTAGCTTTTGCCCGCGGTTGTGTCAACATGATATTTTAATTTTTGTGCAATCGCTGTAACCTTTTATTTTTCTGGGATAAAAAGTAGTTTAAGCCATGTAGTATTTACTAGGGGACAAAATAGCTTGACATGTCGCGAATTAGTATTTCCTATTTAGTTTCTGCCATTATTCCTGTCGAAAAACGCGTTAATTATAGAGTTTTAGGAGTTTTCCATGTCTCGATCGTTTCAGCCATAGGACGTCCACTGCTGGACATAGGCCTCCCCTAAAGATCTCCAATATGACCGGTTCGGAGCGACTTGCATCCAGCGCGATCCTGCGGTCTTAATGATGTCATCCGTCCAACTTGTGGGTGGACGTCCTGCGCTGCGCTTGCCGGTACGTGGTCTCCACTCGAGAACTTTACGACGCCATCGGTCATCAGTTATCCAAGCTATGAGCCCTTTTCATGTCTAACCGCATTAAATTGTTTCCAGTTTGTTCCCCGCAACGAATTCGAAGAGGTCCTCTTACTATTACTAGTAGGAGAAGCGATGGCGGTGCGAGACGCCGTGCTGTCTCAGAGCGCGGAGTTCGAGGCGGCGCGTACGCATTCCTTAGCCAACGCTGTCGCGGTCATCGACCTTCTGGCGCTCGCGGCCACGCGGTGGGGTCAGCTGTGCCTGGTCTTAGAGGTGAGTGGTGCCGTGACCAGGGTAGTGTGACCTCTGTGATGGTGGTACGGTCATTGACCTCGCGCTTGCGACTACGCGGTGGGGTCAGCTGTGCCTGGTCTTAGAGGTGAGTGGTGCCGTGACCAGGGTAGTGTGACCTCTGTGATGGTGGTACGGTCATTGACCTCGCGCTTGCGACTACGCAGTGGGGTCAGCTATGCCTAGTCTTAGAGGTGAGTGGTGCCGTGACCAGGGTAGTGTGACCTCTGTGATGGTGGTACGGTCATTGACCTCGCGCTTGCGACTACGCGGTGGGGTCAGCTGTGCCTGGTCTTAGAGGTGAGTGGTGCCGTGACCAGGGTAGTGTGACCTCTATGATGGTGGTACGGTCATTGACCTCGCGCTTGCGACTACGCGGTGGGGTCAGCTGTGCCTGGTCTTAGAGGTGAGTGGTGCCGTGACCAGGGTAGTGTGACCTCTGTGATGGTGGTACGGTCATTGACCTCGCGCTTGCGACTACGCGGTGGGATCAGCTGTGACTGGTCTTAGAGGTGAGTGGTGCCGTGACCAGGGTAGTGTGACATCTGTGATGGCGGTGCGGTTATTGACCACCTCGCGCTCGCGGCTTCGTGGTGGGGTCAGCTGTGCTTGGTCTTAGAGGTGAGTGGTGCCGTGACCAGTGTAGTGTGACCTTTGTGATGGTGGTACGGTCATTGAACTCGCGCTCTCGACTACGCGGTGGGGTCAGCTGTGCTTGGTCTTAGAGGTGAGTGGTGCCGTGACCAGGGTAGTGTGACCTCTGTGATGGTGGTACGGTCATTGACCTCGCGCTTGCGACTACGCGGTGGGGTCAGCTGTGCCTGGTCTTAGAGGTGAGTGGTGCCGTGACCAGGGTAGTGTGACATCTGTGATGGCGGTGCGGTTATTGACCACCTCGCGCTCGCGGCTTCGTGGTGGGGTCAGCTGTGCCTGGTCTTAGAGGTGAGTGTTGCAGAGTGTAGTGTGGCCTCTGTGATGGTGGTACGGTCATTGAACTCGCGCTCTCGACTACGCGGTGGGGTCAGCTGTGCCTGGTATTACAGGAGGTGAGTGTTGCAGAGTTCAGTGTAGTGTGACCTCTGTGATGGTGGTACGGTCATTGAACTCGCGCTCTCGACTACGCGGTGGGGTCAGCTGTGCTTGGTCTTAGAGGTGAGTGGTGCCGTGATCAGGGTAGTGTGACCTCTGTGATGACAGTGCGGTTATTGACCTTCTGGCGCTCGCGGCCACGCGGTGGGTTCAGCTGTGCCTGGTCATCAACCTTCTAGCGTTCGCGGCGACGAGGTGAGGTTGGCAGTGCCTGTCTTAGACGTGAGTGGTGCAGAGACCAGTGTAAAAATAGCGATTTCGCTTGATATGTTACTTCTACTTAACTCATATTTCTACAAAATCTATAAAAATGTGGTAAATATAAATATGAGCCATATTCCAATGACTATAAATTGCATATTGTTTCAGTCGCTGGAGCGCGCCATGAAGTTCTCGTTCGGTTCGCGGCACGTGTGGCGACAACGCGCGCTCGCCACCGCGGCCGCCGCGCCCACCACCCTGCACCATTCCTCTCACGTCAAACCTGGTATGTACTACAACACGAGCTACACGTGCCATGAACGTTCTCGTTCGGTTCGCGGCACGTGTGGCGACAACGCGCGCTCGCCACCGCGGCCGCCGCGCCCACCACCCTGCACCATTCCTCTCACGTCAAACCTGGTATGTACTACAACACGAGCTACACGTGCCATGAACGTTCTCGTTCGGTTCGCGGCACGTGTGGCGACAACGCGCGCTCGCCACCGCGGCCGCCGCGCCCACCACCCTGCACCATTCCTCTCACGTCAAACCTGGTATGTACTACAACACGAGCTACACGTGCCATGAACGTTCTCGTTCGGTTCGCGGCACGTGTGGCGACAACGCGCGCTCGCCACCGCGGCCGCCGCGCCCACCACCCTGCACCATTCCTCTCACGTCAAACCTGGTATGTACTACAACACGAGCTACACGTGCCATGAACGTTCTCGTTCGGTTCGCGGCACGTGTGGCGACAACGCGCGCTCGCCACCGCGGCCGCCGCGCCCACCACCCTGCACCATTCCTCTCACGTCAAACCTGGTATGTACTACAACACGAGCTACACGTGCCATGAACGTTCTCGTTCGGTTCGCGGCACGTGTGGCGACAACGCGCGCTCGCCACCGCGGCCGCCGCGCCCACCACCCTGCACCATTCCTCTCACGTCAAACCTGGTATGTACTACAACACGAGCTACACGTGCCATGAACGTTCTCGTTCGGTTCGCGGCACGTGTGGCGACAACGCGCGCTCGCCACCGCGGCCGCCGCGCCCACCACCCTGCACCATTCCTCTCACGTCAAACCTGGTATGTACTACAACACGAGCTACACGTGCCATGAACGTTCTCGTTCGGTTCGCGGCACGTGTGGCGACAACGCGCGCTCGCCACCGCGGCCGCCGCGCCCACCACCCTGCACCATTCCTCTCACGTCAAACCTGGTATGTACTACAACACGAGCTACACGTGCCATGAACGTTCTCGTTCGGTTCGCGGCACGTGTGGCGACAACGCGCGCTCGCCACCGCGGCCGCCGCGCCCACCACCCTGCACCATTCCTCTCACGTCAAACCTGGTATGTACTACAACACGAGCTACACGTGCCAAGAACGTTCTCGTTCGGTTCGCGGCACGTGTGGCGACAACGCGCGCTCGCCACCGCGGCCGCCGCGCCCACCACCCTGCACCATTCCTCTCACGTCAAACCTGGTATGTACTACAACACGAGCTACACGTGCCATGAACGTTCTCGTTCGGTTCGCGGCACGTGTGGCGACAACGCGCGCTCGCCACCGCGGCCGCCGCGCCCACCACCCTGCACCATTCCTCTCACGTCAAACCTGGTATGTACTACAACACGAGCTACACGTGCCATGAACGTTCTCGTTCGGTTCGCGGCACGTGTGGCGACAACGCGCGCTCGCCACCGCGGCCGCCGCGCCCACCACCCTGCACCATTCCTCTCACGTCAAACCTGGTATGTACTACAACACGAGCTACACGTGCCATGAACGTTCTCGTTCGGTTCGCGGCACGTGTGGCGACAACGCGCGCTCGCCACCGCGGCCGCCGCGCCCACCACCCTGCACCATTCCTCTCACGTCAAACCTGGTATGTACTACAACACGAGCTACACGTGCCATGAACGTTCTCGTTCGGTTCGCGGCACGTGTGGCGACAACGCGCGCTCGCCACCGCGGCCGCCGCGCCCACCACCCTGCACCATTCCTCTCACGTCAAACCTGGTATGTACTACAACACGAGCTACACGTGCCATGAACGTTCTCGTTCGGTTCGCGGCACGTGTGGCGACAACGCGCGCTCGCCACCGCGGCCGCCGCGCCCACCACCCTGCACCATTCCTCTCACGTCAAACCTGGTATGTACTACAACACGAGCTACACGTGCCATGAACGTTCTCGTTCGGTTCGCGGCACGTGTGGCGACAACGCGCGCTCGCCACCGCGGCCGCCGCGCCCACCACCCTGCACCATTCCTCTCACGTCAAACCTGGTATGTACTACAACACGAGCTACACGTGCCATGAACGTTCTCGTTCGGTTCGCGGCACGTGTGGCGACAACGCGCGCTCGCCACCGCGGCCGCCGCGCCCACCACCCTGCACCATTCCTCTCACGTCAAACCTGGTATGTACTACAACACGAGCTACACGTGCCATGAACGTTCTCGTTCGGTTCGCGGCACGTGTGGCGACAACGCGCGCTCGCCACCGCGGCCGCCGCGCCCACCACCCTGCACCATTCCTCTCACGTCAAACCTGGTATGTACTACAACACGAGCTACACGTGCCATGAACGTTCTCGTTCGGTTCGCGGCACGTGTGGCGACAACGCGCGCTCGCCACCGCGGCCGCCGCGCCCACCACCCTGCACCATTCCTCTCACGTCAAACCTGGTATGTACTACAACACGAGCTACACGTGCCATGAACGTTCTCGTTCGGTTCGCGGCACGTGTGGCGACAACGCGCGCTCGCCACCGCGGCCGCCGCGCCCACCACCCTGCACCATTCCTCTCACGTCAAACCTGGTATGTACTACAACACGAGCTACACGTGCCATGAACGTTCTCGTTCGGTTCGCGGCACGTGTGGCGACAACGCGCGCTCGCCACCGCGGCCGCCGCGCCCACCACCCTGCACCATTCCTCTCACGTCAAACCTGGTATGTACTACAACACGAGCTACACGTGCCATGAACGTTCTCGTTCGGTTCGCGGCACGTGTGGCGACAACGCGCGCTCGCCGCCGCGGCCGCCGCGCCCACCACCCTGCACCATTCCTCTCACGTCAAACCTGGTATGTACTACAACACGAGCTACACGTGCCATGAACGTTCTCGTTAGGTTCGCGGCACCTGCTGTTTTCGTTTTAACAAGGCCCTTGCGCGAGTGTGCGTGTGTGATATTGTATTTCACCACATAAATGATAGTACTTTTATAATGATAATTCCAAAATATAAAAATGCACAACGTTAATGTTCAAGTTTTCACTTCTGCCGACATTCCCGGAGTGCAACCCGTTGTTTTTTAGTCATCTATCCTAATTGCCGTATTATCGCAGGGTCCGCAGCGTGGACGGCGGGAGTACGCGCGCGCGGAGTGTTACGGCACGCGGCGCCGCTCGCGGCACGCGACGCGCCGCTGCGGCTCGTCGGCGCCAACACCGCCTACCACATGGGCTGGGTGAGTCGATAATGTCGCAGGGACCGCACAGTGGACGGCGGGAGTACGCGCGCGCGGAGTGTTACGGCACGCGGCGCCGCTCGCGGCACGCGACGCGCCGCTGCGGCTCGTCGGCGCCAACACCGCCTACCACATGGGCTGGGTGAGTCGATAATGTCGCAGGGACCGCACAGTGGACGGCGGGAGTACGCGCGCGCGGAGTGTTACGGCACGCGGCGCCGCTCGCGGCACGCGACGCGCCGCTGCGGCTCGTCGGCGCCAACACCGCCTACCACATGGGCTGGGTGAGTCGATAATGTCGCAGGGACCGCACAGTGGACGGCGGGAGTACGCGCGCGCGGAGTGTTACGGCACGCGGCTCGTCGGCGCCAACACCGCCTACCACATGGGCTGGGTGAGTCGATAATGTCGCAGGGACCGCACAGTGGACGGCGGGAGTACGCGCGCGCGGAGTGTTACGGCACGCGGCTCGTCGGCGCCAACACCGCCTACCACATGGGCTGGGTGAGTCGATAATGTCGCAGGGACCGCACAGTGGACGGCGGGAGTACGCGCGCGCGGAGTGTTACGGCACGCGGCGCCGCTCGCGGCACGCGACGCGCCGCTGCGGCTCGTCGGCGCCAACACCGCCTACCACATGGGCTGGGTGAGTCGATAATGTCGCAGGGACCGCACAGTGGACGGCGGGAGTACGCGCGCGCGGAGTGTTACGGCACGCGGCTCGTCGGCGCCAACACCGCCTACCACATGGGCTGGGTGAGTCGATAATGTCGCAGGGACCGCACAGTGGACGGCGGGAGTACGCGCGCGCGGAGTGTTACGGCACGCGGCTCGTCGGCGCCAACACCGCCTACCACATGGGCTGGGTGAGTCGATAATGTCGCAGGGACCGCACAGTGGACGGCGGGAGTACGCGCGCGCGGAGTGTTACGGCACGCGGCTCGTCGGCGCCAACACCGCCTACCACATGGGCTGGGTGAGTCGATAATGTCGCAGGGACCGCACAGTGGACGGCGGGAGTACGCGCGCGCGGAGTGTTACGGCACGCGGCTCGTCGGCGCCAACACCGCCTACCACATGGGCTGGGTGAGTCGATAATGTCGCAGGGACCGCACAGTGGACGGCGGGAGTACGCGCGCGCGGAGTGTTACGGCACGCGGCTCGTCGGCGCCAACACCGCCTACCACATGGGCTGGGTGAGTCGATAATGTCGCAGGGACCGCACAGTGGACGGCGGGAGTACGCGCGCGCGGAGTGTTACGGCACGCGGCTCGTCGGCGCCAACACCGCCTACCACATGGGCTGGGTGAGTCGATAATGTCGCAGGGACCGCACAGTGGACGGCGGGAGTACGCGCGCGCGGAGTGTTACGGCACGCGGCTCGTCGGCGCCAACACCGCCTACCACATGGGCTGGGTGAGTCGATAATGTCGCAGGGACCGCACAGTGGACGGCGGGAGTACGCGCGCGCGGAGTGTTACGGCACGCGGCGCCGCTCGCGGCACGCGACGCGCCGCTGCGGCTCGTCGGCGCCAACACCGCCTACCACATGGGCTGGGTGAGTCGATAATGTCGCAGGGACCGCACAGTGGACGGCGACCTTAACTCTCTAACCTATAAGAAAAAAAAAGTGATGTGGCAGTGTCAAGGACACCGCCGTGTGTCGTACGTGAATACGTTTACGTAAACAAGCAAAATGACCTCAAAATGGCGGCGCTTCCCCCTCCACTCTCCGCAATGCGTCACAGTTCTCACTTGGCGTCATAAATTCTTTGATCTTTTAGCTACCCAATGGTGTGATTGAAATTAGGATGGAGATAATAGATATGAAACTGCAACACCAAACTGTGTTCCCCTATTTTGTTATAATTTGTTTTTTTTTACTTGCCTCCCTAAATTGCAATTTTAAAGTCGTAATCACGTCAAAAATTAGTTGTCTGTAAAGTCACCTAATTATTGCTTGTAACCGAGCACTTTAGCATCACACGGCGTTGTAGTCGGCTTGCAATCGCCTTACGACTAACTAAAAATCCTGCCCACTACATAGCTTGGGCAGAGTTTTTCCTCGGACACTATTTTTAGATATTAGATATTTATTTATTTTGCGAGATCACATACTTGTAATTATAATTAGATCCTAACAAACTTACAGGTACATGTCACCCTGTTTCATAGGGAATAGCAAAGTTTTGGCTAAACATTTATGCTAAACAGTGTAATAGAAAGAAACATTTTAAAGAAACGAGCAAAAATAACACTTATTGTAAATTTGGTAACCGTTTCAAGTTCACAATTTCTGATAACAAAATCATTTTACTTATGTTTAGTATTAGGCACATATATGCTGCTAGTAATACCTATAGATATATATCTAATCTTAAAATTTATATTTTTTACGATTGTGACATTTGTTCGCTTATGGCCAACTTAGCAAATCGTCCACTATTGTGACTATAGTCATTTGCTCAAAGGAAGCGGTGTTATTATTAGTTAGCGGCTAGATTCTATGATTTCGTAAAGTTTAATCGTTCCAAGAATTTCGTGGTCGGTTTTTTAAGTGTTATTTTTGTGATAAACATTTCAAAAATTTGTCGCAGGACTTGAACTTGCTCAAAGATCTTGATGCGGCCCGCAGCGCCCCAGCATAGTGTGCGTTAGTTCATATAAAATACATATAAGCGAGTGGAACCGTGGTGGTCTAGTGGTAGTGACCCCCGCCTTACAATCGTGAGGTCGTGGGTTCAATCCCGACCACGTACCAATGAGTTCTTTGGAATTTATGTGCGGAATTTAACACCACTAGCTTTTCGGTGAAGGAAAACATCGTGAGGCAACCTGCATACGTCCGTGAAAGAAATTCGATGGCGTAACCACCAACCCGCACTGGGCCAGCGTGGTGGATATGGCCCAATCACCCTTCGCGGGTAGGCCTACGTCCTGCAGTGGACTATTAAAAAGGCTGGTACAGTTATATGTACATATAAGCGATTTGAGCGGAATTTTGCGCTGCGATGTGACCCGACATGATGTACGCGAACATTTGATATAAACCTAGTGTAGCACTATAAAATTAAATAGATGTTTTTGAGGTGTCTAAATGTCCGGGTGTCCGCAGATAGAAGAAGGCATCGAGGCGGCGGAAGAGGCGTTAGCGATAGAGGAGGAGGACGGCGGGTTCATGGCGGCGCGCTGCCATCTCTTCGTCGGCATCGGGTACCAGATGAAGGCGCAGGTATACATTTTACTGCATCTTATACAAGGTTATTTCTAATCAATTAGCATCCTTTTAGGGGCTTATTCTGTGTACATCAAAACTAACAACATTTGCTCTGCGATATTTTTCAAAACTCAAAAAAAAAAACTGTTCCATACATTTTGTAAAGGATGAAGTACCTATATTTTTCTATGAAACAACATTTTTTCTTGAGAATCATTAAAAGTAGCAAAACAAAAGTTGTTAGTTTTGATGTACAGAATAAGCCCCTAAAAGGATGCTAATTGATTTGAAATAACCCTCTAGTGCGTTTCCAATTTTCCATGCTCTCCACAAGCCCCAACAAGCGTCCACGAATCTCGCTTGGCATTTGGAAGTCGCCTGTGAATACGTCAGTGTGCTACGTACATCCAAGCATGGTGGACACTGAACTCGTATCGATTATTACTTGTCTTTGTGGTTTCAGATAGACGTTTCGGTCTGGTAATATTCCAAAAACTACCTCACTCACTACACTCACTTTGATTCCTAGACGTGCGTTCGTCGTGAGATCACAGCGGCTACTGAACGCGCACCAACGTGTGAACGCTGCGCAAGCGTCCTTTGATTTGTGTCCAAAAACCGACACTAGATCGGATCCAAGGATACAAGGATACAAGCGTTCACAAGCCAAGTCAAACGCCCTCTTTACATGCTTGTGCTTGTGGACGTTTGCCAAGTCTTGGGAAGCATGGAAATACATCACTAGAAGTACCTATAGCGTGAACTAGTATAAATGGGGCGAAGTCTCTATCAGCGAGGCCTCTTTTCTTTTCGATTACCTAAAGATTACAGCTTAAAAAGCGGGAATATAAACTGTGAATTTTTTTACAATTTTTAATTTTTAATGTTACGTTTTTTAACTGTCATAATATTTTTTTATCAAATAAAATAATATAAAACCGGTGTTATTAAAGATCTTTAGGGGAGGCCTATGTCCAGCAGTGGACGTCCTATGGCTGAAAAGAAGTAGAAGAAGAAAATAATATAGTAACCTCATTGTGAACGATTACATATTTTCAGAAAACGAATTCCCGGATAGACAAAGACGCGGCGAACGAAACGGCCCTCAAACATCTAACGAAATCTGTTCAACTGGACGACAACGACCATCTGGCCTTCTACTACCTCGCGCTACAGTACATGCACGTCGGGATGCTCAACGAGGCCATGGTGAGTGGATGGCAGGATGATGATGTAACAATAGCCATGATGATTGGGTAAAAAAAACATTATTATAATTAGTCCAACATTATTATAGTTAGTTAATTATAGGCACGATTTTTCTCTTTTCGCAATCAAACGACAAATCAAAATCAAAATCAAAAAATATTTATTTAAGACAACAACGATCCATCGTTAGTAAAACAAATTAACTTACAACACTATGTTAGTACTTAATCTAAATAGTTCACACAAAATAATTTTAAGATTTTATTTATCGCTGCCAATATCGTGCGGGATCCGCACAAAATGCCGCAGCATGGGAGCATCAATCATCGGATGTGGTTTTTAGGATGGTGTTGCAGCTCCCTCGCACCCTGCTCATCAATGACGCGACTTTCTTCCCAAGGACAGCATGAAAACCGTCGGTTCAAGATTGAGCGAACATTTCTGAGGCGCTACAAAAATGTGGGAGTCCCAACATCACCCTAAAAACATTATTATACTGGACACGCAGAGTGTTCAGCGACTTCTTGGTACCGCCGAACCATAGACTACCCACAGATTGTGGCAGTAAGCTTTGTAAAGCGTAATTTGAACTTGTTCTGTACAGCGGGCAAATCTACGGGCCAGCATATTCCCGCGAACCGCCAACGCCCTACACTCCTTCTCTATATCGACATCGTCTTTAAGGTCGTCAGCAATATAATGCCCTAAATATTAAAACTGAAAAACCTTGTTAATGTTCGTACCGTATAGGGCATAGGGTGACGGGTGGGATAGATTCAGGGCATTTACCGGCGGCCTTAAAGACCATGTACTCACACTTTTATAAAACTTGTTACAACAACTTGTGACAAATGATAAAGATTGATAAAGTTTAGGAGTGCGAGTCACGACGTCACTTCTCTGACAAAAGTTTATACATTTGTATGTGTGACTTTAACGGGCTATATCTTCATCAACTTTTGTTTAACTGACAAAAGAAAAAATACGCGTCTAATATTTTTCGATGATCTATCTGACAGATTAATTATATTTTTAGTCATCATGTCCATTGAGTGTTTTTTTTGTTTTAGGTTTGCGTGTTTGTTTCGATTTTGTGACTATTTTTATGTAAACTTAACTTATTCAGGACGCGACGCGTGCGTGTTTAACCGCACGTGCGGAATGCAGCGGCGGGTTACGCGTGGCGACCGCTCTCTGGTCGTGCGCGTGCGCCGGCCCGCGCGGCACTCGCGCGCTGCACGCGGCCAGACTCGCCCGGGAGCACTACCCTGCTGCCGAGTGGCCGCTGGCCGCACTCGCCAGTCTACAGGTCACGTGGGAGAGCGGGGAGGTGGGTACACTACACTCGCCCGGGAACACTACCCTGTGGCCGAGTGGCCGCTGGCCGCACTCGCCAGTCTACAGGTCACGTGGGAGAGCGGGGAGGTGGGTACACTACACTCGCCCGGGAACACTACCCTGCTGCCGAGTGGCCGCTGGCCGCACTCGCCAGTCTACAGGTCACGTGGGAGAGCGGGGAGGTGGGTACACTACACTCGCCCGGGAACACTACCCTGCTGCCGAGTGGCCGCTGGCCGCACTCGCCAGTCTACAGGTCACGTGGGAGAGCGAGGAGGTGGGTACACTACACTCGCCAGTCTACAGGTCACGTGGGAGAGCGGGGAGGTGGGTACACTACACTCGCCCGGGAACACTACCCTGTGGCCGAGTGGCCGCTGGCCGCACTCGCCAGTCTACAGGTCACGTGGGAGAGCGGGGAGGTGGGTACACTACACTCGCCCGGGAACACTACCCTGCTGCCGAGTGGCCGCTGGCCGCACTCGCCAGTCTACAGGTCACGTGGGAGAGCGGGGAGGTGGGTACACTACACTCGCCCGGGAACACTACCCTGCTGCCGAGTGGCCGCTGGCCGCACTCGCCAGTCTACAGGTCACGTGGGAGAGCGGGGAGGTGGGTACACTACACTCGCCCGGGAGCACTACCCTGCTGCCGAGTGGCCGCTGGCCGCACTCGCCAGTCTACAGGTCACGTGGGAGAGCGGGGAGGTGGGTACACTACACTCGCCCGGGAACACTACCCTGTGGCCGAGTGGCCGCTGGCCGCACTCGCCAGTCTACAGGTCACGTGGGAGAGCGGGGAGGTGGGTACACTACACTCGCCCGGGAACACTACCCTGCTGCCGAGTGGCCGCTGGCCGCACTCGCCAGTCTACAGGTCACGTGGGAGAGCGGGGAGGTGGGTACACTACACTCGCCCGGGAACACTACCCTGCTGCCGAGTGGCCGCTGGCCGCACTCGCCAGTCTACAGGTCACGTGGGAGAGCGGGGAGGTGGGTACACTACACTCGCCCGGGAACACTACCCTGTGGCCGAGTGGCCGCTGGCCGCACTCGCCAGTCTACAGGTCACGTGGGAGAGCGGGGAGGTGGGTACACTACACTCGCCCGGGAACACTACCCTGCTGCCGAGTGGCCGCTGGCCGCACTCGCCAGTCTACAGGTCACGTGGGAGAGCGGGGAGGTGGGTACACTACACTCGCCCGGGAACACTACCCTGCTGCCGAGTGGCCGCTGGCCGCACTCGCCAGTCTACAGGTCACGTGGGAGAGCGGGGAGGTGGGTACACTACACTCGCCCGGGAACACTACCCTGCTGCCGAGTGGCCGCTGGCCGCACTCGCCAGTCTACAGGTCACGTGGGAGAGCGGGGAGGTGGGTACACTACACTCGCCCGGGAACACTACCCTGTGGCCGAGTGGCCGCTGGCCGCACTCGCCAGTCTACAGGTCACGTGGGAGAGCGGGGAGGTGGGTACACTACACTCGCCCGGGAACACTACCCTGCTGCCGAGTGGCCGCTGGCCGCACTCGCCAGTCTACAGGTCACGTGGGAGAGCGGGGAGGTGGGTACACTACACTCGCCCGGGAACACTACCCTGCTGCCGAGTGGCCGCTGGCCGCACTCGCCAGTCTACAGGTCACGTGGGAGAGCGAGGAGGTGGGTACACTACACTCGCCAGTCTACAGGTCACGTGGGAGAGCGGGGAGGTGGGTACACTACACTCGCCCGGGAACACTACCCTGCTGCCGAGTGGCCGCTGGCCGCACTCGCCAGTCTACAGGTCACGTGGGAGAGCGAGGAGGTGGGTACACTACACTCGCCAGTCTACAGGTCACGTGGGAGAGCGGGGAGGTGGGTACACTACACTCGCCCGGGAGCACTACCCTGCTGCCGAGTGGCCGCTGGCCGCACTCGCCAGTCTACAGGTCACGTGGGAGAGCGAGGAGGTGGGTACACTACACTCGCCAGTCTACAGGTCACGTGGGAGAGCGGGGAGGTGGGTACACTACACTCGCCCGGGAACACTACCCTGCTGCCGAGTGGCCGCTGGCCGCACTCGCCAGTCTACAGGTCACGTGGGAGAGCGAGGAGGTGGGTACACTACACTCGCCAGTCTACAGGTCACGTGGGAGAGCGGGGAGGTGGGTACACTACACTCGCCCGGGAGCACTACCCTGCTGCCGAGTGGCCGCTGGCCGCACTCGCCAGTCTACAGGTCACGTGGGAGAGCGGGGAGGTGGGTATACTACACTCGCCAGTCTACAGGTCACGTGGGAGAGCGGGGAGGTGGGTACTGTAGGGATCGACTTCGCCCTTGTTACCCAACCCGCCAGCACATCATCGCCTGCCACAAGGTAATCTGGACTCTCAGTCAGCTACATTTTCGTGGATAGCCATACCTTCATCCCTAGCCATAATAGCTATCCAAATAAAGGCGACACAACTTCAATGAAAACTCCAACTGAAAAGCCACGGCGTTTTAATAATGTGTGTGCACCAGCCTCTCACGTTACTTGCAGTGGTGTTAGTCATTAAGTTAGGAACCCTTTCTTGTAGCCGAATAGCTTCTGATGTAGCAGATGGGTTCGCGACAAGGTAGAGTCGAGTGCTTGCATGATAACAGAGGTATGTGCAGACACGGCTGCCGGACTAATGCTTACCATATCTTGTCTACATATCGATGTTCGTCCAATTGTCCTACTAATATTATAAACGTGAAAGTTTGTAAGAATGGATGGATGGATGTTTGTTACTCTTTCACGCAAAAACTACTAAACGGAAAGAGATGAAACTGCAGTTATATAGCTTATATATCAGAACTAGACGACCCGCCCCGGCTTCGCACATATAAACCTTCCTCTTGAATCACTCTATCCATTAAAAAAAACCGCATCAAAATCCGTTGCGTAGTTTTAAAGATTTAAGCATACAGACAAACAAACAAACAAACAAACGAAAATAGCGACTTGATTTTATACTATGTAAGGATAACACATAGGCTATAAATTATAATGATTTTGCATAAATTTTCCATATTATAACAAAAGTGTTATAAGTAGGAAAAATTCTGCCATCTGCGAGCTATTCTAGCGTGCGCTCCAAGAAATGTCAAAAAAGAACTGTCAAATCGTTTTCCACCTCCTTTATTAAGGGTGGTAAGGTAGGGCCTCGAAATATAATGCGGGCGAAGCCGCGGGCAAAAATTAGTAAATGTATAAATTTGATACAATATTGCTTACACTTGGAACAATGTAACTGACCAAATGCGTGTCATATTTCCAGGCGGCGCTAGCGACGGGCAAAGAACTCTTATCGCTCTTGAACAGTACAGAAATGGAAGCCGAGGCCGAACAAAACGGCTACGCGGAGTTGGACGCTTTATCGGATTCCTTGCACGACGACACACACAGTACGAGAGACGTCGGTGAGTCCATATACAATTGTCATAATTAACAAAGTTATTTTTTGACACTTGCTTATAAAGTGGCTCTAATTTCACTGCAATTAGGCTCATAATGACATCTGTAATCAAACTGTGACTTTATCATTGCGATTATTTACAAGCGAGGAGTTTTTATTTTATTTTATAGGTTGAGTTGTTTTGTTCTTAAAAAAAGTTTCGAAACAAAAAAGATCGTGTTGTGTGTAGAATAGTAGATAAAAATTAATTAATGTACCTATTGCTTTCTCATTTCTTGCAACTTCGTGTTTAAATAGATAATTTCAACTTGTGCGTGTTTAATAAATAAAACTTTCACTCAAACATAACTTTTGTTTTCTCTGTAATCAATAAAAAACTTGAAATTCCCCATTTTTACGTGGCTAAAACGCTATCCGCGAAAAGCCAAAAAAAGAAACCTCATTCTACGGCCGTTTGCCATTGCGCGGGCATAGGAAAACTGATTATTTTTTCCCGCCATTTCGAAACAACATATTTCACAACTCGTTTTCACTGTTGAAATTACAGTTATTTTTAGTATTATTTTATTCATAAGTGAGTTGAAAAACGTCGTATGCTACACGTTTGTATTGATGATTACCGTCCTCGGCTCTCTTAAGCGCAATGGCTCAATGGCACCTCAGCAATAATCACCAACATTACACACCTCTACTATAATGTACTATTATCAGAATTTAAGGACCTAAGAATGATGTTATCTTATTTAATGTCATTGAATTTAGCGCTAAAATTTATTTTATCATTTATTTTTAAATGTTCACTTCATACATCGCACAAGTTTCCATAGAGTCACAATCGTGCAAAAAAGTGTCCGTGCTAAAACGGGTTGTACCGCTATGAGCGTCTAATAATACGAACAAAGAATATATTGTCTTGCAGCGTCAATTCGCGCGGAATCAGCGGGAGTGTACCGACTGGAGCGCGCGCTATCAGAGGGCGCGTCCTCGCTGTCTACAGCTCGCACGCGCGCGCCGCTCGCTGCGCATAAGGCGCAAGCGTGGCTGCTGCTGGCGACAGCGTGCTTACGGCTCGATCGCGTCAGCGCGGCGGCCGGCTGCGTCGCCGAGGCCGCCACGCTGACGCCCTTCAGCCACCTCGTGCTCTACACGGTGAGTAGACTAGCGTGGCTCGACCGCGTCAGCGATCAGTCAGCGTATTTTTGAGAAAAATAAATAACTGAATCTACTAACATAATATTAACACTAATCCTTGACGTTGTAATTGACTAATAATCTTAACATTGTAATCAATTGAAACATAATTTTAGACTTTTGTTTTTGTAATATTAATTCGATTTGATAATAATAAATAGAGCTGCCAGTAACGTTGCACGCCTTGAATAAGCAAGTTTGTATTGAACCATGATTATATATTTATACCACCAATGTAACATGCAAACTGCAATAGAAGTTTTGAATTTTGAAAGTGTTAACTTTGAGCTTGATTTACTTATTTGACTCCCATAGAATTGAAGATAATTTTTGGCAGTTTATTTCTACTGGTGTTCTAGACAACCAAAATTCAGCTCTGTCAGAGTTGTTGTAATTTGAAATGTCTATTTGAACCATACTACCTATATCAGAATCCGGGCTGACCGGGAGTCCTAAGCGTGTTTTTGCGAATCGTTTTGACTGTCAATACATGTATACTAAGCGCCACACAAGTCGGCGGATGAGAAGTTAGCCGCAGATGACACTTCGCCGTGATTCGCTAATTATTGCGCATGTGTGCACGGGCGTAGGGAGCGCGCGGGAGGCATGAAGTTGGTGGGCGGGTGTGCCCCGGCGCGAGTCTGATTCCCGCGTATACCTATATTTCGGCTTTTGCGCAACGTTCTGCGCATAAATTCCCATCCGTCGATTTGTGTGGCGCTTAGTATACCATATTGTCTGATGGTTCATGTATTGACTAATAAGGATATAGCGAAATGTTTTTAAAATAATATGTATTGTTGTTGTGGGTTCAGTTTTATGTATGGTATAGACTGACTCATACAAGTCGGCGGATGTGAAGTTAGATACAAGCTGTGCAAATCTAATCCTGACTGCGATTCATATAAAGCTGCGCGTTATTGGGTTTCGCGTAGCTTGTAGCTAACTTCACATCCGCCGACATGTATGATTCGGCCTACCTATATGACTGGGCGGAATAATCATTTTTATTTTAATTACCTATTTTTTCTTCTTCGTCGTGTCGATGATCCGGACATCATGAGACTTTTTCCCAGTAATTCGCCACAGCTACTCCACGAGGCGAATCGCACAGGTCTTGGAAAGTACAGGTTGGCGACTCAGGGCATGAAAGCAGGTGCAGCAAGTTTTGTACCGGAGCTCCACATTGACACGGAGCGTTCTCTGAATATACCCGTTTAACTAGGTTGTCCCATTTAATTACCTATTAAGCCCGATTACAGATGCGCCAGCGTTAATTTAATAGCTACGTAAAAAGCGTTCTCTTTATCGAATGCCCAAAGTGAAAAAGAAACAGAACTATGCTATTTAGCTAATATAATTACGATGGCGCCTCTGTAATCGGGCTTATTGAGTATGATTTAAATTGTTGATTTTGACTGGAGCATCTGTGATGATGTTCCCAGAGAGGCATGGTGCACGCGGCCAGCTCGGAGTGGGAGGAGGCACGCCAGTGTTTCCAGAACGCGCTCGCCATACACCCCACGCATCTCGACAGCCTCGTGCAACTCGGTGAGCTGTTTTTTAGGGTTCCGTACCCAAAGGGAAAAACGGTACCCCATTACTAAGACTTCGATGTCCGTCTGTCTGTCTGTCACCGGGCTGTATCTCATGAACCATGATAGCTAGGCAGCTAAAATTTTCACAGATGATGTATTTCTGTTGCCGCTATAACAACAAATACTAAAAATAAAAGAAAATAAAATAAATATTTAAGGGGGGCTCCCATACAACAAACCTGATTTTTCAGACGTTTTTCTCTCTATATTAATAATGGTAACAGGTAGATGCTTGAAATTTTCACAGAATATTTAATTTTATATTCACTTCAATAATAAATAATAAAATAAAATAAATATTTAAGGGGGGCTCCCATACAGTACGGAACCCTCCGTGCGCGAGTCCGACTCGTACTTGGCCGGTTGTTATATTTTTTTAACTCGCTTTTATTAGTTTCACCTGTATGTTTGCTTGCTTGATTGTAGCCAACCCCTTTGAGCCCGATTTTGCCCTACTTTGAGCGATCAGATTTTCTTTAAACTTTGCACACTTATCAAAGACCGATGACAATGCATATTTTCGATTACTCTCTCTCTTCCTGGCTATGTATCCCACATGGTGATGGGGTCAGCTTTCCTCACTTTTCTCCTCCACTTCGCTCGATCTTCGACATCGTCTTCGGAAACACTACACTCTCTCATGTCCCTCAGCACTACATCCCTCCATCTTGTCTTCGGTCTGCCTCTGGTTCTTCGACCCGGGATAGAAAGTTGCATATTTTCGATTACTATAAAGTGAAAAAGAAATATTGTACAGTAAAACTAAAAAATACGCTTTCATAGCATATCAAACTAAAAAGTGTAAAATAATTTTCAATGTAGGCAGAAAATAGAAATGAACGAATAATATTAATACTAAATTGTAAAAAAACCCTTTTTGACAATAGTATTAATATCTTTCATTATTATTTTCTGCCTATATTAAAAATTATTTTACACTTTTATTTGATATGCTATGAAAGCGTGTTTTTTCAACTATATTTTTCAGAATATTTTTTGTTCTCTGTTCTTTATTAATACTGTTACGAGATGGGTTCTTGGATAATCAGTTAAAACGCCGATTATTCTCTCTGCACTTGATTGCACACAATCACTTCACACTGGCACTGATATTCACACACACTAGTCACTGAATACTGCACCGAACACGATATATTTTTGCTCCAAAGGTAAGGACAATACTGTCTCGAAAGAAAGCTCATTGCTCTATTTATATCTGAACTAAAGTCGCCTCGAATTTTCTAGAATAATCGACGCTAATGTCTTTGACAGAGTAAACAAAATGAAAGTTAAATGATTTTAATTTTATAATGCATCCTACACTAGGTTTATCTCGAAAGAGTTTTTTTTTTTTTTTTTTTTTTAATAATTTAAATTATTGATCCACAGACTCCAGGGTCTGTGCCCTTTGTTGAGTAGTTACATTTTAAAGAATTCGACTGTACAATAGAGAGAGGTTAGTTTAAATCTTAGTCTAAGTTAGTAGTTCCAGTGCTTTGCGTGAATGCCGCGAGCAAACCGGCGACCCGCATGCAGCACCCGATCACGAGTGTGACGCATGTGCCAGCCATCGCTCTCCTCGACCATATTTGAGGGAAGAGAACGACCCGACACACGACGCCGCCGCAAGAAGGAGCCTTCGATGGCGAGCATGAATGCTCAGGGCATGCACACAATGCACACAATTTCTATACATTACATTACACAATTACGTACACACTTATTATGATTTAATTTGTGAAAGCGATCACTAGCAGAGTCCGAGGCTACGTTTACCTACTCTGCTTGTGATCGCTCCCTTTCCCTTTGTTACAATTGTATTGCCTCCTCCCGGCCCAGAGCCTCCATCACCTCCGCATTCCGATCTCTGATTGCCATCTGCAGGTTATACTCCTTGATGGCCCTCAATGACGCAGACGATGCACGCCTCACGAATCGACTGATGGCATCATCTTCGAAGTCGTCGGCGTAGTAGATGAAAGTCCCAGTATGCCGCGACAACGCAACGACAGCGTGTGAGACGCTCTCGTGTAGCTTCATTCTAGGCTTTGTTTTGATGGCGATTACCGACTCGTACGTCAGTCCCTGAGCTTCGTGGATGGTAAGGGTGCGTGATCCTGGACCTTCTCCATAACCCTGGCTTATGAGGGTCTCCTTTTCTTCCTGCGTATGCACTAAGAAAAGGGTGTTGGAGAGGGTTTTGGATATTTGAGCCCCCTTGAACCTTTTCTGCTCAAGAGACCTAATACGAGGAACTGAGGAATATATACCTGAGTATATTTCCCTCAACGCATACGCGACATCCATTGGATTCCTATGTGTGCAGAGCAACTCCTGGGTGATGTTTGCAACCAGGGTCGGGCGATGGTACCTCATCTCGAAGAGATTTTCTCTGTCGATATAAGGCAGCTGATTGACGTCTCCAATGAGGACAAGTTCGCTAGCACCAGACAGCCGGGCAGCCATTATTATGGCTCCGAAATGGTTCATTAGAGCTTCGTCCACCAGAAGGCGGCTGAAGCTCTCTTTTCCAAAACCATTTACAAGGGTTGAAGCCATGGTTCGCACCCTGGATTTAACCAGATCTCCTATTCGGTGCGATAGCTTCTCTCTCAGGTCTTTTGCTGCCTCTGTTGTTGTTGTGATGATAGCGTCCCTGTCCACATCAAAGTGTCTAATAACCCATGTTGTCTTGCCACATCCTGGTACCCCGTTGACCCATTGTATCTTTGGTACCGCCCAGTTTCGCCAACTTGCCTCGACGTCCGAGCTCCGTTCGATGGTTTTAGCCATCTCGAGGATTCTATCATCTAGCATTATTTTTGTGCACTTGGCGGTGACTACAATTGGGTCGTTTGATGGTATCGCGTATTTTGGTCTTCCTATTCGCTCCGTTTCTCTCTCGTTCAACTCCACAAAACCACTTTCTGCGCTGTAAGCTGCCATATGCTGTCCTTTCATGGTCCCTCTGATGACTTGAGAAGTGACGTTATTGTATATGGCTGCTTCTGCCTCCTCGAGTCTTGATTTTAGTAGACTCTCACTTACCGGACCACCCAGCCTAAAGAACTCCAGGATGTTGTCGCAGTTCTTAAGATTGACATGTTTTGTCGCTCTCAATAAGGCTAGGTATTCGATCAAGGCGTTTCTCGCGTGGTCTCGTGGCGCCGAGGCCAAGATATAACGGGGCGAATCGACCTGTCCCATGTCGGCTCTCGTACGGGTTGCCTGAGGTAGTGAAGCTATCCCTGAGGTCGCCGTTGTCTGTGGAGGTGGTGTTATGGGCATGAAACGGAACAAGCTCTGCATTGCAGTACTAAGGAGACCCGATATGGCACCATCGTTACTACTTGGGCGTAAAACGGGTCTTTCAGAAGCTGCTATTAGCTCTGCTCTTTCAGAACCAGATAGGATGGCTGAATTTGGAATGGGGTGGCCCCAGCTATCTGTTGCATTATCAAGATCGTTACTTGGGGACTTCAGGAAACTCAGATTTTCTCCTCTGTCCTCATACACGATAACCTCATGGCGTTCCGAGGCTTTAATGCAACCGAGCCGGTCTGCGGCTTCTGCCTTCATCCGTTCAACCACCATCGCGTCCACGCTTATCACCCGGGGAGTGCTGTCCACTTTCATGCCGAGATGTTCTAGCAATGAATTGGCCTGCACGAAAGGTGACTGGGCGGCCCACTCGACTAGTGCAATCGTTTTGTTTTTCAATCTGACCAGTCGGAATTGGTGGCCGCCTGCGTCGCACACTGGCATGGCGTCGTAGGATTTCCGTTTCATTGTTACTTTGGCGGTGCTCCCGTTAAGTAGACATGCTAAACCAGGTGACAAGCGGACGCGTTTCTGGTTCCTAACTTGGCAAAAGCTTATTCCGAATCTTTCTCTGTTATTGTCCATGAAGAGAGCCACACCACGGATACGAATCCCTGGAACTCCCTCTTCCGCGTTCTGCAGAATTTCATCAATGGCTACACTTTTCACACTAGAGGGCAGTTCTCGGACGGGGACTGCGCTCTGTGTGGCTTCGGTGGACTGTGTGTGCGTTGAGTGTGCTGCAATGGGGTCAAGAGTGGGGGGTGGCATGATAATGTTAGTTAGAGTGGGTTGAAGTGGTAAGGTAGTGGAGGATGGTGGGGTAGTGGGTAGTGTTGCGGCGGGAATGGGTTGTTGTTGGTTGGAATGGAGAGTAGAATTTCTTTTGGCCGCAATTTTGAACGACCTCTCCATGAAAGACAGAATATGTTGTCTGCTTTTTGGATCTGCTAAGATGTTATGGAGATCCGAGACCACTAAGTTTTTGTCGATTATTATTTCGAGGTCGTGTCGTGCGGCCGAGAATCTGGGGCAATCAATGATTATGTGCCAGACCGTCTCGGAGACATCGGGGTCGCACTCGCATCCAGGGCTGTTCTTGATCTTGAACCTGTGCAGATATTCAGCTATTCCCCCATGTCCTGTCAGAGCTTGAACCTGAAAAGGAGTCAATTTCGTATCGCGCGTCACAGTCAAAGAGTTATTTTTGTGATAAGCATTTCAAAAATTAGTCGCGAATGCGTTCTCGGAAGTCTTGAGTTCTCGAAACCCGATTGTCTTCAATAGAAATATATGACGGCGCCGGCGCATTGTAAACAGCACGTGCAATGGGCGAGCGGAACTCCTTGCAAAGATTGATTATAAAGAGGTTGCTCTCGGCGGCCGACGGAACTCTTTGCTTGCGTACCGCACGTCGCTGTAAAAAGGCGCCATAGCAATATTCATGGTCGGTTGACAGTTGAGATGGAATATGATTGTCATTTGTTTAATATTGGAGAAAAAAGGTAGAAAACGGCGGGAATAGATTTGAGGTTGAAATAATTGAGATGTAAAACGTGTGACTGTAATTACTTAAATTATCCAAGGAGAATACAATTAATTCTGATAACTCGCTGCCTATTTATTTATAACGATCCCTCAATGGATGATGAAGATTATCGGGCCAGTCTGGCAGACGCGCCGATATATACATATCATACACAACTCTACCTCGTAAACAACACAGCTTACGTCGTAGTTACTTACGCCTACCGCCTGACAATACTTTCTACAAACATTTTCGCAGCTTGTAGCTAACTTCACAACCGCCAAGAAGTTTCGGTCTATAAGGTTTGTAATGAATCTCAACGTGGCTTTTACAACACAGGAGCCGCGTACTACAACCTCGGCTGGCTAGGGTTAGCGGAGCGAGCGTTGCGCGCCGCAGCAGCCCTCGAGCCTTCCCACGCCGACACGTGGCGGCGCCTGGCGCTGGTGCTGGCCGCGCGGGGGGACGCGGCCGCGGCCGCAGACGCCGCCGCGGCCGCGCTGCAGCTCAGCCACGCCACGCCCGCGCTGCACTACCTATGATACCACTACCCACCGACCGGACATTGTGAGTGACACACAAATACTGTGGGAACATTGGGAAATATGACTCTTACTTCTGTAGGCACTGTCTCTTATTTTGGACATTGTGAGTGACACATAGCTGTTGTCTATACTATTTTAACATTGTAAGAATATGAGTCTTACTTTGGTATTATCTCGATGCGGTCTGATAGGACATTGTGATTGACACACGTTATAACTGCTCTTGATACTATTCTATTGGGACATTGTGAAATATGGGCGATACCCACTCTCTTACTTTTATTAGTACTGTCTCTTATTTTGGACATTGAGAGTGACATTTTATAACTTCCATTGGTACTAGCCATGTAATGCAAGCAATATGTGGCGTTTAAACGATGCGTATAACGGTGCTTAATATTTTTGACGTGTTAACGTCTTAACGCCTGCTGCACACACGGAAAATCATGCCTCATTGTCACGTTCCGCCTGAGCCGAGCGTGCAAGCGGGGGCGCGGAACAAGCGATACAAAGGCACGATCGACCTAAGCGTTCGGCTTGTGACCCATATGACGTTATCACGTAAAATTGTTCTACGTTAACTGACTTAACAGATAACCAATTTTTTAATGACACCTATGAACTGTTGAATACGCCTCGCCCGCTGTGCCTGTGATATGACTACTACTTATACTAGCAAAACATGGTGACTGGCTCCGCCATAAGATAATACGCAACGTTTCATTTGATTACTGGAAGAATCTCCAGGTTTTAATGACAACTTGCCATTCAAAATCTCTTATTAAGACCTTTGTCGCAAAACAAGGCGACCCACTTGGTCTCCTTATGTTCATACTGTCCATAATTTTATTATTCATAGTGTAGTCTTATTTACCACTTATTGCCTTTTGAATACCTGTCATTGTTGCTGTGAAAAATAAGAACTAAATATGAATCTTTGAAATGTTTATAAAATATACTAGCTGCCCGTCCCGGTTTCGCCCGGGTACGATTGGCTAACAAATAGTAAAGATCCCTAATTTTTTTGAAAATATAATATAGCCTATGTTCACCGGGGATAGTGTAGCTTTCCAACAGTGAAAGAATTTTTCAAATCGGTTCAGTAGTTTCGGAGCCTATTCGATGCAAACAAACAATCAAATCTTTCCTCGTTATAATATTAGTATAGATTTTATCACATATTGATGATCATATTAAGAGACTCTGAATTATGTTATAGCTGACTATACATATCGCTCTACTGTCGCTGTGTATCGCGATTGAATACCACTGTTGTCATAGCGTAGATTACATATCACAGACGATATGCGAGTTAAGCGGTGGGCCTATAGTACCCGCTCCTAGCGTCAACGTTTGTGGCTGTGCATTTTGTTTGCGATCAGCTTAATTATGATGATAATTTTTAGTAAACCGGAAAAAGTTGTCTAGTAAAATTTAGTAACTAAGGACTAGTAACTGGGGTACTTTTTCATAATTTTGATTTGTTATAATTTATTCGTATTGTGATGGTATCTATGGTTGACTAATTGAAAGGTGATTTTGAACGCTTTTAATCTTCTACTATATTTATTTTTCGTATTTTATGGTGAAATGTCATTTTCTAATAACGTGCAATCATTAGCATTTATCCTAAAGTCAAGTCACAATACTCTATTTTTCTTGGAGAAATGACAGATGTGGAGCTCTCGTATTATATTGAACATTTACAATATATCTGATCGTGTTCTTCTTAATTACTACGCAAAGAGAGAGACAGAGAAAGAGGTACACGATCTGCCCTGTCTTGAAATCTCAATGAAGCCAAGCATACCGTCCAAAACCATAATCCAAAACCGTCTTATCTATGAAATGCTACACTTCTACTTTCTTCACTTTTCTTTGAACTATTGCTGTTACAGCCATAAGCTACACAAGCCATCACAAGAGAAAAGATTCAAGTATTCAGATAACAAAGTATTTCACACCTAAACACTTCCCGAACAAAAATATATCGCAAAATTCGAAAACAGCGAGTCACCAGCTGGTCACTTTGACAAGTAAAATGCAGCTTCACGTCTTTCCAGATGATAGTTGCTGTATGATTACGTCTTTTTCTATCTAATGACAAACTTTTGTTAGATGAAGCAGTATATATTTTATCGTTCAATTGAATACGAGAGCTCCAAGATTTACGCCATTTTGGTGAATACAAACAAATGTCATGATATGTCAAAGTGACATTACCGATAACGTAAACATTTACTTGTAAAAATTTTCACCTTTTGTGTGTAAATTTCGCTGTACTTTTTGCTACTTGAAGTACAAAATTGTAAAACCCTGATTTGTATAAAATGTGTTGCTATTGTTAAAATATTAATATATTTATGCTACAGCGGCGTCCATTCCATAATACTATGTTATAATCGAATATACGTATTGTAAAGTAATTTTAATCTATTTTTATGTATTACGGCCATTTTATAATGATCTAGTGATTTGACGTGTAAATAAAAACAAAAAGACACTAACTTATTTGTACGTGGTTATAAGACCAACATTTTCTATGAAGAAAATCCATATTGCCCTAAAATGCAATAAGATTGCCACGTAATTTACAGAGTTCAATGATGGAGCAACTTTCGCAATTTCGCAACATCTTGATTTCTATCATACGAAAATTTTAGTTAGCTCATTCGACCACCTGTAGATTGTGAATCACGTGATCATGCTAATATGGTCCCTATGAAATCATTTGAAAATTGTGATTTTTCACTGGCAATAATGAATGTGAACGTGTTGTTTGTGTATCGATTTATAGATTTTAATTGAAATTTGAATGTCAATGTTTTATAATATTTATGAAGAGACGGTTCTAGATAAATAAATCCTGTACTACACGGGGCAACCGAAAAGTTGGTTGTAACACCAACCAACTTTTACATCGTAAATTAAATTTGGCTGTAGGATGTCTACTGGATATTGTCCTCTCCTGTTATTCCAAGTCTTCGATGTTCAAGCGCGATCCTGCTGTCTTAATGGGATTATTTAGTTATGTCCACCTTGTGTGGTTGTCTTATGCTGCGCACCTGGTGCTCTATCGAAAACTTTACCGACTCCATCGGTCATCAGTCCTGCAAATAATAAAATGTACAAGTCTTTATAAATTTGAATAAGTGTCCTTTCGCTAGCAGTTATATGGCGGCTTGGAACTCGAGTCGCTGAAAAGTATCAAATTTATGGGTCAGCGGGGGTCAGGAATATAGTACTACGTAGCTTGTAACACAATTTACAACTGTAAAGTTTCGGTCTTGATTGTTCAGCAGTCTTGATTCCAACACTCCAATGTGTGGATCGGTCTTGGATTGATACTGGACGATCACTATCAGTCCCAAGATCGATCCACACATTGGAGTGTTGGAACCAAGACCATAATTTGTAGCCAACAAAGCCAATGTGTGGCCCCGCGATGATGTGACCATAGAATTAGAACTAAAGTAATAGAAACCGTACTAAAATAGCAAGAGATATACATCACTTCGTCCCACTTTAAATATGAAATTTAGAAGGCGTTAGAAAAAGATGCACATACACCCGAACTTACGTAATTTCGAAGGGTTTCACAAAATAGCATTGAGTTGAGTTATCTCGGAAGTCCAAATTCAAAATGGTAAAAAGTAAGAAGGTGAAATGATCAAAGTCTGAACCTTCTTACTAGAACTAGAGGGTTAAATTTTCTGATCATATCGCAAAAGACAAAGTGGAACCACTTTTAAACATTTTGACATTCCAACTTGTGATTTTGAAGTATGCCGACAGACAATGCGTTTTTCTTGTTTCACTCACTCTCGCGTATGCTGTATAACCAGATATGAAAAAGACAGATGTAACATAGTTTTTATTTGAGCAAAATTTAGTAAGTATTCTATTACTTTAGTTCTAATTCTATGGAGTGACTTCCACTATGGTTGCCCCGTGTATCTTTACGAATATAAGCATTGGGGTCTGTGCCAATGTATCCTACTATGGTAAGTGTTATCATTTGATATAATTTATGTACATCGTAAATTATAACTCACGTCAATAGATATTATCACACAGTTACCTCTTGCAAATAAAAAAAAATATTTATCACATTTTTAAATAGTATTTTTTGAATAATTCATCGAAATATAACTTTTATATACACTGTTATTGGTCTAAATTTGACAGCAGTTTGTAATTTGGTTATTTTTCACTTCATTGAAACTAGCGTGAGGATTCATTATTAATTTTTTTTTATATGAAAAACCGGATACACTCACGATAATGTTTGAAACGGCCGAGCCGCTATGCGCCCGACTTCCGGTTTCGAAGTAGTTAGTTAGTGTATCCGGTTTTTCATAAAAAAAAAAATGGTTATTTTTGTTAAAAAAAAAACTACTTAGTTGAAAGTAAAACAGCTCGCACTAAATATCTATACAAAACCAAGTTGACGCAGTCTATGCGTCCATAGTAAAAGGCGAACAGAGCGGTATGCTTGTATTATTAACAATAGATTACAATTTTATATTAGCCATGATGACTGGGCAAAAATATTTTATTATAATATTTGTCCGTTAGTACGAATATCAAAAAAATTGTAAACACGTGTTTTAGTCGACTTTATAAATGATAAAGATAAAGAGCTTGAAAGATCAGATTATAATTTCTCGATAAAAAATGTTAGACGTGACGTCACTTCAAAATTTAACGAGCTATAATTTTATCTTCTTCATTTATTGTTTAATTTGTTAAACAAAAAATACGTGTACAATATTTTTTAACAGTCTGACTGACGGACCGATTATATTTATTTTTAGTCATCAGCCCAAAGTTTTTCAACGAATGATAAAAAAGAAAATTAATATTCATAAACATAAATATTCACACACTATAAAACGTCGCAGAGGCACAGCCCGGACACTCCGCGGTTTTTCATACAAAATCTGCTGTCTTACGCACACTACACAACTACTTACTCACAGACTACACACATACGCACGGTCGCTACACGTGCATTTGTGTGCGGAACGTCTATGGCTGTCAGCGATCACTACAACGTGACGACATGCCGCGTGAGTGAGACAGTTGCGTACTCAATTTGCAAAAATGAATACAAATCTAGTGCTTAAAAGAGTATAACAATTACTTAATTAGGAAGAATTATAACGAAAAGCAACCGATCTACTTCATTTTAAAGAAAATATCAAGAGGAAGTTACCAAAAAATGTAAAATAATTTTCTATCATTTATCTTTAGGGGAACATTAAAATTTCTTGTTTTGTTACGTATCATTGATATTCAACCATACACAGTACAAGTCTTCCCTCTTGTCACAGTCTAGGTAGATTTATTAGAAAATCCACCGGCTCGTGCAGCCCGCGCGCAGATAGCAAGTTCTGTCCGTGGACGCGGGGTGGAAGTGAGGAAGACTCGAAACGGGTGGGGGGTAACGAGTGGCCGTTCTATACGTAGTATTATTATATATTCTTTGGCAGAGGTTTGTCGTAGTGCTACAGTGTTATGCTTAACCCATCAATATAATTATGTACTCGTAAAACATAAAAAAATGCCAAGTCGATGGCCTAACATCATCTCAATAATACACGTCGCGTTATGTAAAAAGAAAGCTGGAGTGTGAAGCTGCGCACAAGGAAATTTAACTCCTATTGCACAGTTCATAGGAGTTAAATCTCCTAGTACACAGATTTTAACAGCAGCAAGGAGATTTAATTCCTATAACGTGTAAAATAGGAGTTAAATTTCCTTGTGCGCAGCTTGATACTCCAGCGTTCTTTTTACCTAACCTTACCTAACTCTTTTTACCTTTATAGCTAAAATTCGCACAGACTGTTTTACTTGTGTGCTGCGAACTGTATAATTTTGAAAATTGCTGTCAAATTTTGCCAACGGTACTTCGGAATCTAAGTCCATTGAATTTGTATAAAAATATAATTATGAATATCGATTTTGAAGGTTTTACCGGATAGGGATAAACTAGCAAAATATCACTTCCTTTTTTGATACACGGGTGTATTAGTTACTCAGCTTATTGAATAGTATTTGAGTATCGAGTATCTTGAATAATCTATGATCAGATACTCTATACTCTACAGAGTAGTGCTTTGCAAAGTACAGGAACTTGCAGAGGTGTATAAATGTATACATGTGTATCATTAAAAACAACTTTGATATGGGAGCTACTACGAAATCGCGAAAAAATTAGCTGTTCCATACAAAAAGTTTATCGACTCGATAAATTGTTTGAAGCAGCTGATTTTTTTCGCATTTCGCTGGTAATTCCATTGTAAAAGTTGTTTACAGTGGCCATATACACCTATAAAAGTAGATTTACCCTGCGTTTTGGTAAACAACACCTTGTGTGTATGAATTTTTTGAATTTTGATTCGAATGAATAATTGACATTAGTCACGTGTTTGATACTTTATAATGAGATACTCGATACTTACAGGTCGCGGCTTATAAGTCTAGCGTTGAGCGAAGAGTGGAGGGGGTGGCTGCGTATGAGTTTAGTTTGACGGTGACCATGCGCAGCCATCCCCTCCACAGTACCCTCAATGCTAGACTTACGTGCCGCTACTTGTAATTGATACTCTTTTTATTACTTTCCTTGAGAAAGTTCTCTTTAAAAATATGCAAAGTTTATTCCTGTCATAAAACCTCCAAAAACGTATGACTTCCTAGTGTTCACGGATGGATAATACTAGGTATAAATGATATTAATATTGTACCTAACTTACGACGTGTTCGATAGCTTTCCTTGTACATTTATTGACCAACGTATGACGTGACGGCGTCGAGTAGTGCTTGTCGTTGCCACTGACAGACAACTAGTACATAGCTTTTAGATACATCCTCCACAGGATTTTAATCATACTATTATAGCAAAGAGTATCCAAATACCCTATAAAATCCCCTTTGGAACAAGGTAACTGCCTCGGTGGTTTAGTGGTTAGTGACCCTAACTTCTGGTTCAAAGAGGCATGGGTTCGATCCCCACCCAGGGCAAGTATTTATGTGATGAACATAGGTGTTTGCTCTGTGTCTGGGTGTTATTTAGTTTCTATCTATATAAGTATGTATTTAAAAATATATAAGTAGTATATCAGTTTCTGGCAGCCATATCACAAGCTTTGCTTAGTTTGGGGTCAGAGACCGTGTGTAAGATGTCCTCGAATATTTATTTATTTACATTTAGTACTTACTAGCTTAAAACCCGCGGCTTCGCCCGCGTTGTCTTAGTAGACAGGTACTGGCTTATGAAAATAGCCCGTGGTTTGACCCACGTTTGTCTTAGTACTTGCTTAAAATTATAAAAGGCTGCCGGTTGGCTTGCGTTGTCTTGGCACTTCCTTAAAATAATAATAGGTCGTGGTTTAGCAAAGCATTATCGTATAACGTATTACTTGCAAGGATAATGCCTATGGTTTGGCCTGAATTGTCATTGTATTTGGCTAAAATGATAATAGGTCGCGGTTTGGCCTGCGTATTCTTAGTACTCGCTTAAGATGGTAATTTAGAGCACGCAGCTTAGCCTGCGTTGTCTTAATACTTCCTCAAAATTGTAATAGCCTACCGTTTGGCACGCGTTGTTCGAGTAACTGCTTAAAATGATAATAAGCCACAGTTTGACCCGCGTTGTCTTGGCACTTGCTTAAAATAATAATACTTCGTGGTTTCGCCTGCATTGTCGCATAACGTATTACTTGAAAAGATAATGCTTAGTAGGCATTATCTTTTCGAGTAATAGGCATTGCCTACGGTTTGGCCTTAATTGTCCCAGTGTTTAGCTAGAATGATAATAGGTCGCGGTTTGGCCTGCGCATTCTTAGTACTTGCTTAATATGGTAATTTATAGTACGTAGCTTGGCTCGCGTTGTCTACGTACTTGCTTAAAATTACAATAGCCTGCCGTATGGCTTGCGTTGTCGTATTGCTTGCAATGATAATAGCCCATGGTCTGGCCCGCATCGTTATAGTATTTGCTTAAAATGATAATGGCGCGCGGTTTGGTCCGCATTTTCTTAGTACTTACTTTAAATGGTAATTTCCCACAGTTTGGCCCGCGTTGTCTTAGTACTTTTTTTGCTTAAAATAATAGCTCTTGGTTTAGCCCACGTTGTCGTATTACTTGCAAGGATAATAATTAGCCCACGGATTGGCCTGCTATGTCTCAGTATTTGCTTAAATTTACTTGTATCTAAAGCTTATTATGGAGTACGACAATTTTTAGATGATAAATTGCAAAATATTCGAATTAAATCTAATAATAATGATTGTATAATTTTTTCAGGTTCTAATGATTATTTTATGGCCATATTGGACCTAACTGATAATTCAATATTTTTGTGATTAGTAGTAAGATCTCAATGTAACACAGTTCAACAATAAATTTTCTTTGACTTTAATAGCCCACGGTTTGGACCGCGTTATTTTATAAGTTGTCATAAAATAAATACTTGATAAAGTTATATTTTAATATACCTACTGATTTTTTTTATAGCGAGAAAAGAATATTTTTCGATTTATGATGAGATATATGACGATCATGAGTTGAGCCATGTAGTTTCCCACTCGTATACCAAATTTTATCCAACTCCATTCGCACGTCATGGTCGGCCAAGTGCGAGTTGGACTCGCGCACGCAGGGTTCCGTACCGTATGGGAGCCCATTCCTCTTGCCGTTATTAATAGCGAGCAAAAAAATCCTAAAAATCACGTTTGTTGCATGTCCCTTAAATATTTATTTTATTCTATTTTTAGTATTTTTTGTTATAGCGACAACAGAAATACATCATTTGTGAATATTTCAGCTGCCCAACTATTACGGTACCTACGGTGACAGACAGACAGACGGACTTCGAAGTCTTAGTAATAGGGTCCCGGTTTTACCCTTTGGGTAAGGAACCCTAAAAAAGGCCAGTACAGGTATTCATCACCCTTCGGCCACGTATGATACCAGAGTTTGGTAACCAGTATCATACGAAGAAAAAATGATCGTCGTAGGATACTGGTATCCAAGTGATAGGATTTATTACTCTTCTGATACCCTTCATCATGTTTGGTAACCAGTATCCATGGAATATAACATTCTGCTTATGAAACCAACTCGGCAAAACTGTGAAGATCGCATTCTGTACCTACGCTTATTGTAAAACCCTGGCTTTATTGAAAACATACAAGAAAACAAGAAAATAGTTCAACTGTGAATCGTTTATTACCTACAACCCATTGGAATAAAATGGCGTAATGATTTCGATACAATGTCCAACACTTATTTCGTTTTCATTTAGCTGAGATATGGCGTCATTTATTTCTGCATCAATTTCTTTGTACTCTCGGCTTAGTTCCAATTTTCTTTTGTATATATCCACTACGGTGGTTTCTTTTCTTAAAATATCTAAGAGTTGAGCCAATGTCGGTCTTTTACGTCCAATATATCTGTTTAGGCGACTGTGCCAACCTTCTATATTATTGGTAGTACGTATTTTAGATGATGAACAAAAGCAAATTTTTTCGAAGTCAGTCTTTGCCATCCATTGGTTATTAAAATATTTGTTAAATTTTGTTATCTCTTCTCCAGACGGACTCTTTGACATAACATATTCATACCCCTTTCGAAAATAGGCTTTGGGTAAACGTGCAAGGCCAGCATACCTGTCGTAATACGTGCTTTTTTACCCTTGTGGTTAATTTTAACGATTTAGCTTTTCTAAATAAACACCTATTCAGATGATAATAACATCCCTTAACATCAATGTTGGGGAAAATTTTTGAACAGCTTTCATTGAAGCCAACTCGAAGTCAACAGTAATTGTTTCTGGTAGCCATTGCTTGAATCGGTAATTTATCATATAAAATAGTACTTCGTAAGTTTGCTGTGTCTTGTCTGGTAGTAAACAAAACATTTTCAGAAATTTAATTTTCCTGAGCTGATACTCGGTTACATAAAACGAAAAATCCCTATCACTTGGATACCAGTATCCTAAGACGATCATTTTTTCTTCGTGTGATACTGGTTACCAAACTCTGGTATCATATGTGGCCGAAGGGATTCATCATGTTTCATTAAGTCATTAGAAATTTAATTTCGATTATTCTGAACTCAATGACAATCTCGCCCATAACCGTTTACGCTGTCAAAAGTGATCGAGACACTTGTAGGACTTTCAGACATTCTCTGACCAAGTACAGACGAAAAAGTAGCACACAAGAAGGTACATTTTATTTGAAAAATACATAGCGCACCTACATCTAGACGACAGGCATGTTCTAGGATTCCATTATACTCATCATTTGACTAACTTTTACTATGGTACCAACCCAGAAATCACGTAAATAAAATTAGCTGTTCAACACAAAAAATTCATCGACCCGCGACAAAATGTAAAGAATAGGTAATTTTCGCTTCTTCAGGGTAGTTCCCATAGTTATTGATCCGTATGTACCCTTAGTTTAAGTCTATTGGCTCACAAAATAAAATCGTTCATAAACAATTAGGGGCCCATTTTGCCCCCATTGAAGGATCTAAATTATCTCAATTTAATTCTAGATATTTCACTACGTTTAAAAAAAAACGCGATCAAGTTATTTTTCACGCTTATATAGGATGTTTGGTCTAGCGTTAGACAAGGAATCCGGGACTTTTCCCAGGACGTTAATAGTCATATATTACTTAAAAGGGTGAGATATTTTCAAACAATATTGCATCGGTTTTCGAACAGTCATTTAGTACTTTTTTAGGAAATTGATATCCTGAAGGACCCACTGAAATTTTCCGGGATAGCAGTACCCCAAGTGGTAATTTGTGTTATTGTCTAGCGTCGTCGTACCAAATTTCGTTAGAATTCATTTATCTACCCCTTTTATCTTAGCTTTATAATTGATTATTTTGGCTATTGCTAAGAAACCCAATAGATTTTCCGGGACAAAATAGTTACTGTATTGAAACATGTTGTGTGCTTTCTACATACCTACCAGATTTCATTTATAACCGTTCAGCATGTCTGATGTAATTATTGATGCTTTTTTCACCAACTTTGGGAACTTATCTGACCCGTTAGATAAGGAAAATTCGGAAAAACAGGAAGAAACGTAACTTTTATTTTATTTGTAAAGCATAAATACAAAGTTTTAAGTCAATCGGTAAAGGTAATAAAAAATGAAATGCAAACAAAAAGGGCCCGTTTTACCCCGTTAGAGGTCGATTTTTCGAAATTTTCGTCCTTTGTGCTTCATTACGTTGTACATTGTACCTATGTTCGAAATTTCAAGTATCTATCTTTAGTGGATTGGGTTGTAGCCTAAACTGATTAATTTTGGCTATCCCTAAGGATCCCCATAGAATTTCCGGGATAATAATAGTTCATGTGTTGAAACATGTTGTGTGCTTCCTCCATACCAGATTTCATCCATAACCGTTCAGCTCGTCGGATGTAATAGACGCTTTTTTCATCAACTTTGGGACCCAATTTGACCCCTTAGATAAGGAATATTCGGAAAAACAGGAACAAACGTAACTTTTATTTTGTTTGAGTAGCATGTATACAAAGTTTCAAGTCAATCGGTAAAGGGAATAAAAAGTTACATACAAACGAAAAGGGCCCGTTTTACCCCTTTAGAGGTCGATTTTTCAAAATTCCGTTCTTAGTGCTCCATTACGTGGTCCAATGTATCTTTGTTCCAAATTTCATGTTCGTATCTTTAGCGGTTTGGGCTGTAGGCTGTCTGTCAGTCAGTCACTCAGCGAAGCCTTTTATATAATAGATGGGGTCAACTCGGAATTTATGAAATAAATCTGCTGTTTTGTTACATTTTGTCGAGTCTGAGTTGCGATTTGAATGGGACAGCTGTTTTTTTCTGTCGAATTCGCGGTTGGCGCCATAGTAAATGTTTTTCATAATGAAGGCTTAATCACCCAATCGTAGTAAAGCCTTAAAAGGGGCGCCCTTTTGGTTTAAAATAGTCTTTGTAAGTAAAACTGTATTCCAAGGCCTTTTTAGATACAAGAAAAAGTATAACTAACTGGGCAAACTACGTTACAACTTTTTCCGTCTTACCACCAAAGTTTTAAGCACAATTTAGACAATGTTTAACAGAACAAATGATATTCTTGGATATGTCAGTTTTCGAAAAAAAGACGTCTCATGTAATAAACTAAATGATTCAAACTTAATGGCGGCTTGGAACACGAGTCGCTGTGCAGTAGGAAATTAATGGCGGTAGAGGAGGTGAGGGGTGAGCGGTGGGGTTCTGCCGCCATAAAGTATGACGCGACGTATAAAAGCTTTATTTTTATTTTGTGTCAGTGGCAAAGATAAAAGTAGTTCTTTTAGATATAATCTTTAGAAAACTTGTACCCTATCACTTGTTGATTTCTGTACTATAATACTATTGTATGAATATAAATGTATACTACACTTGTGAGATGTATAATTATAAATATTGATGGGTTATATAGCGTTGCTCCCGTACTATGACTTTATAAGTAGTGTTGTTTCCTTACCCTGGATGTTGGTGTACATAAAACGTTTAAGGATATAAAATATATAATAATTATTATGTTACATATTGGTGCAGTTTCATTTAAAAATTAGATAAATAGCATAGTGAGCGCTACCGTGGCTCGGATGACACGTTAAATTGTAGGTCCCGGTTGTATTAACCGTTTAGCCAAGTCAGACGCGCCTTCAGGCGGCCTAAAAACTCTGATACCAGGGCTAGCCACCCGGCCTATACGAACTTACTTACTTAATAGCATAGTTATTTTGCTACTATACAGGGTTATTTCTAATCAATTAGCATCCTCTTAGGGATTCTGTGCATCAAAACTAACAACTTTTGTTCTACGACCTTTGTTAAAATTAAAAAAAAAAAACAGCTGTTCCATACATTTTGTCGCGGGTGAACGACATTTTTCTATGGAACAAGAACTTTTTTTTTGAGAATTAATAAAAGTCGTAGAACAAAAGTTGTTCGTTTTCATGTACAGAATAAGCCCCTGAAAGGGTGCTAATTGATTAGAAATAACCCTGTATATTTAAAAACATGTATAAGTAGTTTATTAGTCTCTGGTAGCCAAATCACAAGCTTTGCTTAGTTTGGGGTCAGAGGCCGTGTGTAAGATGACCCAAAATATCAATTTATTTATTTCAATCAACACGGTATAAACACCAATTACGTTAATTAAATCATATTATTATATTACAATTAGAATTAGAATAATAGTCAATAATTAAATTAAATTAACTAATAATAAAATCAATCAAATATGCACATTGAATTTTAAAATTAATAGACAAATAATCAATAAAAACACAAAATAAACTAAAACAATTACGTCACACTTTCACAATAAGTCAAACAGAGCGTCAATATTTGCGATAGTTCAATATTTGTCAATATTTATAAAGGCCTACTCCTTGGCGTCTGTGAATAGGAATAGTTTCGCCGTAGCAAGAAATTCATAATATATGTACGCAGCTTTATTTATTTATTTACATTTATAATAAAAAACATTTTTCGGCAGAGTCATACAAGATGGCGGATGTGAAGTTAGCTACAAGCTGCGCAATATCCAATCCTGGCTGAAGCTCACATAAAGCTATGCCGTAATTGAGTCGCGCAACTTGTATCTTGCTTTCAGGCAGCGTGTCAAAGTTTGTTCAAACTCAAGCCTATACGAAATAATAAAAAAATAATCGGTCAAGTGCGTGCCGAACTCGCGCACGAAGGGTTCCGTACATGGGGGCTTCCATTTACGGAACCCTTAATATATTTTATTCTAATTTAACTAATTATTTTTGTAGGCAATATATAACTTAATATTCTGTGCATATTTCAAGCATCTTCCTGTTGTCGTTATTAATATCAAGCAAAAAAAAATATGTTTCTTGAATGGGTGTCCTCTTAAATATTTATTTTATTTTTATTTAACTATTTATTTTTGAAGCGATGATTTAACTAAATATTCTGTGAATATTTCAAGCATGTACCTGTCACAGTTATGAATAACGATCGAAAAACGGCCAAAAATGCAGGTTTGCTGTATGGTAGCCCCCCTTAAATATTTATTTATTTCTGTTTTTAGTATTTGCTGTTATAGCGGCAACAGAAATACATCATCTGTGAAAATTGTAACGTTCTAGCTATAACCGTTCATGAGATAGGGCCTGGAGACAGACAGACAGACGGACAGCGGAGTCTTAGGTTCCGTTATTACCCTTTGGGTACGGAACCCTAAATAACAAAAAAAAACTAACTTCACATCCGCTGACTTGTAAGTTGGTATGATTCGCCCTATATGTACATGGATGCAATTGATGGTTCAGACAGGGCTCGGCGCAGGTTGTAGCTAAAGTTCTACGCGACTTCTACAAGTTAAGTATTTGTATCAAGTTTTTAATTAAACTCAGAAAAAATATAAGGAGCAGCAGGGCGCAGCTAGTTCAACAATAAAACACGATAATAAAACTGCCTTATCCATTATTTACGGCACGCATTGAATTTGGAAATCATATTTGCTATCTATCTCCTATCAAACAATATCAAATATGTTATCAACAGCTTTTCTGGTGCAGTCGACATTATCTGGATCACTCTCACTTGCATAATTTTCTTAGTGAAAGAGAGAGGGATGGATGTGATATCGATAGGGCCAGAATTGCGTCAGGTGTCTGTAAGTGCGTGCAGCGATATCGTAGGTCATCGTCCACGCGTGTCCCGGCAGTGCAAGAGTAGGCACTTACGTACTACAATCTCAAGGGCTGTCCGTCCGTCACTTTGACACTTAGCGCCACCGCAGACGGGCGTGTCTCCCCAGAGTAACGCCCACTAACACTGCCACAGCCACTTAACCATCCATCAGACATAGGACGTCCACTGCTGGACATAGGACTCCTCCAAAGATCTCCAATAAGACTGATTGATAGCGGCTTGCATCCAGCGCGATCCTGCGGTCTTAATGAGATCATCCGTCCACCTTGTGGGTGGACGTCCTACGCTGCGCTTGCCGGTACGTGGTCTCCACTCGAGATATTTTCGGCCCCATCGGTCATCAGTCCTCCATGCTGTGTCCTGCCCACTGCGTAACTGCGTAACCAACTGTATGTTGTGTTTTGGTTGCTCCATAGTAAAAGTTAATCGAACAACGAATAAAATATCCTAGAACGTCCAACGTTTAAAAAAACACCGCTATAGATATTTTCGAATCGCTGAATCCGCTAAGTATCAATGAAGCTGTTGACCATCTTGATATTTCAAGAGAATAATCTCTTCAAAACATCCCAAAGGCACGCAGTCAGAAGTGTGGACGTCGCTGTATCAGATGATAAGCTGACTGTCACTCCGCAACTTTTACTATGGGACTAACGATGAAGTCGCAAACATAAATTTATCTGTTTCACACAATAAGACTTGACATTGATCCTCGACAGATATTATTCAAATTCAAAAAGTTTTTTTTTTTGAAAGCACATCAAGTTTTCGGAGGCTCTAGCTGCCAAACTGGGTGTAGGGAACCCGTGGTTTGGAAACTAGTTCCTACTCAAGGAACAATATTTTGTTCTGTACATATTTAGTTGTAGTTTTTGCTTATATTTTGAACATTAGAATTAGAAAATAAGAAGAAATAGAATAAGAAATATGTAGTACAGATTTGACATTGAGCATAATACTCGTATTTTGAGACATAACATAATGCATAAGGGATATATTATAATATATTGAACTGTAACAAAAACAATAGTTATAATTATTTTGTTTAGTGTTGTCCACACAATAATGTATAGATACAGAGGTAAGCATAAAAACTTCGGTATAATAAAACATTATTTTAAGTATCGATAATAATGAAAATAAGTCAAATTACTGCAAGATTTTGAATAGGTTTTCAGTTTCATCGTATGTAAGACTTTACAGCCAAGAAGTTAAGATTTTTTTACATTCTCTATAACAAAGCGGGTATATGCATAAATATACGCTAACAGCGTTGTATAAGCGAGTGCTTATAGCTTCAAATTATGGTATGGAGCAGATATATTTTCGCGATTTCGCAGTTGGTCCCATAGTAAAAGCAAAAAAAATTGTTTGTGATATTGCTTGTTCCAAATTAGGTACTAATGAATAATGGTTCCAAATTTTTATTTTCTACACCTATGACAAGTACCTCGATGCGAGCTATTGGAATTCTGTACACGGTTGAAGTCAGTATTGCCATTTTTAACGAAAGAAAAAGTATCTGTAATAATACAATAATATTTTAACGAAAGATATTTGTGCACTAAAGTCTTCATACCCGTAAATTGTACCTTCGTTTATTTTAAAGCAACAATGTAGTAAGCATTTGTTGCCTACACACGTTTGATAGCAAACGCGTCACGCGCGATAACTACCTTCAACAGTGCACGAACGTCTCGATCTAATTTCCTAAGTGCGTCGCGCTCCGTACAAATCGTACAATGACAAGGAACCCGCTATCTAACCTATCGACTACCTTGATTAAAAAGAATAATATTAATCTCTTTATGACATCTCGAAGACACCCGTAATGCCTACGTGAAAACTGTTATATCAGTCGATAGCACTGATCGCCGTGAAGCGTAGTTGTCTAGTCGCATCATAGAAAGTATTTACATTCTCTTACGAGTCGCAAACAACAAAACTCCAGTGCAATAATATACCTAGTTCGTTTTTTGTGTAAAATAAAATAGAATAGTAGTGTTTGAAAACAGTTGTTACGCCTCTGATGTTGCAGTAAAGTTCTCCGTGGTCGAAAGTGATCGTATTAAGAAGCCTCCGACTTGTCTGCAAGTTTATCAAATTATTTAAAAAACTTTACGATGTCGAACCCTGAGGAGTGTGAGCTGGATGTGGACGCGATCCTGGCAGAGCTGGGTTCCTGTGGCCGCTACCAGACGACGAAGTTTGCCTACATTCTGCTGCCCATCATGTTCAGCGCGGTGCTGCTGAGTCAGTACATCTTTGCAGCTGGGCCAGTGGATTATAGGTCAGTGATACCATTGTATAAATATCACATCTCATTGACTTCAGTTTAATTCATTTATTCTCACATAGGTATATATAAATAATAATAGGCTTATGACCGTAAAAAAAAACATAAATACAGGGTTATTTCTACTCAATTAGCATACTTTTAGGGGCTTATTCTGCACTTCAAAACTAACAACTTTTGTTCTAGAACTCAAAAAAAAAAATCGGCTGTTCCATACATTTTGTCGCGGGTGAACGATATTTTTCTATGGAACAACAATTTTTTTTTGTGTTCTGAGAAAAGTCGTAGAACAAAAGTTGTCAGTTTTGATGTGCAAAATAAGCCCCTCAAAAGAATGCTAATTGATTAGAAATAACCCTGTATAAAATAAATAATTATTTTTTTGTCGAATATGTAGATTATGCTATTGCAGAGCAACGTCCGCAACTTTATTTTTCATTGAAATTATTCTATTTAGGTTGCCTGGAAGAAATCGCTACAGGTAATAAGGCCATCCATTATTCTACCGGACTGTTGTTTGTTATATTCTATTTTAGGCTATTCGGTGTGAAAAAAAAGTTATATACATATTGTATTGTAGATACGACGAACTAGGATAGTTAAATCCTTACATAGTATAAAATAAAGTCGCTATTTTTGTCTGTTTGTTTGTCTGTATGCTTAAATCTTTAAAACTACGCAACGGATTGATGCGGTTTTTTTTAATGGATAGAGTGATTCAAGAGGAAGGTTTATATGTATAATACACCTGTGCGAAGCCGGGACGGGTCGTCTAGTATAACAATATATAACAAATTATAATTATTTGTCGCAAAAATGGCAAAACCGCCTTCCATCGTGTACAAAATTCGAATATTTCGCTCGAATTGTTTACGTTATTGTTGATTTTTCAGATAGCTAGGCGAATGTCATAAGCAAAGAGAGGCCTATGCATAGCAGTGTTTATCACAGCTGATGATGAAAAATAATACTTATAAAAATCTCGATAAGTGAGAATCAGACCGCTAACCCACGGAGAGAGAAAGTATTCCTCTGCCTTTTTCTCGTTTGCAAGAGCGAGCGTGAACCAAATCCCAGAGTGTGGTAGATATTATGACCCTATTCGAGCTAACGAGATAATCGCGGGGTCAGCTGAGACTTGATAGGTCGGTACCTATTTACAATGATCTAAGTATTTTGAACATTTTAGAAGCACTATACACTGAGGTGTATGTACCTATACATTGAACTAATGCTACCTATATGAATACCATACCATAGTATCACAGTGATGTGATAATTTTCTTCCTTTCTTTGGCTTATTTTCATTTTGCTTGTCTGGACTAGCTCAATATTGTTTTTTTTTTTCAATCCACGTAACGTCACCTGCCGGCTCCACCGGAAGACCAGCGCTGGTTGGTTCCTAACCAGCATACGCTGAAGTGAAACTGGTTTTTGATAGAAATATAGACTGAATTACTTTTGCATAATTATTTAGTTTTAATATTTATTATGTTGTACATACTATATGTTATGTGTTTTGTTCTGTATTTTTGTCACAATAAAAAGCTGTCTATGTCTATATTATTATTTTAAATGGGCAGGACTCAATAGGCCAAATTATGAAAACGCAATCGTAATTATAATAGCTAATTACAATATTTCTGTTTCTTTTTCACTTTAGGCATTCGATAGAGAGAAAACTTTTTACGATGTTGTTAAATTTCGATGCCGCCTTCATAATTGGGTCTAGTGTATTAACAAATTAGAATAAATCTACGGCTACTACAACACAACAAGCAATTCGATTATTATAATTGAAATCATTACTAGTAACTTTAACATTTTGTACACCCCACTGAGCGCACCCTCCGAAGTGTATCCGATAAAAGGCCGATAAACACGCCACCTTACGTCGATGCTCGAGACTTTGCAGCTGCGACTTAGTCAAGGTGTCGTTGTCAATCAGCCTCCTGGCTCGCCTCTCAATCGACTCCAGAGCCTCCAGCTGATATTTGGCAGAGCCATCGCAAAGGTGAGAGCAGTATTCCATACAAGACCTGACTTGTGCTTTATAAAGACTTTACTATTACTCTTTTACTTTACTACTCTTTTATTGTAATAATTTCGATTGTGTGAACAATAAAGCGTTTCTATTCTACTACTATAAGACTATGGAAACTAAAACTTAAACTTGCTATATATAATTTCCTTTAAGTATTTTGATGCTTAAAGGAAATTATTAACTTCGAGCAAATATCAATAGAGTCACAATCGTGCAAAAAATGTGTCCCAGCCAAAACTCTGGTGGGCAGGCTTTTTTGTTAGTATTAGGGCAATTGCAAGCCGACTACAACGTCGCGCGATTCCAAAGTGCTCGGTTACAAGCACTAATTCGGTGACATAACGTCAAGATTCGAAAAAACGGGTTATTGTGAATTTAATGTAAATATCTATCTAAGTCAGTATGTCTGACGGCGCTCGGACATTGTTTTACTACTTTCATTTAGAGACGGTGGCTTTGTAGATATTTGCTCGAAGTTTACAACGGAATTACAATTTTCGAAGAAAAAAAATACACAACACAGATTAACCACTCCGAAGTAACTCTGCGGTTATTGATAACACGAATACCTACTAGTTACCTACATTGGACTAATATCTGTACTAGCCTTTTTAATAGTCCACTGCAGGACGTAGGCCTACCCACGAAGGGTGATTGGACTAATATCTGTTCGTACTAACTGAAATATCGAATAAATATCAGCAGCTAGGTGCATGAAAGGACACACACAGTAGGCGAGCCAAATTATTATGCCAATATTTTAATATCTCCGATCTTTGATTGGGCCTTAGATAAAGCCACTTATATAATGTTATAAAATACGCACATGCAGATTGTAGAATGCGTGTCGTTATCAGTGATTGTATAATTCTGTGCTTCCTGTGATGGGTGATCTAAGTCGAGTTATACCCTTTTTACAAGCTTTTTATTTAACTTGCAATGGATGTAAGTTCGGATGGAATCTTGCAAGTTCAATTTGACAAACTTCCCGGTTTTCGATTGAGCTGAAATTTTGCAGTCGTATTTATATCGCGTGACAATGCAATGATATGGTACCGTGGAGCTGATCTGATGATGGAGTCGGAAGGTGGCCATAGGAACTCCTGTACTAAACAAAATAGACCCATCGTGTTTGGGCTCGTTTTACTTGTCTTGGTTAGCACCTGCATATCCAGGATCTCAAAAGCTTGTATTTAAAATGTTATATTTTGTAATAATTTATTGAGATTTTAACAGAAAAGCTGAAAAGAAAAAAAAATGCGCTTTTTGGTCTAACTTACGTATTTCTATCTGATTTAGTTTCGGAGATAATTTGGTGCAATGTGATAATAAGTGTCAGGATTTTGGCAAGAAACCGTGAATATAGATATAACATAGAATAATAACGCCGTTATTATTCTATGAGATATAATATGTCAAGTTGTAACCCCTCATAGTGATTAGTTAACAATGTTTTTTTCGTGATTTGTGGTATAGCAGTAATATACTTTTTTACATAATATTTTTCGGTAAGTATATTTCTTAAAAACATAATAGATGCAACATAATTATATAGTTAATAATATTTGTATCACTTATCACATAATTTAAAGGAAAAATAAAAATAATAAGCTACTTACATCTTTTAGGCACAGATTTCAGGAAAAATTAAAATACAAAGTGAAAGTATGGTGAAAGTGTATTTTTTTAGATTTTTTTTTGAGTTTTGACAGAAGTCGCAGAACAAAAGTTGTCAGTTTTGATGTACAGAATAAGTCCCTAAAAGGATGCTAATTGATTAGAAATAACCCTGTAAAAAGAATCATGGAAAAGGGACATGGGCGATTCGCCCCGCGGTGCGAACCTCTTGCCGGGCGAAACGCCACAATACCCTACAGAATAAGGCCCTAAAAGAATGCAAATTGATTAGAAATAACCCTGTAAACAAAAGTCTTAAGTCTATGGTCATTTATATCGGATCAATGGTATTAAATCTCATATCTTTAATCTTACTATAATAAACGTAGGTAAATATAGTTTCGTCATAGACTCACTTATCAAAAAACCAGAAAATACAGGCAGCTGATTGCTGATATGCCTAGACACAAACACAAGTTATCTATTAGTAATGTGACCTAGATCCGGCAGGTGTTGTTTTTTTTTTTTTTTTAATTAAAATATCGTTTTTTTTTTAAACCTAGATCTTAATCATGATGCTATCTTCGCAAATCATATAACTAAATAGATAAATACCTAGAGCTGGACACTATTATGTATTACCTTACTCCGGTGCCTGGGTGCGGTAATTTATTTTGTTTTATTTTTTTTCACTCAGTACTTTTTTAAATAATTAGTGTACATCGTATACACGCACGGATTTTTTTTTTATTTTTTTTTGAATAGGTTTGCGTTTGACTACACACTGCCTGATGTTAAGCAGATATGCGGTCTAGGATGTAACACGCTTACTTAGAAGATACCTATTTACTCGGGATTTGAGCCTAAACTAAGCAAAGCTTGTGATAATATATTAATATGGCTGCCAGAGACTGATATACTACATATACATATTTTAAATACCTACATACTTGGATAGATAGTACCTTAATAACATCCAGACACAGAGCAAACACCTATATTCATCACAAAAATGCTTGCCCTGGGTGGGGATCGAACCCACGCCTCTTTGATCCAGAAGTCAGGGTCACTGACCACTGAGCCACCGAGGTAGTCGAAAGTAAAAAGTGATCATAAATACATGGCCTACACACATAAGGTTAGAGTTTTTAGTCCTTCAGGCGGCCTAAAAACTCTGACACCAGGGCTAGCCACCCGGCCTATACGAACTTACCTACTTACAAGGTTACCTGATTTTTGCCAAGGTATTTTGCTATTTTGTAGTTGTTTTCAACGTTTAGATGCGTTCAGCCATGTCAGAGGACTTTAGGCGGCTTAAAAACTCTGAAACCAGTAGGGCAATTCTGTTAGCCGATATCTTTACTGAAGTGATACGTTCTTGAACCTCTCTCGTTTTTCTGACAGTTCCGACAGCTCAAAACTGTCAGAAAAACGAGATAGGTTCAAGAACGTGTCACCTTAGTAACGAGATTGGTTGACAGAATTGCCCCGCTGGACTACTTAGCCACACTCAAGTTTTACGAACATAGGTTTTTACTTTATTTACGAGGCACGATACATTTTTGAATTGTTTGTAATAAAAATAACTCTTGAGTAAGTAGAGTAGGTAAGTATAAATGTATACTGAATAATAAAAAATAATAAATAATTAATTTAATCGTAGTTTAAAATCGTATTTAAAGAGAAAGAAAATTAGATTTAGATTAATTTTAGTGTCCTCTTGTAAAGCCTTTAGTTATAAGCAATATTGTTCAAATCATTTAAAAAAAAATGTAAATCTTAAAAAGCACAGACCCTGGAGCCTGTGGAGTGTAACTTTCAGATAAAAAAAAAAAATGTATAAGTACTGAAACACTTAATATTTACTTGCAATAAAATACTCGACTTTGATTGCGATCCTTTATTCCACTTGAGTCTTTTTAGGTGAATGTCGAACTGAAGATTCTCACACTCTTTATCAGTATTTCTCAACATGCTTGATCACTTGAGTGCCTAGTAATCTTCTACTCAGGCTCGAGAATATGTTTAGGTCAGACTAGAGAAAATATACGACTCATACCTCGTACGAACAGCCAGAGTGTACAGGTTCCAGGAACGCTTTGCCTAGATCTGTCTTCCCGCTAAAGTACAACGTGAGTGTCTTCAAATCCCGAGTATATAGGTATCTTCTAGCCGAGTAAATAGGTATCTTCCAGGTAAGCGTGCTACAACCTAGACCGCATATCTGCTCAACATCAGGCAGTATCTAGTCAAACGCAAACCTATACGGAATAAAAAAAATATCCCAGTCAGACTCAAAAATGTACAATTTAGGCTTGAAAAGTGACTAATTTAGGCTCCAGAAAATGTCAGTCTAGTTAGAAAAATGTCCAATTTAGGCTTGAGAAAATGTTTAAGTGGCTTGAGAAAATGGTCAAGTCAAGCTCGAAAAAATGTCCAATTTTTTCTCGAGAAAATGTGTAAATCTAGATCGAAAAATGTCCAGATTAGGCTCAATTCAATTCAATTCATTTATTCTCAAATATAGGTACAGCACTGTACACTTATGAATGTCAACATTTACAAAAAATAGTCAAATAAATTACATAACACAAAACAATTTAAAATTATACTACAACAAAACAATAAAAATTCAATCAATCGAAAATCACAATAATAATATGGTATATAAGTCAATCAAAAGTCAATTCGCGCAGCGAATCCCTGTCAGAAATATAATCCTTGATACTATACTTAGTATGCTTTTTCCATTAGGATTTTTTTAATTACATTTTTAAACATTGTGTCGTTCATATTTGTTACTTTATCGGGCAGTAAGTTATAGAAGATAATGCTATTTTTCACAAACGATTTGGCAGTTTTCGTTAATCTAGTCTCAGGCAGAACAAGTTTAGACCTGTTCCTTGTCATATAGGCTCAAATAAATGCTCTAGTCAGACTCGAAAGATGTTCCATTTAAGCTCGATTGAATGTCCAATTTAGGCGAGAGAAAATGTTTAAGTCAGGCTAGAGAAAATGTCTTAGTGAGACTCAAAAAATGACCAATTTAGGATGCAAAAATGTCCTATTCAGGCTCGAAAAATGTCCAATTTAGGATTCAAAAATGTCCTAGTCAGGCTCGAAAAATGTTCAATTTAGGCTCGAAAAAATCTCCTGGTCAGGCTCAAAAAATATCCTAGAAAGGAATGTCCAGCCGTGGCCGGCTGATATGATGATGAAGATTATAACGCCACGATACTTCTTGTTTTCTCTAGAAGGTATCTGAAGGTTTCCTTTGTGGTGCACAATTAGAAAATTTTCCTCAACACGAGGCACAGAGCAATGGTGGCATCCTTCATGGGGGCCACCGGAACCATACACGGCTATGGTAATACGGCAGGAAAATTACTAGCTGAGCCTATTTGGCATTGAGATACTCGTAATGTAACTGACCTATGTAAATATATTGCAATTATTTTGCTGACGCTTGAAGTATTTCCGTGTTAGGTATGTTATTTAAATATTCTAAATTTTTTCGAGTTTGTCAAAAGATTATGACAAAAAATAAGGTTGAAATGTGAACTTGAGTAAAATAGTAAAGGACTATTAACCCGAAAATAACAAAAAAATCGGCAGTTCTATACGATATAATTCAATAAAATTAAATATACTTAAAATAATTATTAAGGGATACAAAAAGCGAAATACCTAATTGCCTACTCATATTAAATAGCAAACGTTTAAAAATACCCTATCTGCTAATAGATACACCTCCGCTAAAGTTCGGCCGGTCAGAGAATGCGTTCCTGACACGTCATCTTGAAAAAATGTTTTTGGCCGATATCTCGGAAACAATGTACTTAAGGGCAAAAAACATTAAGATCATTATTGTATAAAATAAAATTTCGCATCTTTTGTATCCAGTAAACTTTTTTGTAAAACTTACCGTTTACGATTTATGGACCATTGAATGTTTTAAAATCCATTCAATGAAATTTCATTAAATGGGCCATAAATCGTAAACGGTAAGTTTTACAAAAAAGTTTAATGGAAACAAAAGATGCGAAATTTTATTTTCTACAATAATGATCTTGACGTTTTTTGCCCTTAAGTACATAGTTTCCGAGAGATCGGCCAAAAACATTTTTTCAAGATGACGTGTCAGGAACGCATTCTCTGAACGGCCGAACTGTAATGTCAATAACCTTTATCATTTTACTATGAAATCCTTCACATAAACTCAAAAACCCGACTGCAAAAAGGACAACACAAATAAATAAAATAAAAAATAGGGGACATCTTAGGGCGCGTACACGTAGCGTTAGATTTTACAGGATCGTTTTTGACTGATCCGTCGCTACTGGTAGTAATATTCACACAGCATTTACATCACAAATACTGATCCGATAAAACGGATCAGTATTTCCGTTGTTACTGGATCCGGAATACTGTCATGTGTGTGACCTAGCTTATACAACTACATACGCTAACAACATATATAGGCTAACAACATAGGTAGGTACGTTTAAACGGAACTGTAAAACGGATTGCTGCTTATTTTGTCGGATCGGTATTTTTTACTGGATCAGGAATACTGTGTTCTGTGTGAACTCGCTCATACAACTGCATACGCTAACAGCAAAACGGACCTGTAAAACGGACGTTCTATGTGTACGAGCCCTTACAGGCTTACACATTGTCTCTGATCTGACCCCAAATAAAGCACAGCTTGTCATATGGCTGCCAGAGAATGGTCTAATACATTAAACAATAGTAATAGTAATAATTTATTGGCCTTATAATATAACATTCCGTCACATTAGGCAAGTCATTTTACAATTACTCTTAACAATAGTACTTACATAACCAAACATAATACACCAACTGATTAATAAATATCACTGGATAGTCATTTTTTATTGGAAGTTCGTAAACAGCCTTATGCCTAAAACTTACACTGGTTGAATAACACATTTTTTCCGTAATTACAAGCATAACGCCTAAAAACGAACCTAACTTACATAGAAAATGAACTAATAGTTAACCTGTTTTACAAATATTAAACATAAAAAAGCTACAATTTTAAAAAAAACAATTTAAAAAAAAACCTAATCATGAATAATAATTAAACATAATCAATAGAATTATTATTTATTTGTATTGTAGAACGAATACTTTGTCAAGCGCAATCAATTTTTAAATAAATACTTAGATAGTACAGATAATTACTGATAAGAACCAAATACAGAGCAATCACCTATGTTCATCACATAAATGTTTGCCCTGGGTGGAAATCGATCCTACGTCTCATTGACCCAGTAGTCAGGGTCACTGTAACCACTGAGTCACCGAGGCAGTCAAACAATTCGAAAGTAAGGCACTAAAAAAGCGAAACCTCAAATATAACCTATTTTAACGCTATGAATAATTTTTTAATCCAGTTTTGTATGCCTAATAAACTTAAACATGCTAAATTTAATTTACTAAAAATATATTGATGTCTTATTTAGGTAGGTAGGTACAATATTGCGCCAAAAATCCGCCATTTATTATTTAAATTCAAAAACCTATCTCGTTTGGAAGATACGAAGATACAAAAATATATGCAATCATACATACAAGACATGTACGATAAACATAACCCTTCCTTAGTAGTTGGATAAATAGCATAAATAGAAACCATCGACTTGGCATTTATGACAGAAACAGAAAAAAAGTTCTCTCTAGTCTAAAGAATTTCGTCATCCTTACTATATTTAATATTATAAATCCGAAAAGTTTGTTGGTTTGTTGGTTTGTTACTCTATCACGCACCAACGGAGCAACGGATTGACTTGATTTTTGGCATGGACATAGTTTAAAAGACGGAAGGAGCTTTAGGATACTTTTTATCCCGAAAAATTGCATAATTCCTGTAGGACAGGACAAAAACCATCGAAAGCGAAACTGTCGCCACTATCACAAAGACGCTAAGTGATTAATTCCTCTATGACGCTAATATGGACTGACGAAACGTCACAGCCAAACGTAATTAGATGACAGGTGACATTGTCTGCAAACTTTTATAAATCACAGGTAGCATGACAAGGGGACAAATTGTTTTTCCACCATTATATCTCCTTGAAGAGGAAATAAAGTATGGATTGAAAATGACAACTGACATTAAAATTGGATAAAATGTTATTTTCCCTCTGCATGCTACATGTTACTATGACGTTTAATACCAGGCCGTCATTTTGTCTGACATTAAAAATATTTTTTTTTCAAACGGTTTTTATTTATTAAATCTTCTATCATTAGAGGTTTAACATGTTTCTTTATTCTACCTTTATGGTACAGAATCATCATACTTTAATATTTTCAATCCGAAAAGTTTGTTGGTTTGTTCCTCTTTGACGCAGCAACGGAGCAAAAGATTGACCTGATTTTTGGTATGGATACCTATGGTTTAAAAGACAGAAAGTGATAATAGGATACTTTTTTATCTCGAGAAAATTCGTGATTCCCATGGGATAGAACAATAACTGTTTCTCAGCAATGGAGCAACGGATTGACTTGATTTTTGGGGTGGGCATAGTTTGGAAGACGGAAAGTGATAGGATACTTTCCATCCCGAAAAAATTGTGGTTCCCGTAGGACTTAACAATAAACTTTTCTCAGCAACGAAGCAACTTGCCTTGGCTTATTGCATGAATATAGTTTGAAAGACGAAAAGTGACATAGGCCACTTTTTATCGCAAAAACTTCAACAGTTCCCGTAGGATAGGATAATAATCGGCCAAGTGCGAGTCGGACTCGCGCACGAAGGGTTCCGTGCCGTATGGGAGCCCCATTCCTCTTGCCGTTATTAACAGCGAGCAAAAAATCTCCTAAAAATCACGTTTGTTGTATGGGAGCCCCCCTTAAATATTTATTTTATTATATTTTTAGTATTTGTTGTTATAGCGGCAACAGAAATACATCATCTGTGAAAATTTCAGCTGCCTAGCTATCACGGTTCATGAGATACAGCCCGGTGACAGACAGACAGACGGACAGACGGACATCGAAGTCTTAGTAATAGGGTCCCGTTTTTACCCTTTGGGTACGGAACCCTACAAACTAAGTGAGCGGGCTGCGGTAGCAGCCGTCTAAGCGCCAGAAATAACCTGTCATGGCAAGTTTAGGACGTTCCTACATTTTTCGCACTCCTTCGCGGCACTCAACAGCGCTAACCCAGACTCGGGCTCCATAACGGAGCTTGCACTCTCGCCATAATGACGGAGTGTTTCGGAGCACAAGACACATCGTCATCCACCACTCGGGACTAACCAGTACTGAACGTCAGACAGCATTCCAACGCCCTGGTCCCAGTGCAGCGGGTCAGTCATAGTAGCCCAGCGCCTGCCTCTTCAACTGCAGAGGGCAGTGAGAACGGCCATCGCGATACCGACACCTCTCTTCCCCTGCAGCCCCACTGCGTCTGCCAACACGTTGACGGCCTAGCGCAAGGTGGCGGCACCCACACCACCAGTTCCATATATCCCACCGCGGCCCCTAATCCTCGGCTGTCATATCAGAGTCCAGGAAGCCGCCTTGCTTTATGAAACTAAGAAAGGTTATTCCCAGCAAGTAACTGGAGATAGACAGACAGAAAAGTTGGTCCCTTATATTAAGAAGCCACACTCAGCGCAGCAGGAGGAGCTGGAGTTCATATGCCTGGCAGACGGAGCAGCACTAGAGCAAAATCTTAACCGAGAAGTTAACATATTTACAGACGGCAGCAAAATTAAAGGGAAAGTCGGGGCGGCATTATCCATTTGGGATGATGCCGCTGAGATCAGTACCCGCAAGCTGAAATTGGCCGATTGTTGCTCCGTGTACCAGACCGAGTTATTGGCACTTCTTGAGGCTACCGAAAAAGCAAAAACTTTTGTGACTCCAGGTCTGCACTGGAAACGGTAGTTGGCGTATCTTCCCTCCATCCCTTAGCAGTAATTTCAAAGCTAACATAAATTTACTACACGCACAAAATAAAATAGTGAAACTTTATTGGATTAAAGCGCACGCGGGGATGGAGGGAAATGAGAGAGCGGACCAGCTAGCAAAGGAAACAGCACTGCACTCGAAGTGCAGACCTATTTACGATAACTGCCCCGTTTCATTCGTTAAGCGAGAAATCCGAAAGGCCTCTCTTGACGAGTGGAACCGGCGGTATCAGGATGGACACACAGCGGCGGTAACCAAAACATATTTTCCGGATGCAAGGGCGGCATACAAGATCGTAAGAGAAAGTACCAGTAGGAATCATAACTCAAGTGCTGACGGGGCATGGTGGGTTTCCCCAATACTTACATCGATTTAAGTTGAGGGAAAGCCCATCGTGCATCTGTGAAGCCACAAAAGAGGAGACTCCACTGCACATAATCTTGGAATGCCCAGTTTATGGAAAGCGGAGATTTGATTTAGGTTGTATATACACTCCAACCGTAACTTAACCAACAAAAGCATTCCTCTAAGGTATTTTGATATTTGCCGGTTAGGTTAGGTTAGGTTAGGTTTCGCAGCCGACCCCCCCGAGTGGGTTCCCGCCTTGTCGTGGCGGGGGGGCTTAGTAGCCAGGTCTCGCCAGCCTGGTGAACAAAGAGGAACCCGAGGTGGGGCCGGCCTCTCCGGGTCTTGGGCCTCGACAAGCCCGTGCGGAGGCTGGCCAGTAGGTCGCTAGTCGACTGAGGTGGACTGCGGTGTCGCGCTTGTCGCGATGCCGCGGCCGAGCCCATCGAGGCGGGGGCGGCGACGGGGGGAGTGTGCCGCTGTCTATCCGTCCTGCCAGCGGCCCTAACGGGTGCCGCCAACGTGTTGGCGGAGGCGGTGGGGCTGCAGGGGAAGAGGAGTGTCGGTATCGCGACGGCCGTTCTCCCTATCCTCTGCAGCCGTAGTGGCAGGCGCGGGGCCACTTTAATTGACCCGTTGCATCGGGACCAGGGCTGTCGGACACGGGTGCTGTCTGACGCCCAGTGCTGGTTGGTCCTAGGTGGTGGATGACGATGTGTCTGGTGTTCGGCACATCGTTATTCTGGCGGGAGCCGAAGCTCCGTGGTGGGGCCCGAGTTGGGCCAGCGCTGTCGGGTGCCGCGGAGGAGTGCGCAAGCGTGCCCGTAGCCCCGACACCAAGCGCAGTGGCGGAACACCCAGGGGTTTTGGTGGGTATACTGTCCAGTCGGCAGGACTCCCACATAACCACCCGCCTGCCCTCGAGGTGCGGTGGTATCTATAAAAGATTTCCCCTGGTAAAAAAAAAAAAAAAAAAAAAAAGGTTTCGCAGCCGACATAAACATAAGCCAAAATCAAAATATAACGCGGGCGAAGCCGCGGGTAAAAGCTAGTCGTTTATAAATTAAATAATCGGCCAAGTGCGAGTCGGACCCTCGCACGACCGGTTGCGTACAGTATGCGGAAACCCCTTAATATTTTTTTTTCAAGTTTAATTATTCTGTGTAAATAAATTATTCATCGTAAAAAAAAATATTTATTTTTGAAGGGAATATACAATTTAATATTATGTGAATATTTCAAGAATCTTCTTGTTGTCGTTAATATTGAGCAAAAAAATAACTGTTGTTGTATGGGAGCCCCCTTGAATATTTATTTTAATTAATTTATTTGTTTTTGAAATTCTGTGAATATTGCAAGCATCTACCTGTCACCTTTATTAATATCGACCGAAAAACGGATAAAAATTCAGGTTTGTTATATGGGAGTCCCCCTTATTTTTTTTTCTGGTTTTAGTATTGGTTGTTATAGTGGCAACAGAAATACATCATCTGTGAAAATTTCAACGTTCTAACTATCTAACTATCACCGTTCATGAGATACAGCCTGGTGACAGACAGACAGCGGAGTCTTAGTAATAGGGTCCCGTTTTTACCCTTTGGGTACGGTACCCTAATATTAAATCACCGATACCTATAATGATATCCATATTACAAAAACTCATTTGCGATGAGACGTGCAGTCCGATGATGGAAAGCGCTGCGATATCAGTGATAACCAGACGCCAAGCAACCGCGGCGCGCGCTTGTCGTCCGCATCCGAACTTCTGTCATCCATCGCGATCGACCCAGCCATGCCGAGACGTAAGGAGGAACCTCTGGACCTGGACTCCATCCTGGTGGAGCTGGGATCCTTCGGCCGCTACCAGATGATGACCTACGCTTTCATCCAGCTCCCTATCATGTTCAGTGCCATATTCGCGAGTCAGTATATTTTTGCGGCAGGAGCTGTCGAGTATAGGTGAGTGATACATTGATAGTGTCGTGACGATTTGTTTTGTTTGTTTATTAATTACAAATAAATTTAATTTTCTTTTCTATAATTATCGCTATTTTTTGTGGTTTATTTGCGAATTATTTATAAGTACAAGTCTTTGTTTTGTAAAGTGCAGTGACTTAAGTCATCAGTTTGAAAATCTTTTGCTTAAAAATTGTTCGCGAAACGGCATTAACGTTAGATCTTAAATTAAGCAGTTGGATTAACAGCGGGCCCCAAACTCGGCTAAGCCGGTCTCTTGGTGACCCTTTCCAAATTAATTACCATGATCTGAATTTGCGCGTTATTAGACTTATCATACCATATCAAAACTTGAGCTAAATAATTTTAAATGATTATTTAATTATTGTCAGCTTCAAAATAACTTCTACTGTAGCATCAACTCAGAAATTGCCATAAAATCAGCTGTTTCGTAGATTTTGTCCAGAGTATTCAAATTAAGTTTTTACATAGGACTTAGCCTAGCTGTTTGTTTCTTGGTGGAGTTGGTCCATAGTATTAGCATTAAACGTTATTCATAATGATGACTAATAGGTACAATACATCTACTTTACACTACCAAAGAACACTTGTATTTTGTTTGTGCCTCATTATCGTTAGTGAATTTGAATTTTGATGTTATGGCACACTTCTGCAATATTATGTCAAGGAATGTTTGTAAATGAGTTCATTAATTACACGAGTGTCTTGAACCGTAACGTTGTATTGAAATTGTGGACAAAAATGTTTCTTTATCACTGAGTAGGAAATTACTTTAGGATTTTTGCGGAAACGAACACTTCCTGTACGAATTTGTTGATCTTCTGTTTACTTACTACTTGTACGTTCAAATAAAATAAAAATCTCTGATGTTTACGTTTGAAAAACAGAGCAAGAACAAATAGATGCCAAAGTGAAATGATAATAAGTTTGCACAATTTATTTCATCGCAATTCTTTGCGTGATTTTCCGACGGTCCCAAATCGGTTCAATAAGTGCTATTCAAAAATATTTTTTGTAATCGCATACTATGCTATCCCGTTCGCTCTAACATGGATTTTCAATACTCGTTCCTGCTTTTACTTGGTATTATGAATTTTTGACAATTTACGAATACGTCCCAATAAAAATAGAGCCTTTGCTGGGGTTAAGGGGTTATCCACAAATAACACCATATAAACTTATAAACTAGGTACAAGTAGCCGCACGTAAGTTTAGCGCTGAGGGTACTGTGGAGGGGATGGCTGCGCACGTTGACCGCCATACTAAACTCATGCGCAGCCTTCCCCTCCACACTTCGTTCAGCGTTGAATACCTATGGTTTAAAAGACAGAAAGTGATAATAGGATACTTTTTTATCTCGAGAAAATTCGTGATTCCCATGGGATAGAACAATAACTGTTTCTCAGCAATGGAGCAACGGATTGACTTGATATTTGGGGTGGGCATAGTTTGGAAGACGGAAGGAGCTTTAGGATACTTTTTATCCCGAAAAATTGCATAATTCCTGTAGGACAGGACAAAAACCATCGAAAGCGAAACTGTCGCCACTATCACAAAGACGCTAAGTGATTAATTCCTCTATGACGCTAATATGGACTGACGAAACGTCACAGCCAAACGTAATTAGATGACAGGTGACATTGTCTGCAAACTTTTATAAATCACAGGTAGCATGACAAGGGGACAAATTGTTTTTCCACCATTATATCTCCTTGAAGAGGAAATAAAGTATGGATTGAAAATGACAACTGACATTAAAATTGGATAAAATGTTATTTTCCCTCTGCATGCTACATGTTACTATGACGTTCAATACCAGGCCGTCATTTTGTCTGACATTAAAAATATTTTTTTTTCAAACGGTTTTTATTTATTAAATCTTCTATCATTAGAGGTTTAACATGTTTCTTTATTCTACCTTTATGGTACAGAATCATCATACTTTAATATTTTCAATCCGAAAAGTTTGTTGGTTTGTTCCTCTTTGACGCAGCAACGGAGCAAAAGATTGACCTGATTTTTGGTATGGATACCTATGGTTTAAAAGACAGAAAGTGATAATAGGATACTTTTTTATCTCGAGAAAATTCGTGATTCCCATGGGATAGAACAATAACTGTTTCTCAGCAATGGAGCAACGGATTGACTTGATTTTTGGGGTGGGCATAGTTTGGAAGACGGAAAGTGACATAGGATACTTTCCATCCCGAAAAAATTGTGGTTCCCGTAGGACTTAACAATAAACTTTTCTCAGCAACGAAGCAACTTGCCTTGGCTTATTGCATGAATATAGTTTGAAAGACGAAAAGTGACATAGGCCACTTTTTATCGCAAAAACTTCAACAGTTCCCGTAGGATAGGATAATAATCGGCCAAGTGCGAGTCGGACTCGCGCACGAAGGGTTCCGTGCCGTATGGGAGCCCCATTCCTCTTGCCGTTATTAACAGCGAGCAAAAAATCTCCTAAAAATCACGTTTGTTGTATGGGAGCCCCCCTTAAATATTTATTTTATTATATTTTTAGTATTTGTTGTTATAGCGGCAACAGAAATACATCATCTGTGAAAATTTCAGCTGCCTAGCTATCACGGTTCATGAGATACAGCCCGGTGACAGACAGACAGACGGACAGACGGACATCGAAGTCTTAGTAATAGGGTCCCGTTTTTACCCTTTGGGTACGGAACCCTACAAACTAAGTGAGCGGGCTGCGGTAGCAGCCGTCTAAGCGCCAGAAATAACCTGTCATGGCAAGTTTAGGACGTTCCTACATTTTTCGCACTCCTTCGCGGCACTCAACAGCGCTAACCCAGACTCGGGCTCCATAACGGAGCTTGCACTCTCGCCATAATGACGGAGTGTTTCGGAGCACAAGACACATCGTCATCCACCACTCGGGACTAACCAGTACTGAACGTCAGACAGCATTCCAACGCCCTGGTCCCAGTGCAGCGGGTCAGTCATAGTAGCCCAGCGCCTGCCTCTTCAACTGCAGAGGGCAGTGAGAACGGCCATCGCGATACCGACACCTCTCTTCCCCTGCAGCCCCACTGCGTCTGCCAACACGTTGACGGCCTAGCGCAAGGTGGCGGCACCCACACCACCAGTTCCATATATCCCACCGCGGCCCCTAATCCTCGGCTGTCATATCAGAGTCCAGGAAGCCGCCTTGCTTTATGAAACTAAGAAAGGTTATTCCCAGCAAGTAACTGGAGATAGACAGACAGAAAAGTTGGTCCCTTATATTAAGAAGCCACACTCAGCGCAGCAGGAGGAGCTGGAGTTCATATGCCTGGCAGACGGAGCAGCACTAGAGCAAAATCTTAACCGAGAAGTTAACATATTTACAGACGGCAGCAAAATTAAAGGGAAAGTCGGGGCGGCATTATCCATTTGGGATGATGCCGCTGAGATCAGTACCCGCAAGCTGAAATTGGCCGATTGTTGCTCCGTGTACCAGACCGAGTTATTGGCACTTCTTGAGGCTACCGAAAAAGCAAAAACTTTTGTGACTCCAGGTCTGCACTGGAAACGGTAGTTGGCGTATCTTCCCTCCATCCCTTAGCAGTAATTTCAAAGCTAACATAAATTTACTACACGCACAAAATAAAATAGTGAAACTTTATTGGATTAAAGCGCACGCGGGGATGGAGGGAAATGAGAGAGCGGACCAGCTAGCAAAGGAAACAGCACTGCACTCGAAGTGCAGACCTATTTACGATAACTGCCCCGTTTCATTCGTTAAGCGAGAAATCCGAAAGGCCTCTCTTGACGAGTGGAACCGGCGGTATCAGGATGGACACACAGCGGCGGTAACCAAAACATATTTTCCGGATGCAAGGGCGGCATACAAGATCGTAAGAGAAAGTACCAGTAGGAATCATAACTCAAGTGCTGACGGGGCATGGTGGGTTTCCCCAATACTTACATCGATTTAAGTTGAGGGAAAGCCCATCGTGCATCTGTGAAGCCACAAAAGAGGAGACTCCACTGCACATAATCTTGGAATGCCCAGTTTATGGAAAGCGGAGATTTGATTTAGGTTGTATATACACTCCAACCGTAACTTAACCAACAAAAGCATTCCTCTAAGGTATTTTGATATTTGCCGGTTAGGTTAGGTTAGGTTAGGTTTCGCAGCCGACCCCCCCGAGTGGGTTCCCGCCTTGTCGTGGCGGGGGGGCTTAGTAGCCAGGTCTCGCCAGCCTGGTGAACAAAGAGGAACCCGAGGTGGGGCCGGCCTCTCCGGGTCTTGGGCCTCGACAAGCCCGTGCGGAGGCTGGCCAGTAGGTCGCTAGTCGACTGAGGTGGACTGCGGTGTCGCGCTTGTCGCGATGCCGCGGCCGAGCCCATCGAGGCGGGGGCGGCGACGGGGGGAGTGTGCCGCTGTCTATCCGTCCTGCCAGCGGCCCTAACGGGTGCCGCCAACGTGTTGGCGGAGGCGGTGGGGCTGCAGGGGAAGAGGAGTGTCGGTATCGCGACGGCCGTTCTCCCTATCCTCTGCAGCCGTAGTGGCAGGCGCGGGGCCACTTTAATTGACCCGTTGCATCGGGACCAGGGCTGTCGGACACGGGTGCTGTCTGACGCCCAGTGCTGGTTGGTCCTAGGTGGTGGATGACGATGTGTCTGGTGTTCGGCACATCGTTATTCTGGCGGGAGCCGAAGCTCCGTGGTGGGGCCCGAGTTGGGCCAGCGCTGTCGGGTGCCGCGGAGGAGTGCGCAAGCGTGCCCGTAGCCCCGACACCAAGCGCAGTGGCGGAACACCCAGGGGTTTTGGTGGGTATACTGTCCAGTCGGCAGGACTCCCACATAACCACCCGCCTGCCCTCGAGGTGCGGTGGTATCTATAAAAGATTTCCCCTGGTAAAAAAAAAAAAAAAAAAAAAAAAGGTTTCGCAGCCGACATAAACATAAGCCAAAATCAAAATATAACGCGGGCGAAGCCGCGGGTAAAAGCTAGTCGTTTATAAATTAAATAATCGGCCAAGTGCGAGTCGGACCCTCGCACGACCGGTTGCGTACAGTATGCGGAAACCCCTTAATATTTTTTTTTCAAGTTTAATTATTCTGTGTAAATAAATTATTCATCGTAAAAAAAAAATATTTATTTTTGAAGGGAATATACAATTTAATATTATGTGAATATTTCAAGAATCTTCTTGTTGTCGTTAATATTGAGCAAAAAAATAACTGTTGTTGTATGGGAGCCCCCTTGAATATTTATTTTAATTAATTTATTTGTTTTTGAAATTCTGTGAATATTGCAAGCATCTACCTGTCACCTTTATTAATATCGACCGAAAAACGGATAAAAATTCAGGTTTGTTATATGGGAGTCCCCCTTATTTTTTTTTCTGGTTTTAGTATTGGTTGTTATAGTGGCAACAGAAATACATCATCTGTGAAAATTTCAACGTTCTAACTATCTAACTATCACCGTTCATGAGATACAGCCTGGTGACAGACAGACAGCGGAGTCTTAGTAATAGGGTCCCGTTTTTACCCTTTGGGTACGGTACCCTAATATTAAATCACCGATACCTATAATGATATCCATATTACAAAAACTCATTTGCGATGAGACGTGCAGTCCGATGATGGAAAGCGCTGCGATATCAGTGATAACCAGACGCCAAGCAACCGCGGCGCGCGCTTGTCGTCCGCATCCGAACTTCTGTCATCCATCGCGATCGACCCAGCCATGCCGAGACGTAAGGAGGAACCTCTGGACCTGGACTCCATCCTGGTGGAGCTGGGATCCTTCGGCCGCTACCAGATGATGACCTACGCTTTCATCCAGCTCCCTATCATGTTCAGTGCCATATTCGCGAGTCAGTATATTTTTGCGGCAGGAGCTGTCGAGTACAGGTGAGTGATACATTGATAGTGTCGTGACGATTTGTTTTGTTTGTTTATTAATTACAAATAAATTTAATTTTCTTTTCTATAATTATCGCTATTTTTTGTGGTTTATTTGCGAATTATTTATAAGTACAAGTCTTTGTTTTGTAAAGTGCAGTGACTTAAGTCATCAGTTTGAAAATCTTTTGCTTAAAAATTGTTCGCGAAACGGCATTAACGTTAGATCTTAAATTAAGCAGTTGGATTAACAGCGGGCCCCAAACTCGGCTAAGCCGGTCTCTTGGTGACCCTTTCCAAATTAATTACCATGATCTGAATTTGCGCGTTATTAGACTTATCATACCATATCAAAACTTGAGCTAAATAATTTTAAATGATTATTTAATTATTGTCAGCTTCAAAATAACTTCTACTGTAGCATCAACTCAGAAATTGCCATAAAATCAGCTGTTTCGTAGATTTTGTCCAGAGTATTCAAATTAAGTTTTTACATAGGACTTAGCCTAGCTGTTTGTTTCTTGGTGGAGTTGGTCCATAGTATTAGCATTAAACGTTATTCATAATGATGACTAATAGGTACAATACATCTACTTTACACTACCAAAGAACACTTGTATTTTGTTTGTGCCTCATTATCGTTAGTGAATTTGAATTTTGATGTTATGGCACACTTCTGCAATATTATGTCAAGGAATGTTTGTAAATGAGTTCATTAATTACACGAGTGTCTTGAACCGTAACGTTGTATTGAAATTGTGGACAAAAATGTTTCTTTATCACTGAGTAGGAAATTACTTTAGGATTTTTGCGGAAACGAACACTTCCTGTACGAATTTGTTGATCTTCTGTTTACTTACTACTTGTACGTTCAAATAAAATAAAAATCTCTGATGTTTACGTTTGAAAAACAGAGCAAGAACAAATAGATGCCAAAGTGAAATGATAATAAGTTTGCACAATTTATTTCATCGCAATTCTTTGCGTGATTTTCCGACGGTCCCAAATCGGTTCAATAAGTGCTATTCAAAAATATTTTTTGTAATCGCATACTATGCTATCCCGTTCGCTCTAACATGGATTTTCAATACTCGTTCCTGCTTTTACTTGGTATTATGAATTTTTGACAATTTACGAATACGTCCCAATAAAAATAGAGCCTTTCCTGGGGTTAAGGGGTTATCCACAAATAACACCATATAAACTTATAAACTAGGTACAAGTAGCGGCACGTAAGTTTAGCGCTGAGGGTACTGTGGAGGGGATGGCTGCGCACGTTGACCGCCATACTAAACTCATGCGCAGCCTTCCCCTCCACACTTCGTTCAGCGTTGCAACTTACCATTTTGGTTGTCTTTACTTAATTAGGTACATCATTTATTTTGTCGTATCTAATGTAACAATTTGTTGTAATATTTTTTGGCAAGCGACTATAAGTAAATAAATCAACAGAAACATACGAAACAAAAACCTTACCTTCTATCTTCAACTTATCAATAATTAATGTAAGCTAATGCTTTTTTATAAATATAAATTTGTACTCATGTAGAAATAATCCATTTGTACTTAAAACAGATTCATTTTATTCTTACGTCATTTTAGGGTTCCGCCGTACCCAAAGTACGAGCAACGGAACCATAAAACGACGCGACAATGCCGCTATGGGTGTGTATTTTCAAACCACTAGGAATTTGTTTTAATATATAACAAATTATCCCCATGTCGCTAAATATTTTCTTAAAAATTTAAATGAGTTCTTAGTTCCTCATTTAGGAAACCTGTTTTTTTGACTGTTTTTTTGCGTGAAGCCCTACCACAGATGTGTGTATAACGACGCTATTTTTAAGACCCTGATCCTATGTTATCTCATGGGACGCTTTACCCACGGCGTCCCACGAGATCTTAATAAAGAAATTGAGAATAAAGGTAGGCGATGACACTTTCCGACCCTTTAAACTGTATCCTTACAAAAATTCAAGTCGATCCGTTGCTCCGATATTGTGTGAAAGAATAACAAACAAACCAGTACACTTTATTAGTAAGGAAGTAAGGCTAAATAAAGAATTCTACGGGACCTTTCGTCCGCGAACTAGATTCACCCAAATGTAAATTATTTTACGCATTAAACATTTTTCGTAAAATGTATCTCAGCTTATGATAAGAATGAATTATTTATCGTATATCAGTTATGAATAAAATGCTTTCGTCATCATAATTTATATTCGCTGGAGACCTTGACAATCGGTTTTGTTTTATGGGCAAAAGTGCCTTCATTAAATACAACAAAATACAATACTATTTTATATGCTAAAGCTAAATACACTATTACTACATAAAAAGCAATGGGATCATCCAAAGACCCTTGAAGATCTGAAGATAATCCAAATTCTCAAGCCCACTGCCAGTTGGCAGCATGCCCAGCATGCTGGCTGCTTTGCCACGCAAAATGGCAATGCTTATGCGTTGAGCCAGCATTTTGGTCACGCGTCGCGTCCACCAGACGCTCAGTAACAATGGCAGTGAGCAGGACGCAGCATGGTCAGCATGACTTGGAGTTACCTGCAGTTGTTTACTGGTACGTACCAGCGAGCGCTGCGTTGGACGTCCACCCTCAGGGTGGACTGACGACCTTTTTATTGACTATCGATAAAACGGAGGACGTAGGTACTCGTACTCAAGTCGACGCGTATATTTTTTTTTATGTACCTATAACCATGCAAAATATTATACAGAGTGGTACGATTTCGATAATTCTTTTTCTTTTGGAAAGGGTGTACTTCGGCGTTAGTCTCGTTTGAATTTTATCGAAATCGGCCGAGCCATTTTGATAAATCTTGACCACACTGAAAAAAAGTTTTGCGTCTCAAACTTTTTTGCGGCAAACAACAAAATAATAAAAATTTATAATTATACGCGTTGACTTGATAACCTCCTCCATTTCGTCGGTTAAAAAGCGATTAAATTTGTATTTTAGAGTTTACAATACGTCCAAGACCGAACAGCTAATCACATTGATTAGCTACTTAACAAATCTTTCTTTTGACTAATACTTTATCTGCTAAATTGATTTTTAATCAACCGATTAAATATTCTCAATCCGTCTTTACGTTTTTTGTTTTAATGTTTACTTATACTAAGAGTATACTCGTATACTGTTCCACCTAACGTAGCAGCGATAAGCGTTACGTAACGACTTAAATTGTGCATTAATTTACACGTTAAAACGTAGGTAAAGCAGTAGCATTAATTTATAGAAAAATATTGTGGATAAAAGAGTCCTTTAGATTAATTATGTACTTAAATTACAGCGCCAACAGAATTCAAACAGCATAAATTGCTACTTTGCTATTTTGCTAGAGGTTCATTGTGTAAACCGTTTATGTAAAAAAAACAACGTGTTGCACTCCAGGAGTGCCGGCAGAAGTAAAACCTTGAACATCAATATCACACACGCACACTCGCGCAAGCGCCCTGCACCGTCTTACGAATTTACGATCAGGTCACTTGTCCTGACGAGAGTTTAACACAACGCTATTAAAGAAATTTTCATTTCATAAAATTAAATTTTAATTAGGTAAAGAAACACCCCTCCTAAAGCACTCTTATCTTCGAAAGTGATAAGTGACGTGTCGTTATCGATATGAATTCTCATAGGAATCTCTTAATCGATTGGATACGGAAACTTGTTATCTGTCAATAATCACGTTCAGTAATCCAGATTAGAATGATTAATCAGTTGGATCCTAATCCTCGCCGAGTAATGACAAGGACTTAAAAAAGGCATTGTTGGATAGAATGCACGTGGATTTGCATTTTTTAATTAGTACATAAAAGAAAGATAAACAAGAATTGGCTTAACGGACTAATTATAGTCATGATGACTATAAAAATATAATTGTATATGTCAGATGGATATAAAAAATAAAAGACACGTATATTTTTCTTTCGTCAATTAAACAAAACTTTACCAAGATATAACGCATTAAAATTCCGCGTGACGTCACGAGTTCACTATAAATGTACAGACTTCGTCGCCCTAGTGACGTCACGAGCCCCACTCCCAAACTTTGACAAGGTTTATCTTTGTCATTTATTGTTTGATTGACAAAAGAAAAAATACGTGTCCAATATTTTTTAATAATCTAACTAACGGACTAATTATGGTAATGTTTTTTTTTACCCTGTCAATGCTTATTAGGTAGGTACCTATGTTTAATAAAAAACTTTTTTTTTATTAAAGCAAGCTTTTACTGAACAAGTATACTCGCCATGACGAATCAAACGAGCTGAAACTCGATAGGGTTGCGTCATTTCAATACCGGCTCTTTTAACCGTTTAGCTATGTCAGAAGCCTTCAGGGGGCCTAAAAACTCTGATATCAGGGCTAACCACCCGGTCTGTACAAACTTACTTTATTACAGAGTTTCTGTGACCACCTTCCAGCTCCATCATAAGACCCTGATTACCATTGGAAGACACACTACTCGCTAAGATGATTCGAATGAGCCTAAACTCGATGAGGTTGAGTCCCTTCATTGCGGAGCTCCTTTGGCCAGCTTCCAGCTCCATCATCAAATCAACACCATGTCATCATAATGTTGCATTGTCGCGCAATTTGAACAAAACATTTGTATGCAAAATTTCAGCTCAATCGGAATTCGGGAAGTGGATCAAACTTACTTCATTGAAACAACAATTGGATCAAACTTAATTCGCAAGATTTGATAGCGGACAGGTGAAAAAGCTACTCAAATGAAGCCGTGGTGGTTTGGTTGTAATGACACCCGCCTTACAATCGTGAGGTCTTGGGTTCAAATCCCGGTCCCGTACCAATGAATTCCTCAGAATTTATGTACGGAATTTCACACCACTGGCTTTTCGGTGAAGGAAAACTTCGTGAGGCAACCTGCATACGTCCGTAGAAGAAATTTGATGGCGTATGTGAATCCACCGACCTGCACTAGGCCAGCGTGGTGGATATGGCCCAAATCACCGTTCGTGGGTAGGCCTACGTCCTGCAGTGGACTATTAAAATGGCTGGTACAGTACAGTACAGTACAGTAAGCTACTCAAGCTTGAGTAGTTTAGTTTATGCTATTATCCAGGCCTTCTGTTCAGGCGGCTTAAAAATTTTGGCACCAGGACTTTGACTATTGCCATTTGTCAACTGCATGCCTATTTCATAATCTGTTGAAGAAACTTTTGCCATGTCATCATTATCAGTTTAAAGTCAAGCTGTAGTATGAAACTGTTAAACATAGGCCTCTTTTAAAGATTTTCAATGAAAATCGATAAGAAGCGGATTTCATCCAGCTTGCAACCAGTTTTTATCAGATTGTCTGCCATAAACGCCATGTACTTATTCGATAGTAGGTAAATTTTAATGTATATGTTATGCCTTTGTCCGGAAACTTACCTAACTTTTTTTACTTACATTGAATACAAAATGACTGAACTGTTTTGAATGATGCACGTGATTCAAAACGGGTTTCAGTTAGGTACTGCTAATGTAGGTAACTATTCAAATACGTTGTCAAGTGCGTGTCGAGACACGCGTATGATAAGGCTTCCGTAGATAGCCGATGCAGATGATTATGATGAAGATAAAAACCTATTTTTATGATCTCATTTGATGGTTGAGTGCTAGAAAATCACAATTGGCTAAAAAAATATATTTGTGAGGTCAATGACCTCTGAGCGCGCAAGCAAGCAAGCGTGCAAAGTTTAAAATTTCAATTTTTCTTTATACTCAAAAAATTATATTTATCTCACATATGGTCTTTAAACTCGTAAAGTTCGAAGATTCTATCTTTAGCTTTAGAAATTACCCTTAATTTCTAAAGAAAGCAAGCAAGCACACACACACTCATTTTTCAACTTTGGCGACATACCTACGAGTATATCTCACAAATGGTACATGTGACAAGAAGTGGTTTAAGAAACTTTATAACCATTTTAGAAACCCTATTCAACTATAAACTACATGTGGATGTAAATTGTCTTCTATGTCTACGGGGTGTTTGAAAAAAAAATCATCACCACTTAACATGTAGGTATGGGAGCTACCCCTTAAATACAGATTAAAAAATATATACATATAAATACTTAATTGAGATCTGTATTAACACTATACAACGAACTTATAAGGGTTCCTCGTTTTACTAAGGAACCCTAAAAACAGGATTGGGATGAGGAAAACATCCATTGGTGAAGGAAAACATGCAACAAGAGGAAAAGAATATTAAATGTTGCAAAATGGTGTACAAAATTTGGTATGGTACATAAATACTAGATGATTTTTAGATTATCTACTGATCATCGATGTGAAGCAACGATCATTATTACTGTCAGTCTCCGGGTGGATGACCGCAAGTAGCATTCAAAACGGAGCGTTACCATGGCTGTCATCCAGACATTATTAATAAAGACGCCGGATGTTTGAACTGCTTAGAACCTGCCGTTTTAATTTTAAGAGTTCGGACAGACTCCAAAACACTACACTGCGTTCTATTTTCTTCCCTCTAATATTAGATAGATTAGATATCCATAGTATTAAGTTAGTTCAGTAGACACATTTAATTTAATTTACCTTGTTGTTAAAAAGCGCCGTAGCACTAACATTTGCAATGCCCGAAAAGGGCGATTAAGTTGGTAAGTAAGTGCATTTTTTTAATATAAGCCCTTTGTAATACTCAGTGGTTATCACAAATAAATGAATATGAATCACACGTAGGCCAGTAGTGACTATAACTTATAAATCACGTGAGAGCCAACAGATTCAGCGTGTCCCTGCATTCTGCGTGCTCGTGTTTTCAGAAAAATATGACTACGATAAGCCCTAATATCCCCCCTAATATTACCACCTATGCCTAATATTAGTGCATATCTAATCCTGCCCTGGTTGTTAATAATGTGGACAATAACACTCGTACAGATCCGTTTAATCCGTGTGGCTTGGTAGCAAAGCTGGCGTAGGTTTATGTACCTACTCAAAGCCACTCGAAGCTATCCGCATTCCACATGTACTGTACTATACCAGCTTTTCTAATAGTCCATTATCACGCAGGACGTAGGCCTACTCACCAATGGTGATTGGGCCATATCCAACACGCTGTTCACGCTGTCCACAGCGCCTATGCAGTGCGGGTTGGTGGATCCACATTGGTAGTTACGCCATCGAATTTCTTATACGGACGTATGCACGCAGGTTACCTCACGATGTTTTCCTTCACCGAAAAGCCAGTGGTGTGAAATTCCGTACATAACTTCCAGAGAAACTCATTGGTACGGGATCAGGATTTGAACCCACCACCTCCACCTACCACGATTATTGTGTGGGTATTACTACCATTAGACTACCACTACTTTTTCCGGACATAGCTCAGCAGTTTAGTAAGTGAAGTGACTGTGGGCAGGGCACATAGCTCGTGGAACAGATGGTTGATGAGGCTGTAAGGTGATCGAATGGAGACCACGTACACGTAAGGGCAGCGTAGAACGTTTGTCGTCCGCCAACAAGGGTGACGGACGATCTGTTTAAGACAGCAATTATACGCTTTATGCTTGCTGCTTCCGATTTAGGTTTTTTTACTTTTTGTTTTACACTCTGCAGACTCCGGGGCCTGTACATTTTACTAACAATGTTTCGACTTTTTTTTCTAAGATGACAATACTGTGGCTTATAAAAGAGACGCCTATGATATATGCCAGCAGAGGATGTCTTCCTGATTTAATGACTCCATTCGACGAAATACTCATTGTTTTAATATGATTAGTAGTAACTTGTAGAGTGTAGAGAAGGCTTTGAAGAGAAAGGCTTATTTCGCAATCAATATTTCATGTACTCAAAATTTTGTAACTGAAAAGAAACCGTGGTGGCAGCTTCAAATCCCGGTATCCATACAAACTAGTATTTTGAAATGTACCTTACCTTACCTTATGCCGACGACAACTAATTCGCATTGTTATGAATGAACTCGTAAATGTTCTGTAAACAATAAAATTTAGTTCAAGTTTATCTTAGTAAAGTTCTTTGTAAACAATGTAAGGAAAATGAAGAAAATCACGAATTGCCGGTAAAAATAGCAGGAAAATGTTTCGTTGCTTGCAATGTCAAGGTACGTGATTATACCTCGCTAGCTGCTCATATTTTATCCGTAATAGCTGATAAACAAATCATAGCAAAGGTTTATGCTAAAGAAAATAAAATAGTTCTGCAAGTAGCTAATACATAAATGCCGATAAGTGACTATACATGTATACACAAGAAATGAAATGGCACCTCCCATACCAAAATTGCATCAGCGTTGCTTATCAATAGCCTGAAGCCTGAGTTACACAACGTAAATATACATGAAAATTTTAATTTCATGAAACTTTTTGCAGGACTTGTACAACTTGTTAAAATAAATAATCGGCCAAGTACGAATCAGACTCGCGCACGGAGGGTTCCGTACTGTATGGGAGCCCCCTTTAAATATTTATTTTATTTTAATTTTATTATTTATTATTGAAGTTAATATAAAACTAAATATTCTGTGAAAATTTCAAGCATCTACCTGTTACCATTATTAATATAGAGCGAAAAACGTCTAAAAAATCAGGTTTGTTGTATGGGAGCCCCCATAAATATATTTTATTTGGTTTTCTTTGTAGTATTTGTTGTTATAGCGGCAACAGAAATACATCATCTGTGAAAATTTCAGCTGCCTAGCTATCATGGTTCATGAGATACAGCCCAGTGACAGACAAACAGACGGACATCGAAGTCTTAGTAATAGGGTCCCGTTTTTCCCTTTGGGTACGAAATCCTAAAAATGAATATCAAACAAAAAAAATTGATCCAATCTTTCAAAACTATCCACAGTTTCGTGAATGGTAGGCATAGAACACCTCGAAACCTCTTCTACATCCAGGGCAACAAAACCGCAGACTGGACTAGTGTTATGCAGTCGTCAAAGTCAAATTCTCTTTATTTCGTAGACACATTACATTACATACTTATTATGTTTTTGACATAGAGGAATTAATCACTTTCTTAAAGTCGTCCGATAACAATGCTATATGATAATTTGCCTATAGAATTATTTCTTAAAAATCGTCTGTGAACACCAGACAACTGTTAAAACAGGTGCGTACATCCAATGTTATTGTCAATGGAGGAGCACCTCCGTCAGGCTCCACCGCGCCGCCGGTTATTCAACTTGCAACAATCACTTGCACTGACCCTGGCAAGGAGATCGACGAGGTCGAGGTTGTTTTTAAATTTATATAAATAAAAACTTCAATTCAAATCCTGCTTAAATCTTAAAAGCTAATGTTTGTCAAGTAGCGCTGATAGCGAAGTTTGAGTGTTGTCAGCGATCACTACAGTTAAGCAACGCTTGGTATAGTCAGTTTTCGGATGGGTGACAGCGAGTAACATTTCCAACTGAACGGTCTTGTGGCTCAGATCTCACGATAAATTGTAGGTCTCGGTTATTCTAACCGTTTATTCTAGTCATGTCATTTAAAAACTCTGACACCAGTGTAGTGCCAGCCACTCAGCTGATACTTACTTACCTACTTACTTTATCATTTTGTTAATATGTAAGTACATTATGTATCTAAATGCATGCCACACGTGTTGAATAACCTTGGATTGGTAGGTAGGTAGGTGCATCAGTCGCAAAAACTTGCCAAAATTTTCTTACAAATGACCCCAACACAGCAGCTGTGTTATATATGTACGTAGGTACAGACTTTATCGTTTAATTTTCGCGATATCCATATACGATCAAAGACAATGGAAACTAAAAGATCGAACAGGATCCTAATATAGGCTGACAGGCTTCGAGTAAATATCTATAGAGTCACAATCGTGCAAGAAAGGTGTCCGAGGCAAAACTCTGCCCAAGCTACGTAGTGGTAGGGTTCCGTACCCAAAGGGTAAAAACGGGACCCTATTACTAAGACTCCGCTGTCCGTCTGTCTGTCACCAGGCTGCATCTCATGAACCGTAATAGCGTGAGAGTTGAAATTTTCACAGATGATGTATTTCAATAACCGCTACAACAACAAATACTACGAGTAAAAACAGTATAACATAAATATTTAAGGGAGGCTCCCATACAACAAACGTGATTTTTTTTTTGGAGGGGCTCCCGTACTGTACGGAACCCTTCATGTGGGTGTACAACTCGGACTTGGCCGATTTTTATGTAGTAATTAAGAGGAAAAATAAAAAAAATGCAATTAGTTTTCTATGGAGACTTACATAATTATATTTAGTACAAAGGATACTGGGAAGTTTTAGTGACTAAATGATACCGCAAATAACCCGTTTGCATTCCGAAACTGTGTGGCACTTTTTTGCCAAGAATTACCGCTCTCTTCGTCACAAACTAAGATAATATTACCTAATATACCTACCTAACCATAACCGGTCTAAAGTGGTTAATTTCGCACATGCTAATTGTTCGCCTCGCCCGACTTGGGCAATCGAACCCATATTGTGCAATCCGATTAATAATGTGACGTAGCATCACATATACTTATACAGGGTTATTTCTAATCAATTAGCATCATTTAGGAGCTTATTCTGTACATCAAAACTAACAACTTTTGTACTACGACGAAAATTCTCAAAAACAAAGTTGTTGTTCCATAGAAAAATATCGTTCACCCTCGACAAAATGTATGGAACAGCTGTTTTTTTTTTAGTTTAGACTCTCAGAACAAAAGTTGTTAGTTTTTATGTACAGAATAAGCCCCTAATAGGATGCTAGTGATTTGAAATAGCCCTGTTTACAGGTTTATTTAGAAAAGGTGTACTATGTCGAAAGGGGGTGACTCTGACTATCGTTATGAACAACTTTTACTGTACAGGTAAGTCCAACTCAGGAAACGAGGGAAAATTCAATTACAAATCCCATTTAAAATTGTATCTCCGAATGCATGAAATAGCTGATTTTTCGACTTATTCATTAGCTAACATATATTCTGAGGGGTTACTACTCCTCTGGCGGGAACGAGAAAGAACTAACAAAAAAGAATGGACCAAAAACGAAACGCAACCGATGTTAGTTTTCTTTTACTAAGCAAACCTACTTATACTATGTCTGAATAACCCTGTAGATACATTCATAATAAGTATTATAAAGATAAAGAAATTACTCATATTAATTAAAATTCTTTCGGAATCGTTTTTCAATCCAGCTCAATCTGCGACCATACCGATATTGATCTACATTTTATGATAATTAGTATCCTATATTGATGTAAGTATTGTACTTAATTATAAGTTGTATGTAGTATGTCCTTCGGTTTCTTTCGACATTATTACGCTGTACTTATATCCTTTCTACTGTCTTTTCTTTATCATTCATTCATTCATCTCGTGCTCGGTAGACATTTTTTTGTGTATTTTATAATTTTACCTAACCCATTAACCCTAACCTTTTAACTTTTTTTACTGGCCTTTATTAAAAAAAATCGTAAGTAATACAAGTTATAGTTACTACATAAGGATTAATTGCATCATCAAGTAGATCACTGAAGGTCTAGATGGTCACATCGCCGTGACAAAAAAAAACTTTGCATAATGATGGAAGCGTATAAGTATCTAACATAATTATGTTATCGACACGAAATAGTAGACTAGCAAATACTACCGGTGTAACAATTTAAAAAAAACTACTGCGAAAGTAATAATTTTAAATTATTATTTGGATATTGATAGCTGTTTCTCTCATAATAATCATTTTATGGTAGACAAGGTCTGACACAAACACGATCTTAAAAATCGTAAAAAAATTCAAACCAATCGAATTAACTCAGCCGTTTGGAAGATAATATCTTATATTACCTATAAGGTAGGTAGGTACTTACCTATTAAAAAATCATACAAAATGAGTTTTTGCCCGCGGCTTCACCCGCGTGATAGGTAGTTTTGGTTTTAGTGCTATCCACCAGGAACCTTTTATATTAAACTATGCCCACGCAAAAAAACACATTTTCATATTTATGATCGCGCGACAAACATGAATCCGTAGGTATAGTCCAAAATCTCCTACTGCAAGAACATCCCGCTTATATCGTACGAGAAATTGTAGCTTCTAATTTTTGTCATTTCCTAACATTTTGATTCCCACATTTCGTTAGGCAACGTTGTATAAATTTATATATATAAAAATGAATCTGCGAAATGTATGTACGCGCATAACTTCAGAACGGCTGGACCGATTTCGCTAATTCTTTTTTTATTGTGTTCGTTATAACCAGGACAATGTTTGTATTTAAAAAAATAAAAACAAATTTAATTTTAATTTTTCGAATTCGGTCACTTTTTGCTATCCTTATTTCAACCTGCTTTCCATCAAATACACATAATTTGGGGAACGAATACAAAGACAGTATGGCTGAAGACATTTTGCATAAGATATGATTAATAACAGAAAATCCTGAACTTGAAATTTGCGCAGAAATACATAATGAGGTATTAATATCATTAGAAGATTTGTGCTCGATGTTGTCCGGCAAGATGCTGCACCAATTAGGAATGCCTGCACCTAATCGACCCATGCACGATGCATTAAATCGAGAATTTGAACGAACACGGCAATATGACATAAATGTTTTGAGTCAATCCGTACAGAGCAAAGTCCCACTTTTAAATCGGTAGCAAAAAACAGCTAACGATACTATTATGAAAGCAGTAAATGATGGCAATGGAGGTTTAATTTTGGAGGATTTTTATTGACAAATAGCACTACCAATATCTTCATCCGGAATCGCTGCTACATTTGTAAATTAATTATCTGGTATGAGTGTACGATGTCGCACAAACGAGCATTAGAGGCACTCGATCGAACATTGAAATATTTAGGTACGTAACAATCAGAACCTGTTCGGAGGTGCGATGATTCTAATGTGTGGTGATTTTCGCCAAACGCTACCAGTCATTCCCAGATCAACAGCTGCTGATGAAATAAATGCTTGATATATAAAAAAAACTTAAATTAACAACCAATATGCGAGTGGAGTTGAAAATGACTTTTTTTTTAATTCCGTATTGGTTTGCGATTGGCTACATACTGCCTGATGTTGAGCAGATATGCGGTCTAGGGTGTAGCACGCTTACCTAGAAGATACCTATTTACTCGGGATTTGAAGACACCCACGTCGTACTTTAGCGGGAAGACAGACCCAGGCAAAGCGTTCCACATTCTAGCTGTTCGTATGAGGAATGAGGATTCGAAACGCTTGGTTCTAACGCACGGAATGTCCACCATAAAAGGGTGGCGCTTTGATCGCGTCTGTCTAGCCGTACGATAGAAGAAAGGGGCAGGTGGGACGAGATTGTGCAACTCCTGAGCGCAATCTCCGAAGTGTATACGATAAAAGGCCGATAAACACGCTATTTTACGTCGATTCTCGAGACTTTGCAGCTGCGACTTAGTCAAGGTGTCGTTTTCAATCAGCCTCCTGGCTCGCCTCTCAATCGACTCCAGAGCCTCCATCCAGTTGATATTTGGCAGAGCCATCCCAAAGGTGAGAGCAGTATTCCATGCACGACCTGATATGTGCTTTATAAAGACTAAGCAGTTGCTCAGGTGTGAAATACCGTCTCACCTTAGAGAGAACATCAAGTTTTTTGGAGGCTAATTGAGCTTTTGACTCTATAATTAAGAGCCAAAGTTAAGAGTCAATGAGAAAGAAACGCCGAAATGTTTTGCAAAATTCAAATACAGTATTAGACATTGGCAATGGGAGAATTCCTGTTGACGCTACTATGCTGGCCTCATTTCGTTCCTAGCTGACCCGGCGAACTTTGTTCCGCCATATTTTCTAAATTCAAAGACTTTGCAATATTGAAAATTCGTTCATGGTTCTATTTAAAACAGAAGCTATTGTTTATTTACTTTTTTTGTAGTCATAAAACAAAGTCATTGAATTTAGAAAATATGGCGGAACAAAGTTCGCCGGGTCAGCTAGTATTATATATTCAAGCTTCGTAATGTATCTAAAACACAAGTGAATTAATGAAATGTTTTGTCAAAAAAGAATCAAACTTTTTTCTATCAATAATACTGGCGATCCCATTTCCCAAGGCAACCCGGTTTATATGTATTCTCCTATTAATACATTTATATAAAAAAACAAATGAAGGATACGAGTATGTTTCCTATAAATGAGTTAAGCATTATTAAATTTTAAATACTTGTGGCAAACATATAAAGGCATAAAAATTTCGCAAGGCAACCCTATCTAAAACATAACCGAAACACAAAATAGTTACACCGACTATGAGGTCGGGTATTACGTACCTGATAGATGTAAGTATACGCACGTGTATTTTACTTCCTTGCCGGCGCATTACTGTTAATATCACTTAAAATCACTCCCCAAATCACCCTCTCCAGCTACTGAGCCAGTTGAGTTCCAGGAATCGCACAATTAAGAAATAATAGGTTGGGGAAAAAATATTTTCGCATTATAATATGTATGAACTTGTAAAATTTGCGATGTTTATGGACCTAGTGCAGTGTCTGTGAGAGTAGCACAAATTTGGTTTAAGCGTTTTAAATCCGGAAATTTTGATGTCAAACACGCACGTAGCTCTGGCCTCCCTATTACGAATAAAATGGATGCCATTTTTGAAAGCGTGGAGCAAGATCGGCATATCAGCAGTTACGACGTAGCTGAAGAACTGGGAATTGACCACAAAACAGTTTTGGCGCATTTGAAAAAAACTGGGTACATAAAAAAGCTCGATATTTGGGTACCTCACCGAATCGTGCACTCATTTGTGATTCTTTATTACGACGTAATGCAACCGAACCATTTTTGAAGAAGCTGATAACTGGTGATGAAAAGTGGATCACGTACGACAAGAACGTGCGAAAAAGGTCGTGGTCAAAGGCCGGTCAGGCTTCACAGGCTGTGGCAAAACTCGGGTTAACTCGCAACAAGGTGATGAGGTGAGGAGGTGATGCTGTGTGTGTGGTGGGATTGGAAGGACATTATTCATTATGAGCTGTTACCACCAGGCAGGACCATCGATTCTGAACTCTTCTGCGAACAACTGATGAGATTAAAGCATGAAGTTGAGAGAAAGCGGCAGGAATTAATCAACAGAAGGGGTGTGGTTTTTCATCATGATAACGCTAGACCTCACACATCTTTAGCCACTCAGTAAAAATTAAGAGAGTTTGGCTGGGAGGTGTTAATGCATCTGCCGTATAGTTCTGACCTTGCACCTTCAGATTTACACCTGGTTCGGTCTCTTCGGAATTCTTTAGGTAGTGTCTGGTTAAGATCACGAGAGGACTGCCAAAACCACTTGTCGCGGTATTTTGATCAGAAGTCCCAAAACTTCTATAGCGATGGGATCATGTCCCTACCTACAAGATGGCAAAAAGTTATCGAACAAAATGGTACCTACATACTTTATTTAAATGTAAAATAAACTATATTAAAAAATGTTTTGAATTTTCTTAAAATTTGCGAAGAAACTTTTCCCCATCATAGTTTTACATATCGTCAGGTATGAGATATTCGACTTCGCTCACGCCGGGTTAAATATATTCTCCTATTCATTATCAATATTACGTAAAAAAATATTTGAATAGTGTACGCCTTGTTCTATGTTCTTGCGGTGGGATCTAGTAGTATCCTTGGCCGACGCGTAAACATAGCCACAAAACAAAGCTATCATCTACTTAAACCTATAATAGAGAAGTAACGAGATTATGGTAAAATTAGACACTAACAAGTACTCGGAACACTATTAAAGTATAAAGAGTGGATTGCTAAAAGTGGCGACATCCTGCTCGCCCTGTCTCAGTATGCGGCGTCTATACGAGCGAGTAGAGGCTACATTGTTGCTGCAATGCATTGTCGGTTGCTGGTTGACCGAGCGAAGTGCTTGACCATATTTCTTTCGTCCGGATGTTGATTTTCCTCTACATGTCGCATTTTTCAAAGAATCTTGACGAAACTTAAAATCACGACAACACAGGTTCTTTTTAAATTAATGGATTTTTTTCGTCGTGGGCGATTTTTTATTACGAAGGGGAGAAAGAGCGCTATCTATCAGCCGTTTTCAATTATATTATAATATTTAGAAATATCTTAAAACATAATAATGAGATATTATGTTATTTAATTTATTTTATTAATAGAAGAATAGCAAAAATAATTGTTAAACCAAAGTAGCTATTTCATTGATATAAATAAATACTTAGTCAACAATAATAGTCTAGCTGAAAAAAAAATTTACACCACATCATAAACATCATTCACTGTCTTTTTTATACTATATTAATAGGCCTTTCTATTACTGTGCCATACTCTCCCGTGCCGGGCTGTGCCGATCGTGTTAATAGGCCTTTCTATTACTGTGCCATACTCTCCCGTGCCGGGCTGTGCCGATCGTGCTAAGGTCGTTATCAGCTTATTGCAGCCCACTGCAGGGCATAAGCCAAAGTCAAAGTCAAATCATTTATTGCAACATATGAAATTTACATGAGATTCTTAATTAACATGCTTTGTATAGTTATACATATGACCCTGACAAGGGTATGGCAATTTTATTATTCGTATGATTCGTATTGGAACGATTTATTAATATGTTTTCTAGATTATCGTTAAAAAAATCGTCTAATGTGTAATAACATTTGGATAATAGAATAATTTTAAGCCTCCTCTCTCTTTCGCCAAATATTGCCGTCCAGTTCCAATCTCATCTCTAATAAACAAATAGTGAAACGATTCTTCTACCTATTTCCAGATGCATAGTCCCAGAATGCGAGGCGGCCAACACCACCGAGTTCGTCCCTGGTGCATGGGGCGAGTGGGCCCTGCCGGCGGACGGGCGCTGCGAGCGCAGGGTGCCGCTCGACGGGGGCTGTGCGCCCGAGAGCTTCGGCGAGGAGACGCAGGCCTGCACCGCCTGGGTCTACGAGTCCGACCACACTATCGTCGCGGAGGTGAGAATACATAGAGTTCGTCCCTGGGTGTGAGGCGAGTGGGCCCTGCCGGCGGACTGTTGGTGGGGACTACTTGCCGGAGAGATTCGGTAAAGAGACGCAGGCCTGCACCACCTGGGTCTACGAGTCCGACCACACTATCGTCGCGGAGGTAAGATAATATTGATTTCTTCCCTGATTCGTGGTATCAGTGGATTCTACCGGCAGACAGGCGCTGCGAGTGCAGGGGGGGCGCTCGACGGGAGCTGCTCGCCCGAGAGCTTTGACAAGGAGACACAGGCCTGCACCGCCTGTCTACTAGTCTGATCACACCATCATCGCGGAGGTAAGAGATAAATATCACCGAGTCGTCTCTGCGGCATGGCGCAAGGCAAGGGAGTGAGAGAGCAAAGCCCCCCCGTCCCTTATCACTGAACGGAGGCTGCTAACTTTGCTTTAGCGAGAAGACACAATCCTGCACTGCTTGGGTTTAGCAGTCTGACCACACCGTCGTCGCATAGGTAAGTAATAAGCCACCAAGTTGGTCCCTGGGGGGTGGGGCAGGAAAACCTTGCCAGCGGTCGTCGCGGATATAAAACGACAGAATACTAACGAGTTGGACCCTCAGAGTCCACGATTAATTAGCTAACGTCTACAACCTACCACGAGCCCTAAGCCCTACGGCTACGATTTCGAACTCGTCATCGTCGAGGAGGATCACTAAGTTTATCTCTGAACCCACTCTAGCTCATTGCAGGCTGCTCGTCTGCTAGTTTCAGCGGCAAGACGCAGTCCTGCGATGCTTGGGGCTATTTCTGACTGTACCATCGGCAGAAGTACCTATTTGTGTTCAGATATGTAACCCATAGGTAAATAGAACTTGAACAAAAAAAAAACAATTTCAAGACAAACAGTTTCTTTTAACCATCCAGAGAGGACAAAAACCGAAAAAAAAAATTTAAACCCATGCAGACTCCAACACATACACCTTATTTATGTATATTAAACGCACGTCCTGTTCAAATTAACACAACAATCAAAAACATATTTCATGGCTAATTACAACTTTAATAATAGCCAACATGTCTTAACATTGGCTATGTACAATTTTCATTGTGATTTTGTAGCCATTGAAGTATAACGATCTATAGAGGTGGTACCTTTTTGTTTCCAGTTCGACCTGGCGTGCGAGCAGTGGAAGCGCACCCTGGTGGGCACGGTGCACAACGCCGGCGTCATCGCGGCGCTCGCCATCACCGCGCTCGTCTCCGATACGTGAGTACATCTGTACCACGGTAATGATATCTAATTACCGTGTCTGTACTGTACCTAATATACAATTGAGCAGTGGAAGCGCACTTTCTGTCGCGTCTCCGATACGTGAGTACATCTGTACCACGGTAACGATATCTAATTACCGTGTCTGTACTGTACCTAATATACAATTGAGCAGTGGAAGCGCACTTTCCGTCGCGTCTCCGATACGTGAGTACATCTGTACCACGGTAATGATATCTAATTACCGTGTCTGTACTGTACCTAATATACAATTGAGCAGTGGAAGCGCACTTTCCGTCGCGTCTCCGATACGTGAGTACATCTGTACCACGGTAATGATATCTAATTACCGTGTCTGTACTGTACCTAATATACAATTGAGCAGTGGAAGCGCACTTTCCGTCGCTTCTCCGATACGTGAGTACACCTAACTTCACTAATTTAGCCAGCTGTCAGTGGCCGCGACTATCATAATTATGTCTAGAACTTCTGATCAAACAAAACAAAAACAAAAAAGACGGTGATCAAACTGTATTCTATTTTGTTGTAGGTAGTTGATAAGAATTTTAATACACTCGCTTAGAGATGAGACCCTAATCACTAACCCACTAAACCACCAATTCATGTAAGAAACCACCAATTCATGTAAGAACAGTCAGACTGCATTTATCCTGTGGAGTTGAAACAACAAAGAAACTACCTAACCTTTATTTTGTTCACGCACACCCCCGTGTTTACTTGTTTTATATTCCTATTGCCATCCAAAGATTGCTATTTGCGATAAAGCGGCCTCTGGTTGCACGCTACAGTTTTAATGTTTTTTATCTGTGTTCTCTTCGCATTAACAATAAAGGATTTATCTAACTAGTAACAAGAGCTTTGGGTCGTTTCCGAAATCTCGAAACCCTTTAAAAATAATAACGTAATTCACACTTTTATCTCTACTTCAATATCCGCTACACAAAACATGTCACGTTCCAGGTTCGGTCGCAAGACAGCGTTTATCTGCACGGCCGTGTCGTCGGGTGTGGTGGGCATCATCAGGGCCTTCGTCAACACCTACGCTGCCTACCTGTTCCTCGAGTTCCTGGACGCCACTGTTGGTGCCGGTGTCTACAGCACGGGTTTCATCCTGGGTACTTAGATTATATTTAATTTTAAATCAATTTTACGATATAGGCAGCCGAAGGATTTATCTTTTGGCTGCCTATATTGTATGTGGCTTATCCACATTGAAAGAATGATCGCGTCTACTATACTTTGAACAGATTACTAAAACTTTTAACAGCTTATTACTAAATTAGGTAAGTTCAATAGATTGTTTAGTAATATGCTAAATGTTAACATAGCGCTGAATCATGATGGTTTGGCAATGATGGCATAGCAACTCTATACGTGCATTGGCTGCTAGTGACGCATTGGTTGCAAAATGTGTAGTAACTCCGAAATGCAGCCGCATGCGATGTTGTTCAATTGTATCAAGCATACATTTGGATTATATTTAGACCTTCAAGGGTCTATGGATGATCCAATTGCTTGTTATGTAGTAGTAGTTAATGTAGTTTTAGATTATGTATATCTTGTATTTAGTGGTAGCATACATGAAATCCCATCAGTGATATTCACGGAGTTAATAAATGTATTAATTGTTTATTAACATTACAAAAAACACTCAATTATTCTCTCTATGTTTCAGCTCTGGAGATGGTCGGGCTAAAGCGACGCGTTCTCGGCGGCAACATCATTTCCAGCACCTTCGCTGTCGGGCAGGTCGTGGTGGCCCTCGTCGCCTGGGCTTTCCCCTACTGGCGCCACCTCACGCTCGTCATCTACTCGCCTGTCTTACTCTTCATCTTCTACTACTTCGTCATCGAGGAGAGCGTTCGCTGGCTGCTCAGCAAGGGCCGCAAGAAGGAAGCCGCCAGGATCATCTTCAAAGCCGCCGCGATCAACAACAAGAAACTATCCCCCGCTTCAATCAAAATACTCACCGAAGAGCCGGAAGAAGAGAAGCGGGCGTCAAACGCGACAGAAACTACAGATGAATCATCCCCGTCTGTATTCATGCAAGTCATCAAATCGAAGACGCTTGTTCTTCGAGTAATTATCGTTTCCTTCTGGTGGATCACTCTAACGTTTATCTACTACGGACTTTCTATCAATTCAGTAACGCTAGCAGGAAACATGTACGTGAACTTCATCCTGACTTCGCTGGTTGAGATCCCGGGATACTTTTTGAGTTTCCTAACGCTAGACCGATTTGGAAGAAAGACCTCCATCATCACAGCATTCTTCATCTGTGGTATCGCTTTGATTGCGTTACCTTTTGTGCCAATAGGTGAGACATTTCCTTATTTGTTTCTGTAAATTTAGACATTGTTTCCTGATGATTTTTGTAATTAACACACTTTTCGCGTTGGGTGCCTGCACTTTGTACTACTTAATTTGATGTTATAAACGATAGTTACAGACTGTGGTTTATATTATGGAAAGATCTGAAACAAAACCAGTTTTCAGGAATTTTGTACTGAACAAACAAGCTAATTAAGCAAAGTCAAAGTGCATTTTATGTATTTCTAAAATGCTTAAATATCCCTGGTCATTCAGTGAAGGAAAAACTTGTGAGAAAATCTTCATGTCAATCCATTTATGTGGAACTGGGCGATCAATGTGGACATGGATCCTTTTGAAGGATTAAAACATAAGTCTATAAATTATCATCCATCCATCAGCCATAGGACGCCTTCTGCTGGACATAGAGCTCCTCCATGGATCTCCAATCTAATATTAAGTACCTAGTAAAATATAAACAAAAATGGTTACAATAACAGCGCAAAAGGTCCATTACAAATGGGTAGCTAAAATTCAATTAGAAAAGTATACATATGTTACCGTCAACTACCTGAGAGCAACGCAGTTGAGTGTAGCAACTGATGGCTGATTACTAAAAGCAAGTGCTTTGGTTCCAGAGCTGAACTGGCTGCAGATCACGTTAAACATGGTGGGCAAGCTGTGTATCAGTATGGCCTTCAGCTCCATCTACATCTACACGTCGGAGTTGTTCCCGACGGAGGCGCGGCACTCGCTGCTCGGCGTGTGCTCCATGTTCGGCCGCATCGGCTCGCTGCTGGCACCACAGACCCCCCTCCTGGTAACTATACCATCATCGTCTAATATTGTAGCAAGCGCACCGTGAAACCAGGCCAACGCTGATTGCGTATAGCTGGCACCATGCTGAGGTGGGATGGGCTCATAACAAAAATGAAACATAATAAGATAGCATTGTTAGTTAATTCAATTTACATTCTTTTTTGATGCAGTAATAGTTCAGGTACTGTTATCGTATTTCATATATAAAAAAAGCATTTGCCTGTAGTAAAAGACCAAGACATTTTAGGCGACTTAAATTGCCCATCTTTATGCTATCTGCAGCATGGTAACCCGGACACAGAGTTTCAGGGTAGAGAGAAATATGATAGAGAAGCGCTATTTATTTATCCGAGTTATATATTAACCCTTGAGTAACGTAAAAAGCTTGCTCATACAGTCCTTGTAAGCTTGTTAGAGTAGTAACATGATCCTGTCCTGCAGATGGAGTACATGGAAGCGCTGCCGTACCTGCTGTTCGGCGTGATGGCGGCGTGCTCCGGCCTGCTCATGCTGCTCACGCCGGAGACGCTGCGGGTGCGGCTGCCGGACACCGTGGCACAGGTAACTGCTGCTTCCTTCGAGGATCTAACATCTTATCTTTAACGTGATGGAAATGTGCTCGAGACTTGAAACTGCTTATGTTGTGTTGAGATAATTTCATCATATACTACCTATATATTTTTAGTTTTTCAGGTAATTTTTAGTACCTATCGAACTAATTTAGCGCCAATAGATTTTTTAATTTCAGCTAAACTGCTGCGCACCTCGACTCATCAACATCTTGAAATGAAAAAAAACAGTCAATTCAGGATTAGCATACCATTTAATTTGCCGCAGGTGTTTGATATTGCCCCATATGGGCTCAAAATTCTTGCACCATGATCACCGAAACTGTAGGCACCTGTTGCTAACTGTTTGTACTGCTAAAATAAAAATAAAATAAAAATAAAATAAAAATAAAATACCAACAATTAGCCAAATGGGACAACTGACCCGAGCTCAAGGTCTCGAATAGGTGCCCGCGTGATGGGGAACACAACTCTGAAAGACCAATCCAGAGATGGCCCATCGACATCCAAAAGCACAGCACCAGTAACACCTGGATGAGTCTGGCGCAAGACAGAAGAGATTAGCGAAAAGAGAGAAGGCTTATGACTTGCAGTAAGCTAAATCAAGCTGTCCAATGTCCATGCTGATAATGATTTCGTAGGTACCTACAATATTAGTGATAGGTATTTTATGATCTTTTTTATTGTTCTGCAGGCGGAGAACATCGTAGTATCGCCGCGGAAGAAAAAACCTACCGAAGTCAGCACCGCCACCGAATAACTGCATCTCATGCGATCTCGGGCCACAACACACTTCCGAAGTTCTGACAAGAGGCGAGAGCTCCCGGGACTTCAACCTAAGCATAGGCCAAATCACAAAACTTGACGGATGTGATGTTAGCCACAAGCTACGGTGCGGATATCCCAATCCTGACTGAAGCTCACTCAACAGCTGCGGGAGCATTGGGTTATCCGCAGCTTGTAGCTAGCGTCACAGCCGCCAAGTTGTGTGATTCAACCTGTACTCTAATATAACCCAAGTATTAATGTAGAATTAGTTACGTTTTCGAAAATGGAATGGTTTTATACATGGTTATTCAGAAATGTGCACTTGGATGTGAATAAGGTAATTCAGATTTTACTTTGGGGTCAAGCCGGAATTCGAGTAAAACGTCAGCTTTCAATCAATTCAATTTTGATTTTCCATTTATAATATGCCAGTGATACAAAGCGTGTCAGTTTACATAATTATAATAATTGTAACGATATGTATGGGTTCTTGGATAAATCAGTTAAAATGCCGATTATTCACTCTTAGCTCGTTATTGCATACAATCACTTCACAGAATCACAAAACTCACGACACAATTTGTTGGCACAAAAACACTTTACAATTGCACTGATATTTACTCAAAATAGTCACTGAATACACTTCATGGTTAGTGACCACATTATGATTTCGCGTCGAAGGTAAACAAAATACTCGAACGAAAGCTCGTCGCTCTATTTAAATCCGACATCTCAGTCTCGAATCCACCAGATAAATCGAAGTTATTGTGTTGATAAGTAAATAACGTTAAAGTTATCAAAACCCTAAGGTTCTTCAATAGAAAAACACCAAAAAAAAAAAAAAACAAAGGACTACCCGCTAGTCGTAAACAAGTTACTGCGCGCGTAAACAATACAGCTGACGTCGTAGTTACAGCGCGTCTGCCGCGTGACAATGTTTGTATGGCATATAGCTGATTATTCCTCATTTTTCAGTTTGCCACTCAATAAAATGTTTTTCACTACGATCACCCCCTTTGACTAAGTACACTCTTTCTGAATAGCCTTGAATTAATGGATTAGGATAGAGTGAAATTGAATGTGATTTGTGTGCAGGTACACACAAAACAGCTCCCGTAATATAGTTGGCGATACGTAAGATAAGGGATTTTGCGGATGCGTATTTTTTTGACACCAGCGGATGCGGATGCGGATATTTGAAGGCTCACATCCGCGGATGCGGAACTCTATTATATTTTATAAGAACTAACTATTTTTTCAAGGCAAATTGTATTTAAAACATTAACCGACCCATAGAAATCTAATTCAGTTGCTTTAGTGGACAAAAGAAAGAAAGAAACCATATTATTATAAGACTTAAAACCCGTGTATCAAGTTTCGTAGATGAAAATATAGAGAGATGACGCCCAGACAGATAAAAGAAAAATTGTCTAGTCAAAATTGAGACAATTCGCTCACAGCCTCACATCAATCAAAGTCAAATATTTGAAAATTTTACTCAATAAAAAGTAAATTGTGCCGCCTTTTCGGAATCAAACCTGTTACACAGAGGTTCGTAAGTTAAACCCACGATATTGAATATAAATAAATATTAGGGGACATCTTACACTCGGTCTCTGACCCCAAACTAAGCATAGCTTGTGATATGGCTGCCAGAGAGTGATATACTACATATACATATTTTTAAATACACACTCATATAGATAGTACCTAAATAACACCCAGACACAGAGCAAACCCCTATGTTCATCACACAAATGTTTGCCCTGGGTGGGGATCGAACCCACGCCTCTTTGACCCAGAAGTCAGGGTCACCAACCACTGAGCCACCGAGGCAGTCGTAAAGTATAATTGTTTGCTTGGAACACTGGCTCTAGGTGCTTGTAAAAATCGGTGATAATCAATTAAATTCCTATCAGTTAAAGCTCCACTATTTAATAGGATTTTCATAAATATATTAACGCTATTTTAAGCAATTATGCCACATCTGCATCCGCATAATTTTTATGCGGATGCGGATGCAGATGTCCGAATCGATGCAGAAGTTACGCAATTGCGGATGCGGACGCGAATATTCGCAACATCCCTGGTGAAGATTTTCGAGTTAGTAAAGGTCATTCTGAATGAGACAGAATGGGATACAAGAAGAAAAGAAATATTTTTAATATGCGAAACATGATTTTGCAGATACGAATTTTATCTAAAGCTGAGTTGACACTAATATACAAACTAAAAGCATTTTCATAAGGGATGACTTGTGTCATGAAGATTCGATGTTAGGCAATGTTTTTATTTAATTTTTAGTAATTATAAAAGTATATTCAGCAGTGGAATATAGAAATAAAGAGTACACAATTACATTATAATATTTTGTGTTTGTTCCAAATAAAAAAAAGTTTTGCTAGCATTACTTTGCTTTTAATACAATTCGTCCAATTATTTATGATTTTGCGACAACAAGGCGTGATTTTTTGGATAACATCTAATCAAGATGTTTCGAAGATAAATCACGAATTTCACTACGTATGGTGCGCCAGTGTGAAGCCAGCTTTAAGATTTTGTAAATATTATATTTTATTGCTAATATTTGTAAAGATGTCTAGACTAAATAGCTTTGTATAGGTAGCGGCACGTAAGTCTAGTGCTGAGGGTACTGTGGAGGGGATGGCTGCGCATGGTGACCGCCATACTAAACTCATGCGCAGCCATCCCCTCTACACTTCGCTCAGCGCTAGACTTATATGCCGCGACCTGTAACTTTTACGTAATTTTAGATAGTGTAGTTTTAGCATAAGTTAAGTAGGTGTATATTGTTGTAGTTAATAAAAGCGCTTTGTAACTAATCATCTGTAGATTACTTATAGGTATAGAAGATACTAATAAAATAATGTTGCCATAATTTTATTACTGTTACATCTAAAATGTTTTCATGTTTGTGAAAAATCGAAATATGTACAATAAATTATTGTCTATACCAATATTATAAAGAGGAAAGATTTGATTGTTTGTTTGTTTGCATTGAATAGGCTCCGAAACTACTGAACCGATTTGAAAAATTCTTTCACTGTTGGGAAGCTACACAATCCCCGGGTGTCATAGGCTATATAATAAAAAAATTAGGGAGTCTGCTAGTTGTTTAATAATGTTGTTGACAATAGACTAAAATGCTAGAATTAGCTACCTCAGTAGGTACTTAGCTTGTGATAAGGTCCATTTGTTTTTAAATCTTGTAATGTTGAATTAAAACTGTGATTGGAATTCTAAGTAGGCAGTTAGAAGGCATTCAACGGAAGTTGTCTCTTTGCTTATTTTATTGTATTCTTAAATATTATAAGAAGAAAATCTATATAATAACGATCTATCTACCGGTGATTGGTTTCTACGAAAAAAACAGTTTTCTCTTGTTTTTACTTTTTTAGGGTCTAGCTATATTATTTACCGACTCCTTTTACAAATGTATGTGTACCTATATATTTAAGCAAGAATGTAATACATATCAAATTTAAAAAAAGTCCAGTGTCGTTGAAAAACTCAAGTTTTTTGAACAGACATTTTGATAAGTAGGCCTCTTTGAATAGAACAAACCTAATAACTTATTTGAATTATTTATTATTTGACATAGTTTATACGTTTAAAATAATAAATGCATTTTGAATGTTACACTGATTTTAATTTAAAATGTTTTGTACTCCCATCGATACTCTTCTGATCTCTTGGTTTTTCCATTCAAAGGTTTTATCGTGACTAGTTCTTTAGTACAAATTATATTGAATTTGCGATAAAGATAGCTACGCATTATAATTAGTACCTAAATAGTCCTGTATGTACACGGAGGGCGCTGGTAGCCAGTAGCACAGTTTAATTACTAGTACAGGCACCAGTCAGACCCATAAGCTATTTATGTAATTATGTTTGATTCTGGATTTTGTATAATTACGACTAGTATTTAGTATCTTTCAACATATGTTAAATTCAATAGTGTTTTATAAAACTGGTGTCAATCAATCATTATTTATTTATTTTATTATTATCTTCGGTATGTAGCAAGGCATTAAAAAGATATTAAAAGATTTGTAAACCAGACTATGAACTAAGTAAATAAGCTATCTGTAATTTTATGATGGTATGATCAGATTGTGGCCATCAAAACATATCGATTGATGAGAAAGCTCATACATCCCTATTTAAAACAATTAACCTTACTTATAATAAATATTATACATTATGAGAGTATATTTGTTGGTTTGTTCCCCTTTAACGCAGCAACAGAGCAATGGATTGACTTGATGTTTGGCATACGCTGTTTGGCGACTGCCTCGGTGGCTCAGTGGTTAATGACCCTAACTTCTGGGTCAAAGAGGCGTGGGTTCGATCCCCACCCAGGGCAAGTATTTATGTGATGAACATAGGTGTTTGCTCTGTGTCTGGGTGTTATTTAGTTACTATCTATATAAGCATGTACTTAAAAATATGTATATGTAGTTTATCAGTCTCAGGCAGCCATATCACAAGCTTTGCTTAGTTTGGGATCAGAGACCGTGTGTAAGATGTCCTCTAATATTTATTTTATTTATTTATTTATACATATATTTTGAAAGACGGAAAGTGACGGTGGGCATACACGATGCGATGAACTGATCAGTTTTTTGAATCACTCCAACTGGGAGCTCATTCAGTTAATCAAAAGGTAGGAATTTGTGGCTCCATATTTATTAAACCTATACCTATAAATATCGATCCTAGAAAAAGTGGATGGGAATCAAAATTGTTAGAAATCTAATTTCAAACCATTTTAATCCGATAATTTCTTATGAAAAATTGAAATAACACAAGTTTTTGAGGAAACAAAATGGCTCCATAGTCTTATTAAAAAAAAATCGATCCTAGAATAAGTTGATAGGAATCAAAGTTGCAGGAAATCAAATTTCAAACAAGTTTGATTTTGATATTTTCTCATGAAAAATTGAAATAACACTGATGTTCCTTGATCTTCGCTTCTGTTAATTTTCTAAACTCATGTCTGGAGTTACTTCCTGAAAATGTAGGAGCTGTAAGTAATAACTAATGACTATAGATAAAATGTATCATCAGGATATATCAAAGACAGCGAAGCGCTACCAGGGTAAGAGTCCAAAGATTTTGGCGGACTACTGCCGAACGATAAAAATACTAATATTATGCTGAAATATTCTAGACCTACTACACTGGTGCTGCAAAAAGACGCTTAACGCAACATTGGGAAAACCAACTGTACATAATGACGATAATTAATACTACTCTGGATGACTAAAGTAAGTAAGTTCGTATAGGCCGGGTGGCTAGCCTGGTGTCAGAGTTTTTAGGCCGCCTGAAGGCCTCTGACATGGCTAATCGGTTAAAACAACCGGGGCCTACAATTTAACGTGTCATCCGAGCCACGGTAGCGCTCAGTTGGAAAATGCCACCCGCGGTCACCCATCTAAGTACTGACCGTGCGGAACGTTGCTTAATTTCGGTGATCGCTGACAATCACCTAGTCAAACTACGCTACGAGCGCTACGACTGGATGACTAACAGACAGTATTAAAATATTTTAGGAAATACACGTAAAGGTATCTTAAACCTATTTAATATTGTTATCAAATTCTAAAGCCAAGGCTTTATATAAAACAAACGTCTCGGTTTACGATACTCCGCAGATGTTAACAAAACGTTATGAAAATTGTTGTCAAGATTACAAAAATCGTACTGCCGATTGAATTGCAATTACTTATCATGATCATAACTTGAATGCTACATAATGTTTATTATCCAAGTATTATCTGATACGGTGGTGCTGTCTTTTGTAGTGAAGAGAGGAGTGTGACTTCACTTGCATGGGAGCTTCCGTGGAAGACGCTCTCCTGCGACGATATGTCAGACAGTAGAAACAGTAGCACAGCTGAGGATGGAGCTCAGAAAGCAAGCACAGCAGCCAGGAAAGGCAGCGTGGCTCAGCCGAAGGCTCTCGACCTGGATGACGTCCTGGTGAACGAGTTGGGCCAGTTCGGCCGCTTCCAGCTCAACAACATCCTGCTTGTGGCCATCCCTATCATTATGTCAGCCTTCATGAGCGAGTATATCTTTTCCGCAGCTGCTATTCCACACAGGTGAGTAATGTTTAAACATTAGAAATGAATTAGTTGCTCGACATTCGTTTATTTACATTTATTGTTCAAATAAAACAGATAATGATGTTGTCTCTGATTAAACATCATTTTGCCAGTCATTATGCTTCAGACTATTTCGAGATGGGGCATTACTTTCTTAGCCACAGGCGCTCCAGTGCGATTGTCGATGGTAACAGGCCCGGCGTGATTGGATCTACAGTTTTACAATAGAATGGCTTTTATCCAGAACAATTCAGTGGTCCTAATCGAACTACTTATCTATCATTTTAGATGTTCTCCGCTGCACTGTTTTTGGTTTAAACGTGGTTTCCGTTTGTAGCACCATCTGTCATCAGTTTCGCGTATTGTCTACATTTACTTATTAACAGATATCTGTGACATTTACAGTTATGTCTGACATTTTACTAGTTAAAGTTATCTTAGACAGTTTTTTTTTCGCTTTCTATTTTTTTTTTCAATTTTAGCTTTAAAATAAATTAAGCACCTAATTATCTTTTTGATTGTCATGCGTGATTACTGATTTGTGCTTGCAGAGCCCAATTTTTTTGGCTTTAATCATTTTTATATCTTTTTACAATTTTTCTACTCATACCCTGTGCGGTGTACCTTTGTTTCGTGATAATATTTGTAACTTCTATTTTACAGTTGGTTAAGTAAGATAATCGGACTCTTGTTTTTTTAAAGCTAGAAATCTATTAAAGTTTTAGAAAGATACAGCTACTTGTTTCAAATTTCACACACCTATTGGGTTTTATCACTGAGTGTTGATGAGTAAGTATCCCTCGAATTATGGAATTAATAAAGGTGCTACTATCTTTCTTTTGGAATTTTTGAGTGTTTGTGCAATAAACGGGTTAATGCACATACTGAATAGTATGTGCATTAACCCGTTTATTACTGTAGATTAGTGTAGATAATATTATCTGTTTGACATTTTAATACTTTTGTAATATTTATAACATTGCATTACTCCAAATATCAATTGCATACCTATAACTGAATGTTTCTGCATATGAAACATATGTAAATAGATATAAGTAAGGATTATTTAACCAGTACCTATGTACAGTATTGTACAGGTTTGATGTTTTTCTAGGGAACCTTATCCTTAGATATAGTATGTCTATCATCGACCTGGCACTTTTATTTGTTTAAATATTGATGATGTCCATGATTTTCAACATTGAACAAGTTTATCTTTATCGCACCAAGCCTATTTTATATTTATTAACTTTTAATATTAATAGCCACGTTTACTTATGACTTTTAGTAATGAATTTATGAATACCCTACACACCTTACCCAATTTATCCTTTTTAATCATTTTAAGTACCTACTATTTATTGACAGTGAAAACCGTGAAATTTAGCAGTGTAATATAAATTGTAAAATATAAAATATTATTTTACAAAGAACCGAGATTATCTGAAAATATATTAAAAAAACATTGAAATATAATTCTCAACTACCTAATATTACATACGAGTATTTTATGCACAAAAAATATGAAAGCTACCTAAATACAAAATAAAATAAATAAATGAACAGAGGCTAAAAATGGAAACAGATACTGTAAAAATTAATTTCCTACCCACACTTTTTCTATTCTAGTTTATTGGTAATTTCTAGGTGTCGAATCCCTGAATGCGGCGAGACAACAAAAGACCACCCGTACGAGCCCGAGTGGGTGATGAACGCCATCCCCGCCACAGACGGGGGCTTCGCCAGCTGCGAGCGCTTCCAGTCTGTCCCCGGGGCATCTGGGAGCCTCGACTACTGCCCCGCGTATCTCTTCCTCAACAACGTTACTGAGTGCGATGGTTTTGTCTACGATAGAGACAATTCTGTTGTCTATGATGTGAGTAATCAATTCTTGATTACATATTATCACTTCATCTTCATCTTCAGTTAAATATATCTAAATCAGAGGGGTAGACGGACCAAATCATTATTGTATGCCATGGACGGGGGCTTTGCCAGCTGCGAACGCTTCCAGTCTGTCCCCGGGGCGTCTGGGAGCCTCGACTACTGCCCCGCGTATCTCTTCTTCAACAATGTGACTGAGTGCGATAGTTTCGTCTACGATAGAGACAATTCTGTTGTATGTAATGTGAGTAATCTATTTTCTATGATACACTTGTTTAGGTAAGTATAGTTTGAATTAATGGTGCAGCCGCACCGAAATCATGACAAGGTGCTTCTTTGCAGAAGGAGGCCAGACCGCTCAGTTTGTCATTATATCTTCTTTGGTTTGGCTACACAGCCACAGTAGTCATGCCTACAGCCAGGTAAGCCAGCAGTATCTACTATATAATATATACATGTAAAGGTTTTGTAATCATGTTTATCTTCACAGAAAAGCGGCGTCTAATATGTTTATTTTTATATTTCGATGACACATGTTAGAAAACAGAAGAATGGAAATATCCTATTCGACATCCGTATATGATTGTAATTCATTTGAGAAATTCAGCTAATCTGAGAAATGCCTTATTGCGATTGAAAGTACCATCCTGGTAGGTACTTCATGAATAAACGTGCTCAACTATCATGCATCACTGCGGATGTGGTCAATCGCGAACGGATCCAGAACTTTTACCTAGCCTACCTGTTAAAAAAATATGTCATTATTTTCATAGCAATTTATATCTCACAAAGCATATTTCTTCTCAGTTTGACTTGGGCTGCGAAGATTGGCTGCGAGCCCTGGTGGGAACCCTCAACAGTGTGGGCACTCTCATCGTCTTGCCCTTCATCGGTTTCATCTCCGACCGCTTCGGACGGCGAGTGGCGCTGGTCATCAGCGTCTTCAACCTGGCTCTCATAGGCCTCATCAGGGCCTTCTCCGTCAACTATGGAATGTACGTCGCGCTACAGCTTCTGCAGACTACTCTCGGAGCTGGTACCTTCAGCTCTTCTTATATTTTTGGTGAGTTGATATTTTCCTTTTACTTTATTTTGCTGAATATTGGCCAAATAAAAGCCTTGTTTTGATCTTTCATTATAGTAATTTATCTGCACCTGCACTTTTTTTAATAATACATTGCCGAATGTAGGCCTATCTACGGAGGGTGATTGGGCCATCCTCCACGTAATTCCAGGGCGAGTTGATGGATTCACATATGTCATCGATTTGCTAATTATTATTTCAATTGTGCTTGAATTATTATAGATACTTAATGAAAGCTTACGATAAGGGTCCTTTGAGATATAGTACATACTTTTTTCAATTGATAGGTAGATACTAATAAAATGTATCATCCTAATGAGTATTCTGAATGACGTCAATTTTAAACTTACAGCTGCGGAGCTGGTGGGCCCTAAATATCGAGTGGTGACGAGCGCATTGAGCACGTCCATGTTTGCTGTGGGGCAAGTGATCCTTGGAAGCGTCGCTTGGGTAGTGCAGCCATGGAGGTACTTACTATTTCATATCAATGTGTATAAAATAGCTTCTTGTTCACTTTTATTTCACCTGCCCTCCTACCTAAGATTTATTAGAGCTAGTGGAAGAACTCTTCCCAGGAAATGATTTAACGTGGAACTAAGTTGGAGTTGAAAGGTTGGAGTAAGAACAAATAAAATTTCTCTGACGGGACCTCTGTGAAATGTGTCTGTAGAACAATGCAGACAATGGAGCATCTATTGTGTTGCCCTCAGTGCCCAAAAACTATTTGATTGAGCGTCCTAACAGATACCTTCTGGGGTAGCAGTCGCTAACCACTGGGCAAAGCTTGTGTAAATAGACCTCCCCAAACTTAATAACCATCGACACGAAGAAAAAGATGACCAACGAATCAGATGAAATGAACTGTCAATGCTGACTCACATTGATTAAACATTATGAAACATCATCGTAAATGTTTCCGGCTTACAGATACATGATCATGACCCTCCACATCCCGTGTTTCCTGATCATCTCCTACTACTGGCTGCTGTCAGAGAGCGTGCGCTGGCTGATCTCCAAGCAGCGCTGGGTGGACGCCAGGGAAGTGCTGGAGAAGGTGGCGCGAGTCAACAAGAAGCAGATCAGCGAAAAATCTCTGGAATCGCTCATGAATCCTCCTCCGCCATCAACGGTCAGCTAATTTTCAAATGCTATCGTATTTATTCACCGACTTCCAAAAAGGAGGAGGCACGAGTACTATGTTCGTCTGTATGTATTTTTTTATTTTTGTGTATGTTCATCGATATTTTCGCCAATCGTGAACCGATTTAAAAATCTTTTAAGTTCAAAAGGGTTATACATCCAAAGTAGTCTCGTTTAAATTATAAAAATTCTGTACACGGTGGAAGTCACACGATTTTTTTGTGAAAAATAATTATTTTTGTTTCAAGAACCGGATCGTTAAGGGATAACTATTTCATGTTCACAGCAGTACCAATACTCAGAAACAAGTAAATTTTAGAAGCAGTTATTGGTAGAGTTCTTATCACCAGGTACTGCCTAATTTCTTCCCTTACTTCTGGAATAAATTATCCAGAAGTGATATAATTTGATTGTTGCAATGTTTTAATGGCAAAATGGCAGGTCACGTAAAAATAAAGACATGTGTTGCAAGATCTACTGTTTAGAGAACTGCTACTTATTTATGACGTTATTATACATTTTCATCTGTTGTATATTTATGCTGGTTTTCCGTATATTCCAGGAAGTAGTTCCAAGCGTGTTCTCCACCATCTTCAAATCCCGCGTGCTTCTCCGTCGCGTCTGTACGACGCCCATCTGGTGGATCACCACCACCTTCGTGTACTACGGCCTCTCCATCAACTCCACCAGCCTCTCCGACACCATTTACCTGAACTACATCCTCACCTGCGCTGTCGAGATCCCTGGCTTCTTCACCGCGGTTCTCGTGCTTGATAGGATTGGAAGGAAGGCCACGCTGTCTGTTGGTTTCTTCTTCTGTGCAGCCTGTAATATAGCTTTTGTTTTCATTAACAATGGTGAGTCTTGAGAAAGTTTTGATACTCATTTTCTTTACTAATTTCACTATAGGTAGTGCTCTGATTTCGTTTTCAATTATACCACTATTTATAAATTTTGTGGTATCAAATACAGTATTTGTTACAGGTTTGTAAGCCTCCTTATGAAAACAAAGCTGCAACTTCAATTGATGCAATTATAAATTCACAACTGGAACTTAATCATTTAAACTCGTACATGAATAGGAAAAAACTTTGTGATAGCTACCAAGCGAAAAAACTTAAATTAAACCACAACCACTACTCATCGTTCGCTTTATCAGTACCGGAAAAGCACTTCGACTTCTTTATGAGCGCCGAGAACTGGCCGGCTGGGACGGAAATCAGCGAGTGGTTTCGTAGGAGCGCCGGGCGAGCGGGAGGCGCGCCCCGACGACACCTGCGCGCGCGCTCCGCTGCCGCCGACGTCGTGTGCGCCGCGACGTCCCCACCGCTCTCAGGTTAACCGTACATCGCGCGATGAGCACTTGACAATTTGTCACCAAAACATTAGGTGCATTACAAATAAAACTAAGCAGCTAGAAGTACTTTTAACCAAGGAACTGTCGTGCGATATATTGATTATATCGGAACACTGGCTTCGCAAGTATGAATTAGTTTCCGTCACATTATGTAACTATAATTTAATTTCATTTAGTTGTAGGGAAAATATTGCACACGGCGGAAGCTGCATCTATGCGCGTTCAAATGCCAAGGTTATCAATAGGCAAGACTACTGCGATTTATCGCAGGAACAAATTTTTGACATTTGTGCCGTTTATTTACTTGACGACAACATTCTTGTTGTAGGAATATACCATTCTAACCTGACTAGCCACTCGGAATACCTTGGGTTGTTTGAGAACCTTCTTCGCAAAATAACCGACGAAGGATTGCAATGCGTGATTTCGGGAGATATTAATATCGATTTTTTATACCGTTCTAGCGCTCAAAAGCAGCTAGTGGACATGCTATTGAGCTACAATTTTAGACAGTTAGTCGAGAACCCTACACGAGTTCAAGTGGGAGGCACTAGCACACTTTTGGACCACATATACACAAATATCCCTGCGGAACGTGTCGCAGGTATCTCTGGCATTAGTACCGAGCCGCTCAGCGACCATAACGCGCAGCGCCTCACCCTCTCGCGGAGCGTAGCACCCGCGCCGGCGCATCGCCCGGTGCGTACCTACTCCGTAGCAAATGTGAATAGGTTTATTACAGCGCTCGAGTCAGTTGACTGGGACGAAATTACTGTTAAGGCTAATAATTGCTGCCACTCCTTAGCTGAGCACTTAATAAATGTATTGATAAATAAACATAATATATGTTTTCCATTAAAAATGCAGCCAAATCTCGGTAGTAGACAATGGGTTGACACGGAAATACATAATTTCAGACATTTTCTTAATGATGCGTTACACCTAAAAAATATCTTCCCGAATAACGAAGTGCTACGTAACAAATTTGTGGAGCTTTCTTCTAAATATCACTAGTTACTTAAACAGAAACGAATTAATTACTACTCTAACCTGATTCGGGAGAATCCCAGAAGAATGTGGCAAGTAATTAACTCCGAACTAGGCCGTGGTAACCGTGAGAGGGTCGATTTCACTGACGTCGTGCGAAATGAGAACGGTCAGCCCTACAACACAAAGACAGATTTAGTCAATTCTCTGAACCATGAATTTGCGACCGCGGCTTATAGGTGCGGCGCCCACGCCGCAGACAGCGCCCGCGCCTTGGAGGCGCTCGGTGGCGGCTCTGCTGCGAGTGATGTTTCTATCAGGTTGGAACCTTTTTCACCCTCCGAGATATACACCATAACCACCAAGCGCATCGCGTCAAAGAAGAGTGCTGACTTTTACGGATTATCTGCACAGGTGCTTAAAAACGCCATAACATCTATAGCACCCATTATGAGTCATTTATTTAATGAATGTATGCGTAATGGTATATACCCCGCGGCTCTTAAAAAAGTTAAAATAAGCCCGCTTTATAAAGGAAAGGGAAAGAAAACAGACCTCAAGTCGTACCGTCCTATATCCTTGGTCCCGGCCATCAGCAAGGTATTCGAAGCCGGTCTCAACAGAAGGCTCCTGAACTTTGCAGCTGACCGTAATATACTATCTGAGCGACAGTATGCGTATCGTGCCGGTCGCTCTACCACCGATCTTGTGCGCGAGGTAGTGTGGCGAGTGCTGAGCGCGCGTGAGGCCGGGCAGCACGTTGCTCTGCTCTGCTGCGACCTCTCGCGCGCCTTTGACACGGCCGACCACGCCCTCGTTGCCGAGAAACTGGATCACTACGGAATGCGCGGCCCACCTGGGTTAGTTCTGTCCTCTTTTACGTCTAATAGGTTACAGGTAGTCGTTGGAGATAAGGGACGCGTGGTCTCTTCAGAGTTACGAAACACCATGGGCGTTCCACAGGGATCGTGTCTCTCTAATACGATGTTTGTGTTCCTCCTAAATGACTTACCCGGCGCGATTAAAAATGCTGAAATTTATATGTACGCCGACGACGTCGCCGCCGTTGTTTCAGCACCGACGAGTTGCGAACTTGAAAAAAAGCTCAACTCAGTTGCGAATAACCTTGAAGAATGGTTCAGGGCAAACGGATTGGCGTTGAACAGGGAAAAAACCTGTTTTTTGAGTTTCAACCTCAATGGCACGCCTACAAAGTCCTACTCGGTGGTGATCGGTAGCACCACACTGCAACAAGTAAAAAGCACAAAACTGTTAGGCTTTCACATTGACGGTGCGCTGACGTGGGAGACGCACATTAACGAGCTGTGCGGGAAGCTGGGCCGCTCGTGCTTCGCTCTCCGGCGGCTCGCGAGCACCGCCTCTCGCGAAGTCGTGCGCTCCTGCTACTTCGCCACCGTCCATAGTAATGTCACCTATGGATTGGAATTGTGGGGTCGTGCTGCCGATTACAAAAGAGTCTTTGTAATGCAAAAGCGTGCTATTCGTGCCATATTCGGTGTACGCGACGACGTTTCTTGCGTTGAGCTCTTTAGAGAGCTCCGCATTATGCCTCTTCCGTGTGAGCTTATTTTCCAAATTGCCCTGTTCACACGTAATAATTTAAATATATTTGAAAAACGAGGCGAATACACCAGGCTTAACTTAAGGAGCAATCGTAAAAAGAACCTACTGGCAACGCCGAGCCACAGGCTAGTCAGGTCAGAGAAATCGGTTTATGTTTGTGGGCCTTCGGTCTACAACCGACTGCCAACTCCCGTGCGTGACGCATCTTCCGTTGCTGTATTTAAAAATAAATTGAAGTCGTGGCTACTCAGTCAATTATTTTATGACATTGCAGAATTTATGAAACTACCGGAGGTAGTAAATTTGTAATTGATTTTTAAATTTTTCTGAATTTAGAGGTTGTAATTATACTGCGAGAGCAATATTTTGTATAATCCACATTATAAAATTGTATTTCTAATAACATGACCTTATTTTAAATATTATTGAAATTGTACACCATTTTGACGTGTAACTTGGCGTTATAAATAAAGGATTTGTATTTGTATTTGTATTTGTAAAAAATCGAAAACGTATCACGCCTAAGACGAAAATTTAATAACATTTAAAGTTGGGAATAAAATTTGATCTATAACGAAATAAAAATATTCATCTCACATGACACGTAATTTTTGACCTAATTCCAAAATTGAGGTTCTAAGTTCGTTTTTATGTATTTTTTTGAGTAGGTATGTTTCCTTTTTACCAATTGTGAACTGATATAAAAAAACTTTTTTTTCGAAAGTGTGGTCCTTTTAAATTTTTTTTCGAAATCGGCTGTGCTGTTTATAAAAAATCAAAAATATTCAAAAAATTATACACCTGCATCGATTCAAGCAAACTATTCGAATTTTGTACACGTAAGAAGTCGGTTGCTATTTTTGGCAAAAACTAATTATGATCCTGATTCTTTAAATATAAATAAAAAATATTACTATTTTGCAAATTAATATTAATTTGCATTGTTCAGATTTAACAACGCTGCGGCTGATCTTGTTCCTTCTGGGCAAGTTCTTCATCTCGATGGTGTTCACGTCTCTGTACCTGTTCACATCTGAGCTGTACCCGACGCAGTACCGACACAGTCTGCTGGCTTTCTCCTCCATGATTGGACGCATTGGCTCCATCACGGCTCCACTCACGCCTGTGCTGGTATGTATAAATCATATTTGCTACATAGTTTGCCTTTATATCTTCAAATTGCAAGAATAACGTTTTATGTAACTTGCAGTATTTAATTACGATTGAAAAAAACCCTGAAATAGCACTAGCCAAGATCAAATTGTATCTTCATTTAATATTTAGTGCTCTAGTATTACTGTCACATTGCTTAGTCTTCTACGGAACAGCTTCAGGGTTTGGCTGTCATACTTTTTATACTCGTGTAAGGGTTACATTTGGCTACCAACTCGCCTGATGGAAAGCAACGTTGTAATTGTCAGGAGTCAATAACGGAAGTGAGGCGTTAAGTCCTTGATGGCACTATGTATTTTTTTTATTCGCACAAAAAGCTTTTTAGGTACTAATATTACTCTAGCATCTTTTTTGTAAATATGAATGATACTGTCATAATTTACATTGCAAGTTATTATGATTTAGTAAGACGATATTTCAACAAGATCGATGAGCATTTTCCTAAAATATATTTCATGGATTTTGTTAGAGGAATAGTTTTCAAAGTCATAGAATATATTGTTACGTGTAAGAGTTCAAGGACATGTACTGTTCGCAACAATGAAAAAGTACCGTACCTACTTAGACACATACGACACCAGAAGAGATTTTTGTAAATGTTGTAGAAACTACATACATATATGTAGAAACTACATTAGCTTTCATTAGATTTTGATTCGATGTATGTTTACGTTCCAGGATGATTACTTTGAAGGTCTGCCGTCGATAATGTTCGGTGCCATGGCTGCACTGTCAGGCGTGCTGGTGCTGACGCAGCCAGAGACGCTCGGCACCAAGATGCCAGACACTCTGGCAGAAGCGGAGGCCCTCGGGAAACCAGAGTCCAAGCTGGTCCGCGACAGCTGACCACATGCTCGCAAGATATAAGATAAGATTATCCTTTAACATAGTAGACCTTTCATTGAGGTTTCATGATGTCTCTGAAGTTAATCATTTAGAAATAACTATGACGAACAAGATGTCCATGATTATGATTGATTAAACAAGGTTTAAAGAGATCGATGTAATTAATACAATCAGCTATCATCGTTTTTTAGCATCTCCTTGAGAACCGAGGTCACTTTTTTGCACTGATTGATGGGATGTTTGATTGCTTCCATCGGATGTATTTTGGAGTTTCACCGTACTCTACTACTATAACTGAAAAATAGCACACGTTATAATTCGCGGCCGCGCGCAGTCAGAATGGGATAAAACATAAATCATAAATCATAAATCATAAATCATTTATTCTTGCGCATATGGGTACAACTAAGATCTTACAGAAAAAAATAAAAAAGAGCCGCCATATCCGACCTTTCGGCATGCAAAGAAATCACTAGACAAATAATACATTTTAAAGAAGTACTAACAAATTGATCGAATATAAAACGAGTTCACATAGTAGGTATCTGCACAAAATACAATTAAACAATTTGATTATCATTTTAGCCTAAAGCATGTCAAAGATAACATTCTCATTTATAATGTTAGGAATAAAATAATATAATGTCAAGTTGGGATTTTCGTCAAAAACTAATATAATTAAAAATTAAAATTTGTCATTCAAGTATTCGTCAACATCATAATAAGCTTTATCTTGTAGAAAACATTTAAGTTTATATTTGAAAACATGAGTCGATTTAATCTCAATTAAAGTTCTGGGTAGATGATTATAAATTAGAGGAAGCATACATATAACACTATTGTTTAGTAATGCTGTTTGATTTGAAGGCATTGCCAATTTTTGTTTATGTCTTTGTGACTGTAAATTGCTATATAGATGTAAATTGTTCCGTACAAACATTATACATTCAAATATGTAAAGACAGGGCAGGGTTAAAATTTTGAGACGTTGAAAGTGAGGCTTGCAAGTGTCCCTTTGTTTCAACTTACAAATGGCCCTAATACACTTTTTTTGCGCCTTAAAAGCATCTTCGCTTTTTGTACTGTTGCCCCAGAATATTATGCCGTAAAACCTTGTCAAAGTAAATAAAAAAACGACAGTCCTGTAGTAGGTACCTAATAACATAAAACCTTATCAAAGTGAGTGAGAACTGGTATTTTCGATTTACTTTGGCAATGTTGCTTACCACTTGATAAGTGATTACACTTGTTTCTAATGTTATGCTTCCATCTTTATCATTGAACTGCTTTGGTGAATAACTCTTTTGAATAGACATAATAGTGTTTTTGTTTACCATTATCTAATTTTCTGTTGACATTATTAGTGATTTCTATTAAAAAATAAGAATATAAATAATTAACCTATAATTCATTACGATTATAAGATTATCTAAACTTTTGGAATTTCAAGAAGTGGGTGGCTATGTGCACCATTCACGTGCCTAGTGTATAATATCGATAAAACCGATTACACACTTCATATCACTTATGAGGACATTCCCACTAGGTATAATAAATAAACACTCGAGTGCATTCATGCTTATTGCTTATACTTTGGATTCAGAAAAGAATCGTAAGTAGATTTACATTATAAGAAGGTAGGCACATAATGTCACTTATCACTTAAGTGTACCTAATGTTTCAAGTGATGAAACCTACTAAAGTTGTGAAGAGAATTATAACTAAGTAGGTACTATTGAAATGTCGGTACTTGAAATTATCCACCTATGATATAAAAGAACCGTGAATTTTTTAATTTAAAAGAACTCGCCTTGTGATTTGTTACTAAATAACAATTTTTCGTGTAATAAATGATTACATTTTCTAGAAAAAATCATACTTAGTATAAATCCGAAATATATACCTAAACTAATTTTCGTTTTCGTTTAAATATATACCTAAACGTAAATATAAATCCGACAGTGTGTTTGCTGGTTTGTTTTCATGATACAAAGGAGCGAACGGATCGATTTGATTTTTTGAATAAATAGAGTTTAAACTTTTGACCGCCAGGCCTCATTTTTTATTTTTTTTATTTTTTTATTCCATATAGGTTTGCGTTTGATTACATACTGCCTGATGTTGAGCAGATATGCGGTCTAAGATGTAGCACGCTTACCTAGAAGATACCTATTTACTCGGGATTTGAAGACACCCACGTCGTACTTTAGCGGGAAGACAGACCCAGGCAAAGCATTCTACATTCTGGCTGTTCGTATGAGGAATGAGGACTCGAAACGCTTGGTTCTAACGCGCGGAATGTCCACCATAAAAGGGTGGCGCTTTGGTCGCGTCTGTCTAGCCGTACGATAGAAGAAAGGGGCAGGTGGGACCAGATTGTGCAACTCCTGAGCGCACTCTCCGAAGTGTATCCGATAAAAGGCCGACAAACACGCCACCTTACGTCGATGCTCAAGACTTTGCAGCTGCGACTTAGTCAAGGTGTCGTTGTCAATCAGCCTCCTGGCTCGCCTCTCAATCGACTCCAGAGCCTCCAGTTGATATTTGGCAGAGCCATCCCAAAGGTGAGAGCAGTATTCCATACAATACCTGACTTGTGCTTTATAAAGACTAAGCAGTTGCTCAGGTGTGAAATACCGTCTCACCTTAGCGAGAACACCAAGTTTTTTGGAGGCTAATTGAGCTTTTGACTCTATATAAGAGCCAAAGTTAAGAGTCGATGAGAGTGAAACGCCCAGCAGTTCCAAGCTGTCTGTTACCGGAACGGAGACACCGCGGAAAGCGGGAGACAATTGGAAGGGTCTCTTTTTGGCCGAGAACAAACAGCCTTGAGTCTTCGTGGCATTAAACTTGACCAGGTTAGCATCGCCCCAGTCAGATACCGCCTCCAGACTCAAGTTGAGCCGTTCAACCATAGCTTTTTTATTACTTTCAATTTGATAATCAAATCTAGCAAGTACAATTTTATCCACTTCCCGGTTACCGATTGAACTGAAATCGCGTGACAATGCAATATGATGATGACATGGTGCTGATCTGATGATGGAGCTGGAAGGTGGCCAAAGGAACTTAGCAATGAAACGACACAACCTCATCGAGTTTGGGTTCGTTTGAATGGTCTTGGCGAGTAGTTGACTTTCAATAGTAACCAGGGTCTGATGGTGAAGCTGGAAGGTGGTCATAGGAACTCTGTAATGAAACGACTCAACCCTATCGAGCTTCGGCTCGTTTAATTCGTCTTGGCGAGTACTTGTTCAGTACAAGCTCGTTTTTAAAAAAAAAGTTTATTTGATACTTGTTTTTAATCTGCAGGGCTAGCATACGCACCACGACAGAATTTTATCGACGTCTGAAAATATTAACACCACACCATAACTCTGTTTCGTATTGACACGTCGCGCATTGATAAAAACATGTGCTGCGTATGCTAATCGCGCTGGGTAATAAATACACACCGATAAAACAAGTTTTATGGTACTTTCATACAAATATTTAATGTGTCGTAGGTACTTGGATATCAATATCATTTGATAAGAAATCGCTTGTATGATAAAGAATTTCACACACGTGCCTCAGATTACAAGGATAAATAAAATGACACATTGTCCTTGGCCAAGCCTCAGAATAAGGAAAAACAGTAAAAGTGACATAAAGTAAAAAAGGTGTGATGCATGATTCCACAAACATGGCGTCGAAAATCCATAGAAACTGCTATGTAATCTAGACACAAGTGACACTTGAACTGCTGATCAAATGTCAAATTTGATTTCACAAAGATGGTGGACAAACTTCAAACGCCTCCTAGGCAGGGCTTTTATTTTCAACTTTATCGTCACGGCAATAATGCCATGTCATTTCAAACACCGCCCCTATGGGCCAAGCAGAGATTTCTCGGTATGCTTTCTGAAACGAGCTTTTGACTGACGTAAAAGCTAATTTTCGTTGGTCGTTAGAGCTCGCGCTCGGGGTTCGGGAGATTTCTGTTCACGCGTGCGATAGAGACCGCATGCTGTACCTAATCGTTTTCATTGCCCGCATGCGGGTTAAGGGAGATTTCTGTTTAAGCATGCCATAGGGCCAGCATGCAATAACCGTTTTCATTAGTAGATGGGGCCCGCTTGCGGATTGTTGGATATTCTTGAGCTTGAGCTTCTTGATAGATTGCATAGGAATGGATTCCTATGCAATCTATCATCATATCTATCTAGTCGTCATGGTCATGTTTGGTGCCATTTTTTCCTCGTTGTTGTCAAGTTAAGACTATAACATTGAAACCGGCTGATAAATAGCGCAACAAAAAAATTTCTTCCCTGTGAGAACAAAAATCGCCGACAGCAAAAAAACACATACCTAAATTTTACACTCGAGTAAGTACACAAAACTAACACCTGGACAGATGAAAGCACAATTCTCTTGTGGACAGCCCTCACTTTGCTTTGTTCAATTATTTCTTTCACTTAACTTTAATTGGCAGCGGGTTGCTATGGTAGTCTTCAGCATTATTAGGATTCAAATTTTTATTCAAGACATCCTCAGGTGCTACGAAACATGAGTCGGAAAAATAATGATTGTACTAATTAGTTCTGATAAGATAGTACAAAGATTTGAAAACTCTGGCGATAGCTTCGTACTTAACGACAAAACTTCGATTGAAAACAAAGTAACAATTTAATATTTTATGATTATTTTAAATGTAGGTATTGTATGACCAATCAGCCGTATCTCTGTTATTGATTCTGGCTTCAACTTGTGTACCTAGTAAGCATTTTACTAAGTAAATTAAAGACAATTCTTTAATTTGCTCAGTTTGTTGTTGTTTAGTTCGTCTTTGATCATTCATTATAAGAGCTTTTGTTATGAATTTTATCCATTTATAATTACTAAAAACTGTGAGGAAATAGAAGTACTGTTGCAAATCAAGAAATAATAATAATAAACAAATCAACTTACAAATATGTATAATATATTTTGTAGAATATTTGGAAATAACACACACGCACACATGCACTCACACACGCGCGCTTTTGTTAAAATAACCAAGATGTTACCATAGTATTTGGATATCGAATAGCATGGTCTTTTGACACCTAGGTATTCTTATACCTAATAGAATGCACCAATCTACAGTAATTTAAGGAATTATTAGTTACGCAAATAAAAAGATTTGATAGTGTGGATGATTTTTTACGGTGCATTCAGCGGTTTACGTCTTTTTTCGTTTTTTTTCCTCTATGGTGTTTTGGGCTTTATTCTTCAATAATGATTTTATGGAGTGTGGTACCCTACAACTAATGTTGCCTACGATGATAATCCATTCATATTTCTATGATTGATTTGATTTTAAAGAAAAACTCCAGAACCTCCCTGTATGCCCAATACTTTATAGCCCAGCGCCCAAAGTGATGTGATATTCGTTTCACATATACATGTACATTATTCACATACCGGTAGCTTCATTACATTAAGTGAGGTTCTTGTAGAATATGGTGAAGGTACCCAAATGTGAAATACAACTCATAAAGAGGAATTATAGAATCCAACGGTAAGTATGTAGATGCAAAGACGTACGTGCTAATGAATTAACATTATTCTAGAGTTAACTAGGTTGGATCGCTCTGTGGCTTTCTCTCTTCTAGCCTCAATCATAAAAAAATATAAAAGTTATCTTTATAGCTAAGCGAGACATTACTTCAGGCTCCATCAAGGTTCTATGAATGACAACCTACAGACAATATTCAAAATATTTAATAAACATGTAGAGATAACTTATCATCATTATTTTATCACGATTAAGCACCTACAACAACTATACCATACCTATCTAGCTACATTTTCCCACAGATATTAGAAATTCATTCAACGGAATAAGGTTCAGAATTTCCCAAAAAATCAACTATCTCAATCGGATTGTAATTATATATCGTATTTTATAAATTGCTTACAATAGATATGTGATATCGATGAACCGTCTTCGGTGGTTGCAAGAGTTGTGTGAGCTCACTCGCTCGGGGCCCGCCGCGGTGGACGCCCTCGTACAAAGATGGCCGACAGCAGGAAAGGCAGTATTGTTGAGGATGGAGGCAGCAGGAAGGGAAGCACAGCAGCCAGAAAAGGCAGCATAGCGCCCCCAAAAGCTCTGGACCTGGACGATGTCCTGGTGAATGAACTGGGCCAGTTCGGTCGCTTCCAGTTCAACAACATCCTGCTTGTGGCCATCCCTATCATCATGTCGGCCTTCATGAGCGAGTACATCTTCTCCGCAGCTGCTATTCCGCACAGGTGAGATATTATCTTTTACACGAGAAATTCATTGGTTTCATTATGTAGACATAAGTAAACCACGGGAAAAAATAATAGAGATGAATTTATTTAGAATTATTCTGTGAATGAGATAGTGGAGCTAATAATTTATACTGCAAAGACAATATAATTATACAGTCTTACAAAAATATATGTATAGAGCAGACATCGTTCAAACTTACAGAGTTGGTTATGTCGCTAATAGTAACAATGGTTGGATAATAATTTGGCAACCAAATGTTATTGAAATATTAACATTTACGCCACTATTCATGTTATCTTATAGTACGAGTATGTAAGCATTTTGTGAAGGAATAAATTGAAAGTATTCTTTAAGACAAAATCGATTTTTAGGATTGATCGTCCTAGTTTGCAAGACATTTTTTGTTATTTTATTTCAAGGTACTCTTATACCTGATAAAAATCTATTCACTTTTACCGGATTTTGAATAATTAAGTAGTCTTAAGTTAAATTTTTTTTTTCCAGAAAAAATTAATTACATACACGGGGGGATAGTGCTATGATGTTTCTTCCCTTTGTGTTCCATGGAATCGTTTCTGAAAATAATTCTCAATTTGCGTAAAAATATGACTAAAGACGGTCATAAAAAGACTAAAATTGATATCATACATTTAATCTCATAAGCTACTAATACCTATGTTGGATACGGATAATTGCCAAGATCCGCCGGAAAGCTTACCGCAAAGCATTGTTTCAGCACTTGAATTAAATAGTAAGAATTTAATCGCTTCAAATAATTGATGGTTGCAATTAATATTAACTTTATTTTTGACGTCTAATAATAATGATTATATGGAATCAACTGGACTTTGAGCAACAGTAGGTATGATAATCTAGATAGATAAAATCAGTTCCATAATGCTTGCTGATACGAATGTCCTGAAAGATCTTTCAGTATTAATAATACTAGATTTTTTGGTAATAGGGCAAGCGTCGTTATCAACTTCAACAGAATACAATAAATCTACAGGTAATAATACACAGAAGCAACTAAATCAGCCACAGACCACAAAAGTTCTAGAAATAATCCAAATGCTCAAACCCACTGTAAGTTGTTGCTGGAAATATTAATCATGTTGGTCACATTACCTAGCTTACAAGGCCTTTAGGTTTAACCAATACATGGTGATCTATAAAATATTACTTTGTCTATAGGTGTCGGATCCCAGAATGCGGCGAGACGACAAAAGACCATCCTTACGAACCAGAATGGGTGCTGAACGCTATCCCGGCGACTTCGGGTGGTTTCTCCAGCTGCGAGCGCTTCCAGTCCGTCCCCGGCGCCTCTGGGAACCTCGACTACTGCCCCGCCTATCTCTTCCTCAACAACGTTACTGAGTGTGATGGTTTTGTCTACGATAGAGACAACTCTGTTGTCTATGATGTGAGTAGCCAAAATTATCTTCTTGTAGTTTAATTTGAATTTGATCCTTATCAAAGTTCATTTTGCTTGAAAGGTTTATTTCATATTATTCACATAATATATTCACAAAATTTAAGGAATTACCATAAGTTTACAGTTCTTAATTTAACCGTATTTTATGTATACTCATTCTTCCTGGTAGCATTTTTGCTATTAAAGATTCATAAATATCTTTGTGTATTTAAAAAAAAACTGTTTGTTTCAGTTTGACTTGGGTTGTGACGACTGGCTCCGCGCTTTAGCTGGTACCCTCAACAGCGTTGGAACTCTCATCGTACTTCCCATTATCGGCTTCATATCTGATCGTTTCGGGCGTCGTGTGGCGCTGGTCCTCAGTGTCTTCAACCTGGCTCTCATCGGGCTTATTAGAGCTTTCTCGGTTAACTATCCAATGTATCTCGCCTTACAGCTATTGCAGACTACGCTTGGAGCTGGTACCTTTAGTTCTTCTTATATTTTCGGTGAGTAAACAAATTCACTATTAGAGCAAGCTTTAAAATTATTTTGAATTATAACTTCTTCGTAAAGAATATTATTATTTATTGACAAAAGAAATTATAAAATTTATTGTCATTTTTGCAACTTTAGAATGAGAAAAGGTACATTTTGCAGATTTCGGCGAACGTTTTGTAATGGCTTTCTAAATTAATATCTATGTATAATTTGATTGATATTAGAAAAAAGGTTTTTTATTCAGCTGCGGAGTTGGTGGGTCCGAAATACCGTGTGGTGACCAGCGCATTCAGTTCATCCATGTTTGCCGTGGGTCAAGTGATCCTTGGTAGTGTCGCGTGGGTGGTGCAGCCATGGCGGTACGTTGACATCATATGCCTTTCAAACCAATAATGAACATTGGAAATCTATAAAAATAAGGAGTGTACTCATTAAGTATGTTAACATTTTTGTTTTAACACAGGTACATGATCATGACTCTCCACATCCCGTGTTTTCTTATTATCGCCTACTACTGGCTGCTCTCCGAGAGCGTGCGCTGGCTGATCTCCAAGCAGAAATGGAATGAAGCGAAGGAAGTGCTGGAGAAGGTGGCGCGGGTCAACAAGAAAGAGATTAGTGAAAAGTCGATGCAATCGCTCTTGAATCCTCCACCACCTTCCACGGTGAGTTACTTATTGGTTGTCTTGCATGGTCATAACTGACTAAAAGAGAACTTTCAGAGGCAAAACTTAAGTCTTAAATTAAAATGATTAACTATGCTTTTTTTTCTAAAACTGTAAAATAATTTTGTTTCTATCTACTCAAGATCGTAACGAATCGTAACGAGTTGCTCAACCAATACCAAATATTATTATGGCAGTGAAATAGAGGTGCACTCTCGGTTTTTGCAGAAGTCTGTCCAAGGTGTGCAAAAAATTGATTTTCGACAAAAGGTGATTTTCAGGGTTTTTTGGTTGATCCCAGAGTGAAAACTGCTCATAATAATAAATATGTATCTCTAAAAATCTTTAAATTTGATATAAAACACCTATAACAATTTAACCTTTTACAGGAGAAAGTTCCAAGCGTGTTTTCCACCATCTTCAAATCCCCCGTGCTTCTCCGTCGCGTGTGCACGACGCCCATTTGGTGGATCACCACCACCTTTGTGTACTACGGCCTCTCCATCAACTCTACCAGCCTCTCCGACACCATGTACCTGAACTACATCCTCACCTGTGCCATCGAGATCCCTGGCTACTTCACCGGAGTGCTGGTGCTTGACAGAATCGGCAGAAAAGCTACGCTGTCATTTGGCTTCTTCTTTAGTGCAGCCTGCAACATCGCCTTTGTCTTCATTGACAACGGTAAGTTGTGGTTTCTACTCTCTGTGATATTTATAAATCATTGCGGTTAAACTTTTGTACCACTCTTTGACTGCAATTGTTGCAATCATTATAAAGATGGCAGTATGGTAAGGTAACCACATAAATAACCTCATCCTATCATTATTATAATTATTTATTTGTATTTTCAACGAACTTCCTCCTTGAAATAGTCTTAATTTTTTGAAAATTAACTACTTCTAGAATTGTGAGTTAAATAATAAGTTAATTCGATTTAAAGAAAACTATTATTTTGAAGTAGAATACTATTTGAACACCTAATAATAAAAAAATAGGATCTCTAAATGATTCATGTAAAAAGTTACTAGCAATAAAGTGACGTTGATTGCTAACTTATTACCCACTGATAATATTAAATACCATAATAAGTGTTGACATTTTTAAGGTAAATATTTATCAATTTGTGTACACATGATTGGCCTTGAAAATATTAGACCGATCTTAAGCAATTATTGTAATCTCATAAACAATCAATTTGTTATCACAGATTATAATCCTTAATACTTTGATAACGCGGATCATCTAACTGTTATCAATTGATTGATTTGTGTTATCGTAGATTTCTGAAGAATTCCAGTTTTCAAAACGTCATTGAATAGTTTGGGTACTGCGTCATTTAGATACGAATAATCACGTAAATCAATACATGTATCGATTTCTTCACTGAAGACTTTAGTAAGCTTAACAATATCGTGAAATATCATTGGTCACTTTATTCATTGACTAAAATTGCCCAAGCTATTTTCGAGCTATTTCTAGTTTTACTTTATATTATTTTGTGACAAGAATTTATCAACGTTTGTATTTCTTGGATAGCATTCCTTAATTATATCTACAACCGTATCACAGGCTTACGAAGGCTTTTAATTAGCATGCTTTGTAAAGTTACCTTTCATTAAAGTATTATTCAACGATTTATTTTCCAATTTTATCTTCATGAAAAAAAAAATACTTTTGTTCCGTAAATCTATGTACGAGTAATAAGTAAGTTTGACGCGAACTTATTTTTAATAGAACAGAATTATAATTTTAACTATGATTATTGATGTTTGTTTTTTTTTATTCAGATCTAACAACGCTGCGACTGATCCTGTTCCTCCTGGGTAAATTCGGAATATCAGTGGTATTTACGTCTCTGTACCTGTTCACATCAGAGTTGTACCCGACGCAGTACCGGCACAGTCTGCTGGCTTTCTCTTCCATGATTGGCCGTATTGGTTCTATCACGGCACCACTTACACCTGTACTGGTACGTATCTTACTTCGTCCATCAGCCGTAGGATGTCCATTGCTGGATATAGGCGTCCCTTAAATATCTTCAATAAGACCGGTCGGAAGCAGCTTGCATCCAGGGCCATCCTGCGGTCTTAATGTGCACCTTGTGCTAGGCGCTTGCCGGTACGTGGACTCCAGTCGAGAAGTTTTCGACTCCATCGGTCATCAATTCTCCGAGATATGTGCCATTTTAATCCGCTGGGCTATGTCAGTAGTAACATTGGTTCTTCTACGGATCTTCTCATTCCTGATTTGATCTCACAGAGAGATTCCAAGCAGCCATAGCCCATAGCCCATTCCATGGATCGTTGGGCTACTTGGATATATTAATAAGGTCCATTGTAAGAGACCAGTACCAACGTTTCAGTGTCTTATGTCATCACTGGTAACACAAACTGGTCGAACACTTTCGACTTAAGGCACTGAAGTATGTCGGACGAGAAGACATTATGCAATTTTCTGAACGCTGTTTTAGGTACTGCTTATGGTTAAATGCTTAAGTTTATCTTTGCCCTATAGAGCAGTATAGAATTTCATGAAGTTATTTTTAGGATTAAGACCAATTAACCGATGAGTTTAGGATTCTTCTCCACATGTTGTAGATTAAACTATTATTTTATTCATTGTAGATCAAAGAACGTCATGATATTTTCCTTCATGACCTTGGTTATTTCAAGGTCAGACTGAGTAGGTATCTTCTCAGTGATGAGATGAGTGACTGTTTGATGGAGATGAATTTATCAGGCGGGGTGGTAGTAAAACGTGAACTTATTTGCAATGAAACAGTTGAGGGTAACGTTATAAAACCAGTATTTCTGCAAACAGTAGATCTCGTGACACATCTCTTTTCTTCATAAGCCTATAATCTCTACTCGCTCTGAATCGATTTGGTTCATACTAGTAAATATTGTTAGGATTTAGATACTAAAATAATCTTGCCAAATATCAAAATCTTCTGATAAATAAATTGGCTAAAAGCGAAATTCTATTGTTTAAAGCTGAACATATTTCAGTGTGCCACTGCCACCGTTGCGCCAAATAGCAGTGTTCTAAAGAGTATCGCAATTCAAGTACTTCGGGCATTGGGTCACGGAGACGCTCGCAGATGACTTGACATGCAGAGGGAGCGCAGGGCGTTGTCTGTTAGGGCCAACATGCTGGCTCGTAGGTTTGCACGTTATACTCAATGATGTTATGGTTTTACTGCACAGGTGAAAACAACACTTTTCAGAGCGTTTTGCCAGTCTTTCCATACGTGCAGTTTATGGGTCAAGTATAAAAAAAGGTCTTATACCGCCCTGCGTACCCAGTACAATAATGCGTTTAGGGCACTGTTGAGACTGCCACCGTATTGTAGCGCGTCAAGAATATTTGCGGACGCGCATACAGACGGATATCTTGAGGATGCGGGTGGCATCCCTGATGCGTCGCATCCGTGGCAGCCTCAACAGTTACCTTAAACTGTTTGCTTGGAGTATGTACATATATTGTTCAATAATGAACCATTGGACCAAGCAGCATACCGAGTTTTCAGGTGTCAAACCGCGATATAGATTAAGAGGACATTTAAAATTGTGACTCTACAGCGCTTATATCGAAATTATTGTATATTCCAGAACGACTACTTTGACGGTTTGCCGTCAATAATGTTCGGTGCTATGGGGGTGCTGTCAGGAGCCCTGGTGCTGACGCAGCCAGAGACGCTCGGCACCAAGATGCCGGACACGCTAGCAGAAGCCGAGGCCCTCGGCAAGCCTGAGTCAAAGCTCGTGCGTGACAGCTGACCACAAATGCTCGCAAGATACTCACCTGGACTGTAGGCCTTCGACTGAGACATATGGACAAGAACTTACTTATAAGACTTAAACTGTGGTAGATCTTTTTAGGAAAAAAGAAATGCAAATGGAGTCCCTCCGCGCGGAAGAAGTGAAACTTCGACGCAACAGTGCTTTCACACTCACTCCATGGTAGCGTTAAACGTTTAACGCTACCTTCTTGGAAGCCGCATTAGAAGTTTCACTTCAAAAAAAGTTTTGAACATTTTAGACTATATTTTTTAAGTGTATATAATATGTGTACTTTAAGCTGACGTAGTCAAATATGACATACGAAATGTATTTAGCTGATGTAATTAAATAGTGAATGCTCATATAAATCAGCTAAGTATTACTTGAAGATTGGAATCATACAATTAAGGATTTTTCTTAAAAATACAATAAAGTTTATTCAAAAATGTATAAATAATGTATTGTAAATATTAGACAGATTTGAAGGGGTGGAGTTTTGCTCTACAAAAAATGTATAAAAAAGGGATGAAGTAAAGAACGTAGTATACATGTTAGGTAAGTGTAATTTACTACTTAGTTATAGTAAAAATGTGTAACTATTATTTATTAAATAAAAGAGAAAATTGTACAAACACGTTTTATTATAAATGCACACAAGGTTTATTAGACTCTGCTTTACCTACTTATGCCAAATTAACAATACACTTCATTGTAATCTTATCTCGCGATTATATAGCATCTACTGGTAATTAACTAATATCAATCATAAAAATAATATCACCTTTGTCTTGAGATTACACATTATAATCTAATCATAATAACAGATAGAGTTCCTTCTGTGAACTATAGTCATTCATAAACTTAATTTTATATTTTTATTCTCAAAATCTGAGTATAACTGTACATTATAATATTAATATCATGCACATAGAAACAAGTAAGTATACAAATATTCCTACAGACACAGGTACTTAGATAGCTAACTACGGATATAAATTCTCAACAAAATGGATCACATAATGTGAAAATGAATTTTACAATTCTAAATTCAAAACCCTCAAAATTATCAGAAACAAACAAAATAACAGCATAAAGGGAACTCAGTCTCTCACTTCATTCAAAATTGGTAGATATATGAACATACAAAACTTATGATTATAATAAATAATTAAACTTAATCTTAACTTCGTATAAGTCTAGTCCATCTCTCAAACAAACACAATCAAAGATAAATACAAATACATAGATAAATAATCGGTGGACCGGCGTGCTGTTCGGCTTATACTTAGGTGATGAAAAGTTAGTTTCAAAAAAACTTCATAGCCTGGAGCATCGTAGGGTTGCGAGTCTGTCCATTGTTTATAGGATTCGTTTCGGAGAGTGTGCATCTGAGCTGCACGACCTTATCTTACCATCCACATTACCACCCCTACATTGTCGATTTTCCTTCGATACGTACGAAGCGGTTTGACTCAACATTTCTGATTCGTACCGCCAGGGAATGGAACAGTCTTCCTGCTTTCCTGTTTCCTAAGAGATATAATCTAAAGCTTTTCAAGGTCAGAGTGAATAGGTATCTTTTAGGTCTGCGTGATTCATCTTCGACCACAACGTCGCTTACCAACAGGCGAGTTGGTGGTCAAACGCGGACTTATTTGCGTTAAAAAAAATAGGAGGAAGAGTATTTACAACAATACAATCAGACAGAGACACTATTATCAGACACTGTAGCCTTGAAAAGAATTACTTTTTATCCAAAACATTTATCTGTTGTAATATTTGTCGCATCCTGTTATTCTTTAATTACCTACATATTTATTGTACCTACAAAATAGCCTATCAATTAATCCGCATACCATGAAATGTCCAAATTCTTTGTATCACTTATTTCGATCGTGAAACTTTTATGGCCAAAGCGGTAGACATGATAAGTATAATTGTTTTGGCTTAAATTGAGAAAATCAGCAGGTTTATTGACATTCGGATCAAAATTATCTATTTAGTCGTTTGTTGCCCGTGGTAGTTTAAATAACTCATGGATATTGAACTTTGAAACACATTATAATTTACAAAATCGTTATACACGGCCAGTTGTAAAAAGGTTTGTTTGATTAAACTATTGGGACATCTTTACTCTTACCAACCGGCCTTATTGCAAATCCACAGGGGAGGCCTATGTCCAGCTGTGGACGTTACACGGCTGATGGATAGATTCAACTACTAAATAACAACATACAGTAATCATATTATACACAATGACATTCACAGCCTGAAAGTTCCAAACATTCCAAAGAATGTTACTCACTTTACCCTTTCTACTTTACTTCTTTCACTATTCCTTGTACGCTTGCGTCACGAGCACTGACTGTGAGGTCACTTAAGTTTCTCTCAATTCTTTTCGTCCTGGTCACCAGTTCCCACGCTAGGCACTTTAATGTTACTATCTCTTTTACTATTCCTTTCCTTGATTCTTAGTGGTTAGTGGACTTGTGTGTGTGAAGCCACTAAAATTTTCTCTCTGACTCTTATCTCGTCCTGCTCGTTCATCCTGTTCACACGCACTTTAAACTTATTTCACTTACTCTATTGAGGCCCGACCGCTGTCGCATATGTGATTGTTAAACCGTCTTTTTCATTGTTATTATGTCACTACCCTTCACTATTCCTTGTGCACTTGCGTCACGCCTACCGTTTGTGGCATCACGGTTTCCTGTCTCGTCTCCTCTTCCTGGTCGTCTGGCAAGTCGTGCAGGTTCTCAGCAGCCGTGACGTCATCGGGCAGCGGCGCGCGGCTCGTGTCAGGCAACAGCAGCGCCAGCGCGGCCGGACCCAGCGCCACCAGGCCGAACACCACGCTCGGCAGACCCGACATGTATTGCTCCTGTTGGAGGAAACTCATGTTTGGTAAGATGACAAGAGATTGGTTTTAGAATATATTAAGTCAGATTTCTAAAATAAGCAAAAAAAATTAAAAAAGCTGCTAAATTAAAAATATGTATGTAAAAAGGTCACAAAACGTAGGTATGTGGAGTAAAATTAAAAACAAAAACTTTATTGACGAATAATTTAAGAGAAAGGAAGCAAAGAGATTTGAAGATTGAAGGTTAGTAATATAATTATGTATTATAACTAGAGCAACACAAATAGCAATGCCGTCGTAAAATGCAACAGATCAGACTCAGATGATCGGTGTTTGTGCCGAGCTATGTTTAGGTTATGTGGTTCGAGTGGAATGCCCATACTTGATTTCGGCTCTCCATTTGACCCATACCGCCCAGCCTTTGGCGGCTGCATTGTAGCGCTAATTGATGAGCCGCGATCTGTATTATTTTTCGCTGACACATCGCAATCGGCGCATCCTCCCCCCTCCCCCATTGGCAGGGGTAGACTACCCAAGGCGTGCACATCGGACTTCATTGGAGAGTCAAGGTCGTTGTGGGTGTTTTTGTTCGTCCTTAGCGCCGACTGTATAGTCAAGTGCAGACATAGCCCCCTGACCGAACAATCAGGATGGTTTCCGTAATAGTAGACTTGCCATACAAGATAGTAAGTCTAAGGAGTACTAAAAACCTAAAAAAAGGTTGGTGAGCGAGTTAACACCTCCATGGGACAACAAGGTGTCGGTAGCTGACTGACCAGTAGCGGAGCCTACGGCACGAGCACGGAGCCGACGCGGCCGACCGTGTTGGCGAGGTTGGTGAGCGTAACACCTTCATGGGACAACAAGGTGTCGGTAGCTGACTGACCAGTAGCGGAGCCTGCGGCGCGAGCACGGAGCCGACGCGGCCGACCGTGTTGGCGAGGTTGGTGAGCGAGTTAACACCTCCATGGGACAACAAGGTGTCGGTAGCTGACTGACCAGTAGCGGAGCCTGCGGCGCGAGCACGGAGCCGACGCGGCCGACCGTGTCGGCGAGGTTGGTGAGCGAGTTAACACCTCCATGGGACAACAAGGTGTCGGTAGCTGACTGACCAGTAGCGGAGCCTATGGCGCGAGCACGGAGCCGACGCGGCCGACCGTGTTGGCGAGGTTGGTGAGCGAGTTAACACCTCCATGGGACAACAAGGTGTCGGTAGCTGACTGACCAGTAGCGGAGCCTGCGGCGCGAGCACGGAGCCGACGCGGCCGACCGTGTTGGCGAGGTTGGTGAGCGAGTTAACACCTTCATGGGACAACAAGGTGTCGGTAGCTGACTGACCAGTAGCGGAGCCTGCGGCGCGAGCACGGAGCCGACGCGGCCGACCGTGTTGGCGAGGTTGGTGAGCGAGTTAACACCTCCATGGGACAACAAGGTGTCGGTAGCTGACTGACCAGTAGCGGAGCCTGCGGCGCGAGCACGGAGCCGACGCGGCCGACCGTGTTGGCGAGGTTGGTGAGCGAGTTAACACCTCCATGGGACAACAAGGTGTCGGTAGCTGACTGACCAGTAGCGGAGCCTGCGGCGCGAGCACGGAGCCGACGCGGCCGACCGTGTTGGCGAGGTTGGTGAGCGAGTTAACACCTCCACGGGACAACAAGGTGTCGGTAGCTGACTGACCAGTAGCGGAGCCTGCGGCGCGAGCACGGAGCCGACGCGGCCGACCGTGTTGGCGAGGTTGGTGAGCGAGTTAACACCTCCATGGGACAACAAGGTGTCGGTAGCTGACTGACCAGTAGCGGAGCCTGCGGCGCGAGCACGGAGCCGACGCGGCCGACCGTGTTGGCGAGGTTGGTGAGCGAGTTAACACCTCCACGGGACAACAAGGTGTCGGTAGCTGACTGACCAGTAGCGGAGCCTGCGGCGCGAGCACGGAGCCGACGCGGCCGACCGTGTTGGCGAGGTTGGTGAGCGAGTTAACACCTCCATGGGACAACAAGGTGTCGGTAGCTGACTGACCAGTAGCGGAGCCTGCGGCGCGAGCACGGAGCCGACGCGGCCGACCGTGTTGGCGAGGTTGGTGAGCGAGTTGCGCGACGTGGTGGGGAACACCTCCATGGCCACCACCGACACGCTGAACATGCCGTAGCTCGAGCACATCTTGCCCGCCAGGTACAGCGCCAGCGACGCCCACCAACACGCTGGGGACAACACATAATAGATATTACTTAAGGTTCTTCACTGTCAATGGGGGATCCGATTCATGGTTCAGGAGCTGTGCCAATGCCAACCGTAGCACTCTACTCACTAGGGAAACGCAGGTTGTCACTTCTGCGCGCTGTGTATCGGCAAGCGCTCGTTGCGCGAGCGGTTGTCATGAGAACTTTGTGATTGTTCGTCAAAGGATGTTCAGATTTCAATGTGCAGCGAATTATAAAGATTTAAGTACTTTGGAGACAGGGTCTTTTGTTTGATCAAGTACTTGAAGTCTGTGTCCTACTATTATTTTTTGTGGGATAATTTCAAATCTTGTAAACAGTATTCTTAGCATTTTAGCTATACTTACGTTACACGTAAAGCATTTTTTTTTAGCCTATACTGTTCCACTCCTGGCCATTTCCCTCCATGAGTTGCGATCCATCGAAAATTCTTGCCAACCCTATGCAAAACAATAAAACAAAAATACGAACAAAAGTGGATACACAAGACATAACAAACTTACATTGAGGCACAAAAGCAGACGCAATAAAGAACACAGCACACAACACGTAGGCGACACAGATGGGCGCCTTCCTGCCAAACCTCGTGAGCGTCAACGCCGTCACCACCCTCGTAGGTATCGACAGCAGCAGCAGCGCCGAGAAGTTGAGGTACTTGTCGCCGCCGATGGAGACGGAGTTGATGATGGAGCCGTTGTACACGAAGGTGCAGCACACGAAGCACGCGGCGGCTACTGACACGCGGAACACGATGGTGCGTGATCGGAGAACGGAGAGGATCGCGGCGCTGTCTGATTGGTTGGCAGTTGTCTGCAAGTTGGAAACAAATGACTGTAGAACTGTTAATACATTGAGTTGAATTTAAATTTTTACGAATCAATATTATTGGTTTAGTGGTTACGAGTAGGTATCACAGAATTAATAACAATAGAGCTGGTGGATCGCTCTAAGACAAAAATCATAAAAATGCCCTTGAGGTACCTAACTTACTTATTTAGCATAGAATATCGAAGTGGTATCACCCACCTAAGCGTACCTAAACTGCGGAGTAACATTCCCTGATGATATTTAAAACGAAAAAAAATTACATTAAGATTTTGTTAAAAGTATTTCTTTGGGAACTATCGCAACGAAGTCACAGATTGACATAGATACACGGATACCTAACTACCAGTTTTTGATCAGCAATAGAATACATTACATAATCGATATATTGTGTATGAATAGTGCGGGGAGGTACCCACGCAACGTTACGCGCTCTCACGTATTTTACATTTTATAATTAGAAAAATGGCACCTAATGCCCCCGAACCTACCTTACGCGATGTGATGAAAGTCGTGAGTGACCTGGCTTCGAAAGTTAGTGCTATAGAAGCGTTACTTATCAACTTCGGGAACACAACATCTGATCAATCCCAAGTAATTATAAAATCTATTAAAAATTTGCTCGAGGGTAAGGCACCAACTGAAATGCAAAATGTGGGTACTCCAAGCGCAACGACTCCGCAGCAACCGCCCGCGCCGGCGCGCACACAGCGAGCCGTGCGCCCCGCGCGCGCCGTCGCCTCAGCTGCTATGGCGATGACGCATAATACCAAAGGTAACACAGCGACACGCAAATTAGTTGGAAGCCAAGCGGTGTCATTAAGCGACAAAGGTAAATCGCCTGATATTAACCGGCAAAATCAACCTCCCACGAGCACTGCAACATCTTATAATAAGACGACATCGGCAGCCGGTGCGGCTCCGAAACCGGCTGATACTCCTAAAAATAATAAAAATACCGCTGCTTCTAATGATACGGAAGGAGGCTGGCAGATGGTCAAAAATAAATCAAAATCGACAAGAAAACGGGAAATTATATCCGGAACAGCAAAAAAAGACGATGTTCTTCAAACTGTAGAACGATTGAGATATATTCAGGCCTGGCAATTTAAGCCTGAAACTACTGAACAAAATGTACTAGACTACCTGAATAGGTTACAACATTGTGATAAATACTACGTCGAAAAAAGGCAAACAAAAGCAAACTGGCACGCTGTGTTCATAGTAGGAATTCCCGAAAGCCAGTACGAGCGAATCAGCGCGCCGACTTCGTGGCCCCAAGGCGTCCGAGTAAGTAGCTGGGTTTTTCGAGCGAAAGCCTCGGCCGGCAGCGGGCCGCAGTAGCATCGCCGGCCGCCGCGCACACCGCACGTGATGACTTACTACTACCAGCATCCCAGAAACGGTTTCAAGATATGCCGTCCACGGAGGAAAATGGAAATAGTATGCAAAATAGTAGACATGGAAGTATGCCAACCTGCCTAAATGTAAGTGCGTATAAGAAAACAGCAGATAAACCGCTTACATTGTGCTTTCAAAACATTAGATCCTTAGCTGCAATTGACAAGACAAGAAGATTAGAAGTTTTATTACAAAATGATATTAAATGTGATATACTAGGTATGACAGAGCATTGGCTCACAGACGACAAGTTAAAATCCATACATATTGACGGCTATAAATTAGCATCAAGTTATTGCAGAAAAATTGTTCAACATGGTGGGTCCTGTTTATACACAAGTAACGGGACGAAATGTATTGAAAATGTAACATTAACATCACTATCAACTGAACAACACTGTGAGATATCAGCGATAGATTTAATTGAGTATGACGTCACAATTGTGTGTATATACAGGACCAACTTATTTAGTGCTAGTATATTCCTTGACAATTTGGAGCGTCTGCTCGATAAGATTGGTGAGTTAGGTATTGACTGCGTTATAGGGGGCGACACAAACGTAAACTCATTAGGATCCTCACACAGTGAGTCGAGACGGCTAAGTAAGCTACTGGCCGATCATAATATGTCAAATGAGGTCGATTTCCCGACGCGTATCACCGACACTACATCCACCTGCCTGGATCATGTGTATACAAACCTGCCCGCGGGCACGGTGTGCACTGTACCGGTTGTCACTAATCTTAGTGATCACTTTGCTGTCAAGACGACCGTCATATTGAATAGACAAAATCAATCGGTACTTCCGCGATATGGTAGATGTTATTCACGGGCCAATCTAGTAAATTTTACGTTAGCGATTGAAAGTGTTGATTGGGATGAAATCCTGATAACAAACAGATCTGCGCAACGAATAGTTACGTCCACCATGAATATCATCAACAGTAAACATAATATTTGCTTTCCACTGAAAAGGATGTTCTTAAAGAACGATAATTCTGACTCATCGTGGATAACTCCCGATGTAAAAAACTATAAACTTTTACTGTTTGACATTATTGACATTGCGAAGTTAGACTTAAGTAATAATGATGATACAATGACATTAATATCTGACATGACTGAATATTATAATAGATTGATTAGGACTGCTAAAGCTGATCATTACACTACCAAATTACAAAGTGGCAAGAACGCGTCTAAGGAGATGTGGGCCATAGTGAATAAGGAAAGAGGGAAGTATAATTCCCCCTCCCTAGACTTCACTGACGTCATCAAAGATTCGAGCGGAGCGCAGTTTCAAACAAAAAAGGCCGCCCTTGACGCGATAAACGCGGCGTTTTTGGACGCGGCGGTTTCCTGCCGCGCGCCGAACGCCGACGTAGCTCGCGCTGCTGGCCTCCTGCGCGCGGCGCGCCCGCCGGCCGACCGCTCCATGCGAATGTTGCGGTTTAGTGCGGACGAAATTATACGAATTGTAATCACGCGCATACCGGCGAAAACGTCCAAAGACATCTATGGGCTTTCAATGAAACTAATCAGAACCGTAATACACTCGCTAGCCCCAATTTTAGCAGAATGTTTCAACAGATGCCTTAGAGACGGATCCTATCCGACCGCATTCAAAACTAGTAAGGTATCGCCGCTGTACAAGGGTAAGGGTAGACGTGAAAATATGGACTGCTACAGGCCGGTGTCAATCATCCCCGCCGTAGCAAAAATATTTGAAAATGGACTGAGCACGCGCCTTATGAAGTTCTTGTCGTCAACTGATGCTCTCTCCGACCGGCAGTACGCGTACCGCGAGGGCCGGTCCACCACATCGCTGACGCGAGAAGTGGTGCACCGTGTGCTGCAAGCCCGGGAAGGAAGAACTCATGTGGCTGTTCTATGTTGTGATATGTCGAAGGCGTTCGACGTTGCCAATCACGCTGTTCTCGCTGTGAAAATGGAGCACTACGGAGTGAGAGGCGCGGCGCACGACCTGGTGTCGGACCTCACGCAGGGCAGATCGCAAGTTGTTGTCGGTTGTGGCGGAGCGGAGAGGTCTGAGCCTCTCAACCCAGTAATGGGTGTGGCACAAGGCTCCTCCGTCTCGAACATTCAGTTCTCTATGCTGCTGAACGATCTGCCGGATGCTGTGCCTACAGCGGAAATATACATGTATGCCGATGATGTGGCTGCTGTGGTCTCGGCATCCAGTGCTGACGTTCTGGAGCGGGAGCTGAACGAGACGGCCTCACAGTTGGCCGATTGGTTCAGGGTGAACGGACTCGCCCTAAATTTGTCAAAAACACACTTTGTGCACTTCTGTCTGTCAGGTCGTCAAACGCAGACATTAGTAGTACATATTGAAGGTGAAAGAATAAACCAAGTTGATACCACGACATTCTTTGGTTTTGAAATTGACAGAGGACTGACATGGGAAAGCCACATCGATAAACTCTGCGGCAGATTGAGCAGTGCGTGCTTCGCTTTGAGCCGTGTTGCTAAAGTGGTACCTACCGAATCAGTTAGAGCATGTTACTTTGCTACGGTCCACTCTCTATTGCAATACGGCACAGAGTTGTATGGCAGGGCCGCTGAGTGGAAAAGAGTGTTCACACTTCAAAAGCGTGCTATTCGTGCCATTGCGAGAATTCCACGTGACGTCACCGCACGCCCGCATTTTAGGAAATATGGGATAATGACACTGCCGTCGGTCTTAGTATATCAGGTGGCGGTATATGTCAAATTAAATTTGTCCTCATACAAGACGCTCAAAAGCAGTCGGCTCAAGGACCGAATTGCTGAGGTGCCGCATGTCCTAGAAAAGACTGCCAAGTCCACACACGTGATGGGCCCGTCAGTTTATAATAAACTACCAAAGCACATCAAGGAGGCACTGACCTTGGGAAGCTTTAAATCAAAGCTGAAACACTGGCTTATCGAGCAGACGTTCTACAGCTATAATGAATTTATAACATTCAAATCATAGATTTCACTTATGTACATACCTATTGACATTGATTATATTATTGATTATTTATTGTATAATTTTAATTGTGATTATTTTTTGGAGAATGATGTACTTATGGATATTTTATTTTTAAATAATAACCAATTAACACGATAATTACTACAGGTACAATACCGTACCTTTTTTATGTTTTTAAATTGGAAATTTATAAGAATGTATTAACTCCATATTTTTGACTTGTAACATTGTTATCAATAAATTGATTATGATTATGATTATGATTATGATAATTAATAGAGCCAAATACGATAAGCATCTTACAAAATCAATATTTTTCGAAGTGATTAACGGCCGCCTTGTCCGAGCCGTCTTTCAGGCGGTTACTATGCCGAATTCTCTCATTATGTCACTACAATTATTTGCCTACTCTTGAATGGACATGCGTAATGTTGTTAGCGCTGTTCAAATCGTATCAGACTTAGAGACCAGCTAAAAGGTTGAACAAACTGTACAATCCGAGTTTCCGCACATAAATCTTACAAGCAAATAGTTTCATTGTGCGAAGATTTGTCACAGCAGGATGCTAATGGCACTTTACACAAACTAGAGATTGTTCAAACATCGTAACTACAATTCTCAACGCATCATTTTCTCTTCCTTCAGAGATATCTCTTTTCTCACGACATTTAGAAACTGGTCACTGTTAGTTTCGGTTTGACATTATAAATTATTTTTTGGCCTTCAGTGCACTACCGTGGCTCAGTTGACACGATAAATGGTAGGCACCATTTAGCCATTTTAGAGACCTTCAGGCGGCTTAAGAACTTTGACACCAGGACAGGACATCCGGCACATAAAAACCTTCAGCCATTAATGCACGATCTAGCTCCTTTTTAAGTATGTAGGAGTATTTATGGTTTTTGCATTGTTTTTTTTTTTGCAGTAAACCGAGGAAAATAAAGGTACCCTAAAAAAACTACTCCAAAGAAAAATGCTTACTTCTTGTGACTTCCTCTCCTCGCTTATCTTATCCAACATGGCTTTTGCTTTGTGTGAGAGTGTGATTTTGTTGATTTTTGCCACTTTGTTTAATATGCGGACCGCCTCGTCCTTCTTGTTATGCGCTAGAAGCCATCTGAAAATAATATTAGAAACATTATCAACAAATAAAGATATTATGTATCTTAAAGTTTTTGATCAAAGAAAGAAATGAGAGAGATGTGACAATGAAAATTGCTTTTTGTTTGTATTGAAGATGACTATCTGACCTGCGTGCTATGTGTTTTGCTCACTGCCATTTCAACGTGTAAATCCGATGGGTTTTGCCCATCACTTACAGAGCAGTACTTAAGTCGGTAGAGTCGCGCTCGCGCTGGATACACTACACTTTCTATCTTACTGAAAATCTCTAGTAAAGGTTCTGCTATCGCTGAAGACGATAGGCAGCGTTACCTTAGTAGTTCCGTCCCGTCGCGTTGTCGTCGTGACAGTTTGTGGGGAAATCCGTGCACTTCCCTAAGATGTCACAGCGTGAGACCTTCCATAAGAGATAATAATGATGCTTATACCTGACTATATAAGATCTTCACGAGCTCGGGATTGATGCCCAGCGTGAACTTGCCCAAGACAGACAAGAATGGCAACAAATAATAATGGATGCCAAAACACAATTTAGGTCGCTGCGCCAACATAGTTTTTTTATACCTTGGAGAGCCTTGGTATGCCATCATACAGGTTAATCCTAGTTTGGATACGAGTACCATGGTCATTACCTGAAATTACAGCTAAGGATGTACGTTTAAACGTTTTTAAGTGATAAACAGGAGTTTCATAAAGCTATCGCTACACATGCCACCATACCTGACTCCCTCATCCATGAGGAATATGTAGAAGACCACGACGAGCAGCGGAGCGTAGATGGCGCGCATCATGTGCCGCCAGTAAGGCACCTGCCAGGCGATGAGGCCGAATGCTGCCGTGCCCAGGCTCGCCAGGATGTCCGACATGCACGAGAACACCACGCGCCGCTTGTGGCTCACCGTCTCCAACGCTGCAAATTAATTTGATATAAAAATTACAACCTCAGTCTACTTTTCAAATATAACAATAACAGCGTATTGGAAAGTCCATAGCTACTGCGTAAGCCAGCTGTGGCGAAGAGCTCATCAAAAGCCCCCGGTAAGTACCTATTACTTTGTTAAAGCTAAATAGACGAGAATAGATAGAGACGGTCTCGCGAGTGCGTAAGTTCGTATAGGCCGGGTGGCTAGCCCTGGTGTCAGAGTTTTTAAGCGGCCTGAAGGCCTCTGTCATGGCTAAAAAATCAACTGGGACAAGCAATTTAACGTGTCATCCGAGCCACGTTAACGCTCAGTTGGAAATGCCACCCGCTGTCACCCATACGAAGAGTAATAAAGGGGCTCTGTAGTCGTTTGGCGACGTCTTGACGTTTGATTTTGGTGATGTCAATTTTTATCATTCCAATTCCGATTACGGATTGCGATCCCAATACCGATTGCAGCTTTCTGTTTTATAATATGTTCACTTCAATTTGTTATCAGAATAACTATTTTTCGCAAAAAATGGCAAAACCGACTGCCATCGTGTACAAAATTCGAATTGATGTATACAGTTTTCACATTATTGCTGCTTTTTCAAAAACAGCTCAGCGGATTTCAATAAAATTTAAATGGGACCACCTCGGGGTACCCTTTCGAACTAAAAAAGAATTGTTGGATTCAGTTCACAATTGGTGAAAATATACAGACAAACATGGAACCTCTTCGCGCTTTATGTTTATAGTCAGGTTGTATCAAGATAATTGCTTATAGTCACCTGTTTCTGCTTATGTCGTATTCTATTCATAAAAAATTAATAAGACAACATGCGTGGAATAGTTGTATTCCACGCATGCTGTCTTCTAAAATAAATATTTTTGATAGAAGTTCATAGCACTGAGAAGAACAGAATCAGCAGAAACAGCGCACGCTGGTCGGCACCAAAAGTAGGTCTTGTCTTGACCTTCGGTCTTTATCAACGTTTGTGAAACCTTGACATATTGGCATTAATTACTTTAATACTGATTTTATAGCGCAATGTATGCAAACACTTTTTATTTTATTGTACGGTGACATTTCGTTTTGATCGATTCGCTGGAAGCGTTGCTCACCATACGTGCAATGGCAAACGTTCTACCCATAGAAAAACAACAATGTAATTCTTCTGAGGTTCTACTCCTCTCAAATAACCGGCTGTGTTTGGTAAGTTTATTGACAATTGGATACTTCATATTAGACAGATGATAGTCACAGGCTTTAAAATCCTCGACTAGAAAAAGGAACTTAAGTAACTTTTGCAACCACTGTTTTAACAGAATACGGTGATCTGTATAGTGTACGAGGATCGTGCTGGATATAAGCCACTCAATACCAGCTAATTTGGAGCTAGTATTGGACGTCCTATGGCTGAGATGATGGTAGTATTCTATAATGGAGTCCTCACATTTAGCCACTGCCCTAAAACATTCACTGCTAAAATTGGGTTAAAATAAAACTCACCAGTAACCCTCCCAGATGCAGAAAATGGTCGCCGTAGCCGATATCGCCGTGGAAAGCATCATCATCATCAGAGTTATCACTACATAGTATAAAACAAAGTCGCTTCCCGCTGTCTGTCTGTCCCTATGTATGCTTATATTTTTAAAACTACGCAACGGATTTTAATGCGGTTTTTTTAATAGATAGAGTAATTTAAGAGGAAGGTATACCTATGTAAAATACACCTATGAGTTCAATTATTTTGTAATTTTGCAATGATATTTATTTTGTAATGACGTTTCTAAGCGCATGTGATATGTCAATGGAATAAACGAATTTTGAATTGAATTGACCTGTGCAAATCCGGGGCGAGTCGCTAGTAGATTTTAAAAGTACTCACACAGCACCATGGAGGCGTTTCCGTATCCGAGTGCAGTCTCGAGGAACTCTAGTACCAAAAGCATCCAATAGTTTGTGGAGAAAGACTTGATGAGGCCGGCCACGCCCACCACCAGCGGTGTCGCCACTATCACCACCTTGCGCCCGTACCTGGAACACAATTAAACGTAATTTTAATAAAATGCTTAACATTTAGTTTTGCCATTATCCCACAGGGTTTTATCCCTGTTGTTCTCTACTGAAGAGATCTGGGGTCTTATTGTGTTAGGTCTCTGACATTCGGCTTCGCTTTTTCTTCTGCTCGCGCCAGTAACTCACGCCACGAGAGCGAGCGGGAGAAAAGTAAAGCCGAACGTCGGAGCGGTTACACAATAAGGCCCCCTGGCTTCACCATTTAACCTCATGGGATTTGCGATACAGTTGACGTTTTGGCGGTTGGTAGTGTTTAAGTTGGCCATACACGATGCGATGATTTGATCAAATTTTCGCTTCATGCCAACTGGGAACTCATTCAGTTAATGAAAAGATAGGAATTGGTGGTTCACGATTTGAACCACTACCTGAAGCTGGGCTCACACGAAACTATGATCGCATATGTTCGTCAGATCAGTGCAGCATGGGCCATGTAGTATCATCATGTACTTAAACATTGCTGGTAGGTAGTTATTGAAGAAACAAAATGACACCACCGTCTTATTCGAAAAATATAGATCATACAAAAAGTTGATGGGAATCAAAGTTGTAGGAAATGAAGAGATTTGATTTTCTACAATTTTGATTCCAACAACTTTTTGTAGGATTGATATTTTTTTAAATATATAGTTGTACCATTTTGTTTCTTTAATAACTTGTGTTACATAAATTGTCTTCAGAAGTTGTCGGAACAAAAGTTATTTAAAATTTGATTTTCTACAACTTTGATTCTCATCATATTTTTGTAGGATAGATAATTTTTGAATTAGAAAGTTGTACCATTTTGTTTCTTCAATAACTTGTGTTATTTCAATTTTTTATCAGAAGTTTTCAGAACAAAAGTTGTTTAAAATTTGATTTTCTACAACTTTGATTCCCATCAACTTTTTGTAGGATCGCTATTTTTTTAAAACCGTTGGTGGTACCATTTCATTTCTTCAATAACTTGTGTTATTTCAATTTTACAGCAGAAGTTATGGGAACAAAAGTTGTTTAAAATTTTATTTTCTACAACTTTGATTCCCATCAACTTTTTGTAGGATCGATATTTTTTTAAATAGTCGGTGGTACCATTTCATTTCTTCAATAACTTGTGTTATTTCAATTTTTGATCAGAAGTTTTCAAAACAAAAGTTGTTAACGATTAGATTTTCTACAACTTTGATTCCCATCAACATTTTGTAGGATCGATATTTTTTTAAATAAGTAGTTGGTTGTATCATTTTATTTCTTCAATAACTTGTGTTATTTCAATTTTTCATGAGAAATCATCAAAATCAAAGTTGATGGAAATTTGATTTTCTGCAACTTTGATACCTATCATTTTTTTGTTAAATCAATATTTTTCGAATAAAATAGGGGTGTCATTTTGATTCCTCAATACGAGTATCTACCTACCGACAATGCAACTATATTTAGGACCTCGCTGGACTGATCTGATGAATTGATGCGATCATCGCATCGTGTGTGCCCAGCTTCAGGTAGTAGTTCAAATCGTGAACAACCAATTACTACCGTTTGAATTAGTTGAGTGAGCCTCCAGTGACGATAACTTCGCCGTTGGGCGTAGATGTAGCCGGACCATTATAGGTTGGCGTACCTATATCTGATCATAGAGCTATTACAATTACAACCAGAGGGATAATGGGGTTGTCATGAAAAATACCTATCTCATTTCAGTGACTGTTGCCGTATTTTTCTCCCGATAACCCTGTTTGCCGCCTACGCAAAAACGACGGGGCGTTTTAGTTATAGAAGCTATAAAATTGCACATCTAGATATCTTTTTCGTTCTATTTGAAAAATATTAATCATAGAAAAAGTAAATGGGAAACAAAAATGTAGGAAATCAAATTATAAGCAACTTTAGTCCTGACCATTTTTCGCGTAAAATTGAAATTACAAGAGTTAATTATCATTCAGGAAGTGGTTCAAATCGTGAACCACCAATTCCTGCCTTTACTTTAACTGAATGAGCTCCCAGTTGGCATGAAGCGAAAATTTGATCAAATCATCGCATCGTGTATGCCCACCTTCCTATTTATTAATTATTTATTTAATATTTGGCCAAAATTGAACGTGATCGTCTAGTAAATATCTAACTCAAATGGACCCTTCATCGTTGTGTAAGATTTACGTTGTGTTTTTAAAATAAATTTATGAAATAAATAGTGAACCTATAGTAGTTAAGTAGTTCCGACACTAGCTTATATAAATTTATAAATCAATAGAAAACAATAGGTGTTGCCAGTTCATTGTATAATCAGAAATAAATAGGTATTGCCAGTTCATTGTATCAAAATAAATAAACGAAAAGTCAATAAACGCCAGCACAAACAATAAAACATTCGCTTAGCACATAAACACATAATGAAATGAAATAAATGGGATTTAAATCTGGTAAGAAGACGTAAAAGTCAAATTACGAGTACAATACGTCATGAACAATATAAACGAAAATATAAAATCAATCGTGAAACTAAATAAAAGCATGCAACTTAGCTTGTTTTCCGGCTATCTGCAACACCTTACAGTTACAGCGATCGGTGGTCCGCAGTCTGTCCTTCTTCTCTCTTCGTGGCCAACATTAAGCTAAAAGAAATACTGATTAATGACATTTGTACAATGAGAATAATATTATCTGCCCCTCTGAGCTGCGCCAGACTGCATCGCTGCTAACACCATCCTCTAAAAGGAAAACAGGTATAGGATTTGGAGTTTAGATCTTTAAGATCTATAAAGGGAAAACCTAAGCGAATTAGAATGCAAGGCTCCCTGCCAACTCTACACCTTGCTCCAAAGTTGACCAACAAATCCGTCAAGTTTAACCCTAACCACGCCACTAAAGACACTAATTCTTCAAACCTTCTTATCTCTTACCGATCATCATTCATTCATCTCTTAATCCAGTCATACATCCAAACACTTTTTTATTAAAGTTAGAACCTAAGGTTCTCAAATTTTGTTATTATTTAAGATTCCCTAAGCTAATTAGTTTGTGACCAAGATATTTTCTCATGACTCGAATTGATCCCTACAGGAATATCATGGTCGTGTGGTGTGTGTACCTAGTGCATGTTCGGATATCCAGTTGCGAGATAGCAACCGCTAGCAGATCACTATTTCGGCCGGATATGGCCTGTGTATCCCTCCCTGCTGCTGCTCCTGGCGGCCGGCTTTCCCTGCTGGGAGGAGAGAGATTCTTGGCGGTCGTCACTTGGATCCGGCACCTGGCCCAAGTCCGTCCCCTCATGTGAATAAAATAGTGTGCACGTGTGTAAGAACATGATTTTTCATATTAATTTTTCATTTGGGGAAAATAGACCTAATTCCAATAAGATTATTTTCCGTTTTGTGTTAGTTTATGATGAAAACCTTCAATTACCGGATACTTTAGTATAATTACAATTATCCATTATGTTTGTTTGTTTCAAATTATGAAATCATGTAGGGATAAATATCCCAAATCTCGTACAGCATTCAAGAAACACGAACTTGCAGCGAGAACGTAAAGGTATTTTGAATCTCGTTCAATATACACGAACTCTGAACTGATGTCTGATCTCCATAGATGTTTGATCTTCTTATGTAGATCTTTGATCTCCTTATCTCCGGAATAAGGTAAATACTGTTTTATTTTTATAACAGCATAATTAATATATGTACAGCTTAATGTGTTCATATATCCAAATATCATGAGAATAAATCAGCAGATGTGCAATATGAGGTTATCAAAAGTTTTCATTCAAATATGTTATTGTTTTGTTTGTACCGGAACTATAAAACAGCCTAGCTATATGTTGCTGAATTTAAATGTTTAGTAGCACTTGTGGCGGCGCGTGATTCAGCTCGCAGGCATACGAGGCGCACACGGCCGTCTGCGACGACGGCGCGCTGTGGAATGCTGAGGCGTCCCTGGATCGTGTATATTTATATGAAGCACCCACGCCGCGGCGCGTATAATTTTAGTTGTAAATAATATTTAATAAAGAATTAGATAGTGTCGTAGTTTTAGTCCTAGGCTAATTATTTAGAAGTTAAGTTTAGTGTTAGGTAGAAGTTAGCTTGTAGTCTAGATGTAAGTTATAGAAATTATTAGAGTAGGTGCTTCTAGAAGGTAAGGTTTAGTCATAGGTTAGTAGATTATTATTATTATTACTTTAGGATAGGAAATAGTATATAAGGCCGATGATTCCAAATAAATTCATTCACTCCTGGGAACAAGTCTTTATTTTCAATCAAGAAGCGAAACGTGAAACACTGCAGTGCTACCATCCTCGCCCGGTAGTACAGTATGAGACAATGAGTCTCAACAATTGGTGACCTGCCGACTAAGGATGACACGAATAAAAATGAAGTCTGAAGAAAATCATAATTTATTTTAAGAAGATCGAAGATTATTTTTGAACAAGTATGGCACATGTAAAAGCCTCGAAAATTAAAAAATGATATTACCGTGAAGAAAACTACCCACATAAATTTCTTATGAAGATTACCAAGCTATGTCGGACGAGATGAAGCACACTGGTCAGGCGTCGACCGCGCCTGTGGCCAACGCTGACATCAAGACGCTGCGATACCAGCTCCTCATGATGCAGATCGAAAAGCTGTCACTTGAGGTCGCCGAGCTACGTAGGCAATCCGACGCCAGCCAGCTTGCTTGTGATATGCAAGCGCAACGCAAGACACGCCGCTGCATTAAGAAGAAGGGAAATGTGAGTCCTATAGAGGTCCCTAATGTGAGCCATCGTCTTTGCGTCATCGACATCAACACCCGTGAGCGCTTCCTCGTCGACACCGGTGCTGATATTTCTGTGCTAGCTGTACGAAACAGGAGCCAGAAACCTTCTTCAAATGCAGAGTATACCTTGTATGCCGCCAACAACACACCAATAAGGACCTACGGCGAGAGAACATTGGAGCTCAATCTAGGACTGCGGCGCAGTTTCCGATGGACCTTCATTGTCGCCGATGTAAAGACTTCTATACTGGGCGCCGATTTTTTGAGAAGCCACAAATTGATCGTAGACCTACACCACCGGAAGTTACTGGACCAAGTAACTGAGATCAATATTGACGCAATCAAGATAAACAACCACGATCCCGCCATATACATGATCAATCGTGACCACGCATACCACGACATCTTGATGAAGTATCCAGACGTCCTTCGACCCATGTCACTGAAGACAGACCCTCCGAAGCACAATGTGACTCACTTCATTGAAACAACTGGACCACCTTTGTACGCCAGACCACGCCCACTACCACCAGATAAATTCAAGGCAGCAAAACTGGAATTTGAGAAGATGGTTGACATGGGCATTTGCAGACCATGTAAGAGTTCCTGGGCCAGCCCACTGCATGTGGTTACCAAAAAAGATGGATCACTACGTGTATGCGGTGACTACAGGAGACTAAACGCCGTGACCAAGCCAGACCGCTACCCGATTCCTCGCATCCAGAGCTTCACGTACCAGCTGCACGGCAAGACCATATTTTCCAAACTCGACATCAAGACAGCGTACTTCTGGATCCCGAACAGAAAAGAAGACGCAGAGAAAACAGCGATTATCACGCCGTTTGGCCTGTTCGAGTTTACTTGCATGCCGTTTGGGTTACGCAACTCAGGCCAAACGTTTCAACGCTTTATGCATGAAGTACTGCGAGGGCTGGATGACCACATCTTTTGTTTCGTCGACGACATACTTATCCACTCACGAAATCCAGAAGAGCACAGAAGACACATAGAAGAAGTCATCGAGCGCCTAAACAAATTCGGCATTTCACTCAACATCGACAAATGCGAATTTGGTAAGGAGAAGATACAGTTCCTCGGCTACGAAGTGACATCCGAAGGTATCAAGCCCACAGAAGATCGCATTGAAGCTATAAAGAAGTACCCGAAACCTAAAACAGTACAAGAACTACGAAGATTTCTGGGCATGGTGAATTTTTACCGCGACTGTTTACCACACCAGGCTGAATGTCAACACGAGCTAAACAAATATCTACATAACACCAAGAAGAATGACAAGACACCAATAGAATGGACGCCAGAAGCTGAGAAGTCATTCGATAAATGCCGCCAAAGTATTATCGACGCCACTACACTGACGCACCCAGTACCAAACGCTCCAATCTGTTTGTACTCTGATGCCAGTGATCGAAGTTTGGGAGCTGCATGCCTACAAAAAGTGGATAACACCTGGAAGCCACTCGCATTTTTCTCGAAGTCAATGAGTGAAACGCAGCGAAGATACAGCGTCTACGATCGAGAGTTATTGGCGATATATACGGCCGTTCGACATTTACGACGTTTGATAGAAGGCAACGACATCACGATCTACACAGACCACAAGCCATTATCATACGCACTAACGAAGCCACCGACCAGTAGCGACACCCCGCGGCGAGAACGTCAACTACACTACATCAGCCAGTTTTGCTCAAAGATCAAGTACATAGATGGAGCAAACAATCAAGCTGCCGATGCAATGAGTCGATTAGAAAATATCGATGAAACCCAACTGTCGTCGAGTATTGACTACGAAAAATTGGCAGAAGATCAAAGCAAAGATGGCAAACTTCAGAATATCAGAGAAAACCGAAATTTAAGATTCACCTATGTTCATTTGCCCGGTATAACGAAGGCCATCACTTGCGAAACGTCGACCGGCACTCCACGACCTTATCTACCTACGACTTATCGTCATGCAGCGTTCAAGGCGCAACACGATATTAGTCACCCGGGGATCCGAACCTCACGAAAGATGATGACATCGAAGTTTTTTTGGCCTGAAATGAACAAAGACGTCGGTACTTGGGCAAGAGCATGCATCGGATGTCAGCGCGCAAAAGTACACCGGCACGTGACCAGTCCCTTAGGCGAGATTCCAGAATCAGGCCGCTGGGAGCATATCAATCTCGATATCTTGGGACCTTTTTCACCCTCTAACGAGTTCCGGTACATTGTTACAATCATCGACCGCTGCACAAGATGGCCCGAGGCCATTCCAGTTCGTGATATAACTGCAGATACGGTAGCAAGAGCTGTCTACGAGGGATGGGTAGCGAGATTTGGTTGCCCACTTCGCGTGACTACAGACAGGGGCCAGCAGTTCCAATCAGCATTATTCAGTGCCCTGACCAAGAAGTTTGGCATCGCCCATATCAAAACCACGGCGTATCATCCTGCATCAAACGGAAAAATAGAAAGATGGCATCGGACACTTAAAGGGGCGCTCATGGCTAGAGGCGCATGCACGAGATGGAGCGAAGAACTTCCGACAGTATTGCTCGGTCTAAGAACCGTCCTTTGCGCAGACACGAACCTGAGTCCGGCCTTGATGACCTATGGATCAACGCTACGAGTACCATCAGACATATTCGTACCTACAAAGTCGAATGTCGAAGATGCCAAGTTCGTACGACGTCTTACAGAAACAATGGCATCGTTAGTACCAGTCAAGAGAAAAGAAGCTACATGTAAACAACCTTTCGTTTACAAGGACCTAGCGACATGCAGTCACGTGTTCGTGCGGAACGACACCGTGGGTGGCGCGCTAAAACCACCGTACGACGGCCCTTACGAAGTTCTACAGCGACATGACAAGTACTTCAAACTGCAATTGCCACGGCGAACATCGAATGTTTCTATCGATCGTTTGAAGCCTGCCTACATACTGAGCGAAGACACCGAACGCACGGCAGTGGTACCTGCATCCTCGAATACATCGCAACAAGCTATCACTACGCCGCCAGCATATCGAAAAAGCAAGCCAGCGAAGCCAGAAAACCCGACCGAGTATATCACGAGATCGGGGCGCGTCGTGAAACACCGAGTACGCTTCGCTTGGGGGGCTATGTGGCGGCGCGTGATTCAGCTCGCAGGCATACGAGGCGCACACGGCCGTCTGCGACGACGGCGCGCTGTGGAATGCTGAGGCGTCCCTGGATCGTGTATATTTATATGAAGCACCCACGCCGCGGCGCGTATAATTTTAGTTGTAAATAATATTTAATAAAGAATTAGATAGTGTCGTAGTTTTAGTCCTAGGCTAATTATTTAGAAGTTAAGTTTAGTGTTAGGTAGAAGTTAGCTTGTAGTCTAGATGTAAGTTATAGAAATTATTAGAGTAGGTGCTTCTAGAAGGTAAGGTTTAGTCATAGGTTAGTAGATTATTATTATTATTACTTTAGGATAGGAAATAGTATATAAGGCCGATGATTCCAAATAAATTCATTCACTCCTGGGAACAAGTCTTTATTTTCAATCAAGAAGCGAAACGTGAAACACTCTACCATCCTCGCCCGGTAGTACAGTATGAGACAATGAGTCTCAACACACTCATCCAGTCAGTCTTTCCAAACATACATCTTATGAGTCCTAACGTAAGGAAAACTAATAAATAGTCTACCCTTAGATGGCCCAAAACAATGTAGTGGCGCGCTGCTTCTGAAAGAAAAGGACTTTACGCTACCACTATTGTAATTTGCCTATCAAATAATCTGATAAGATGATGGGAGAGAAACGGAGTCTAAGGTGGAATCGTACTTATAGTACCGCCACCTGAAAGTTAAATACTTTGAAAATTAGGCCTGAAAATAAATACCTTGAAAAAATATGTATTAGTTAGAAATCTTTCTGAGACCTGGGGCAACACAAAACTTTATCCTTGATACTGGAGAACAGCAGGAAGTAGCTATAAATTGATTATATTACTTAGATAAAAGATATCATCATCAAATATCTGATTTTATCAAAGCTATCAGGTACTACAAAGACGAATCCTTGAAAGGCATCGCCAAAGGTCTCAAAGAGATTTATGATGTATCACTTTCACAACACAAACACTATAATAAGCCTTAATCGACGAAGGCTTTTGTTTCACTTATACACTTGGGAAATGAGCAAAGCGAGCGAGCTCTAATTTCCAAATTTTCACACGCGTTATAATTTAACACCGGAACTATTTTCAAAAGCGAGTATTCTTTACCGCGACCAAACCCGAACTGTCCCTAAAGTTCTAGTAAATTTCCAGCAAAATCATTCTAATCTCTACGAATCCCATTCCTGTCAAACACTTCAAAAAATAATTGTAGAAATATTTATTTGTTTTGGCAAAATGAACAAAAAATGGAACCTCTTGAAATCACTTTTAGGTGGCCATACACGATGCGATGATTTGATCAAATTTTCGCTTCATGCCAACTGGGAACTCATTCAGTTAATGAAAAGATAGGAATTGGTGGTTCACGATTTGAACCACTACCTGAAGCTCGGCTCACACGAAACTATGATTGCATCTGTTCATCAGATCAGTGCTGCAGGGGCCATGTAGTATCATCATGTACTTAAACATTGCTGGTAGGTAGGTAGTAATTGAAGAAACAAAATGACACCACCATCTTATTCGAAAAATATAGATCATACAAAAAGTTGATGGGAATCAAAGTTGTAGGAAATCAAGAGATTTGATTTTCTACAATTTTGATTCCAACAACTTTTTGTAGGATCGATATTTTTTTAAATATATAGTTGTACCATTTTGTTTCTTCAATAACTTGTGTTACATAAATTGTCATCAGAAGTTGTCGGAACAAAAGTTTTCGGAACAAAAGTTGTTTAAAATTTGATTTTCTACAACTTTGATTCTCATCATATTTTTGTAGGATAGATAATTTTTGAATTAGAAAGTTGTACCATTTTGTTTCTTCAATAACTTGTGTTATTTCAATTTTTTATCAGAAGTTTTCAGAACAAAATTTGTTTAAAATTTGATTTTCTACAACTTTGATTCCCATCAACTTTTTGTAGGATCGATATTTTTTTTAAACCGTTGGTGGTACCATTTCATTTCTTCAATAACTTGTGTTATTTCAATTTTACAGCAGAAATTAAGGGAACAAAAGTTGTTTAAAATTTTATTTTCTACAACTTTGATTCCCACCAACTTTTTGTAGGATCAATATTTTTTTAAATTGTTGGTGGTACCATTTCTTTTCTTCAATAACTTGTGTTATTTCAATTTTACGGTAGAAGTTATAGGAACAAGTTGTTTAAAATTTGATTTTCGACAACTTTGATTCCCATCAACTTTTTGTGGGATCGATATTTTTTTTTAAATACATAGTTGGTGGTACCATTTTATTTCTACAATAACTTGTGTTATTTCAATTTTACTGCAGAAATTAAGGGTACAAAAGTTGTTTAAAATTTTATTTTCTACATCTTTGATTCCCACCAACTTTTTGTAGGATCGCTATTTTTTTAAATTGTTGGTGGTACCATTTCGTTTCTTCAATAACTTGTGCTATTTCAATTTTACGATAGATGTTATGGGATCAAAAGTTGTTTAAATTTGATTTTCTACAACTTTGATTCCCATCAACTTTTTGTGGGATCGATATTTTTTTTAATAGTTGGTGGTACCATTTCGTTTCTTCAATAACTTGTGTTATTTCAATTTTACATAGAACTTATAGGAACAAAAGTTGTTTAAAATTTGATTTTCTACAACTTTGATTCCCATCAACTTTTTGTAGGATCGATATTTTTTTTAAACAGTTGGTGGTACTATTTCATTTCTACAATAACTTGTGTTATTTCAATTTTACAGCAGAAGCTTTAGGAACAAAAGTTGTTTGAAATTAGATTTTCTACAACTTTGATTCCTATCAACTTTTTGTAGGATCGATATTTTTTTAAATAGTTGGTGGTACCATTTCATTTCTTCAATAACTTGTGTTATTTCAATTTTACAGCAGAAATTAACGGAACAAAAGTTGTTTAAAATTTGATTTTCTACAACTTTGATTCCCATCAACTTTTTGTAGGATCGATATTTTTTTAAATAGTTGGTTGTACCATTTCATTTCTTCAATAAATTGTGTTATTTCAATTTTTCATGAGAAATCATCGGAATCAAAGTTGTTTGAAATTTGATATTCTGCAACTTTGATGCCCATCATTTTTTTGTTAATACATTTTGGAATAAAATAGGGGTGTCATTTTGATTCCTCAAACGTAACTACCTACCGGCAATTCAACTATATTAGGACCTCGCTGGACTGATCTGATGAATTGATGCGATCATCGCATCGTGTGTGCCCAGCTTCAGCTAGTAGTTCAAATCGTGAACAACCAACTACTACCGTTTGAATTAGTTAAATGATCCCCCAGTGACGATAACTTCGCCGTTGGGCGTAGTTGTAGCCGGACCATTATAGGTTGGCGTACCTATATCAGCCGTGGTGGTCTAGAGGTAGTGACGCCCGCCTTACAATCGTGAGGTCGTGGGTTCAATCCCAGTCCCGTACCAATGAGTTCTTTGGAATTTATGTACGGAATTTCACACCACTGGCTTTTCGGTGAAGGAAAACATCGTGAGGCAACCTGCATATGTCCGTAGAAGAAATTCGATGGCGTATGTGAATCCACCAACCCGCACTGGGCCAGCGTGGTGGATATGGCCCAATCACCCTTCGTGGGTAGGCCTACGTCCTGCAGTGGACTATTAAAAAGGCTGATACAGTACCTATATCAGATCATAGAGCTATTACAATTACAACCAGAGGGATAATCTGATTGTCATGAAAAATACCTATATCTCATTTCAGTGACTGTTGCCGTATTATTCTCCCGATAACCCTGTTTGCCGCCTACGCAAAAACGAAGGGGCGTTATAGTTATAGAAGAAAGAAAATTGCACATCTAGATACCTTTTTCGTTTTATTTGAAAAATATCAATCATAGAAAAAGTTAATGGGAAACAAAAATGTAGGAAATCAAATTATAAGCAACTTTAGTTCTGACCATTTCTCGCGTAAAATTAAAATTACAAGAGTTAATCAACATTCAGGAAGTGGTTCAAATCGTGAACCACCAATTCCTGCCTTTTCTTTAACTGAATGAGTGCCCAGTTGGCATGAAGCGAAAATTTGATCAAATCATCGCATCGTGTAATAAAAGTCAAACTTATGGCAGTCAGCATAGATGCAAAAAGAACAACTAGGGTTAACACATTTACATGTTTGACCAACTAACAAAAGAAGAGAGGTTCTCAATTTATACATACTTTCGCTCTCTTATAAATTTTCAAAATATTACTAGAAAATAGTATAATTTACATACTCGCATTCAGAATAATACGTAAGATTATAATTATAATATTTAATCTGCCATAAAATCGAAGTAAGCAAAATATTGATATGGAATGCATGAAGACTTCTATAATTAATGTTGTCATAAAAATTCAGAAATTAAAATGAATATTCTAATTATCTTAATACAAAATTAGCATGGTAATAAGTAAAACGACTCAGTAAGTTTTTAATTGTCAATTGTGTAACAGCTGGAAATATAAGGCTTTTTATTTCATTTTATTTTATTTTATTTATTATTAAGTAAAACGACTAAAAGTTGAATGTATGTAAAATAACAGAAAAACAATTATTTTCGAATCGTTACTTTCTCATATTCAAATATTTACTTCTTTACTTATTTAATATAATAATATCTCATTCAAACGACGTATAATTAAATATCTCTGAAACAGTGACAACCCTGTCTTCAGTGTTCGATTTATTTCAAAACTATATATATTTCTGTCAACGCAGTAAATTAAAAGGGAAAAATATGACTTCCTAACATGCTCTACAGAATTTTAGAGACCCCAGTACTTCAGACACTCGAAAGTTTAAATCTTCTAATAGTTTGCGGTTGACCTGTTGCAGTGAATAGATATTTTGGACTTTATTCTTTAGTGCTTTAGACTCTCTAACAAACACTGACCAGCAAACTGTCGTGGTGGTCGTGGTTTTGTCTAGAACTTCTCACGACTCTAATCTTTTTTTAAGAACAATAAATATTTAAAAATCAACATTAGAATGAAAAGGATAGCAAACACAACAACTTTACTAAGTCTGAGAGAGACAGAAAATTTTAGTTAATAATTTATAAAGTAAATAGTCGACATATAGCATAAGTACATGGAACAGACGTTATGTGTATATATAGATACATAACGGCGGTTACAGTAGGAGCGTACAACGTATCTAAATGAGGGAAATGGAATCCTAGCTCTGTTAAGTTAAGATTGAAGGTGTCAAACACATAATACTTATAATTGGATCTATTTATTATAATAATTGCAGTAAAACATTGTTGAACAATGGGCATGATGCCCAAAAAAATTAATTAGTTTGTCAAAGTTCCGCGTGACGTCACAAGTGCTTTACAAATGTATAGACTTTTGTAGGAAAGGTGACGTCACGATCCCCACTCACAAACTTTGACAAGGTTTATCTTTGTCATTAGGTAGTTGTTTCGTTGACAAAAGAAAAAATACGTGATCAATATTTTTTGTTAATCTAACTCATGGACGAATTATAATGATAATTTTTTTACTGAAATGATTCAATTGTAACAAATGGTAAACGATCCTCAGCTTTTTTTTTTGGTCTGCAATAGAGTAATCTATACGAAAATACTCTTACCACTAATTACGTTGCTCCTGTTTACTTATGCGTACTTTACTATTATTTATTTGTAGTGTCATTCCATCGCAGTAGTACGCTGCATACACGTGTTGCTGTAACTCTAAGTAGCACGAGTTACTAATTGATACATCTACTAATAGACAAGTAAGTTAATACGCCGTTTTTATTTAAAAAAGAAAATTGCCCAAGTAAGCGTCGGACACGCACATGAAGGGTTCCGTAGGTATTGTATGGAAGCCTTAATAGAATTTTAATTTAATCATTTACATTGAAGTGAATGTATTACTAAATGTTATGTGAATATTTCAAGCATATACCTGTTACCATTATTAATATCGAGAGAAAAACAGTAAAAATTCAGGTTTGTTGTATGGGACCCCCCTTAAATTTCTGTTTTTAGTACTTTTGGTTATAGCGGCGACAGAAATACAACATCAGCGAAAATTTCAGCTTTCTAGCTATAACGGTTCATGGGATGCAGCCTGGTGACAGTCAGACAGATAGAGATGGTCAGCGGAGTCTTAGTAAGAGGGTCATGTTTTTACCCTTTGTATATAATAAATAAAAAATATATATGTAAATAAAAAAATATGGCATATGGATGATGCCATATTTTTTTGACTCTACTCATCATTGCAAGCATTTTTAGGGTTCCGTACCTCAAAAGGAAAAAACGGAACCCTTATAGGATCACTTTGTTGTCCGTCTGTCCGTCTGTCAAGACCCTTTTTCTCAGGCACGCGTGGAGGTATGAAGCTGAAATTTATATCAATTACTCAGGTCTACTGTCCCTTGAAGCTGTGAAAACATCAAACTTCTAAGCCAACGCAATCAAAAGATACAGCCGTTTATGCCGCAAATTTTGAAACTCGCAAGTACTCGCAAGGGAATCAAAACCTAAAGGGTACTTCCAGTCGACCTAGAATCTTGAAATTTGGCATGAAGCAACGTTTTATAGCACACATAAAGGAAAAATTCCGAAAACCTTAAATTTTTAGTTACATTACAAAATATATATATTTTTTAATAAATATAAACTTATTACTTTTTTTGTCGTAATGAACGAACTTTGTAAACCTTGCAGGTTTGTACGGAACCCTCGGTGCGCGAGTCCGACTCGCACTTGGCCGGTTTTTTACCTATTATGAGACAAACCCCAAAATCACTATTAAATATTGGATGTTTCTTACATTTTGTAAAATCCTATAAAATGAATTTACGAGTTTGTATGAAAGGCTCTTTAAGTTAAATATTATAGGTAGTTATTAAAAGATTTGTTTTTTGTAAATTCAGGGTTGGCTCTACTGTGAAAGATGGTCATAACGATTGTATTGTATTTATTTATTTATTTCCAATTAGTACATAATTAACAGCATAGACCAAATCACTACATACTAAAATTTAAATGAGCAAGAATTATATTATTAAAACTGCCCAAGCTATCACAAAAAATGTCCAGATCAGGTTGTTGAGATAAAATGTTATTAATGAGCACAATGAATCGTGACGTAGGTGCGTTATAGGCACGAGCGGTGTGCAGCCCGGGCGGCAGCGCCAGCAGGCGGTGCGGCCGCTGCGAGCCGCGCGCTCGCTCACACGCGCGCACGTAGCCGTCAGGTGCAAGCAAGCGTAGCTCACTTATCGCATTAGGATTATCGACTTTGTTGTGGAGAAGAAGATAATAATGAATAATTAATTGCATCTTACGCCGTAATTCCAGGGTACTTAACCTAACCATTCCGGAGACAAATAAGGAAGGATACAAGTAAGGGTAAAAACCATAGACTTTTTTATACAAATATCGTGCAAACTTGCGCTGAATTCTCTCAATCATGAGGCAATACTTCTTTTCGTGGTGATCCCAAATAGCAGCGTTATACTCGAGTTTACTATGTTGTATTGTATTGTATTTGCTTTTTCAGCCTTTTGGCATTATCAAAAATGCGCTTAGGCACGTCAAGTTGTAACAATAAGTTAAAATTATACAAAGAAAAAGTACATAGGCTTGTTATACACTATTTTAGCCAGCTAAGAAACGGCAGAGCTACTCCCAAGCCTTTCTATCATCTATATATTGTTGATAATTAGAATAAGCATTACAAGTTAGTTTTTCCTTGTCAATTTTTTTAAAATTAATTTTCATTTAAATCTAATATTTCACTTGGAATTTTGTTATAATACAGTACAGAGTTTCCAAGAAAGGACTTTTTGCCTTTTTCAAGTCTGATGCGAGGAAATACTAACTTGTCTTTGTTTTTGTGTAGGTATACAACAATATTCTATAATTTACCTGTCTTCTAAAAAAACATAATATATTTGTATACCCTATAACGTTTTAGGGATTTAAACGTGCTTCTATCAAACGAAATCTTAGAATCCAGCGAACATGCGGTGGAAATCGTGGATTCTCGGCGTGCAAATGAATTTCATTAACGTAGGTAATCACTTATCTGTATGAACGGGTTTTTGCGTGCTATTTGTTTTATAAAATATCTCTTAGAAATCCTTTTGATATGTAAGCATTTTGGTACCTATAGATTGTAATTAGTAACTGACATACGTAAGAAACACCCTAAACGTGAAAAAGTATCTACTTTGTTACAGAGATTGCGTTCTTAATACTTGGTATAATGACTCATATTTAATGAGTTTCTTTTGTAAACAGTAAGTAAAGTAAGAAAAACCACGCTAGTACCCGAAATCACTTCTTACTTAGTGATAGTATGTTCCGTCCTACTACTGGGCAATCCAGCGCGATCCTGCAGTCTTGATAAGGTCCTCCGTCCGTTTGTGTAAAAAAATCCTTAATCCATTATTATATATCAATTTTAAACGTAAGAAAGCTGGGATCAAATCTTAGTTGTCAAATTCGAAAGTTTTTATGTCGCAGCAGTTTAGTAGGTACTAAACGTTTTTGACCGACGAACCACCAGAGGAGGTAGGGTTGTGGTTGTGGCCACTTAGAATTTTAAGGATTAATTAGACAATTTTAAGTTAAAATAATATTTTTAACAAAATTTTCGAACATTTAGAATCAAACAATATTTATGGTTTGATATTGTTTATAATTATCATCTAGACAATAATTTTGACTCCAAATGGCCACAACCGGGTCAGTGGCCACAACACATCTACTTTACTCAATTCGACGCGTATATATATATATATATTTTTTATGTACAACCACGCATAACTTTTTTCATAGTAGTTCGATTTCAATAATTATTTTTATTGGAAAGAGTATATTTCGAAATTGGTCCCTTTTAAATTTTATCGAAATCAGCTGAGCCATTTTTGATAAATTAACAATAATGTGAAAAATGCTACTCTGATCTGTACGAAATATTCGTGAATTCTGTACACGGGTGAAGTCGGTCATTTAATGCAAAAAAAAAATGAATTTGGTATTCGTAACGGTGCTTGGCTCCCCTTATTTGGCAAGAAAACATAACAAATTGTAAATTTTAATGCTCTAAGAGGTCATTTTGAACCTGGTGGTTTTTTGTACCGTCATTGTTTTGTGTATGGTCCCACAATAATTGTCCCAGTGACAATAGGGCCGTATAAACGCCCTCCGTCCACTTACCGAGCCATTACATAGCGCGCGCTAATCTGTAGAGTAAATTCACAAACGACGCATAATCGCCAGCTTTACTAGATAAATACCTACTTACCGAATGTCAAGGACATTGTTGTTATTACCGTATCAGAGAACATAAAAAATAGTAGGCCAAGTGCAAGTCGGTTTCGCGCACATAGGGTTCCGTAGCATATTGAAGCCCCCTTAATATTTATTTTAATTTAACTACAGGTTTGTTGTATGGGCTTCAGAAATATGGGCTATCACCGTTCATGAGATACAGCCCGTTGACAGACAGACAGACGGACAAACGGAGATCGAAGTCTTAGTAATAGGGTCCCGTTTTTACCCTTTGGTACGGAACCCTAAAAATATGGTGTAGGGGAAGTATCTCACTATATTTCTACTTGCAGGCAAGAACAGAACAGTAACAGTTAGCTAAATTAGAAAATTCATCCATCCATCCATCAGCCATAGGACATCCACTGCTCCCTGCTCACTGCTGGACATAGCCCCCCTAAAATATTGCTCTCGTCTCAATGTAAACCATAGTACAGGTTATTGGTTTCCTCACGTGACCATGTAATTTGATAGACAAAACTATTTTTTGCAAAACATGTTCTAATTAGGAATTATAGAATCATCATAATAGTAGTTTATGCAACTGTCATATAATGAAGGGTATTAAAACACGACCATATAATTGACCATATACACGTACTAAGACAGGTTCTTCAAAGATACAATGAGTATAACAAAACCTATTATATGGGATTTGTAGATTACAATAAAGCCTTTGATTCTTTGGAACATGATCACATCTGGGAAGCATTAGATATTCAAGGAATACAAGATAAGTACATACGAATACTTAAAAACATTTACTCAAAAAGTACGGCCCAGGTGAGGCTGGAAACTGCGGGAGAGGAGTTCCCTATAGAGAAAGGGGTTCGCCAAGGGGACCCAATTTCACCGAAGTTGTTCTCAGCATCCCTGGAGATGATATTTAGAAAGTTGGACTGGGAAGAACATGGACTTAACATAAACGGCGAAAATCTGAACCACTTACGTTTTGCAGATGACCTGATCCTGTTTTCCGAGTGTCCAAAAAGGCTAGAGAAAATGTTACAACAATTGTCTGATGAAAGCAGAAAAGCAGGACTTTCCATGAACACGAACAAAACAAAAATTATGACCAATGGTTCACAAACATACAATATCAAGGTAAACAACGAGACCATTGAATATGTAGAAGAATGCATATATCTTGGACAGTTGATAGCGCCAAATGACACTATGCAAAAAGAAATTGACAGACGCATAGCCAGCACGTGGAGAAGATTTTGGTCATTAAGTGAAATTATGAAAAACCCAGAAATGTCAATAAAAGAAAAAAGAAAAGTGTTTAACATGTGTATTTTGCCATGTTTAACATATGGTTGTCAAACATGGGCATTAACAGAAAAATTAACAAACAAGATAATGACATGCCAAAACGGAATGGAGAGAAGTGTAATTGGGGTGAAAAGACGAGACAAAGTAAGATTGGAAAATATAAAACGTGTGACTAAATTCAAAGATGCGAGGAAAGTCTGTAAGACATTAAAATGGCAATGGACAGGACACATGTTAAGGGAGAAGATTGAAAAATGGACAAGAAGTATAACAGAATGGTACCCTAGAGATGGAAAAAGAAGCAAAGGACGACAACAAAAACGATGGGAAGACGAGTTGAAAAGAGTTGCTGGCCCAGAATGGATGCGAATCGCAAAAGATAGAAAGACCTGGAAAGCTTTAGAGGAGGCCTTTGTCGAAGGACAAGCTGGGGAAAAGGATACTACCGACCGTCAGTAATTAGTTAAGGAAACAAAATTGTAAGCTCAGCAATAAAGGCTCATTTTATTTTATTTATTTTTTTATTTTATTAAAACACGAGTGTGAGTTTATGAAACGAGCGCAGCGAGTTTCATAATAGTAACGAGTGTTTTAATACCCGTGTTATATGCAGTAATGCAGTTGCATACACTACTTTATCTTCACAAATAAAAATAAAAAATAAAAACATATTGCGAAACATTAAATTCACGCGTACGTGTATTGTCACAGTGAACTTGGCGCCATTAAAATCTAACCAAAGAGAGCGCAGCTGCGCGCGCAGGGTCAATCAGGAGCGAGCGCGCGTAGTTCTTTTTTTATTTCATTGGCACAAGATCTTACCAAAGAGTTTTGTGTAGGTAAGTTTAGTAGTTTTGACGAAGTTTTCACGTATAACCCAACTGTTTTCAAAAGCCAGCCTAATATCAAAATTTTATACAACTTGTATGAGGATTTTGACGTAAGGATCGCCAGGTTAATTGGTCGCGTTTTATTGATGTTATAATGAGATTTTACGATACCGATGTGGATATTATAACATCATGTGAAATTGCTTAAATTGAGTGTTTTGTTGTCTGCGCTATAACAGTAGTCATTATAAGTCAAGTATTGGAAACATAAGTAGAATGTTACAACATTAGTGTAGATAATAGTTATTTTTAGTAGAGTAGGTGAGGTAGATCCGTTTAAAATTATTTTTATGAAACTACGAATACGAACACTACGGTAAAAAAAAATCGAATCTTTTATGATTAGCACCGTAATTTTAATCTTTCAAAATTGTCTCTATCCCTGTTTCTTTCATATTAAATGTCATTAGAGTGACAGAAACAGATAGTCTCGATTGTTGAAAAAACCCTCAAAGTTCTCGAGTTTGATGGAACTGATAAGGATGAATCGCAATATTAAATAGGTACAGGTTTTTTTATAAATAAATCATGAGATGAAGTAATATGTCGCAAAGTTATGTAATAAGGCAGGTTCAATCAACTACTACCAAATCACGTTTTCAAATTAGGAAGCAGTTGACCTCTTATCATCAGTATGTAGTAAAAATACCTATCTACTATTGGAAAAGTCGAAGTTGCAAGCCAAACAAAGCGTTCCTGCTAAACCTCGAATCGTGGAGCCTGAGCCTTTTTTATTAATTGTACGTTTTTTGAACGCCAGCAATTTTTGAGCAGAGTATTTTAGATTTAGCTCAAAAATGGCGGACTTTCGCTGTGTCGCCTGCTTTTCAGCTGTACACGGAACCGAATATTCGTAATAAGTTGCAAGAGAAAATCGTTTTTTTGGAATACCACGGTAACGTGAATAAAATCTTTGTTGTTTTTTTTCTTTACACGAACAAAAGTGTCTTAGAGATATGTCTTCTTTTTCTTCTCAAATACTTTTATCAACTATATTTCGTGTTAAATGTTAGCATATATATTTGGCCTTAAAAATATAGCAGACTTTTTCAAAAGCCATCGGAAAAATGATTGATTATTATTAAAATAACCGTTAACTTCGTAAAAACACTTCGACTAAAACAAACAAAACTCCAACACAATAAGATTTTCACTGCAACTAATAAAAGAGCCGATATCTTTAAAACGGCTGAACCGATTTTGAGGAAACATGTCTAAGAAGTCGGCAGTGGACCAGTTCACATTTCAAACAAAACAACAAACAAAATCGGTTCATCCATTCGGGAGCTACGGTGTCACAGACAGACACACACACACATAGACGAGTCAAACTTATAACTGTACAGAACTATACCAGCCTTTTTTTGATAGTCCACTGCAGGACGTTGGCCTACCCACGAAGGGTGATTGAGCCATATCCACCACGCTCGTCCAGTGCGGGTTGTTGGATTCACATACATCGAATTTCTTCTACGGACGTATTTAGGTTGTCTCACGATGTTTCCCTTCACCGAAAAGCCAGTGGTGAGAAATTCCATACATAATTTCCAAAGAACTCATTGGTACGGGACCAGGATTTGAACCTACGACCTCAGACCTCAGACGATCGTAAGGCGGGTGTCACTACCTCTAAACTTATAACACTCCGTCGGTTTTTGCGTCGGGGATAAAAGAAGCAGCTGTAACAGATGGATGCACTCACTTGTCTGAGATGAAGCCGGAGAGCACGAAGGAGAAGACCAGCCCCAAGTTGTGCACGGTGCCGATCATCGTGCGCTTCCACGGCTGGCAGCCCAGGTCGAACTGCAAAATAACAATCAATGCGTATTAATAAGGTACCCACATAATAATTATTATTTATGGTGACAAATAACATTTTCAGACAATTGTGGATTTTTCAAAAATCGCGCAGCCGATTTAGATAAAATAGGATACCAAATTTTTTTTTATCAAAATCAAAGTATGTTGAGAGCGTAGGGAATTAAAGTTTAAAACATAAATTAAAGAATAATTTCTTCGATTATTAAGTCCATTAAAAATTTTGAACACCTGCAAAGGCAATGTAAGTAGTCCTTTAAATTATAGTCATAGGTCATCTCAATCTTATACATACCTACGCCTTGAAACAGACGAAAATATATAAAATTGGCAGCTACAAATACACAGAATAATTATGTACTTGTAGACAAGTGAGTAAATTTCATCATTTCATTTTGAATAGTGAGTTCAAAAACAGTTTTTTGTACGTATAATAGAGCTAAATTTAGCCACTAACTCGCCTAATGGAAAATGTTTTTTTTTTCAATCTACGGGTTCTAAAACTGCTTCAACACTGACACCTGGGCTCGGGGCTAGCCACAAGAAGGATACCAACACACTTTACGTGTTAAACAATTATCAGGGACCTTTTTTCTGGGTAACAATCATCGAGCAAGTATCTATAGAGTTACAATCGTGCAAAAAAAGTGTCCGAGCCAAAACTCTGCCACCATATAACCATTATAACCAAGCGCAAGCCGATTACAATGCCGCGCGATGCCAAAGTGCTCGGTCACAAGCACTTATTAGGTGACATAACGTTGAGAGTCGAGAAAATGGGTCAGTGTGAATTATTTAATGTATTTATGTAGTTGTCGAAGTAGGTATGTATGACGGCGCTCGGACATTTTTTACTACTTTCACCTAGGGACTGTGGCTCTGTAGATATTTGCTCGAAGTTATAAGTGAAATATAATATGAGGTTATAGATCTGTAAGTACTAAAAGTGCGGGATCTCATACAAACAATCACCTATCAGCACGGAAACTGCAACGTCATCAATCCGTCACGTTTAGCCACGTCACTGCTCTAACTACCATAATCTTTCTAGAGTACCTCACTGTTTACATTAAAAGATTCCCTCGAGGTAATCGCCATGAACTTCACTGTTCAGATGACAATGACCATAATATCAGGCATCATGCATAGTAACTACTACGTAGTCTATGGCGGCTATTCATCATGACCATGACAATAGAATGAATTCCAAGTTGGCTTTGCATTTGTTTCTATCAATCGTTCAGTATTGTTAACACGCGAGATGCATCTTTTACAGCTGATTCCAAATTTTGTCGATAAATGAAAATTCACACGCATATTACGTAAGCAATAGTTAATATTATACAACTTACAAATATGTATCGAAATAAATTCTCTACAATCATTTAACTTGTTTATCAGTCGAAGCGGTTAGATAAAGAAGTGGGATAAAACTGTCTTAATTCGACTTTGAACTTCAGACTTAAACACTTGTATATGAGTTTTTTTTAAAAGACTTTTTTAAAATCTTTTCTAGACTTACACCGAAATACCTCAACGCTTTAAGACGAGAGTTTTCGATAGTTACGTGTTGCCAGTGATGACATATGGAACTGAAACGTGGTCTTTTACTGTGGGCCTTATGAATAAGCTCAAGATGACCCAACGTGCCATGGAGAGGGCTATGCTCGGTGTCTCTCCGCGGGATCGAATCAGAAATGAAGAGATTCGCAGACAAACCAAAGTTACCGACATAGCCAAGCAGATTAGCAAATTAAAGTGACAATGGGCAGGGCACATAGTACGAAGAACGGAGGGCTGATGGGGCCGTAAAATTCTCGAATTTAGACCACGGACCAGTAAGCGCAGCGTGGGACGTCCACCGACTAGGTGGACTGATGATATAATAAAGATCGCATAAATGCACTGGATGCGGGCCGCTTCCAACCAGCCTTATTGGAAATCCATGGGGGAGCCCTATGTCCAGCAGTGGAAGTCCTACGGCTGATAGATAACCTTAAAGCCAAAACGGGGCCTTGAGACTTAGAAAATCTGATCTTTGCTACTACGACAAAATATCGTTGAGAGGCGCCATTTGAAGGGACCCTATTGCACTGCATGAATGGTTTTCAAGAAGAATAGGCTAGCTGTTTAAAATAATAACTAACAGACTAACTATTTTAGAATAGATTAAACAAACACATACCTCAGCAACAATACTATTATAGTCATCATAGATGATCTTCTCGCAGGGCGTGGTGAGGTTCCGAGAGAAGAGGTCTGGAGTGCAGGAGTCCACTCCGCCCCACCCTGAAGAGGTCTGGTTGAGGGGAGCCATCCGGAGGCAACGGTTTGTGCCATTGTACTGTGTGAATGGTGACCAGGAAGCGTTGTATGGGGCACTGCTCTCGCACTCGGGTACTTGACACCTGCAACAATAGTCAAGGTGCTATAGAAAGATAATTTAGTTAAACTTCCTTGTAATAAATTTGTTATTTCTTTTCAACTTGTTTTAGCAATTAATTCTAACTAAATCTCAAGCCAAAAGTGCACTCTCACATAATCAACTTTTTGCACCTTTGCGTTCGATATGTCAAATTGCGACCATATTTTATTTTCTAACTACTGTTTTTCGCGTATTTTTTATTTATTAAAATGTTGGCCAAAGTATAAACATACGCCCAGAAACACTTATCACATGTGTAACTTTTTAAATGTAAAAAAGTGGTTTGTAGACTTTTTGCAACAATATGCATTTAAGGGTTAAGAGAATCATGTGTACTTAATTTGAAACCACCAATAAGTTTAAAACAAAAAAGTCCAAGTCAATGTTTGAAATCGAGAGATTCGGGTAAATAAATAAGAATTACCCCTATTAAATAGCTATTGCAAAGCCATACTATAAAATATGCGCTACTTCCATTGCTTGTTGGCAATAAGAAATTCACTTGTTTTGACTTTTCTTTATCTAGATACGAGTAGCTATAATATACCTACATACTCGTAAGTCTAGGACATTTATACACGTGATGCAGTTCATTTGCGATTAAAAGTACTATAGTTTTAAAAAGCTGATAAGAACATATATCTACTTTTTCTTTATATTATTTTCACGTGAGCATTTTACAATGCCGACATTTTATATTTTTTCACATCCATCTACTTTTTACGATGGACCTATGCAGGATTTTTCTTTACCGAAAAGCCAGTAGTGTGTAAATTCGTACATAAATTCCAAAGAGCTCAAAGAGTTCGGGAACCGGGTTGAATCCACACCTTTATCTTTCAGGGCGAGTATATTACTAGTCCATCTTCTTCATTGAAAAAAATGTTATACACAAAGGCTATATTAAAGTAAAACCATCAATATTGTGGGTCTGTAACAGATGGAGTCAAAAAGTTCCCCAAAAACATCCCCAGGTGGATGACCTCATCAAGAACGGAAAATTGCGCTGAATGCAAGCCGCTTTCAACCGGTCTTATTAGAGGTCTATTGGGGAGGCCTATGTCCAGCAGTGGTCGCTATCGCTGAAACGATGAAACGACGACGAACGGATAGGCAGTGTGACACGAGGCTTGTACGTGACTCCTGCATACACAGCAATGTACAATACCTAGGTAAGTGAAGTTGCGGGTACTTCCGGAGATGCCGCCACTGATGCGTGCCGTAGATTGCCGCACCTATTTCCATTATACACACATACGTAGGTACTAATCCTATTAACTTACAACTACTCCTCACTTACTAACTTACTCCTTTGACTTTATTTGAACTTGCTGGACCTACTGTAAATATTTTTAATAACAATTTTTCGCAAAAAATTGCAAAACCGCCTTCCATCGTGTACAAAATTCGAAAATTTCGCTCGATTTTTTTGCGTTATTTTTGATTTTTCAAAAACGGCTTAAACGATTTCTGTAATATTTAAATGGAACCACTGAGGAAGTATACCCTTTCGAACTAAAAAAATATTTTTCGATTCGGTTCACAATTGGCGGAATTATCGATGAGTATACACAAAAAAACTTACAGACGAACACAGAACCTCCTCCTCTTTGTTTGTTTTGTTTGTTTTGTTTTGTTTTCCATTAAAAAGTTAGAAAATAACTTTTAGAATCCCATTCGTAGTGTGGTCCCGGAAGTTTTCAATATTTTCTCGCTTTCCCATAAGATGCATCCAGCGCGTTCGAATGCTTACTAGTAAAATATCATAACTAAAAAGTAATAAATCACCTATTTATCTGCGAGCTCTGCTGCTGCTATTGATAGTCAAAAAACTCACTAGCAGAAACGTATGTGTCAAATTACGCAAAAAATATTGTATACCGGAGTACCAAATATAACATTTAAAAAAATCATTAACTGAGACATACGTTGTGTTGTGACAGTTGCATTACCTATGCATTTCTTTTAATGCGTGACATTTGTATGCAAAGTGAGCTAGATAATTATGAAAATTTCAGCCTGTTTGTACCTATGTTAATGGCAGGAGGTGTTTGTCCCAGTTTAAGTGCTTATTTTATTGATATTATGTTACGCACGTGAACCATTCGCCGACCATTGCATAAAGTACGATAAACATTTTATTGTTCGAGATTGCGCCTGACCCGCGCTCTTGCAGCTGGGAGTGACTCAAGGTCGGATGATGGAATAATAATCATATTTGATGAGGCTGTAAAGTTCTCCATTGGAGACCACGTAATCGTAAGGGTAACGTCGTGAAAGTAAACAGACTAGTTGATTAAAACCCTTTAAAAGCAAGCTAAGCTGTTTTCTATCGGCTTTACTTATTGATTTTATGATAATACGGAAGGCACTAAATCCCACGACACAGGAATTCTCCTAGTGTGGGATCTAGGGTTTACCTACGAGTATGTACAGTCCACTGACTCAATGTATGTAGCATAATAATAATAAATTTATTTATTTGACTTTTCTTAAGGCTATGTACAGAAATAGGTACAGTTATACAGTTTTATAGTAAACATAATAACTAATAGTTAGACTTATTATGCTACATACATTGAGTCCGTGGACTGTACATATGTACTTGTAGGTGAACCCTAGATCCCACACTAGGAGAATTCCTGTGTCGTGGGATTTAGTGCCTTCCGTATTAATAGTGATTAAAAATAATGGTGACATTTAGTCTAAATTAACCGTATACGTTTCGTAAATAAGTTAATGCAAGCGAAGAAAACACAAAAAAAAGAATATACTTATTAAATTTACATCGAGGGTAGGTAAGATATATAATATTGTAGTCAATTATACAGTGATCCCAGAACAATACGTTTAACTATTAGTTATATGTATACTATAAAACTGTATAACTGTGCCTATTTCTGTACATAACCTTAAGAAAGCCTAATAATTTTATTGATTATTTATTGTTTTTGAAGTGAAAACTTCTGTTGCGGCGTTGTGCACTTTTTGAACTAAACAATAAATAAATAAATAATCATTTATTTCGACCAAAAAGATCATAGGGTTACATTAGCAAAACATTAAAATTTATAATTAAAATTTAGTTACTTACATGTCATATTTTGATTATTTGTAAGCACATGAATCATATAACAATGATTCATGTACTGACAGTCAAAATGTTCAAAAATGAAATGAAATGAAATCAGAAATGATTCATGTACTGACAATGTTAAACTCGCGTCAGGTCACGTGACCTGACCGAAAATTCGTAAGACATCGCAGGGCGCTTGCGCGAGTGTGCGTGCGTGATATTGTATTTTACAACATAAAAGATAGTACTATATTATGTTCAAGTTTTCACTTCTGCCGGCACTCCCGGAGTGCGAGTTCTTTATTTTTCATAAAATGATATTGTCCAGCCTTGTACGTTCAGTATTTGGCTGAGGCGAGTGTAAATCTGAATATAACCGGAAAATAATTTATGGGTTGATATCTGAGTCAGCTAAACCGTAACTGGACAAGCGCTCTATGTTCAGCAGTGAACAAGTAGAAGCTGTTACGATGGATTATTTTATTGTTTACACCGATAACAAGCTAGCAAGCCCAGTTCAATAACCAACTCAATATTCAATAGCATTTGTTCAATAATTCCCACGGCTTTTTCTTTTCGGACAAGAACGGCACTCGGCTGCCATGTTTATATTTTCTAGTGTGTGTCTGACTCTATACCTACTATATTTTCAATTCAATTCAATTTATTCCGCTTGTGAATCTGGTTTACAATGGTGGTACTTAAATAAACTAAAGCTCCTCAGGATCCGCAAAGTCAGCATACAAGCGGTTCTAAAATAAATGGCAAGCGAAATGGCATGGCCATAATGCTTGTTTGCATATACCTTTTTTGTAAAATGACAAATAAATTAGTATAATTATGATGTTTAACGCTCCTTACTAATTTTGTTTAGCTTGAATTGAGCAGTCTGTCTCCATGTATAATTATATCTTTAAAACTACGCAACAGATTTTGATGCGGCTTTTTTTAATACATAGAGTGATTCAAGAGTAAAGTTTGAATTTTGTATAATAAACCTGTGCGAAGCCGGGGCGGATCGCTAATTATAGTTCCCCGGACAGGATATCTCGCTACTGCTTTGCTTTATTAACTGATCAAATCAATATTGATGTTAACTTTAGATTATTTGACCGGTGAAAAAACGGAGGAGGTACTTAAGTTGACGAGTACATATTTTTTTCTTTTTAGGGTTCCGTATCCAAAGGGTAAAAACGGGACCCTATTACTAAGACTCCGCTGTCCGTCTGTCCGTCTTTCTCCAGGCTATATCTCATGAACCTTTAGCTCATAGTGGCAACATAAATACATCCATGAAAATTTCAGCTTTATAGCTAAAGCTGAAATTTTCACAGATGATAGATGTTTTTCTGTTGCCACTATACTAAAATACCGAATACTAAAAATGTATTAGAATAAAATAATAATTAAGGGGGGCTCCCATACAACAAACCTAAATTTTCGCTTCTTTTCACTCTATATTAATAATGGTAAGGTAGATGCTTGAAATTTTCACAGAATATTTAGTTGTATAATCACTTCAATAATAAATAATAAAATTAAAATAAAATAAATATTTAAGGAGGGCTTCCAAACAGTACGGAACCCTCCGTGCGCGAGTCCGACTCGTGCTTGGCCGATTATTTTTTTATGTACGAGTATAACCACGCATAACTTTTTACAGAGTAATTATTGGAAAGAGTATATTTAAAAGTTGTTCCCATTTAAATTTTATCGAAATCAGCTGAGCCATTTTTGATAAATAATCATAATGTGAAAATTGCTACATCGATTCCTGCGAACTATTTGCGAATTCGTCGGTCGGTTTTTGTGACAAATGATTATTTACCGTTAGTTGGTTCTGTGAAAATTAGACCTAGCGATTATAAATTCATCATCATAGTAGCAAGCTTTACTATATTTAAACAAAGCCAATGATGATAGAATTGTATATTCTCTTCTTAAATTGAATTGTGTGACATTTATGCGCCACGATGGGCAAAACCTATTTGCGACTTTTTATGTTTGTACACGATTACCATGTTTTCACAAATAAATGATCTTGAATTTTGTAATAGACTCACCTGTAGCCAACTTCCGCTGCCGTGAATACGTAGTTGAAGTTACACATGGCCAGGAAGGAGTCTCTGAAGGCCAGCAAGAGAAGCAGCACCAGCTGGTATTTCCCGAAGCTGCCCAGCTCGCTGAGGATACCTTCCAGATTGAACTGGTTCTCCTCTTTACTGTCCTCCGGTATCTGAAGCAAAATATTAGATTAAAGTAGTTGTTTTAAGCAGTATCAATGCCGTTAACGTGGCTTAACAGTTAAAACAACCGGGAATAACAATATAACTTGTCATCCGAACCACTGTAGCGCTCATAGTTCATTTATTCGACAAATGGGTGTCAGAGACCCAATTTTGAATAGTCAACAAAAATCTACATAATGGTAAAAACTTAGCAAGAAACTAATTACTTACGATAAATTCACATTAGATAAAAAAAATAATGAATACAAGTAAACACAACAAGGTGCCAGGTGAATGAATGACAAAAAACCTACCAGGTGTAAATGCACCTCACCACCCATCCGAATACCTACTAGCCGTGCTAAACGTAGCTTAATTTCGGTGATCGCTGAGATACACATAAGATAGTCAAATCGGTCAGAGGATACCAAAGGGGGCACTGAGGAAAAAAGACTTAGAAAATTTTTCACTAAAATACTACGCCATAAGTAATCTTCGGGATCCGGTGGGATGTGGGAGTATAAGGGTGGGGAAACCCCTGCACGCACCCGGAGGTCATTGACCTTGACTTACCTTGTCCCCTAGGTCATTGACCTTAAATGACTTTAACCCCGAAATTATTGACCTTGAATGACCTTGACCCTAAGGTCATTGACCTTGACTCCGACCTTGACTCCAGAATATTCGACCTTGACTGACCTTGACTCCAAGCATCGGGTTGACTGACCTATCCTGCTAAAAGACCAAAAAAAAATTGAAAGACCCACCGGAGGTCAAAATGGTGTATGGGAACGTTGATCCTGAGTATCTCTTCTACCCATTCCCAACAAAAAAAAGGGGGGTTGCCAGAATACCACACGGTGTGAAAAATAATCAATGTCTTTTTCCTTTATAACTGCGCCCCCTCTCATATACAAGCACCGAAAAAAAATTTTAGACCCACCGGAGGTCAAAATGGTGTATGGGAACGTTGATCCTGAGTATCTCTTCTACCCATTCCCAATATAAAAAAGGGGGGTTGCCAGAATACCACACGGTGTGAAAAATAATCAATGTCTTTTTTCCTTTATAACTGCGCACCCTCTCGTATACAAGCACCGAAAAAAAAATTTAGACCCACCGGAGGTCAAAATGGTGTATGGGAACGTTGATCCTGAGTATCTCTTCTACCCATTCCCAACATAAAAAAGGGGGGTTGCCAGAATACCACACGGTGTCAAAAATAATCAATGTCTTTTTTCTTTTATAAGAGCGCCCCCTCTCGTAAACAAGTACCGAAAAAAAAATTTTAGACCCACCGGAGGTCAAAATGGTGTACGGGAACGTTGATCCTGAGTATCTCTTCTACCCATTCCCAACAAAAAAAGGGGGGGTTGCCAGAATACCACACGGTGTGAAAAATAATCAATGTCTTTTTTCCTTTATAACTGCGCACCCTCTCGTATACAAGCACCGAAAAAAAAATATAGACCCACCGGAGGTCAAAATGGTGTATGGGAACGTTGATCCTGAGTATCTCTTCTACCCATTCCCAACATAAAAAAGGGGGGTTGCCAGAATACCAGACGGTGTCAAAAATAATCAATGTCTTTTTTCCTTTATAAGAGCGCCCCCTCTCGTAAACAAGTACCGAAAAAAAAATTTTAGACCCATCGGAGGTCAAAATGGTGTATGGAAACGTTGATCCTGAGTATCCCCTCTACCCATTCCCAACATAAAAAAGGGGGGTATTCAGAATACCACACGGTGTGAAAAATAATCAATGTCTTTTTTCCTTCATAAGAGCGCCCCCTCTCGTAAACAAGTACCGAAAAAAAAACTTTAGACCCATCGGAGGTCAAAACGGTGTATGGAAACGTTGATCCTGAGTATCCCCTCTACCCATTCCCAACATAAAAAAGGGGGGTATTCAGAATACCACACGGTGTGAAAAATAATCAATGTCTTTTTTCCTTCATAAGAGCGCCCCCTCTCGTAAACAAGTACCGAAAAAAAAACTTTAGACCCATCGGAGGTCAAAACGGTGTATGGAAACGTTGATCCTGAGTATCCCAGGGTATATCCTGGACGAGGGAGACGTGATCCAAATCCAAAATTGCCGGTGCAGATCCTGCAGATAATTGTTTTATTTTTGCAGAAGATTTATTAAAGGGTATAAAACAATAATGTGCACGTTGTCAGCCGCATTGATAAGTCGTTTCTGGCGCATCGCCGGCCGCTGCCGCGGCACGTTCGCTTCGCTCGCTCGGCTCGCGCGTTTTTGTCACTGTTCAAACCTAACTTAACCTACGACGTCGAAATACTTTAGCGAAGTCGTCGTGTTGATTAGGATAAATAGGAACGACCTAAACTCGTAGTAAGGACTGGTTGTCTCCGGCGCTTCGCCGGCCGCTGCCGCGGCACGCTCGCTTCGCTCGCTCGGCTCGCGCGTTGTTGTCACTGTTCAAACCTAACCTAACCTACGAGTCAAGGTAGATGATTTTGTTGTCAAAACCGACCATTTTGGAGTCAAGGTCATTCAAGGTCAATGATCTTGGAGTCAAGGTCAGTGACCTCAGGGTGCATGTAGGGGTTCCCCCACCCTTATTCTCCCACATCCCACCGGATCCCGAAGATAACATAGGCGTAGACAGTCAAGGTCGATGGTCGGAGTAAAGGTCAGTCAAGGTTAATGATTTTGTTGTCAAAACCGACTATTTTGGAGTCAAGGTCATTCTATGTCAATGATCTTGGAGTCAAGGTCAGTGACCTCCGGGTGCGTGCAGGGGTTCCCACACCCTTATACTCCGACATCACACCGGATCCCGAAGATTACATAGGCGTAGACAGTCAAGGTCGATGGTCGGAGTCAAGGTCAGTCAAGGTTGATGACTATGTTTGCAAAACCGACTATTTTGGAGTCAAGGTCATTCAAGGTCAATGATCTTGGAGTGAAGGTCAGTGACCTCTGGGTGCGTGCAGGGGTTCCCCCACCCTTATACTCCGACATCACACCGGATCCCGAAGATTACATAGGCGTAGAGTCAAGGTCGATGGTCGGAGTCAAGGTCAGTCAAGGTTGATGATTTTGTTTGCAAAACCGACTATTTTGGAGTCAAGGTCATTCAAGGTCAATGATCCTGGAGTCAAGGTCAATGACCCTGGAGTCAAGGTCAGTGACCTCCGGTGCGTGTAGAAGTTCCCCCACCCTTATACTCCCACATTCCACCGGATCCCGAAGATAACATAGTCAAGGTCGATGGTCGGAGTAAAGGTCAGTCAAGGTTAATGATTTTGTTGTCAAAACCGACTATTTTGCAGTCAAGGTCACTCAAGGTCAGTGACCTCCGGGTGCGTGCAGGGGTTCCCCCACCCTTATACTCCCACATCCCACCGGATCCCGAAGATTACATAAGGTGTAGGATTTTAGTGCAAATTTTTCTAAGTCTTTTTTCCTCAGTGCCCCCTTTCGTACACTCCAACCGTCAAATCACTTTGCTTAATTAACTACAAGAATTATTTAAGTGATTATTAGGGGTTATGGATTAACTGGATTAATGCGCACTCAAATTACGTGATAAATAAATACCTCATCATCCCGACGTTTCAACCGAGTTGCATCGGCCGCGGTCACGGGTAGACTGAAATGTGAAACAGCTGGTACCGCCAATTCAACTTGAACTTGAAAAAATTGTCACTCCGACACACAACACTGACGGTATCTAAAAATGTCTTGCTACCTACACTACGCGACATTTGTTGACAACAGTATTCAACGACGCCGATAACCTCAATCCATTAAAATTGTTATGTTTTTTGACTTCCGCCGCTTCACGAATTATTCTTGAAAATAGTGTCGATCCGTGGAGAGGACTTAGCTCGATCGTGGAGGATAACCAGTACCTCCGTCAAGCAAATGCTCAGCTATAGCAGACTTCTGTATCTTCTGACTTGGTTGAAACGTCGGGATGATGAGGTATTTATTTATTTATCTCAGTTAATATAATTTACAGCTTATGTGTTATTCTGATATTTAAGCTATATAATTGCAAAGTTTCATCTCAATCCGTTCACTGTTTTTTGCGTGAAAGAGTAACAAACATCCATCCATCCATCCTTACAAACTTTCACTTTTATAATATTAGTAGGATAATGTGTTCAAATCGCGAAAGTTTAAAAACAACATAACTACAAGAATCAATACTACACGTCCTTAGCAACAGAGTGGACCACAATTGTAACAAGTTGCCAGAGAAAGATTTGTAATTTCAGCATAATATTTAGGCCACTATTTCTTGTTCTCGTCAGTTCACATTCGTGCATGATTGCCTGGAAGAAATCGCCATGATAAGGTGATGAGGCCGTCAATTTATAATCATTTTTTTTTTTCATAGTTGTGTAAATAGTGCTTCATTTTTTATTTGTGGTGGTAAATACAGTTTTGTCTGTCTGTCTGTCTGCCATAATTGGGCCTCTGGATAAAGAAAGAAAAAATTGCCTAGCCTAGACAGATAAATTCTAATTATTCGAAATTGTTTGTTATATGCACATTAGCAGAAGATTCTTGCCTGTAAATAAAATACCTAAAATAGTATGTAACTTTCAAGACGAAAATATTTATCATACTATTCGTCTCACTTGTTTTCAAAACTTACTTTGACACTGGCTTCCTTCGACATCTTGGTGTGTTCAGTTGTCTTTATATTAAATTAGCTGAATTGACCAGCTACTTGCATTATCTCTGAAACAAAAAGAAAAAAATAATAAGTATACCTTTGTACAATTAGAATAGCTTTAAGTTCTCCAATAGACAGTCAAAAATAACTTTCATGAAAGTAGCATGTACTCGTACCTACAAGTGTAACCATTAGCTTGCAAGTATTTCTTGATTGTTTTTTTTTACACAGTTTGTGAATTCTATTCAAGAATTGCACTCCATAGTGTAAGGAATTTATCGAATCAAAAATATTTGCGTTAATTTTAAATTTAGATTTTTGGTTCTAAAAATTATTGTATTTAACTAAATCTGACTGTAAACCTGTACCATAGCCATTAGCCACACCTGGATAAAATCTTAAAACTGATTCTTGTATTCAAATTCTCGCTTTTAAATTGTTTTAAAATAAACTATAATATATTCCGAAGCTCATTTACATATAGCGAGTTGTCAACTGAAGCCAATTCCGTCGCTTTATAAGTTTATATGCTCTGAGGATAATAGGTACATTAAATGGAGTACCGACATTTGTATTGAACATTAGTAATTTAACAATTGGTAACCTAAGTCCTATTAATTACATAACACTATTGTATGACGCTCATCTTCTCCATTGAGCTATATGAAATAACTGCAAATAAAATGAAATAAAAAAATTAAAAAAACCCACAACTCAGTAAGGTTTTCACTGCAAGCTGACAAAAGAGCTAATTACTTTAGAACGGCTGAACGGATTTTGATGAAATATAGCTAAGAATACTCCTGTTTACTTAATTAACCTTTCCAATAACAAACATGTTAAGATCGGTTCATCCCTGCGGGAGCTACAATGCCACAGAAAGAAACACACACAGACATGTCAAACTTATAACACCCCGTCGTTTTTGCGTCTGGTTTAAGTTTTAGAGCGTTGTGTTCTAGTAGTAGTAACCCGCCTTACAATCGTGAGGTCCTGGGTGCAAGTTCCGGTCCCGTACTAATGAATTCTTTGGAACGTATGTACAGAATTTTACTCCACTGGCTTTCTAGTGAAGGAAACATCGGAGGCAATTTGCATACGTTCGTAGAAGAAGTTCGATAGCTATATTATTCATCAACTCGCACAGGGCCAGCGTGGTGGATTCGGCCCCATCTTATTTCATGGGTAGGCTTATATGGAGCAGTGGACTATTAAAAAGGCCACTACAGTACAGTACGCGAGTTTCATCCAGTATTTACACTGAGTCCTTGTTACTGCTTCTGCCCGTGGTGACCCGTTCGAATACTGACCATTATTCAACTTTGGTGATTGCTAGGTGTTCCTAGTCAAACTACGCTACGAGTGGCATTAGCAACTGCGCGCCTATGGCTCTCTAAACACGTGTATCTCGGTTGTTTTAACCGTTAAGGCATGTCAGAGGCCTAAAAATACTCTCACATCAGGGCTAGCTTCCCGGCCTATATGAATTTACTGCTTCTGCCGCTGCCACAAATATTGCCCAAATACATCGGTGGCAATTCGTCGTGGCAGGAGTATGAACATCGCGAGAGGTTTATTTACACACGGCACATACTCTGTCCATGAGGTAGAAATAATCCAGAAATAAAATCAAATAGAGTCTCATCATTCAAATGTTTAAAAAAATTTGAGATCTGAAACAAAATCATAATAATAGGCTTGAGCTATTAATTGCCATGTCAAGCCGATAAAGGTTCTTTTTACAATCACATTTTTCTGAAAATTTAGCGCGTCTCCTTGTTCAATATATAAATACCTAATTTAGCACTTTTAGTTACCTGCCTAGACTGTGGTTAAACCCTAACATATGGTCAAAACAGTAATATGACAAAATAATTTAATTGTGACTAATTCTTTAGCCACAGACACCACAGCTTAGGTACCTACGTTTTTACAATGCAATCGTAAAAAAGAAGTTACACGAAATAATATTTGAAACAATAAAATAATAGGGAATCCGCGTGGACAAAATTTTGTGAGTCACTATCACTACTCATGTTGCTCCTTCCTGCTAATAAAATTATTCAAAATTAGGCTTCTGAAATCTGACGTGATACACGGAGTAATTTATTTTTGCTTTTAGAAATATTTGTTTGGTGCCATTTTTTTTTGTCCAGGGAAGTTTCTTTATGGATATTACCCTACTTTTGTTTTTAGCAGGCGTACAGAAAACTCTTTTTTTTGGACCCAGGAAAATCTTTGATGGTTATGTGGGAGTTCCACCACCAATCCTTATCTGTGGTATACCCTCTTAAAATCTGGGGTGTTTTCGCCTCTGTACTATCGGAGCTACGGGCACGATTCCACATTCCTCGTTATAGCACCTACTGAAATTCTAAATTGTGTACTACCACTGTGCTTGGTGTCTCGGCACAATTTCGCACTTATCCGCGGCCCCAAAAGAGCCAGCCCCAGTCATAGTCATAGTCATTTCTTGATAACTCCACTGTTACAAGTCAAATTTTAAATACAATTAGCAATAATATAGTTCAATACATACAAAACACTTCAATGTCATATACATCGTGATTATTATTATAATGTCAATGAGTATAGATGAATGTCACAATAAATAATAATCGGGCTCAACCTTGGAGCTTGCGCTTCACTCCGCGCCGATGACGATGTGTTGGAACACCAGACACATCTTCATCCTCCACCTCAGGACTGAACTGGCAATTGGGCGTCGGACAGCACCCGTATCTGAACGCAGGATCACTTATAGGCCCCGCGCCTGCCACTTCAGCTGTAGAGAATAGAGAGAGCGGATAGATCAAAAGATGTATCTGTAATTTAGTTATTGTTCTCTCTTAAAATTTAAAACAAAACCTTCAAAAAAATGTGACGATTGCTGTCCTAATGACTAAAAGAGATATCTTCCAGGCACACTTATAATACAGAGAAATGTATAAGAAAATAAATACGACAACGATCAGTCATCATCATTATCATTTCGTGTCAATGGCTAAGATTTTTTTTTGTTTCTTGTATTATTTTTACAGTGTTTTAGATATGTAAAATATTTACATAAGATATGATATTAAATCTTTTGGGACCAAATTTGGCAACCAAATCGGTAGACAAATTAAGGTCTCTTTGGCTGCAGTTTTTCGGGGAAAGCGGGCAAACTAAGAGGTGCACGATGGGTGCAAGATAGGTAGAGTAATTCTTTTTAATCAGTAAGTAATTCAAACATTAAGCCGTGGTGGTCGTGTGGTAATGACATCGGCCTTACAATCGTGAGGTCGTGGGTCCAAATCCCGGTCCCGTACCAATGAGTTCTTCAGAATTTATGTACGGAATTTCACACCACTGGTTTTTCGGTGAAGGAAAACATCGTGAGGCAACCTGCATACGTCCGTAGAAGAAATTCGATGGCGTATGTGAATCCACCAACCCGCACTGGGCCAGCGTGGTGGATATGGCCCAATCACCCTTCTTGGGTAGGCCTACATCCTGCAGTGCAGTGGACTATTAAAAAAAAAGGCTGGTACAGTACAGTACAGTACAGTAAGTAATTCAGATTTTTGCTTAACATAAGTTATTATTAACATTACGAACAACGAAGTCGAACAGAAATGCTTCAAGCATTCAAGCAGACACAAACTTAAACAAAGCGAACTAAAATGCGTGAAAAGCTGATTAGTTGCGCTTCACCATGTTTTCACTAAAACCTCTTTATGCGTCGTAAGAAATCTTTAAGTAAGTAGTTTTCAAAACAAGTTCAGATAAAGTGTTGCACAGAATTTTTAATGAATTGGCAAGTTAAAGTGGCAGTGGAAAGGGCACAAAACTTTGGAGTACAGATGGCCGATGGGACCATCGAGATGTTTACACCTCACGATGTTTTCCATTGCCGTTTATTGTTAAAATCGGTACACTACTAAAAAACTTATAGGTACAGAATTAGAATTTGAACCCACACCCTCACGATTGCCAGGCGAGCGTTACTGTCGTTGCTGAATTGAGAAAATTAGCAATAGGGTGTAGTTGTATTCGAGTTGGGCCCATAGTAAAATTTACTTTTAGCGACGGGCTCAACTACATCCTAGAGCATTGTTATTGAATTCATGGTCACCCCGCTTAAATCCTGGGATAGTTTTTTGCATTTTCTACTAGCACAATAAGTGTTTAGGCCTTTGTCTTAGGTGAGATAAAAAACAGCACTGCCTGGTCATTCACTGGACGCAAGTAAAATATAATGAGAATGACATCATTTGTGCCGACTGAAATGTACCTATTCATGAGACAGAACAAAGCAGGAAATTCCTGTATAATTCCAACATAGAACATTATTTGGTGCGCCAGCATTGGGTCGATACTATCGGTACAATATCAGGAGATTTACCCGCCGCTTCCCATATATTATCGTTAAATTTATCTAGGACTAGCTTTTGCTCGCGTCTTCGCCCGCATGATATTTTGAGGCCCTACTTTACCACCCTTAATAAAAGAAGTGGAAAATAAAAAAACTAAAAAAATCGATTTGACATTTGATCGATTCGACAGTTCTTTTTTGACATTTCTTGTAGCACACGCTAGAATAGCTCGCAGATGTCAGATATTTTCCTACTTACTTAACACTAATGGTTTTTTTTTTTAACCTTAACTGTCCCACTCCTGGGCAAAGGTCTCCCCCATTTCCTTCCAGGAGTCGCGATCCATCGCAACTTCCTGCCAACCCCTCTCGAATGAGTCAAGATCGTCACGCCAGCGCTTCTTGGGCCTTCCCTGACTGCGTCGTCCGTCAGGCACCCACTCCGTGACGATCCTGGCCCATCGATCGGGGTGCATCCGCGCCACATGTCCCGCCCAGTCCCACTTTAGTTTGGCGGCTTTTCGGCCGACGTCAACTACCCCTGTCATAGAACGCAGTGTGCTGTTGCGGACTCTATCAATTCTTTTGACACTAATGGTTATAATATGGAAAATTTACGCAATATCATTACAGTTTATAGCCTATGTGTTATTCTGATATAAAAGCTAAATAACCGTAAAGTTTCATCTCAATCCGTTCGGTAGTTTTTGCGTGAAAGAGTAACAAACATCCATCCATCCATCCTTCCTTACAAATTTTCACGTTTATAATATTAGTAGGATATTAGGGTTAAATGTAGCCTATGACATTTTTCAAACTTTGAATTAAATGCGTGCCAAAAATCCAGTCGATCTATTGCTCGGTCGCTATGTGGAAGAGTTTTGAACAAACCAATAAACTTATTAAATTAAACTAATTTTATGATAGCCAGCATAAAAAGTTCGGAAAAAAATACGCACTTTATTCATAGTTACATATCCTTTGCACTTATTTTTCCGTTTTAAAAAACATTTCCAATGAGATGATGATTTATTTTATCAACATTATTTCCTTGTATGTGAGCCCCCGTACAAGAAAATAATATTAAAACATCTATCTGTTACAGTTATTAATATATCAAACGAAAAACAGCTAAAAATTGAGGTTTGTTGAATGGGAGCCCCCCTCAAATATTTATTTTTATTCTGTTTTTAGTATTTAATTTTGTTGTTATAGCTCTGTAGCTATTACAGTATATGAGATACAGCCTGGTGACAGACAGACGGAGACAGACCCTTTGGGTACGGAAACCTAAAAACTAGCTAACTAATAAAATATAAATAATACAGGGTGTTGAATTATATTGGTAGAGCTTACGGGAACGACTCGCTTTGTTTTCAAATGTATACATAATACTTATAAGTACTGCAGTCAATATAAGCCGTCCAGCAAATAACTATTTATAAATGCAAGACTTACACAACCTAAAACTACATAAAGTACTACTACATAACACGCAATTGGATCATCCACAGACCCTTGAAGGTCTAAATATAATCCAAATGCTCAAGCCTACTGCCAGTTGGACGCGTGCCCAGCATGCTGGCAGCATTGCCACGCTGAATGACAATGCTTTTACGTTGAGCCAAATAAACACCAGCATTTTGGTTACGCGTCGCGTCCACCAAACGCTCAGAAAAACTTGAAAATAAGATGAGCTCCCGGCCCCCACGGACCAAATGTCTCAACTTCCAACGGCTCAAATATGTAACCTCTGCCGAAGTTGACATATTTGCGCCGTTTGTGCTGTTCCAAATAACTATTTATAGAGCCCTAGAGCAAATATACCCAAAGTGCGGCAAATAAAGGTATAACTAGGTATCGAGGGCGTCGCATGTCCGGTAGCGCGTCGCCGCCGACTGTTTACACAACACGTTGATAGTTCTGTGCCTGCGCCTACCATAGGACCGTTCACACTCTATCATGGGCCATTTATCTAAGGCATCATATCAGTCGTCTGACATCCATTTCTGGGCGTATGCCTCTACGTAATAGGTTAGCAATGAGGTGATGAAAGGTTATGCTCGGAGTATCTTTGCCAGATCGAATCAGGAATGAGGAGATCCATACATAAATCAAAGTTACCGAAATAGCCGACATAGCAAAGATTGGCAACTTAAAATGGCAGTGGGTAGAGCATATAGCTCGGAGGACTGATGACCGATAGAGTCAAACAGTTCTCGAGTGGCGACCACGCACCGCCAAGCGCAGCGTGGGACGTCCACCTCCGAGGTGGCAGATAATCTCATCAAGACCACAGGATCATGCTGGATGCAAGCATCTTAAAAAAAAAAATATTTATTTAAAAAATCAAAATCAAAAGCATTGCATGTTTCAGGTCCAGCAGTGTACGTCATATGACTGATGGATGAATGGATGTAGGTATGTGATGAAAGCGGTCTCTTTGGAAACTCGAAAATATCGAATCTAATCCTTGAAAACTACACTTGGTAATCTACATGGTGGTACATTGAAAGCAAAGTTCTAAGAAAACAAGAAGAAACACATACACAAACTCAGCATCAGTGATTCGTAGCCGCTGCGTAGACCCTCTACGAATTAGAGTCAAAAATGTTGTTATTACAGGTCAGGGTGGGTAATTTATTTTTGAGCTATTTGTGTTTTAAAAACGTGTATTCGATCCAATAGAACGAGCATTTGTAAACTCAACATGTTTCGTACTTTTAATACTCTTAATCTGTAAAATTATACTTTAAAATACTTTTTTAAATGATTCCAATGAAATTCTTTTAGTAAACATTATAAAGGAGCAACAAATTAATATTGATAACAAATCAGTTAATTGAAAAGAAAATAATATATACTGATAACAAATCAGTTAATTGAAAAGAAAATAATATATACTGATAACATGTTACAAATTATTGGTCTGGAAATAATTATGACGCATAACAGTGACAATATAAAATAAATCAACTAACAGAAACAATTATTATACACATCCCCACACGTGGATTAACCAGTCATTCATCAAAATTGTTTGCATTAAAACAACAATAGAAAGTCTCTGAGTTATGCTACAATTAAGTATAATTTGTTATTAGTCTATTTTGTTCACTTTTGTGATTTGTTTCTTACGTCATTACACACGGTACCACGTTTTATTACTTTATTAGACAATAAGCTAATGTATGTGAAACATGCCGTTAAATAAATGGTGAATACAGTCATAAACCGACTTACGCTGCGCCGTTTTACGCGAATTCGGAGATACGCGGTTTCATTTTTAGGGTTCCGTACCCAAAAGGTAAAAACGGGACCCTATTACTAAGACTTCGCTGTCCGTCTGTCCGTCTGTCCATCTGTCTGTCTCCAAGCTGTATCTCATGAACCGCTATACCTAGAAAGCTGAAATTTTCACAGATGATGTATTTCTGTTGCCGCTATAACAACAAATTCTAAAAACAGAATAAAATTAATAATGAAGGGGGGCTCCCATACATCAAACCTGATTTTTTTAGCCGTTTTTCGCTCTATATTAATAATGGTAACAGGTAGATGCTTGAAATTTTCACAGAATATTTAGTTGTATATTCACTTTAATAATAAAATTAAAATAAAATAAATATTCAATAATATTAATTAATAACTCTTGAAACTACTTTTAAAAGCTGAAAATTGGTGTACGGGTAGGAAATTAATTTACAGAAAGTTTAATTACAAAAAATTACCTAAAACAAGTAAGAAGGCCTGTCAGTCAGGCTTCAAAGTAGCACCGCTTTGAAACCTGACTGACACATGTTTTAGGTGATTGGCTGTGATTAAACTCTTTTTTAGTTATTTTTCTACCCTTACACAAATTTTCAGCTCTTAAAAGTAGTTGCAAGATACTTATTTTTTTTTTTAATTGAAACGAGTATCCCTACCCCACGCAGCTGACTGAATCCGGGGTATTGTTGTACACCACCATAAGAACGTTATACAAAAAATTCAGCTTTTAGAAAGTAGTTGCAATTTTTGCGCTTACCTCCCGGGCTATTTATTGAAGTCGGTTATAAATACTAATTATGTTAGTGAAATTAAAATCTTGAATCTAAAATCTTTACTTACCTACGTAGCACAAAAGAACAAAACGGATTTACCGATAAACCAGATAGCAACTATGTTCTACCAAATCACGTTGTCTCCTTATACTGCAGTGACCTATGTCCGACCTGATTTCTTGTTTACTAAACACTGTTATCTGCCCAGTCATAGTTTAATCGCTTGTTTACTCGGTAATCGGTTAATCCGCAACTAACTGGACAGTTAGGGCAGGACCTACCATGATCTAGATATTCCTATGACCTGCAGCTAAGTCTCATTATCTAGCATTTAAGTTGCACAAGTTGACGTAATTCGTGCTGTTTTCTAAAACTCAGATAACTAGTATTTTCCTAATGACCTTTTCTACTGCGACACTAGGTTCAATCATGCGCACGTGGCTAGGCGAAGTGATGACAGGTGGAGCACGGTAATGGTATATAACAGACTCCGCCCTGTCCTTGAAATATAACAATATACATACAGCGCCACGTGGCCACGCAGAACGTATTCCGCGCTAGGGCTGCCCACCTTCAGTATTTTAATTTCATCTACTTACTCTTTACCAACTTGAGTTTCTTTTTAGTTTTTATCTATTATGATGTATAATTATTATATTTATAAGAAAGAAATTCGTTGTGAATGAAAAAGAAAACGTTCAATAAAAATACATATTATTGGGTTTTTTGATGTTTTTAGGGTTCCGTTGTAAAACGAGGAACCCTAAAAACTTGGTACTTGAAGTGTTAAAAGTAGTCTGACTTGTTGCAGGCAGGCAAAGAAAGAACGAGTGGGAGGCGGCTGCATGAACCCGAACTAAATAATTTGTAAAAACATTCGTATGTGCCAGGTGGCTAGTCATGGTGTCAATTTTTTAAGACGTCTGAATGGCTATCATATACAGAGACCAACATTTATATGGCTAAAGTGATGATAAATAAACCGAATTATACGCGTGTATAACAGTTTAGTTATTTATCCAAGAAAGTCTACGGAAAAAAAAAACAAACGAGCGAATAGTTTTATTACGAGTATTGACTGAAATGCTCTGATTTCACAAAAAAATCATCTATTAAGAACTCTAGGAACGAATAATTTATTGCCTATTGTACCCAAAAATCATGCACAATTATAGTGAAACCTGATGATTCAGCGTGGAATTGGCCGAGTTGACCATTATGTTTACCGTTACAGTTTAAAAAGGTTACAGTTGATCTGACAAAATTGCCAAGACATTGTACGAAGTTTATTTTTGAATGAATCGGCATGTAACCCTAATTATTTTCATTGGAGATATGGAGCAGTCATTGCTCTTTAATTTTTAAATCAAAGGTCATACAAGATATTCTACAGATTAAGTATTTATGGAGTAAAATTTTATTGATACAGCTAAACGCGCATCCTACTGCACCACAGGAACCACACGCATCGCAGGCAGTTAGCAATCATTATAGGAAATTGTATGCAACGTCACGTTAATGTCACGCACCTGTAGCTCTAGATAAATCGGTCGCTTTGTTGTTGTTTTGACTTAATTTGTTGAAATGGCTCGATTTGCGGCAAAACTTAATGAGCAATAGGTATAAAAGTAGTAGGTACAGCTTCTAGGTCCCAAATCTGAATATAAATTCTAAATAGGACATTTACAATTCAACAGTTCGTACTAAGGTATGTTTTTAGGGTTCCGTACACAAAGAGTAAAAAATGGGACCCTATTACTAAATTACTAACACTCCGCTGACCGTCTGTCTGTCTGTCTAGACAGACGATCAGCGGAGGCCAGGCCATATGGCCAGGCAGCCAGGCTATATCATGAACCATGATAGCTAAGATGTTGAAATTTTCACAGACGACGTATTACTGTTGCCGCTATTACAAAAAATATTTAAATATTAAATATTTAACGGGAGCTCCCATACAAGAAACCTGAATTTTCAGCCATTTTTCGCTCGATATCAATAACGGCAAGAGGAAGATGCTTAAAATATTCACAGAATATTAAGTTGTATGTGTATATTCCTTTCACAAATAAATAATAAAAATAAAATTTACTAATGGGGCTTCCATACGGTACGGAACCCTTCGTGTGCGAGTCCAACTCGCACTTGGCCGATGATTTATTTATGTACATGCAACGTGATTATTCCGCCAATTATTGTTATAAACTTAATTGGATGATTCTTTAATATTTAGTCGATAATACTTCAGATAATTATCCCAATTAATTAATCTTCTTATTTATAAAAATGAATCGTGGTTGTTAGTCTCGCTAGAACTCGAGAGCGGCTGGACCGATTGGGCTAATTTTGGTCTTGAAATATCCGTGGAAGCTAAGGGAAGGTTTAAACGGTGAGAAAATATAAAAATGTAGTGAGTAATTTAAAAAAACATGAATTTAGTTTTCCCATACAAAATGTTCCAGTTGACAGATGGTGAGATGAAGTTCGCCGGGTCAGCTAGTATTATCTAAATCTGTTGAATAGTTTTAAAAAAATTCAAAAATCTAAAAATGCCTTGCACATTCAAGTGAACTATTCTAATTTAGTACATAGATTGCAATAATTTAAGCCAGTTGTGCCATCATTTATCCATCCACCGGCCATAGGACGTCCTCTCTATGGATTGAGCGCTAGTTTAGAATATAGCGCGAACTCTACCGGCAAGCCCCTTTCTTCTATCGTACGGCTAGACAGACGCGACCAAAGCGCCACCCTTTTATGGTGGACATTCCGCGCGTTAGAACTAAGCGTTTCGAGTCCACATTCCTCATACGAACTGCCAGAATGTGGAACGCTTTGCCTGGGTCTGTCTTCCCGCTAAAGTACAACGTGGGCGTCTTCAAATCCCGAGTAAATAGGTATTTTCTAGGTAAGCATGCTACAACCTAGACCACATATCTGCTCAACATCAGGCAGTATGTAGTCAAACGCAAACCTATATGGAATAAAAAAAAAAAAAAAAAAAGCGTCGCGACTTCGATAACAGAAATGTCTACAATTGTTTGTAAGGAACCGTTCTATTGCGTTATCACTTGCTTATGACAATGTTTGTCTGCGGTGATAACACTATTATGTTACATATTCATAATTCACTGGATCAGCCCTTTATACTCGGCTCTAGAAAAACTGTTTCTTGTATTATCGATATCGTGTCTTCCAAACTAAAATAAATGGCTTAGTACTTTCTAGGTACTTTCAGGCAAGATGTGGTCAAAAGATCTAAGATAAAATGAAATAAAAACATGAACGATGTATTTTTAGGGTTCCGTATCTCAAAAAGAAAAAACGGAACCTTTATCGGATAACTTTATTGTCCGTCTATCCGTTTGTCCGTCAGTGTGTCAAGCCCTTTTATCTCGGAAACGAATGAAGTTAACGAGTTGAAGTTTAAACCAAATAGGTTATAGGTACGTATATTTAAATAGTCTCTTGGAGTTGGTACAAAATTTAGAGCCGTTTATGTCGTCAAATCAGCATATTTCGACACTCTCAAGGAAATCATAACCTATAAGGTAATATTCGTTGACATAGAACTATAAAATTAGGTAGAGCATTGTATTAGAGTACTCACATATACTTATATAATCAGTATTATATAGTCTCAGACTCCCCAGTTTTATCGTCAGGGTTTCTAAACTCGTTGTTCAGGTACCACCAGATTATAATCATCAAGAGACCTAGCTTAACAAATCGACATTGGGATTTCTTAGCTTGTTATGATTAACTAACAATAGAACACTTTATTATTTGGCTAGAAATAATAATTTACTTTAAAATCTTTTGTAACAAAATATTCCGCGAATTATTCGTGGATGAGATTAGTTAAGACAGGAAACAAAAGAAAAAAACATTAAATAAAACATAGAGATAAACAAAAAAACTTAAAAACTTACATCTCTCATTGTAGAAAAAACACACGCACTCAACTAAAACAAAACAACTTTCACGCGCACACTACAATAATTCTTTTTTCAAAAAGTGAATCACCACCAACTCCTGAACTCCTGACTTCTTTTTTTGAACTGATTCTCGTTTGGTTCAGAAATGAGGTGGGATAGGATAGGTTTTAGTGATTCCGTGGAGGTGGTAATATTTAAAAGAGCGGGAATTTCGCGATGTGAGGTGGCGAGAGATGCGCGCACGCTGCCGTCGCACCAACGACGTCTCGCGTGCACTGAGGGCTGGACGTCCTACACGCATGTAGGTACCTACCTAGTTAAAGTTTATGTAACCGATCTAATAGTTACTACTATTGTACCGATATGTTCTTCGGATATCGCGCTGGGTGAAAGTTTTGATATTCTATGACCTTTCTATGATGTCAGTAGCAACAATGCCAACAATAGTGCACCAGATAATTATTTTTCGCAAAAAATGGCAAAACCGCCTTCCAGCGAAATATTCGAAATATTCCTTCTTCGAGCGAAATATTCGAATTTTGTATACGAATACAAAATTCTAATATTTCGCTCGAATTGTTTACATTAATTGTTATTTTTCAAAAACTGCTTAGCTGGTTTCTGTAAAATTTAAATGGGACTACCTCGGAAGTATACCCTTAGACGAACATAGATCCTCCTTCTTTTTGGAAGTCGGTTAAAAATACTAGAAATTGATGCTGATTTTAGGTAAAGGTTTTGAATGTCATATTTATGTAGTAGGTTTATATTGTGTTGTTGATTTTCAAAGCGCAGCGATTTAAAAAGGTGCATAGGTTTCCGAACAACTTTTACTGTGGGATCAAGTCTGAAATCGCGGAAAAAATAAGCTGTTCCGTACATAATTATTGTACTGAATTAATTAACTTTTTTCCATAGAACACCTGATTTTTTAGAGACTTCTCATTTGACCCCATAGTAAAAGTAACATACAATACACCTAAAAGGTTCCTGGACTTGAAACTAACAACTTATTGTAAAGTAGCGTGACTATATTGTGAATCAACGATAGCATGGTCAATCTCTGGATTGGTGACCGCGAGTACTATTTCGAGCATGACGCTTTTTATAATAATTCATCAGCACGATTATTCTTAGATAACTATGTAACATGAAAATCCAAAAGAGCAGAATTTTGAAGAAATGCTGAAAACAACTGAAAATGTTGCTCCTATATTTACGCCAGGAACTAAGTATTTTCCTATTATGCTGAATGTATGTATTGGGTATGATTCATTTACCACAACAAAGATACGAGTATGTATCGGGTCAAACACCTGCTAGACCACTTATTGACAATAGTTAATTGTAATTTGTACTCTTCTGTTCATTTATGTGCATAATTGTGCCTTTGCTAAACCTATAATATTGTTAATTTCTATTAAAAACAGAAGGACAACTTTTTATGTACGAAGTTAACTTTTTTGTGCGGTTTTCTGACACACTTCATATATATTATACAATATTTTAGTTAAATTAAAATGCTCATAAAAGTTTTTCTGTTTCCTGAATTCCACTCAGGAACTTTGGTATGACAATAATGATGGCGCCATCGTAAATTTAATCAAAAAATTCAGTAGTTCAAAAAATCCGTTAAACTATGATAAATAAATGCCCAGAGTAAAACAACCGCATTAAATGCTTCATTTATGAGTAATTTCGCATTTTCCAATTAGATTTTTGTTCAGAGATTCAATTACTGCCATTTTGGTCAGATGTAACTTTTTTGATTTATATAACCTACATGTAAAAATGGCATTGAAGATTAGTTTTGTTACTAAAACTATACTTACCATATACGACTCTAGTAGTCTCCACTGCTTTACTGAGGTATGACTTGGACTATTCATGGACTTGACCGTGACTTTTTTAGACTATGACGCGACCACCGGCTGTGACTACTTTATAAACAAACCAAAAAAAAATTAAAACCTTATACTTACTTGACACTGGCAAATGCATAAACCATGCTATGCCAAAATATAAAAGAAGAAGAACAGTTATTTTGGGTTTTTGAGAAAAAGTGATTTAGTTCGTATTTAAACATTTTTATTTTTAGAGTACAGTTTTAGGTTTTATCTACACTATAATAAGTAGGTATGTATAATTTTATACTAAGTCATGGGAAATAACTTTTGGCGGTAACGCGGAAAAATCATGCCGCTGCATTGCATTGCAATTATGTATTTTGTTAGAAGTTGTGTTTCTATCAGTGATAATAAGTGAATTGCGGTGCATAATTCGATGAATTATGAGCTGAATTAGTGCATGAGTGTAGACAAGTGCTATAATGTGGTGTATCGTGTTGAAACCTTAACTCCAAAGACGCCTCAGATGTTTATCAGGACGACTCCTGACTCCAGTCTAGGCATTAGTAGAGCCGTAACCAACACTAAGAGGCCCCAATCAGCCAAGTGAGAATCGGTCTCGCGCACGGAGGGTTCCGTACTGTATAGGAGTCCTTAAATATTTATTTTATTTTAATTTTATTATTTACTATTGAAGTGAATATAAAACTAAATATTCTGTGAAAATTTCAAGCACCAACCTGTTACCATTATTAATATAGAGCGAAAAACGTCTAACATTTCAGGTTTATTGTATGGGAACCCCCATTAAATATTTATTTTATTTTGTTTTTAGTATTTGTTGTTATAACCGCAACAGAAATACATCATCTGTGAAAATTTCAAATGCCCAGCTATCATGGTTCATGAGATACAGCCCAGTGACAGACAGACAGACGGACAGACGGACATCGAAGTCTTAGTAATAGGATCCCGTTTTTACCCTTTGGGTACGGAACCCTAAAAATGACTACATATCTACAGATAGCGCGCGAGTTGAATGCAGTCGGGGTCTGAGGTAAAGAGCGGGAGCATCTCCCCCCGCTATCCGCACGCCCCACCTCACGCGCCTGGGCGGGTTGGGCGTGCGGATAGCGGGGGGAGACATTCGCATTCCTAAGCTCTGCATTCAACTCGCGCGCCTACTGTAGAGACGGTGGTACAAGCAAACCAAAGTGTTAAATGGGTTGACAAAAATTGTGAAATGTTATGATTTCATTTCATTTTCATTAATGATGAGCTTATACGTAAGTAATTTAATAATGGGTAAATTATCGGTGGTCGATCTAGCTCCTAGACCGATCAAAGGATTTATATTATGCTCACCATTACCAGACTTACTATCCAGACTTACTATCTGATTAATCGTTGACTAATCCGCGAACGTTGCCAAGAATATAACGATTCAACATTTTTGCTCAATACTAATGCACGTTGTCTTCACTTAGGAGTATAATTATTGTGACATTTAGCTCTTATTTTTTAAGTATAATCTTTTTACAATGTATGTACCTACACAATGTTGGTGAACTGAAATAAAATAAAATAATATAAAAATTACCAGCCGCATTCAACCATAATCATATGATCCGAATATACAAAATTACTTTTAATGAACACAGCTAGTGTTAAAAATAACGGGAAAATTATTTCCCAAAATAAACAAATCAAATTATGAAATACTGTACCCGGTAGTGGCCTTATTTCAATACATTTTTGCAATATCTACTTTGGTCATAATTATTTTTGCTTCACGATCATCACTTTCGGAGCTACAGGATGTGCAAATTTCAACAGTGAGTCGATTTTTAAAAAAGGCGTCGTTTTTTGGATGGATTTCGTATCTTAAAGATACGAAAAAAAATTGGCCAAGTACGAGTCAGACTTGGAGGGTTCCGTGCGTTTATTTAATTTTATTATTTAATATTGAACTGAATATACATATAAATATTATGTGAAAATTTCAAGCATCTACCTGTTACCATTATTAATATACTTAGAGCGAAAAACGTCTAAAAATTCAGATTTGTTGTATGGGAGCCCCCCTTAAATATTTATTTTATTTTCTTTTTAGTATTTGTTGTTATAGCGGCAACAGATATACATCATCTGTGAAAATTTCAGCTGCCCAGCTTTCGTGGTTCATGAGATACACCCCGGTGACAGACAGACAGACAGACAGACGGACAGACGGACAGACGGACAGACGGACAGACGGACAGACGGACAGACGGACAGACGGACAGACGGACAGACGGACAGACGGACAGACGGACAGACGGACAGACGGACAGACGGACAGACGGACAGACGGACAGACATCGAAGTCTTAGTTCCCGTCGTGGTTAGGGTCCCGTTTTTCCCTTTGGGTACGGAACCCTAAAAATTTATCCCTTATAAGATCACTCTCTGTCTGTCGGTCGGTTCGTTTGTCCGTCTATTCATCAGTCTGTCTGCCCGTTTTTCTGTGCGTGTATCAAGAAATTCTATCTCGGAAACGCGTAAAAATCAAGGCTGCGCATAACCCAATTCTCGCGCAGCTATTGAGTGAGCTCAGTCAGGATTGGGCTATCCGCAGCTTGTAGCTAACTTCACAGCCGCCCAGAAGTTTGATTCGACCTGTACACAGTTGCAAATTATCAAAAAATAAGACTCAAGTCGAATTTTTATGATTTATTAGTTCTTCCGAGATTGTTGGCCTCCTCCATGGTGTCTGGCAGCTTGGTGCCGAGCGTCTCCGGCGTCAGGAGTACCAGGAACCCAGAGAGCAGCGCGAAACATCCGAACAGCACAAACGGCATCTCTTCGAATATTGCTGCCCCCTGAAAAAAGTTTGATCACAGAATGAACTATAGGGAAACTCTTAAGTAGCTTTCCATCCATCCATCCATCAGCCATAAGAAGTCCACTGCTGGACATAGGCCTCCCCTATGGATCTCCAATAAGACCGGTTGGAAGCGGCTTGCATCCAGCGCGATCCTGCGGTCTTAATGAGGTCATCCGTCCACCTTGTGGGTGGACGTCCTACGCTGCGCTTGCCGGTACGTGGTCTCCACTCGAGAACTTTTCGACCCCATCGGTCATCAGTCCTCCGCGCTATGTGCCCTGCCCATTGCCATTTCAACTTGCCAATCCGTTGGGCTATGTCGGTAACTTTGGTTCTTCTACGGATCTCCTCATTTCTGATTCGATCTCGCAGAGAGACTCCGAGCATAGCCCTCTCCATAGCTCGTTGGGCTACTTGGAGCTTACCAATAAGGCCCATAGTGAGAGACCACGTTTCTGTGCCATAAGTCATCACTGGCAACACACACTGGTCGAAAACTTTCGACTTGAGGCACTGAGGTATGTCGGACGAGAAGACGCTACGCAATTTTCCGAACGCTGCCCAGCCGAGTTGGATTCGGCGATTTGCCTCTTTCTTGAAGTCGGACCTACCTAACTGGACTACTTGTCCTAGGTAGACGTACGAGTCAACGACTTCAAGAACCGAGTTCCCAACAGAGATCGGGGTGGGTACAACATGGGAATTACACATAACTTTCGTCTTGTCCATGTTCATCTTAAGACCCACCTGTTGAGAAACCCGATTGAGGCCTTCGAGCATCGTGCTGAGCTCTTCCATCGATTTTGCCATGACTACTATATCGTCGGCAAACCGAAGGTGAGTGAGGTATTCGCCATTGACATTGATGCCGAATCCTTTCCATTCCAGGAGCTTGAAGGCGTTCTCCAAAGTAGCCGTAAACAGTTTCGGAGAAATTACGTCTCCCTGTCTTACGCCTCTTTTTAAAAGGATTGCCTTGGAGCTCTCTTCCTGTACTCGGACCGACATAGTGGCGTTATTATACAAGCACTTCAACACTTCGATGTACCGATAGTCAATACGGCATCGTTGGAGAGACTCGAGCACAGCCCAAGTCTCGACCGAATCAAAGGCTTTCTCATAGTCCACAAACGCTAAGCAAAGTGGCAAGTTATACTCTTCGGTCTTCTGTATAACCTGCCGTAGCGTATGAATGTGGTCCATGGTACTAAAGCCCTTTCGGAAACCGGCTTGTTCGGAAGGCTGGAAGTCATCAAGCCTGCGCTCGAGACGATTCGTAATGACCCTTGAAAACAGCTTATAAACATGGCTCAGAAGCGAGATGGGTCTGTAGTTCTTCAATAAGGTGTTGTCACCTTTCTTGAAAAACAACACCACCACGCTTCTGTTCCATGCTTCTGGCGTGATGCCCTCGAGGACGACGGTGTTAAAAAGCTTCTGGAGGACTTTTAGTACCGGTGTTCCACCCGCTCTCAGGAGCTCTGATGTGATACCGTCATCACCCGGCGCCTTGTTGTTCTTAAGCTGATTCAGGGCCATTCTAATCTCGTACAGGCTGATGTCTGGGATATCTTCGGTGAAGTGTCGGGTCAGCTTGGCTCTTGGATCTTTGGCCGCGCTGCTAACAGGCTTAGCGACCGAAGCGTATAACTGTCCATAGAACCTTTCGATCTCCTCTAATACCTCTGCCTTGGTCGACGCTAAACTTCCATCTTCTCTCTTCAGCTTTGTCAATTGGCTTTGTCCAATAGACAAGTCTCTTGCGAACACTTTGGAGCCTTTGTTCCGCTCTATTGTCTTTTTAATATGTTTAGTATTAAAAAGACGGATGTCGTGCCGCAAGGATTTCGAAATTTGTCTATTGAGACGCCTATATGACTTTGCATCATCGGGAGACTGCAATCTTAGCGAGCGTCGTTCGGCCATGAGATTTACAGTGTGATCGGAGAATTTCTGCGGTTTATTTGAACGGCGGGGTCTAAAGAACTTAGCACCCACCGTTTGGACAGTTTCTACGAGCCCGTTGTTTATCTCGTCCACCGACGCAAGGTTCTCTAGGCAAGCAAAACGATTCGAGAGCTCGAGCTGAAAGTCCTCGGGGTTTTGGATATGTTCACGAGTAGGTCGGAGTGTGGACTTCATCAGGCGGGACCTTTCGAGCTTAACATTAATATCTAATGTGCCTCGTACAATTCTGTGATCGCTGCCGGTTTTCACCCTGTGGATCACGGAGACATCATTAAATATTCGTCTCTCGGTGGTCATGATGAAGTCTATCTCGTTTTTCGTAGAACCATCAGGGCTCATCCAGGTCCATTTCCTGTGAGGCGGCTTCTGGAAGAAAGAGTTCATCATAAAGAGTTCCTCTCTCTCCAGAAAGTCAGCCAGCCTCTGGCCCCTAGGGTTCCGTTGCCCATATCCAAATTGCCCCACCCTCAGCTCATCGTCGTTTTTTCTACCTAACTTTGCGTTGAAGTCCCCCATAACAACAGTGAAGTGGGTCTTAGACATATGAATGGCCCGACTTACGTCCTCATACATAGTCTCCACCTCATCATCTGGGTGTGACGATGTCGGTGCGTATACCTGAATGACCTTCAGCGAATACCTCTTGGATATTCTGAGTATTAGGTATACCACCCTGCTCGACACACTTTCGATGGTAATAATGTTGTTGGTGAGGGACTTGTGAACGAGAAAGCCAACACCACCTTGGGACCGTTGGTCACCTTCCCGGTAGTAAAGCAGGTTGCCGGAATTTAAGGTTATCGTGTCCTCCCCCTCTCTACGGACTTCAGACAACCCCACAATATCCCAACGCAACCTACTCAACTCTTCTTCCAGCTCAGCAATCTTCTCGTCAGTCCTCAACGTGCGCACGTTGTGTGTTACCAGGGCCAGTCGTCGTTTACGGGAGTGGTAGCCGGGCGTCTGCCAGCGATTCTTAGCACCCCCTTCTCCGCCGTTACCGGGGCCGCTACCGTAGCCCCGGGCTAGCGGAGCTGCTGGGGACTGGGGGCCTGGTCTATTTGGTTTTTCCATATCGGGGTTTTTGCCCATAATCGCCGCGCTGGGCAGGCGTGGTGGCGATCGCAGAAACGTAGCTTCGCGACAGGGATGCTGCTCCCCATCCCTGCCCTGTGCCATTTTAGCTACGTTTTTATTTGAATGGTTATACCGCCATTAGTCGGTTCCGCTGTACCTCAGTCGGCTCCTACGACACCTGGTACTAGAGGGGGGTGCTATTCTACTCTGCCGGCACCCCACGGCCGAGCTTAAGTAGCTTTAAAGATGATTAAAAGGTCGCAGAGTGGCTTTTTAATGGCAGCCTGCTTCTCTGCCCAATCAAATTATAAGTTATTCTTTGGGACATTGGGACGTACCTACTAAGGAAGTCATAAGGGGACATCGTTGTGTTAAAATCCTTAAGGGACGAGTTTAAGCCCCGGTCCCATACTTATGAGTTTTTTGGAATTTATCTAATTTATAAGTACTTAATTCAATTACTAGCTTATCATATATAAATATAAACATCATGAAGAGACCAGCAAACGTACATAGAAGGAACAACCACCAAATTTTTCAGTATGGTAGACTTAGTTTAGCAGTGGATATAAGCAATCAACTTGCAAATGTACGCTAGGTGAGCAGCTCAGATCTACTTCTGTTGTTTTATTTCTTGTGGTGGCAATAAAGTATTCTCATATTGTATTGTATTACGCTGCTTCACTAGGGTGTTGGAAAATGCTCGACATGAGCCGAAAGAAATCGACACGAAAGCTGATCCAGCTCACTGCGCCTGAGCTCGCAAGTCAATAACGGCGTCAATGACTTATACGACACGGTACAAAATTGTACTTCAATTAAAGTAGAAAATACAATTTTGCCCTGCTTTTAAAATATCTGTAGAAGTATTATAATTTAAAAAAAAACCTTCCTTTTTAAAAACAAGCTTTTACTGAACAAGCACTTGCCAACACGAATCAAACGAGCCGAAACTCGATAGGGTTGCGTCGTTTCATTACAGAGTTCTTATGACCACCTTCCAGCTCCATCATCAGACCCTGGTTACCATTGAAAGACAAACTACTCGCCAAGATCATTAAAATGAACCCAAACTTGATGAGATTGTGTCGTTTCATCGTCGTTGCTGTGTGTTCCTTTGGCCACCTTCCGGCTCCGTCATCAGATCAGCACCATGTCATCATAATATTGCATTGTAAATTATATACATATTGCAATTTACACATGTGTGCAAAATTTCAGCTCAATCGGTAAAGTACAATGTGGGCGTCTTAAAATCCCGAGTAAGTAGGTATCTTCTAGGTAAGCGTGCTACAACCTAGACCGCTTATCTGCTTAACATCAGGCAGTATGTGGTCAAACGCAAACCTATCCAGAATAAAAAAAAAACTGGGAAGTGGATCAAATTTAACTTGGAAGATTTCATTACAGACAACGGAACAGGTGAAGGTAAGTACAATTTGTAAAGAAAAGCTTACCAAAGCGGGTGTGAGCGGCGCGGTGACGGAGCCGACCCGCCCGATCATAGAGGAGAAGGCGAAGAGGTTGTGTCTGTACACGGTTGGGTACAACTCCGTTGTGTACACGTACATCGCCGTCACCACCATCGAGATGGCGCACTTGCCCACCAGGTACACCCCAAGAGATAGGCCGTACATGTCTGCAATAAAGGCAAAAGTTGTAGTGTACTTTGTCTAATCATTGGAATATTATATTGGTCTGGTCTTGGAGCGAGCGAGTCTAACATTGCATCCAATTGGACGGCATATGCGTCACACCCGTGATCGGGTGCTGCATGCGGGTCGCCGGTTTGCTCGTGGCATTCACGCAATGCACTCAAACTACTAACTTAGACTAAGATTTAAACTAACCCATCCCTATTGTACAGTCGCATTCTTTCAATTGTAACTTAGTTAACAAAGGGCACAGACCCTGGAGTCTGTGGATCATTAATTTAAATTACAAAAAAATACCCCTGATCTCGTCCGTCAGGGATACGAGTACTTCGTGACAAATTAAAAAAGTTTACTTTGTCTAAGTACCGTCGGAAACAAGACTGTTGCCACAGCCGCAAACGCAAATCTTATTTTTACCGACTTCAGAAAAGCAGGAGGTACTTATATGTTCGTCTTTATGTTTTTTTCTGTTTATGTGCAATAAATGTTCATCGATATTATTGCCAATTTTTTGTGAACCGATTTAGATTTTTTTCTATTCGAAAGGGTAGTACTCCCGAAGAGTTCCTATTCAATTTTTTTTTTAAATCGCCTTAGCCAATTTTGTAAAATCAACAATAATGTAATTACTATATGGATGACACATCGATTCGTGCGAACTATGCCATTTTTGGAGATTTTTTTCATTATATGAATACACAGCACACCAGCTCCTCTAGCGTGGTAAAAGATGTCAGAAATCATTTTACCCACTATTGATGTCAGTTATCAATATCAAATCATACTATATTTCCTCGTTCAAGACATTAGGTGAAAAGACACTAGGTATGTTTAACTTGTTTATTTGCGATGATATGAGTGCAGTCCATGGACTATTTTCTTCTTCTAGCTTCGACTTTCGTGACATGCTTGTTTTCTATCAGCCCAAAGTTAAATAAAATTATTCTATTGTCTGTTCTGTCGAAACAGGACCAAAGGTTTTCTTATGTAAGTATACTGGCAATGTCTTCCGTTTTCTAGATCACAATCACGTAGCCCCCAAACCCAAAACGTAGTATCCAAAAACTAAAACTCTAAGAAAGAAAATTTATCCAATGAAAGTTGCACGGTCTAACAGCACTTGCTATGTAATGTAGTGCCAAATAGAACCAGAGGAAACTCTGCCATTCCAATCAGTCATAATTGAACCAAATAAGTTGCAATTCCAAAGCTTTATCGTCATAAAAATTTATTAATTAAATTTTAATACGTTGTGGTCTATGACGTAAAAACTATAGGGGGAAAATTAATATTAAAGCAAATTTACCTTGTAACTCTCTGGAACTACGTTCAATCATAAAAAATGCATTGTTTATTTTTATCCTACTTTATTTTTTTCTGTTTCATATTAAGGACAAGGTTGAATCAGTCACTGGTCTACCCTTCGTGGTTTTCCTTAACATTGTTCCTAGCTGTTTCAATCCCCAAACTACATTTTGAATGGATGATTCATATACTGAGAATCGGAAAATTTACTCACTGTTGGGCATAAATATGTAGGCAATTTGACACGCCGCACACAACCAGTAAGCCAGCATCATGACTGGCTTCCTTCCGATCCTGCTCAACAGGAACACCGACATCCAGAAGCCAGGGATTTCCACGGCACAAACTGCCATGTAGTTGACATACTGGTTGCCCGACATATTGACCGCGTTGATCGACAGCCCGTAGTACGTCAGCGTCGTTGTGACCCACCACACCGGCAGCACTATACATCTGATCAATATTTGTTTGTATCTGAATACTAGCACTACAAGCCAGGGCTCTTGAGCTTTCTGCAGTTTTTCAATTTCTTTTCTCTTTTTTTCCTCCTCAGTCGTTAACCTTAACAGGTGAAGAGATGAAGCTGATAGCTCTTTTTTATTGACTCTTGCAACTTCTATGAGGAGTTTTTCAGATTGTGCGTAGCGTCCTTTGCTCATGTACCAGCGGATGGATTCGGAGATGGTCCAGAAGTAGCCGATGGTGATTAGTTGCGGGATGTAGAGGGCGAGGGTCAAGGCTCTCCAATGTGGAACAGCCCACGCTATGAGTCCCATTAGCACGTTGCCCAGAGCAAAGGAGGAAGAGAGGACGCCGCCAGCTATAACGCGGTATTCTGGACCCACTAGCTCCAATACTGTAAAAATAACATTAATGTAGCAATATCTCTCAATTGGTGTTCGTCGATTTGTCCGGCTCAATAAAAACAATAGATACGTAATATAGTTTGACGGCAGATTCAAAACTACACCAAAAAATAGCACGTCATGATTATTATAAAAGTAATTGAATGAATAGATTTACACATTAAAAATGTAATGTTTTATCATGATAGGTGCCATTGATAAAATGTTAACACGCATCTTGTGAGTACCTAGGATAAAAGTTATCAAAAATATCAACATCTAGTTGTAAAAGACACGATAATATTTTATCATCCGTATTTACTATCATTATGCTTATGTTGTTGCATAAACCCGAACGATAAAACTTTCAAGATTAGCGTCTCATGATCCTATACTTTTTTCTTAACAGTGTAAGTACGAAATCCTTTGTATAGATAAAAGATAAAATTATCTATAACGTGCGGGCGTGTCACGTTTCTTTTTAAATTATATTTGCACTGCGTCGAAATATAATATTCATCAACGAATTATGAGTTTAAGAAAGGTGACTAGCATATCGCACCAATGTTAAGTATTTCACATCGTTGTGCTACTCGAAAAGATAAAGCTTAGCGAACTTGAAGGGAAGGTTGCGTGCCAAAGTTGCTGAGCTTACAAAGTGGAGGCTATTACTTGGCGGTGAAATAATTGGCGATTGAAGATGAAAAACTGATAAACTAAGACATCATCTAGAATAATCGGCCAAGTACGAGTCGGACTCGCGCACGGAGGGTTCCGTACTGTATGGGAGCCCCGTTCAATATTTATTTAATTTTAATTTTATTATTTATTGTTGAAGTGGATATAAAACTAAATATTCTGTGAAAATTCCAAGCATCTACCTGTTACCATTATTAATATAGAGCGAAAAACGTCTAAAAATTCAGGTTTGTTGTATGGGACCCCCCCTTAAATATTTATTTTCTTTTCTTTTTAGTATTTGTTGTTATAGCGGCAACAGAAATACATCATCTGTGAAAATTTCAGCTTTCTAGCTATAACGGTTTATGACATACAGCCGGGTGACAGACAGACAGACAGACGGACAGACGGACAGACGGACATCGAAGTCTTAGTAATAGGGTCCCGTTTTTCCTTTTGGGTACTGAACCCTAAAAACTAAGCTCTTCAAGATTTATTTTCTGCGGCAAATGGAAATAAATACCTAATCTTCAAGTATTTATGTTTGCTGTCAGACAAAGGTATTTTCTATGAGTTTTTATAAGCGGTTTGCATCGCACATAATCTTTTCAGATCAAAAAAAGGTAAATACAAGCGATGGTAGTACTTCAATCTCAAACAGTTTCAAAGCTGAGTTATTATACTTGTATAATTTTCATTAGCCTTAAGTTAAAATAATGTATAAATAAGTTAAAGCAGTTGTAAATACCCCTGACGCTTTACATTCTTGTTAGGGATAACTTGTGAACTAAATCACTACATAGTATAAAACAAAGTCGTTTCCGCTGTCCCCATGTCCCAATGTATGCTTAGATCTTTAGATCTACACAACGTATTTTGATGCAGTTTTTTTTAATAGATTCAAGAGGAAAGTTTATATGTATAATAAACCTGTGCAAAGCTGGGGCGGGTCGCTAGTAAAATATAAAAAACTCAATTACTTAGTTTGCTCTTCTTGACAGATTCGTATACATGTTTGCTGTCGGGAGGCTGTCGGACGCTGTTCTATTGTTTTTAGGGTTCCGTACCCAAAGGGTAAAAACGGGACCCTATCACTAAGACTCCGCTGTCTGTCTGTCCGTCTGTCTGTCACCAGGCTGTATCTCATGAACGGTGATTGCTAGAACGTTGAAAATTTCACAGATGATGTATTTCTGTTGCCGCCATAACAACAAATACTGAAACCAGAAAAAATATATTTAAGGGGGTTCCCATACAACAAACGTGAATTTTAAGCCGTCTTTCGCCCGATATTAATAACGATAACAGGAAGATGCTTGCAATTTTCAAAACTAAATAGTGAAATTATAATAAAATAATTATTTAAGAGGGACTCCCATACAAGAAACGTAATTATATTGCTCAATATTAATAACAGCAACAGGAAGATGCTTGAAATATGCACAGAATATTAAGTTGTATTTTCCCTACAAACAAAAAATTAAATTAAAATAAAATATATTAAGGGGATTCCATACGGTACGGAACCTTTCGTGCGCGAGTCCAGCTCGCACTTGGCTTAGTTTTAGCCTCCTGAGTTTTACTGCTGGGCAATGGTCTCTCTCTATCTTTCCCGACTTTTCCAGTTTTGTGCTGAAGAGTGTCAAGGTTTGTTTTATAAATGGTGTCAATTTCGTTGCGTCATCTATATTGAAGGCAATCCAGTAGCCGTTTCATTACTGACCTAGAATATAAGAAGTGGAGAAGACCCCAGAGCCAAACATAGCCTCAAAGATCTCTGAGATCATGAAGCCTGTGTAGGTGGTGGCAGCATACCGCGCCAGCCCCAGCCACGCCGTATTGAAGCAGTTGAGAGCCAAGGCCGTGCGCCTCCCCCAGCGGTCAGAGACGTAGCCCGTCAGGGGCAGTGAGACAAACGTGCCGAACGTGCGGACGAAGCCAATCAGGCTGCGTCGCCACTCGTCGCAACCCAAGTCGAACTGGTGACAATGAAAAGAAAAGAAGAAAGAAAGAAAATCATTTATTGACATAATATTACATTTACACATTCTCATATGAGGAAAAGGAGTATAAATGGTTCTATTATGGACTCGTCATTACTTACAGTAGTTCTATTGTTTTTCTAATCTACCTACATTACAAAAAAAATAAAGTGTTACGTATATAAAATATTGTTTGCATGTCATCGAAATTGAAATGTTAAATGTCGGCGGTTGCCAAACATTCGCAGCATGCTTTGCCTACGTACATAAATCCTATAGATTTAAACGAGTCAGCTGTAAAAGGGCATTGTCAAAAATATAACCAAAATTTAAATAATAGTAATACAATTGAATTATGTTATAAGTAGTTAATATTAAAATAGAAATGTACATTATACATTTAAAAAAAGTAAAAAGGCCTTGTCAAAAAAATTATAAGAAGAAGTACAATTTAATGCATTATTTTTTTTTTCTCTTTTCTATCATTATTATTTTAAAATAATTAATTTTAAAATAACAAAAATATATTTAAAATAATCAGATGTTAAATAAGCTAATCAAACAAAAACTTTATAGACTCAAAGTCATTCGAGAAAAAAAAAAAAAAAAACAACAATAATAAAAAGACATTTAAAATTGCATAAAATACTAATTAATGTAAAAGCCCATGCATACATTTCATAATTACAGAGGGACATATAGAAATCGTCATGAACAATTTTCCCTATGGGATCAACCCTGAGACTTGCGCAAAAAACTGACCCATTTATTTTACTGGGAGTCAAAAATTTCTGTTGAGAATCAAATAGGCAATTTATTTATTTCAAGATTACTTCCGTAGTAAGTTGATCTTATTTATATTATTAGTAACCGGTGCTAATGACAAAATCATATAATCACTTAGGGAACTAATTAGTTAAAATTACGATGGCATGGGATAGCGGTATGAGAGGGACCATAGTATGAGTGAACAAAACAACAATGAATATACAAGATACAGGTTGAATGTCAAGGTGACCTACGACTACATGAAAGGGAAAGATGTTATGGTAACTCTACTTAGTGAGATAAAAACAAATGATGATGCCAAACGTAATTTCTAGTTCCCACCCCGCGCGCAGTGTAGAAAGTTTGTAGTCTATTGATGTGTGGTTATGGAGATTTTAATAGAAATATCACGTAAATTTTACAAGAGAGTTATTTATGCCGGTGCGCAAATTGTAATGAAAATTTCTTACATCATAGACCACAGTATTAGTGTTCTCGTAGACATGCTGCTCACAGTTCTGACGCGCGCTGGTGTCGAACAGACTTGCAGGACAGGTGTCGTTCCAGGGCTGATCTCCAAAGGACAGCGTGGAGTTGAACCGCTGGCACTCGTCGAAGGAGCCTCCCGATGTCGGCACGGCGTTGTGCAACCACGACGGCGCAAACTCTGTCGCTGAAGAGCCTTCGCACTCGGGGATTAGACATCTAAAATTGAAAGCATTTTATGGAAACATCTACACCCATTTCTGCTAAACTAAGCCGTAACTGACCAACCGTAAAAATATGACAAACGGGTTTATCACTCTCCTAACAACACACGTGGTCAGGTCACAGCGCCCTGACCCAGTAAGAGTAGTCACATTGATGTTCAAATATACTCATGAAGGGAAAAGAAGAAGACCAGAGATTTGTTGGGCTTAAGGTAAACCATTTAAGTTTAACATCAGACCGCATCGTGCCCACACCAAAATATTTTCTCTAAACATAAATGAAAGGGCACACTAACACGCAAATTTAAAAAAAAAATGTGGCACTGAATAACTGGGACACAGTAGCTAAAGTTACATCTATATTTTCTGACAATTGGGAGAGTGTAATTATAGAAGGAAATTCTACAACCAACCAACGAAACAAACAAGCAAAGTGACTAAGCTGTTATGGTAACTGTAAGGGGTTTTTATTATACAGAAATACAGAAACAGAAATTTTTATTACATATCATACATATAATTTTTATTAGAGCCCTCGGTGCACTTATCATACGTTTATTACCTGTTTTTCCTTTGCAAGACGTGAACACGTGATCTGCTCACCTGGTAGGGATCCTGGCAACCGTGAAGACATACTCAGCGTTGAAGGCGGAGAAGATGACTCCAATAGTGGCGAGCGCCAGCGTCTTCATCTGATACTTCCCGAACTGCCCCACCTCATTGATCAGAATCGAGTCCAGGTCCACCTTGGTGCTCCCCGGACTACTATCTTGACTGTTCATTTCATGCATATCTCCAGATATTTATTAAACTTCTCTTTTATTTTTCTCTTCTTTTTATTTTTGACCACCACGTCGTTACCGACAGGCGGCTACAAGTAGTGGTCAAAAGCGAACTAATTCACTTTAAAAATTAACCTTTTTAATTTTCTCACTATATGTATTGCTTAATAATTGATTATATTCTTTTTTACTTTATTGTTAATGTCTCTTTTCGTTTACTATTCACATTATTTTGTTTTAAAAGTAGATGCGTTGCGCAACAATACTTTTATGCAATTTAAGAGCGTTGCAGTTCAAGTACCTGCTTATATTTGAAGGTGACATCTGAAGACAGATAATATTTTATTTCTCAGCAGCAGTTAAGGCGGTAACGGCACGATTTAAAAACTTTTATTAGTTTTTTCAAATAAAACTAGTCTAAAGTGTATTTATTTAAATCTTTCTACAAATTTCGTTTCGCAAAAGAAATCACTAAAGTTGATTACCAAGAAAAACACAGAAAACAATTTAGAGCCATTTTTATATTTCTTTTTTATCTAGGGATAAGTATTGTAGATTTAGTGAAAACAAACATAGAAAATTCTAGGTACGAGTATGATATGCGGACACCAACATTTTTAAAGCTCTACATTTGAGGAAAAAAATAATGAGGGTACCTAAGTTATTAGATTGTAAAGAAATATTACAGGAAAAATTGGAAACTATGCATTTACCACCTTAAGCCAGTATAAAATAAAAACCTAAATAATCTTGCTACGATGCTGAGATAACGCTAATCTCAGCATGTTATATAAATTGTGCTTGCTTTAAACAAATCTCATAAAATATGTATTATAAAAGCATTAACCACATCTGCATCTGTTTATACGTCTATCTAGACAAACGGCAGGGAGTCCAGCCAATTGGATTTTGATGCGGATTTTTTAATAGATTGAGTGATTCAAGAGGAAGGTTTATATGTATAATAAATAAACCTGTGCGAAGCCGGGGCGGGTCACTAGTAGATAATAAATCACAATTGCAGGATTAGACTGCCTCGGTGGCTCAGTGGTTTGTGACCCTAACTTCTGGGTCTAAGAGGCGTGGGTTCGATCCCCACCCAGGGCAAATATTTATGTGATGAACATAAGTGTTTAATGAGGTCATCCGTCCACCTTGTGGGTGGACGTCCTACGCTGCGCTTGCCGGTACGTGGTCTCCACTCGAGAACTTTTCGACCCCATCGGTCATCAGAGATCCATAGGGGAGGCCTATGTCCAGCAGTGGACTTCTTATGGCTGATGGATGGATGGATGGATAAGTGTTTGCTTTGTGTCTGGGTGTTATTTAGTTACCATCTATATAAGTACGAGTATCTATATAAGTACGTATATTGATGTGCCTATATGGAGCAGAGTCGAATAAAATTGGTATTTATTTGTCAAGGAAATTTTTCCTTCCTTATCCAAAGGTCCAGGCTATTATAGTTGTTGCTGAGATTACATCCTCAGGCAACCTATTCCAATTGTATCATCAAATACTAAAAACAGAATAAGTAAAATAAATATTTAAGGGGGCTCTCATACAACAAACGTGATTTTTAGGAGTTTTTTTGCTCGCTATTAATAATGGCAAGAAGAATGGGGCTAAGGGGGGCTCCAACACGGTACGGAACCCTTCGTGCACGAGTCATAGTCTCACTTGGCCGATTATTAGTTCTTACCTATCCATGGCCCCAAATTAGTTTTATTAAACTTAAAATTAGTGGTTTATTTATAATGGCCTTATTACAATCAGCCTTAACCTTTTTTGTCTAGTGTCAATGTGTTATCAATGCAATGATTCTCTGGGTTACGTAAAAGGTATCTCATCAAAAACATAAATGTGAAATGGGAGCCAAAGTGTCGCCATCAAAAGAATTGAGATCCAACACGGGGGCCAAGTGTTCTGTAGAAAATCCTAAAGGTTAAGCTACAAGATCATACTTACAACATTCTAAAGGGATTTACTTATGTAATTCAAGCTCGTGATTTGACTTGGCTAGTTTAAGAATAAGTACAGTGCAAATAAGCATTTGTCTGTACGTGTGTTTACACGAATCAAAGCCAAATCAAATCTTGAGCTTGAATTACAAAAGTAAATTTCTTTTAAATGTTGTAGGTATATTCTTGTAGCTTAAACTTTAGGATTTTCTACAGAACACTTGGCCCCCGTGTTGGATCTCAATTCTTTTGGTGGCGACACTTTGGCTCCCATTTCACATTTATGTTTTTGATGAGATATCATAACTTTTTGTTCAGAAATAATTATTATTTACATCATGATTATCATAGTAAACTTATCTCTGAAAAAGTTATCTAGTATTTGTTATATTACTATCACAAATGGCATGGTTCATCTATCGAAAATCTCAGTGCCTCGCGACGCTACCGCCATTTATTGGAGTATTGGTTAAGTAAATTTTACTATTACTTTGTTAATAGTACTATTTATCAATAATTTTCAGTTTTTAGATTTATTCCTTTATAAATGCCCGATAGTCTACCTTGGTGCCAAATATCAAGATTCTAGGTCATCTGGAAGTGGGTTAGGTTTTTGATCTATAAGCAAACAATATATAATAATACTACCTATAAGTCAGTGAGTCAGTGAGTGAATCAGTCAATGAAACACGAGGATTTAAACGTTAATATATCAATAACTGATTGAGCAAAATTTATGAAATTTTGGATTCTTGATAAGCTAAAAGATTTTAGTAAATGTGCCAAATTTCATGTATGTAGGCTAAATAGTTTTTGAGTTGTGAGGGGGTCAAAAGTAGCTCCAAATGGTTCGTGTAATATTACACACGGCCGCTGCGTCGCCAGTTTTCTTTGAACACTTTGACTGGACACGCTGCGGCGTGTCTAGATACCAAATGGTTCGTGTAATATTACACACGGCCGCTGCGTCGCCAGTTTTCTTTGAACACTTTGACTGGACACGCTGCGGCGTGTCTAGATACCAAATGGTTCGTGTAATATTACACACGGCCGCTGCGTCGCCAGTTTTCTTTGAACACTTTGACTGGACACGCTGCGGCGTGTCTAGATACCAAATGGTTCGTGTAATATTACACACGGCCGCTGCGTCGCCAGTTTTCTTTGAACACTTTGACTGGACACGCTGCGGCGTGTCTAGATACCAAATGGTTCGTGTAATATTACACACGGCCGCTGCGTCGCCAGTTTTCTTTGAACACTTTGACTGGACACGCTGCGGCGTGTCTAGATACCAAATGGTTCGTGTAATATTACACACGGCCGCTGCGTCGCCAGTTTTCTTTGAACACTTTGACTGGACACGCTGCGGCGTGTCTAGATACCAAATGGTTCGTGTAATATTACACACGGCCGCTGCGTCGCCAGTTTTCTTTGAACACTTTGACTGGACACGCTGCTGCGTGTCTAGATACCAAATGGTTCGTGTAATATTACACACGGCCGCTGCGTCGCCAGTTTTCTTTGAACACTTTGACTGGACACGCTGCGGCGTGTCTAGATACCAAATGGTTCGTGTAATATTACACACGGCCGCTGCGTCGCCAGTTTTCTTTGAACACTTTGACTGGACACGCTGCGGCGTGTCTAGATACCAAATGGTTCGTGTAATATTACACACGGCCGCTGCGTCGCCAGTTTTCTTTGAACACTTTGACTGGACACGCTGCGGCGTGTCTAGATACCAAATGGTTCGTGTAATATTACACACGGCCGCTGCGTCGCCAGTTTTCTTTGAACACTTTGACTGGACACGCTGCGGCGTGTCTAGATACCAAATGGTTCGTGTAATATTACACACGGCCGCTGCGTCGCCAGTTTTCTTTGAACACTTTGACTGGACACGCTGCGGCGTGTCTAGATACCAAATGGTTCGTGTAATATTACACACGGCCGCTGCGTCGCCAGTTTTCTTTGAACACTTTGACTGGACACGCTGCGGCGTGTCTAGATACCAAATGGTTCGTGTAATATTACACACGGCCGCTGCGTCGCCAGTTTTCTTTGAACACTTTGACTGGACACGCTGCTGCGTGTCTAGATACCAAATGGTTCGTGTAATATTACACACGGCCGCTGCGTCGCCAGTTTTCTTTGAACACTTTGACTGGACACGCTGCGGCGTGTCTAGATACCAAATGGTTCGTGTAATATTACACACGGCCGCTGCGTCGCCAGTTTTCTTTGAACACTTTGACTGGACACGCTGCGGCGTGTCTAGATACCAAATGGTTCGTGTAATATTACACACGGCCGCTGCGTCGCCAGTTTTCTTTGAACACTTTGACTGGACACGCTGCGGCGTGTCTAGATACCAAATGGTTCGTGTAATATTACACACGGCCGCTGCGTCGCCAGTTTTCTTTGAACACTTTGACTGGACACGCTGCGGCGTGTCTAGATACCAAATGGTTCGTGTAATATTACACACGGCCGCTGCGTCGCCAGTTTTCTTTGAACACTTTGACTGGACACGCTGCTGCGTGTCTAGATACCAAATGGTTCGTGTAATATTACACACGGCCGCTGCGTCGCCAGTTTTCTTTGAACACTTTGACTGGACACGCTGCTGCGTGTCTAGATACCAAATGGTTCGTGTAATATTACACACGGCCGCTGCGTCGCCAGTTTTCTTTGAACACTTTGACTGGACACGCTGCGGCGTGTCTAGATACCAAATGGTTCGTGTAATATTACACACGGCCGCTGCGTCGCCAGTTTTCTTTGAACACTTTGACTGGACACGCTGCGGCGTGTCTAGATACCAAATGGTTCGTGTAATATTACACACGGCCGCTGCGTCGCCAGTTTTCTTTGAACACTTTGACTGGACACGCTGCGGCGTGTCTAGATACCAAATGGTTCGTGTAATATTACACACGGCCGCTGCGTCGCCAGTTTTCTTTGAACACTTTGACTGGACACGCTGCGGCGTGTCTAGATACCAAATGGTTCGTGTAATATTACACACGGCCGCTGCGTCGCCAGTTTTCTTTGAACACTTTGACTGGACACGCTGCTGCGTGTCTAGATACCAAATGGTTCGTGTAATATTACACACGGCCGCTGCGTCGCCAGTTTTCTTTGAACACTTTGACTGGACACGCTGCGGCGTGTCTAGATACCAAATGGTTCGTGTAATATTACACACGGCCGCTGCGTCGCCAGTTTTCTTTGAACACTTTGACTGGACACGCTGCTGCGTGTCTAGATACCAAATGGTTCGTGTAATATTACACACGGCCGCTGCGTCGCCAGTTTTCTTTGAACACTTTGACTGGACACGCTGCGGCGTGTCTAGATACCAAATGGTTCGTGTAATATTACACACGGCCGCTGCGTCGCCAGTTTTCTTTGAACACTTTGACTGGACACGCTGCGGCGTGTCTAGATACCAAATGGTTCGTGTAATATTACACACGGCCGCTGCGTCGCCAGTTTTCTTTGAACACTTTGACTGGACACGCTGCGGCGTGTCTAGATACCAAATGGTTCGTGTAATATTACACACGGCCGCTGCGTCGCCAGTTTTCTTTGAACACTTTGACTGGACACGCTGCGGCGTGTCTAGATACCAAATGGTTCGTGTAATATTACACACGGCCGCTGCGTCGCCAGTTTTCTTTGAACACTTTGACTGGACACGCTGCGGCGTGTCTAGATACCAAATGGTTCGTGTAATATTACACACGGCCGCTGCGTCGCCAGTTTTCTTTGAACACTTTGACTGGACACGCTGCCGCGTGTCTAGATACCAAATGGTTCGTGTAATATTACACACGGCCGTGCGTCGCCAGTTTTCTTTGAACACTTTGACTGGACACGCTGCGGCGTGTCTAGATACCAAATGGTTCGTGTAATATTACACACGGCCGCTGCGTCGCCAGTTTTCTTTGAACACTTTGACTGGACACGCTGCCGCGTGTCTAGATACCAAATGGTTCGTGTAATATTACACACGGCCGCTGCGTCGCCAGTTTTCTTTGAACACTTTGACTGGACACGCTGCGGCGTGTCTAGATACCAAATGGTTCGTGTAATATTACACACGGCCGCTGCGTCGCCAGTTTTCTTTGAACACTTTGACTGGACACGCTGCGGCGTGTCTAGATACCAAATGGTTCGTGTAATATTACACACGGCCGCTGCGTCGCCAGTTTTCTTTGAACACTTTGACTGGACACGCTGCGGCGTGTCTAGATACCAAATGGTTCGTGTAATATTACACACGGCCGCTGCGTCGCCAGTTTTCTTTGAACACTTTGACTGGACACGCTGCGCGTGTCTAGATACCAAATGGTTCGTGTAATATTACACACGGCCGCTGCGTCGCCAGTTTTCTTTGAACACTTTGACTGGACACGCTGCCGCGTGTCTAGATACCAAATGGTTCGTGTAATATTACACACGGCCGCTGCGTCGCCAGTTTTCTTTGAACACTTTGACTGGACACGCTGCCGGCGTGTCTAGATACCAAATGGTTCGTGTAATATTACACACGGCCGCTGCGTCGCCAGTTTTCTTTGAACACTTTGACTGGACACGCTGCCGCGTGTCTAGATACCAAATGGTTCGTGTAATATTACACACGGCCGCTGCGTCGCCAGTTTTCTTTGAACACTTTGACTGGACACGCTGCCGCGTGTCTAGATACCAAATGGTTCGTGTAATATTACACACGGCCGCTGCGTCGCCAGTTTTCTTTGAACACTTTGACTGGACACGCTGCCGCGTGTCTAGATACCAAATGGTTCGTGTAATATTACACACGGCCGCTGCGTCGCCAGTTTTCTTTGAACACTTTGACTGGACACGCTGCCGCGTGTCTAGATACCAAATGGTTCGTGTAATATTACACACGGCCGCTGCGTCGCCAGTTTTCTTTGAACACTTTGACTGGACACGCTGCCGCGTGTCTAGATACCAAATGGTTCGTGTAATATTACACACGGCCGCTGCGTCGCCAGTTTTCTTTGAACACTTTGACTGGACACGCTGCCGCGTGTCTAGATACCAAATGGTTCGTGTAATATTACACACGGCCGCTGCGTCGCCAGTTTTCTTTGAACACTTTGACTGGACACGCTGCCGCGTGTCTAGATACCAAATGGTTCGTGTAATATTACACACGGCCGCTGCGTCGCCAGTTTTCTTTGAACACTTTGACTGGACACGCTGCCGCGTGTCTAGATACCAAATGGTTCGTGTAAATATTACACACGGCCGCTGCGTCGCCAGTTTTCTTTGAACACTTTGACTGGACACGCTGCCGCGTGTCTAGATACCAAATGGTTCGTGTAATATTACACACGGCCGCTGCGTCGCCAGTTTTCTTTGAACACTTTGACTGGACACGCTGCCGCGTGTCTAGATACCAAATGGTTCGTGTAATATTACACACGGCCGCTGCGTCGCCAGTTTTTCTTTGAACACTTTGACTGGACACGCTGCGGCGTGTCTAGATACCAAATGGTTCGTGTAATATTACACACGGCCGCTGCGTCGCCAGTTTTCTTTGAACACTTTGACTGGACACGCTGCCGCGTGTCTAGATACCAAATGGTTCGTGTAATATTACACACGGCCGCTGCGTCGCCAGTTTTCTTTGAACACTTTGACTGGACACGCTGCCGCGTGTCTAGATACCAAATGGTTCGTGTAATATTACACACGGCCGCTGCGTCGCCAGTTTTCTTTGAACACTTTGACTGGACACGCTGCCGCGTGTCTAGATACCAAATGGTTCGTGTAATATTACACACGGCCGCTGCGTCGCCAGTTTTCTTTGAACACTTTGACTGGACACGCTGCCGCGTGTCTAGATACCAAATGGTTCGTGTAATATTACACACGGCCGCTGCGTCGCCAGTTTTCTTTGAACACTTTGACTGGACACGCTGCCGCGTGTCTAGATACCAAATGGTTCGTGTAATATTACACACGGCCGCTGCGTCGCCAGTTTTCTTTGAACACTTTGACTGGACACGCTGCCGCGTGTCTAGATACCAAATGGTTCGTGTAATATTACACACGGCCGCTGCGTCGCCAGTTTTCTTTGAACACTTTGACTGGACACGCTGCCGCGTGTCTAGATACCAAATGGTTCGTGTAATATTACACACGGCCGCTGCGTCGCCAGTTTTCTTTGAACACTTTGACTGGACACGCTGCCGCGTGTCTAGATACCAAATGGTTCGTGTAATATTACACACGGCCGCTGCGTCGCCAGTTTTCTTTGAACACTTTGACTGGACACGCTGCCGCGTGTCTAGATACCAAATGGTTCGTGTAATATTACACACGGCCGCTGCGTCGCCAGTTTTCTTTGAACACTTTGACTGGACACGCTGCGCGTGTCTAGATACCAAATGGTTCGTGTAATATTACACACGGCCGCTGCGTCGCCAGTTTTCTTTGAACACTTTGACTGGACACGCTGCCGCGTGTCTAGATACCAAATGGTTCGTGTAATATTACACACGGCCGCTGCGTCGCCAGTTTTCTTTGAACACTTTGACTGGACACGCTGCCGCGTGTCTAGATACCAAATGGTTCGTGTAATATTACACACGGCCGCTGCGTCGCCAGTTTTCTTTGAACACTTTGACTGGACACGCTGCCGGCGTGTCTAGATACCAAATGGTTCGTGTAATATTACACACGGCCGCTGCGTCGCCAGTTTTCTTTGAACACTTTGACTGGACACGCTGCCGGCGTGTCTAGATACCCAAATGGTTCGTGTAATATTACACACGGCCGCTGCGTCGCCAGTTTTCTTTGAACACTTTGACTGGACACGCTGCCGCGTGTCTAGATACCAAATGGTTCGTGTAATATTACACACGGCCGCTGCGTCGCCAGTTTTCTTTGAACACTTTGACTGGACACGCTGCCGCGTGTCTAGATACCAAATGGTTCGTGTAATATTACACACGGCCGCTGCGTCGCCAGTTTTCTTTGAACACTTTGACTGGACACGCTGCGGCGTGTCTAGATACCAAATGGTTCGTGTAATATTACACACGGCCGCTGCGTCGCCAGTTTTCTTTGAACACTTTGACTGGACACGCTGCCGCGTGTCTAGATACCAAATGGTTCGTGTAATATTACACACGGCCGCTGCGTCGCCAGTTTTCTTTGAACACTTTGACTGGACACGCTGCCGCGTGTCTAGATACCAAATGGTTCGTGTAATATTACACACGGCCGCTGCGTCGCCAGTTTTCTTTGAACACTTTGACTGGACACGCTGCGGCGTGTCTAGATACCAAATGGTTCGTGTAATATTACACACGGCCGCTGCGTCGCCAGTTTTCTTTGAACACTTTGACTGGACACGCTGCCGCGTGTCTAGATACCAAATGGTTCGTGTAATATTACACACGGCCGCTGCGTCGCCAGTTTTCTTTGAACACTTTGACTGGACACGCTGCCGCGTGTCTAGATACCAAATGGTTCGTGTAATATTACACACGGCCGCTGCGTCGCCAGTTTTCTTTGAACACTTTGACTGGACACGCTGCCGCGTGTCTAGATACCAAATGGTTCGTGTAATATTACACACGGCCGCTGCGTCGCCAGTTTCTTTGAACACTTTGACTGGACACGCTGCCGCGTGTCTAGATACCAAATGGTTCGTGTAATATTACACACGGCCGCTGCGTCGCCAGTTTTCTTTGAACACTTTGACTGGACACGCTGCGGCGTGTCTAGATACCAAATGGTTCGTGTAATATTACACACGGCCGCTGCGTCGCCAGTTTTCTTTGAACACTTTGACTGGACACGCTGCCGCGTGTCTAGATACCAAATGGTTCGTGTAATATTACACACGGCCGCTGCGTCGCCAGTTTTCTTTGAACACTTTGACTGGACACGCTGCCGCGTGTCTAGATACCAAAATGGTTCGTGTAATATTACACACGGCCGCTGCGTCGCCAGTTTTCTTTGAACACTTTGACTGGACACGCTGCCGCGTGTCTAGATACCAAATGGTTCGTGTAATATTACACACGGCCGCTGCGTCGCCAGTTTTCTTTGAACACTTTGACTGGACACGCTGCCGCGTGTCTAGATACCAAATGGTTCGTGTAATATTACACACGGCCGCTGCGTCGCCAGTTTTCTTTGAACACTTTGACTGGACACGCTGCCGCGTGTCTAGATACCAAATGGTTCGTGTAATATTACACACGGCCGCTGCGTCGCCAGTTTTCTTTGAACACTTTGACTGGACACGCTGCCGCGTGTCTAGATACCAAATGGTTCGTGTAATATTACACACGGCCGCTGCGTCGCCAGTTTTCTTTGAACACTTTGACTGGACACGCTGCGGCGTGTCTAGATACCAAATGGTTCGTGTAATATTACACACGGCCGCTGCGTCGCCAGTTTTCTTTGAACACTTTGACTGGACACGCTGCCGCGTGTCTAGATACCAAATGGTTCGTGTAATATTACACACGGCCGCTGCGTCGCCAGTTTTCTTTGAACACTTTGACTGGACACGCTGCCGCGTGTCTAGATACCAAATGGTTCGTGTAATATTACACACGGCCGCTGCGTCGCCAGTTTTCTTTGAACACTTTGACTGGACACGCTGCGCGTGTCTAGATACCAAATGGTTCGTGTAATATTACACACGGCCGCTGCGTCGCCAGTTTTCTTTGAACACTTTGACTGGACACGCTGCGGCGTGTCTAGATACCAAATGGTTCGTGTAATATTACACACGGCCGCTGCGTCGCCAGTTTTCTTTGAACACTTTGACTGGACACGCTGCCGCGTGTCTAGATACCAATGGTTCGTGTAATATTACACACGGCCGCTGCGTCGCCAGTTTTCTTTGAACACTTTGACTGGACACGCTGCCGCGTGTCTAGATACCAAATGGTTCGTGTAATATTACACACGGCCGCTGCGTCGCCAGTTTTCTTTGAACACTTTGACTGGACACGCTGCCGGCGTGTCTAGATACCAAATGGTTCGTGTAATATTACACACGGCCGCTGCGTCGCCAGTTTCTTTGAACACTTTGACTGGACACGCTGCCGCGTGTCTAGATACCAAATGGTTCGTGTAATATTACACACGGCCGCTGCGTCGCCAGTTTTCTTTGAACACTTTGACTGGACACGCTGCCGCGTGTCTAGATACCAAATGGTTCGTGTAATATTACACACGGCCGCTGCGTCGCCAGTTTTCTTTGAACACTTTGACTGGACACGCTGCGGCGTGTCTAGATACCAAATGGTTCGTGTAATATTACACACGGCCGCTGCGTCGCCAGTTTTCTTTGAACACTTTGACTGGACACGCTGCCGCGTGTCTAGATACCAAAATGGTTCGTGTAATATTACACACGGCCGCTGCGTCGCCAGTTTTCTTTGAACACTTTGACTGGACACGCTGCCGGCGTGTCTAGATACCAAATGGTTCGTGTAATATTACACACGGCCGCTGCGTCGCCAGTTTTCTTTGAACACTTTGACTGGACACGCTGCCGCGTGTCTAGATACCAAATGGTTCGTGTAATATTACACACGGCCGCTGCGTCGCCAGTTTTCTTTGAACACTTTGACTGGACACGCTGCCGCGTGTCTAGATACCAAATGGTTCGTGTAATATTACACACGGCCGCTGCGTCGCAGTTTTCTTTGAACACTTTGACTGGACACGCTGCGGCGTGTCTAGATACCAAATGGTTCGTGTAATATTACACACGGCCGCTGCGTCGCCAGTTTTCTTTGAACACTTTGACTGGACACGCTGCGGCGTGTCTAGATACCAAATGGTTCGTGTAATATTACACACGGCCGCTGCGTCGCCAGTTTTCTTTGAACACTTTGACTGGACACGCTGCCGCGTGTCTAGATACCAAATGGTTCGTGTAATATTACACACGGCCGCTGCGTCGCCAGTTTTCTTTGAACACTTTGACTGGACACGCTGCCGCGTGTCTAGATACCAAATGGTTCGTGTTAATATTACACACGGCCGCTGCGTCGCCAGTTTTCTTTGAACACTTTGACTGGACACGCTGCCGCGTGTCTAGATACCAAATGGTTCGTGTAATATTACACACGGCCGCTGCGTCGCCAGTTTTCTTTGAACACTTTGACTGGACACGCTGCCGCGTGTCTAGATACCAAATGGTTCGTGTAATATTACACACGGCCGCTGCGTCGCCAGTTTTTCTTTGAACACTTTGACTGGACACGCTGCCGGCGTGTCTAGATACCAAATGGTTCGTGTAATATTACACACGGCCGCTGCGTCGCCAGTTTTCTTTGAACACTTTGACTGGACACGCTGCCGCGTGTCTAGATACCAAATGGTTCGTGTAATATTACACACGGCCGCTGCGTCGCCAGTTTTCTTTGAACACTTTGACTGGACACGCTGCGGCGTGTCTAGATACCAAATGGTTCGTGTAATATTACACACGGCCGCTGCGTCGCCAGTTTTCTTTGAACACTTTGACTGGACACGCTGCCGCGTGTCTAGATACCAAATGGTTCGTGTAATATTACACACGGCCGCTGCGTCGCCAGTTTTCTTTGAACACTTTGACTGGACACGCTGCCGCGTGTCTAGATACCAAATGGTTCGTGTAATATTACACACGGCCGCTGCGTCGCCAGTTTTCTTTGAACACTTTGACTGGACACGCTGCCGGCGTGTCTAGATACCAAATGGTTCGTGTAATATTACACACGGCCGCTGCGTCCGCAGTTTTCTTTGAACACTTTGACTGGACACGCTGCCGCGTGTCTAGATACCAAATGGTTCGTGTAATATTACACACGGCCGCTGCGTCGCCAGTTTTCTTTGAACACTTTGACTGGACACGCTGCCGCGTGTCTAGATACCAAATGGTTCGTGTAATATTACACACGGCCGCTGCGTCGCCAGTTTTCTTTGAACACTTTGACTGGACACGCTGCCGCGTGTCTAGATACCAAATGGTTCGTGTAATATTACACACGGCCGCTGCGTCGCCAGGTTTTCTTTGAACACTTTGACTGGACACGCTGCGCGTGTCTAGATACCAAATGGTTCGTGTAATATTACACACGGCCGCTGCGTCGCCAGTTTTCTTGAACACTTTGACTGGACACGCTGCGGCGTGTCTAGATACCAAATGGTTCGTGTAATATTACACACGGCCGCTGCGTCGCCAGTTTTCTTTGAACACTTTGACTGGACACGCTGCCGCGTGTCTAGATACCAAATGGTTCGTGTAATATTACACACGGCCGCTGCGTCGCCAGTTTTCTTTGAACACTTTGACTGGACACGCTGCCGCGTGTCTAGATACCAAATGGTTCGTGTAATATTACACACGGCCGCTGCGTCGCCAGTTTTCTTTGAACACTTTGACTGGACACGCTGCCGCGTGTCTAGATACCAAATGGTTCGTGTAATATTACACACGGCCGCTGCGTCGCCAGTTTTCTTTGAACACTTTGACTGGACACGCTGCCGCGTGTCTAGATACCAAATGGTTCGTGTAATATTACACACGGCCGCTGCGTCGCCAGTTTTTCTTTGAACACTTTGACTGGACACGCTTGCCGCGTGTCTAGATACCAAATGGTTCGTGTAATA